>JACONQ010000006.1:1900063-2533418 GCA_014281115.1 Laburnicola sp. R22_1
AATAGTCTAAATTATTAAATAATAAAGGCCTCTATCCTATATACCTACTAAGCCTATTTGCCGCTACTACCTAAGGATGTATTAACTTTACCTATTCTCCTATTATCGACAATAACACTCTATTCTATAATAAGTACCTACTAGCGCAGTATTAGTATTTCTAGTTTACTAATAATAATATAAAACTACTATTTAGTAGTATATATATAGCCTACTATATTTATAATAAAAGCGCCTTATATTCTTTTATTTTAGGTATACTATACTATCCCTTTCTTTATAGGCGTATACCCTAAATGCCTCTTAAGTTAACTATTAAATAGGTCTTTATCCTTTACCTTCTAATTTTTTTTATGCGTTAAGCATATATTATAAACCTTAATATTTAGATCTAAGTAATACTTAGCTCCCTAGAAGCAATATTTATATTTAAGAGCCTTATAATTAGTAATAACCTTAAATTCTTACCTTAATTAACCCCTAACTCTCTAATTCTATATCCTTTAACTTCGCTCTTAGATATTATTTATCTAGCTTCTTTCTAATTTTCTTCTTACGTAAGCTTTACTACTGCGTGTACCTATACTCCTAACTAGTCTAGAGCATCTACTTACTAGGCTACTCTAAAGATAGGCCTATTAGCTTCTTAGATAGTTCTAATACTACTCCTAGCCCTTACCTATTATGCAACTATAATTTATATGTTCTAAGAAAGAGGAAGAGCTTTAAAAAGATATTAGGCACGCTTTAACTATTAGCCTAATAGTTCTTCTTCTTCTTATAACACTAATATAAAGAATAAAGCCTAAACTTAAGTTTTTTAGAAGTTATAGTACTCCCTAGAGCGGGACTTCTTTTAAAGGCTATTGCAGAATTTATAAGTTTAGGCTAAAGTTACTTAGGCTTATAGATTCTATAATAAGTATAAAAAGGAAAAAGAGTAGAAAAAGAGTAGCAGTTCTAGCCTATAGCTTGCTAGTAACAGCTATAAAAGTCTTTTTACCTAAGGGCTACTTAGGCTTTAGATAGCTTATTAGTACTTAAATATATCTCTTATTCCTACTATTCTCTACTTTTTCCTTATAATGCTATATCTTTCTATCTACACCTATAAGCTATTTGCTTTTTAATTACTATTTATAAGTACCTAATCTACTCTTAGAGTTTTTTACTAGTAGTAATATAGTTACACTTTTCTTAAAAAGTACTACTATATATTACTAATCTAGAAGTAGTATTTACGTATACACTTTACCTACTATAACCTAACAAAGCCTTATAGCCACTTAGAGTATATAACCTACCCTTTATATTCTTTTACTTTTCTTTTTATCTTACTATTCTAATTCTTCTACCTAATAGTCTTAACCTTCTTCTTAACTATAGCTGCTATTAACTTCTTCTTTAGTAGCCACACCTCTAGTACTAGCAATAATAGCTTATTATATACCTACTAGAATAAATTAAGACACAAAGGACTTAGTGGAAGTCTGGATTTGGGATGTTATTAGGTTACACGGCACTCCTAAGACAATCTTATTAGATAGAGGTCTAATAATAAACTCTTGCTATTAGGACTCTTTTTGTTATTACCTTAATACTATAAGGGTGTTATTATTAGCCTATTACCCGCAAATAGATAGGCAAACTAAAAGGCAGAATTAGACGCTTAAGTAGTATCTTTAGTGTTTTTGCTGCCTAGAATAGGATAACTAGGCAAGGTAGTTACTAATTACGGAATTTGCGTATAATAATAGCGTAAACGCAGTAACTACAGTAACTTCTTTTCGCGCATACCATAGAGCGAATCCTTATGCGCCAGAATGGCTCGGAATGCCGCTTGGCGATAGAGAATCGCTACTAGGCACGTTAATTATAGTAAGAGTTATCGCACTATAGGCTTAATACAGAACAAAGATCGTAGCGGCGAATAAGTACTAGAAGAAGTACGCTAATAAGAAGAGGAAGCACCTTAGTCTTAAACTAAGGGATTAAGTGTTTATATCTACTAGATATCTAAACTTCGCTTAACCTAAACGCAAACTTAATTGGAAGTTTATTAGACTAGACATAGTTAAGTATTCTATAGAGAAAGGAGCCTATAGAGTTAACTTCCCAGAATTAAACGCACATCTAGTCTTCTATGTATTTTTATTAGAGCTATATAAACAAAGAAGAGCTATTAAGTCTTAAGTAGGTCTAATTGTGAATACCCTATACACGTTTAGCAATAACGTGTATTATGTAGAGAAGATGCTAGAGAGTAGATAGTTATTAGTTAGAACCTAGAAATACCTTATTAAATAGGAAGGTTACTTAGAAGAAGAAAATTTATAGGAGCTAGACACTAATCTAAGTGCTAACGCTATTAAAGAGTTCTAGAAAAAAAATATTCTAGGACAATGTTAAAGAGGCTCTCGTTCGGGTTAAACAACTATAGAAGGGGGATAAAAGAACCTTCTTAGGAAATTTTAATAGGAAATTTTAATTTCTTTCTTCTATAGATAAGAGATTGGACTTAGATTAACTATATAGTTAGAGAATTACTATAGAAAGTACACTTGCTACCTTTACTTATTTTTCTCTATAGAGGATTTTTTTACTATAATTATAAAGGTATTTAATAGTATAAGGTGTTGCAAAGGCAATATAAACTTAGAAAGATTATAGTATCTCTAGAAGTTAGTTAAAAAGAACTATAAAGGATCATAAGAGCACATCACACTTTACTTAGAGCTAAAAGAAGAAAATATTCTAAGATCCTAGATTTAAAATATTTTAGGACGTCGCCGCCTGCTAGAAGGCGCTATTTAAGTCCTAACGGACTTCCATATTATAGGGAGCCGTCACTCCTAGGGACACTAAGGCATAATGACCCTAGAGGTCCTCCTTATACACATATATTAGCCTAAGGCCCTTAAAGGGGCTAAAAGCACTACTAAGAAGCTAAAAAGGCACTATTTACGACTATGGCTATAAGTAGGACTCTTACTATTACTCTAAAACTCCTAATAACGCGTTAGTCTATATTTGTTCTATAACCGCGTTAGTATACAACATAATGGGACAAGGCGGAATTATGGACCTTGTCTCGCTTTGGGGTCCCACCCTTACAGGTTGCGCGATCGATAACCTTCTTATGGCAATATTGCTTAGTCTCGCGCTCTGCATTAGTACGAGCGCGCTTCTTAGTAAAGCAATAGGTTAATCGACAAACATCGCTACTATTATAGACACAGAGATTCTGTGCGTAGGGCTTAAATAAGCTAAGAAGTAATTAGTTAATAGAAAGCGCTATAAGGACGACTACACCCACTTAATGCGATTTATAAGCCTCTTAGCAGCCTTGCGAACGCGTTTCTTATTCTTATTAGAATTACTACTATAAAGAGGAGTCTAAGCAGCTATAAGACTGTTAAGCTCGGCGTTAAAGTTAATAGGGCACTATATTATCTTAGTTAGTGGCATAATGGCGCCTAATGTGGGCATATATTACTATAAGGCAGTGTTTATTCTAAATTAAGCAATTACCACACCTAGATAGCTAAACACTATTAATTTAAATTAATAGGACGAGTTTGGTATCCGGAAAGTGGCATGTGTAGAGTAGATCCCTCTCATAGATAAGTTTGACGCAACGAACGCACGGATTGGTACTAGCGGGTTAGTTACAAGCCAACTCTGCCCGCTATACGGCGAGCGTCTTCTTAAGGACCATCTTGCTGTAGAGAGGGACATTAGGACGCATTAGAACAATAAAAGCAGGATAGTATATACTAAATTAACTAGTTAAGGCGCGAGGAGCAAGGGTGGTGCGAGGGTAGGCAAAAACCAAAACAACTGCGCCAAGCCTCGCTTAACAGCACCTTTGGCTCCCAAATTAGTTAGGTGTCCTAGAGCACCTTAATGGCGTAATAGCGCCCAACATAATAATAATTGTTGCTATGCAGTTATAAGACTAGCGATTGTTTATTTTTTAAGCGAATATAATAGAATATTGCACGTTTTAATCTCCTAGGGCAACCCAGGTTAGGTTAATCCTAGAAGGGGGATACTGTAAGGTCTCCTTGTTGCTTAGGTAGCCAAATGGGGACTTATGTCTCCTTTGGGCCTAGCGGGGGTTTAGATAAAAAACCTCCTTACTTTGGATAAGAGTGGGTAGCGATTCGTCTTATCACTACTTACCTTCTAATATTATCCTATTCTGCCTTATTAACTATTAGGCGTCCTAGTGGCGCCCTTATACCTACCCTAATTATTCCTTAGCTTACTAACTTATACCCTAGTTATTATCCTTTTAAATTAGCTATGCAACTTTAGCACTATCTATAAGATTATAAGACTTTTATATAATATTTATACTAAGTATTTATTATTAGGCTACCTTATATAGTTTGCTTAAGGCATAAATAGCTTTAAAATTAACCCTAATCCTACTAATAACACTTTTATTACCTATACTATTCTATTCTACTAGCTATACTACGCTACTCTTATAAAAGATATAAGCACTAATAAATAGAGACGCAATTACTTTAAATAGCGCTTAGTATCTAGTTATACTCCTTATATATCTTATCTTCTTACCTTTCTCTTTACTATAGGCTAAGGCTATATTAAATATAATTCTAATGCGGCTAAGAGTAATTATAATTAAGCCTATAGGACTTATATCTAGAGTTATTATTCCTACTTTTAGTATATTAATAGTAGTTAGTGCTTTCTTCTTAAGGGCTACTCTATTCTATACTAGACAACTTCCTAATATTAGGAGTACTTCTTTAACTACTATAGTAAACCTAATTTGCTCTTAACTAGTTCTCTATTACTAATATACCTACCTAGCTTTATTCCCTCTAGTATCTACTATAAACACTTAAGCTAATTCTTTTTAGTAAAGTTATTAGTAAGTACGTAAGCTATAAATAAAGCAACTAGAAGTAAATACCTATATTTATAATAGAATTAGAAAGCTGCTTAGTTTTAGTAACACTACTATAATACTTCCTACTAGGCGCCCTAGTAGGCCTTATCTAATTATTAAGAGTTTCTTGGAGGCGCCTAATTCTCTATTAAGTACTAATTTTAATATTGCTAAGCCTTTCCTATATATACTCCTTTTTAGGCGTTATTACGCCTAGCCTATTATCCTTTTTAATAGTTATAGTAGTAGTCTTTTCTTATTCTAAGGTTCTTCCTCTATACTACTCTTTTTCTATCCTTTTTAACTTATTATCTTCTTTAGTAGTAATAGTAATAGCCCTTTCCTATCTTAGGGCTAAACTACTTCTACTCCTAGTTATCTACTCTTTAGCCCCTATTCCTCTCTAAATTAGGTCTTACTTAATATAGTGCTATAGATTAGCTGTTTATTCTCTAACTTATTTCTCTTTTAAACTACTAATAATTCTTTTAAAGTTCTATTCTACTTATCTTTCCCTATATATCTAGCTTTCTAATAGTCTATTAATTCTGCCTATACTTACTTATCCCTACTTAGCTATAGTAGTATAATTTCCTCTTCTCTTTCTTTAGGTCTATTCTCTATTCCTTCTAATCTCTCTACCTAAGCTATATACCTAGATTTAGGCCTTAGTAAAACTTAAGCTATAAAGTAAGGTAGTCCTATGCCTCGCTCCTATTAGAATTATAATTTAAACCCTAATTATAGCTTAGACTATAGTAGTTATAGGGGTTTAAATTCTTATAGAGGTTAGTATAGTAGTTTTTAGCTTTTAATTTTCTAGCCATCTAATTATTAGTTAGGCTCTATTATTAGAGTCTATAGCTTATAATTCAATTCTAGTAATTATATATATATATATATTAGACTTTAATTTAACTTAGTACTAAGACTATTATTTTATCTTCTTCTCTAACTTTTCTTCTTTAACTACTTCCTTCCCCCTTAAGAAATAAGCTGTCCCTTAGCTTATAATGCGCTAATATTCTAGCTAGCTTCCTCCTCCTAATAGGCAAAGTCTAAGGAGTTAAAGTTTACTAGTAGTGGCGAAATCTCTACTTACTTTATCTTTATAAAAATATCCTATATATATCTCGCTAGTCTCTATAATCTGCGCGCAAATATAGAATATTTAGGCTTAGACCTCTACGTAACTTTATTAAGGTCTATAAAATTAATTTCCTTTAAGAGATTAGTAATTTCTTTTAAGAGATTATTAGTATTTATAATATTAGGTTCTAGTATTATATTAAAGTCTATTATTATGCGCAGATAGAATTAAATAATATAATTGCCTAGTATTATATTATAAAAGGGTATTCTATTAAGCTTCTTAAGTATATACTATTCTTTACTATATAGTGGCATAGCCCTAATTCTAAAGGGGCCTTAGTATCTTCTAGTAAGCTTAACTTTGCAACTTATATTGCTGGCCTAAAAAGTATTATATACTAATACTAGATCGCCTTATTATAGTAGCTCTATTCTAAAAGTGCGCTAGTTATTAAACTATTCCTTTCCTTATTTACGTAGTTAGATAGTTTAGTTAATAGCTTCTTAAAGGCAATAATTACACTTTTTAAACTGCTTTACTCTAATAGCTAAAAGTTCTTTAGTAGTATAAACTTATTCTTATAGAAGTGTCTACTATATTAGAATATAAAGTTTAATAGAAAAAAATTTTCTCTTCTATAAATTAGAAAGACTAGTGTTTTGCCTATAGATTACTTTACTATAACCAAATTAGCCTATAAAGCTTTAGGTAGGTTCTAGACCTAGTTACTCTTTATCTTTTATAGTGTGCTAATAAGTTCTTAATAGCCTCTTTCTACTAGATCTTACTCTTATAAGTAATAAGCACTAGATACTACTTATTAAATACTAAACTATTTAGCTAAGTCCTTTACTAAGCCTCTATTCTCTAGTTCTCTATCTACTAATAGGTAAAAAGAGATGCTCTATCTACTAAAGACAAATTCTTATAAGAACTAGGCAACTATAGCTAAGTTAGTATTAGTAAGTGCTTTTACTTTAGGCTATCTAGAGGTATAGTTTCTAGCAACAACTATAAATTTCTTTCCTTCTTTACTTCTAGACATATATACTACATCTACTATAACCTATTCTTAAATTATATCTATTTCCTATATAGGGTGTAGCTTCTCTACTACCCTTTTAGTAAAATACACCTAATATTTAGCGTAAGTCTTAATATATTTCTTAACACTCTAATATAGATTTAGCTAATAGTAATATACTATAATCTTTTTCTAGATGCCTTCTTATTCTTAATAGCCTAATTCCTTATAGAGTTATTATAGAATATCTACCTATTAAACTAAATTCTTTATAACTCTGTGTAGCGGCCTATTTTATATAGTTTAATACTATAGTATGCCTCTTATAACTCTATACTTTTAAGCTTATAGCCTATTATACCTTTAGTTTTTCTTAAATAGGCCTTTAGATATAGTTAGGGTTATAAACCAGGTCGTAATATTATAAAAGTGTTTAGTATATAGGTTAAAAAAAATTTTAAGTAGGTTATTTATAGTAGACTCTATATATTCTATTTCTACTTTAGCCTTCTTACCTATAGTAGAGAATATAATACTAATGTGCTCTAAATACTTTATAATAAAGTTCTTAATATCTTCTTCTAGCTATTTAAAAGGGACTTAACCTAGATTATAAGCGAGTCGCTCTTATAAGCGAGTCGCCCACCTTGTTAACTCTCTTAGTCTTTTATAGCCTGTACATCCATAACGCAATAGAATAATATTAATATAAGAGCTGTTCTAGTTTAAGTAGTATTTACAGTACGCTTTTCACACGTTTATAAGTTATGGCCAGTCTCTTTGTAGCGACTACAGCGCGCTAAGGCCTGCCAGCTTATACCTAATCGCGCCTTGCCTTAACGCGTTTCTTCCTTAAGTTGCTGCTTAACAGCCCTTTAAGTAATAATATCCTCTCCCTCTGCCTTTAATAGGGTGCCTTGCTTCTAGATCCGCTTCTTTTTACGATTCTTGTGCGTTATAGCGGCCTTATTTGCTCTCTTAAGGCTTAAGATTCACTTGCGTATAAGCGCCATTTAATACATTACTTTAGAAGAGCCTCTTTCTAGCTAATTAAGCCTCTTAATAATAAAAGCAGGTGACAAGCTCTTATGCGCGCGAATCTGCTCGCGAATCAATATTAATTAAGCCTCTAGTTCGCGCACATTGCTAGGTATTTTGGCCTCCCACACAGCCTCTAGTAGGGTTGCTAGCAATAGCGTCCTTAGCTTAACATTAAGCTTTAAGATCACTACCTCTAGATTATGTGGGGCTAGTCTAGCGCCCTAAAAGCTTGCGTAGATATTCTTCTTTATAATTAATTAGTTATAGGTGGCGCAGAAGGTAGGTAGAAACTTAAGCTTAGTAATATAGTTAATATAGTTGCATATTAGGCTCGACACTTAGCATCTATACGCCCGTTTTAATGGCGAGAAATAGCCAATGTCTAGCGGCTGCAGAAGGTGCGACAAATATGGTGGCATATAGAGAGTATAGATATTATTATCCTTATAGATTTCTTAGAATTTAAGCGACTTGTAACTCTTATAGCCATTAAGTATAAGCAGCTAGCGCGCGCCTACCCTACGCGCTACTATATACTTAATAAAGTACTATAGCTAGGCAATACTAAGCTTGTTAGCAGTCTAACTATTATTGCTAAGCCTAATAGTCTAGTTGCCTAGTATATCCTCGCCCTTATACTAGGCAGAGAGGTAATACTAGCCAGCGAAAATAACAAAGGGCGGGATTGCCCACCTAGCAGCGTTAATTCTATAGATTACTGTAACCTATTCGCAATTGCCTAGCTAAATTGCTTTTGGCTAGCTACGTCTCTCTAATTCTATAACAACTAGCTAGGAGGATATCTTGCCTATTAGAAAGTCAGTCTTATTAAACTTAAAGGTATCCTTATTGTAAATACTGTAGCTGGCCTTCGTACGCGCTACGAGGTTAAACCAGCGTTGTATAGCTTCTAGATCCTCGCAGAGCGCTCTCTAGTAGTTGTACGGTCGATTAAACCGCGTAGTAAGACTGTCTGTTTGCTTAACAAAGTTTCTAGGCCACTATTAACTAATCTGGCCACTGCCGCGCTCAGCGAGCAACTTATCTGCCATATTCCGCACAGCTTCTAGAGTAGGCGCAAACCCTCGCGAATCTAGATCAAGTATATACTTAATAATCACCTCCTCTTCTAGCTTAGTAAGCTTTCTTAAGTTGGGCTGGCAATTGCGTCGCGTAGGCTTCCCAGCGCGTCGGTTGCGCAGCGTTAATTGGGAGATATTATAAGCCTATATAGCCTCTCGTACAGTCTGAATTTAGTTCTAATTAATAGCTAGGATAGTAAGATAGATATCTACTTCGTTGTAGGGCAATTAAGTAGAAGTTAGTTAAGCCATTATAGTTTGTAGGTGATGCGTCGTAGAAAGTTAATAAGGTGGGCGACTCGCTTATAATCTAGGTTAACTCTTTTACTATCTATGTCTTAAGAGCGTATTAGTAACTATATTCTTACTGTAAGATCGTGGGTACAATGCTTAATCTATCAATTCACTACTAAGGCGATCCCTTAAAAAAAGGAAAGTAGGTCTAAAGGCTACAAGGCCTAAGAAGAAAACTCTGCCCTAGCCAAGGCTAATCTAGGCCAGTCTAGGGAAACTAGGGGGTTACGCTGCCATAGGGACGCGTTGTGACAAAGCTCCCTTTCTTTAAAGGACCTTGACCCCGAGGTCGCCAGAGAAATTTTCCTAAATAGGCTAGCTAAGCTCGCTTAACTAGCCTATTTTGGACTAGCGTACCTTTATAAGTTTACCCCCAGCCCTGCCGCTCTATTACCTCTTCTCCCCACTCTCCCCACGTCGCCACTTATTCTAGCGTAAGTACCCCCTGGGATAGGCGCTCCTAGCAGGCTCTGACAAGGGTAATCTAGGGTGATCTAGGCCCCTTCTAGGCCAAAACACCCCTAATCTGGGGTTTTCTTGGGCCTGTGGGGGGTCCCCCTATACCCATCTAGGCTTGTCTAGAGCTAACGACGCTTGACAGTCCGCTTCGACGTCGCCTAATCCTTTTTTTCGACCTATTTAACCTCCTTGGAACAGCCTTGGCCCCAGTTAAGCCCGATCTAGGCCCATCTAGCCCTATCTCACCCTTATCAAGATGTCCGGTACTTTGCAGAGGTTGAAGAAAACGGCCCAGGACAATGCACTTATTACAACGAACCCCTGCATAACCTGCCTCCAGAGTCTAGTGGACGAGCTCCATGATAACGAAGTTGAGGAAGTTCATCCTTGCCGGTTCTTCCAAGAGGACCACAGAGCTCTACAGGACCGCAAGACCTACATCTTGGATGGCGTCATCAACCCTGGCCAGGACGATCTCATACTCAAGTGCGTCAAGTGCGCTAACGCTAGTCGGGATTGTTTCCAGGTGAGTAGGGCCAACCTAGGCATATCTAGGCCTCTCTAGGGTTCTTAAGGGCCCCCTAACGTGTTTAGGTTCCCTAGCGTCTTGTCTCTAAGCTTCAGGCCGCCATAAAGCTCATCCTTCTGGATCCCAGCAGCCTTTGTCTCACTAAGGCCGAATTGGACCTGAGGGCGTTAAAGGAGATTCCTGAGGTCCCCGAGGGTTCCAAGGCCCCCTAGCCTATCTTGCCTCCCCTTAAGGAGGCTTCCATCCAGTTGCGGAAGGTCTTTGAGGATATCCAAATGTAAGTTTCTCCTATCTAGGCCTATTAAGGCCTCCTAAGGCTAATTTTGGGGTAGCTGTACTAAGGGCAAGTACGCTGGCAACGAGGACACTCCGCTGCACTCCAGCTAGGCTAACTTTCCCACTAACGGCTTCCTTCCCCTTAGGCTCACTGAGAAGGAGAAGGCTGAGGCCAAGAAGAATCGGAAGCGTTTAGCGGATGATGACGTGGGCGGTCTCGCGGGTACCCCGCGTAAGCGGGCTAGAGGTGGAGGTAAGGCGGTGGGCAATGCTGATCTCTCTGCTGTTGAGGTAATCTAAACTTCCTAAGCCCTATCTAGTGTAATCTAGGCTAACCAATGTTAGGCTCGCTTAAGTGCGCTCGAGGACGCGTTGGACTTCCTAGTTAAGAGGGTGCGGCCGGGTTCTAAGGCTTCGGAGCGTGCGAAGAGGGATTTCGAGTCGTTGTGGCAGCAGGTGCGCACCTGGGATTAGGATCCTTGGGCTTTCTAGGCCTGTTTGGCCCTTTCTGGCGTTTTCCTAGTCTGAGATACCCCCCTTTTAGCGTTTGCTGCCTCCCTTTGGCTTTTGGGAGGGGCTAAGGGCCTTGTTTGGCCTTGTTTATGGGTCTAGAGACGTAGCTTCGGCCTAGTTTGGCCTTGATTGGGCTTGTTCGTGCTTGGCTCCCTGGTTTATGGATCTTGGACGCCGATTAGTTTAGGTTCTTAGTAGAGAAGCTTTTCTATGCTTTGCTCTCATAATCCTTTATATTGCATGTTTGTGACGGTATTTTTGCCTGTTTCACAACACTATTACTTCTCAGAGTCCGCGATTGCGTACTATTACTTGCCTGTCTACCTGCTAGGGCTAGTCTAGGCCAATCTAGGCCTTTCTGGGGTTATCTCTACCCCTCCTTGTTTTGGAGGGCGACCCTAGCCTCTGTATGGCCTGTGGGCCTTATTTAGGGCCTGTCTTTACCTCTGACGGGTTTGCGTCCTCCGTGAAGCCTGTGCGCTTAAAGAAAGCCTTCATCGCTGTCTTGGAAATGTCTTCTGCTGGCAACCATTAGTTTTCTTCGTTACTGTACCCTTTCCACTTCACTTTGTATAGCCACCTGCTGTTCTCTCTTGTCCTACCCTTAATTCGTTCAACTAGGTATATGTCTGGACCTGTTTGTGGTACCACGACCTTAGGGAGACTTTGCTCCTGCTGCATGAGTCCCTCTAGGGCCGATCGCTCTAGTAGGCACACGTGGAACACTAGGTGGATCTGGAAGTCCTTAGGCAGGCTTAGTTTGTACGCCTGATCCCCTACTCGGCGTAGAACTTTGTAGGGACCCTAGTACTTATAGTCTAGCTTCTTTTTCGGCCTTAACGAGGCCAGGTTCTGTGTATTAAGGTAGACCATGTCTCCCACAGCAAACTCTACTAGTTTGTGCTTGGAGTTGTATGCCTTCGCTTAGTAAGCCTGGGCTTTTGTTATAGTTTCTCGCATAACAGCCCTTATCTGGGCCATTCTAGTCACGTTAGCGATAGCCTGAGGTGCGTTACCCCTCAATTGGAGTTCTTCAGCCACGCTAGTAGTTGGCAGGTTGTATCCGTACACGGCCTGGAAAGGCGACTTCCCTATAGAGCTGTGTACGCTGTTGTTGTACGAGTACTCTGCCTCTAATAGTAATAAGGCCTAATTGTCCTGCTCGTAATTGCAAAAGACTTGTAGGTACTGCTCTAGCGTCTAGTTCTGCCTCTTAGTCTGCCTATCCGTCTGCGGGTGAAAGGCGGTTGAAAGTAGCTGTTTTAACCCTAAGCACTGCGCAAAGGTGCTCCAGTATCCTAATGTGAATAGGCTACCCCTGTCTGTCACTATTGACCTTGGGGGACTATAGAGCTATATGACCTCCCGCTAAAAGATCTTAGCTAGCTCTGCTGCGGTTATGTCCTTACGAACAGCCGTATAGTAGGCCATCTTACTAAAGCGATCTACGATTACTAGTATACTATTATACTTGTGGTTACGCACCCTGCTCTTAGGGAGGTCTATAATCATATCCATTGTTATATCTTGCCAGGGACCTGTCGGGATTAGTAAGCTGTTAAGTTGGCCATACTGTGCGTGTCTAGTAGGTTTAACCCTTGCACAGGCCTTGCAAGTTAGGACGTAATCCTTAACAAACTAATAGGCCCCAGGCCACTAGAACTTCCTCTAGACGATATCGAGTGTCCTTGCGAAACCAAAATAACCTGCCAGCGGATTATTATAACAGCGTCTTAAGGTCTCGATCCTAACGCCGGCCAGCACGTACAGGCGACCGTTAAACTAGAGTAGATAACCCTTAATTAGGCTCTACCACTCTATCCACAGTGGGCGATCCTCTGTAGGGTGCGAGAGACTCGCCCTTACCCTAACCGCTATTAGGTCGCTTGTTATCTCTTTGGAGATGGCTTAAAGCAAAGGGTTCTTAAATTCCCCTTGTTGCGCATTCTCTAGGGTAGGTCTTTCCCTAGGTCGCGCAATCCGCGCGGTGGCTGCCAGCCTAGGCTCTTCTAGCCTCTCCTAGGGTGTTTTAGCTCCCCCAAGCTTTAGTTTACTTTGAAGCTCTCTGAGCAGCCTTCCTTAGGAACTATTCGTCCTATTAGGCCTTTCCGCTCCTTCTAACTTGTAGTCGGGCCTTCTTGAGGGTCTATCCGCCAGGTTTGTCTTCCCTAGGCGGTGTCTGATCCTAAAATTGAATGAGGCGAGCCATTTAGCCCATCGGGCCTAGCGTCGGGTTAGGACTTTAGTTGTCATGAACCCCTATAGGTTGGCATGATCTGTTAGGAGCTCTACTTGCTCTACAGTGCCTTCTAAGTAGTGCCTCTAGTGTTTAAAGGCTTCTACTATTGCAAGCAGCTTTCTATCGTGCGTGTCGTAATTACGCTTAGCCTAGCTCATCTTGCGCGAGTAGAAGGCAACTAGGTGCCATTGTTCCTTTTCTTAGGGCCCTGGGTGTGGTTGACTTAAGATGCTAGATATCGCGTATTCAGAGGCGTCAGTCTCCACCCTTAAGCGCAATTCAGGGTTGAAATAGGCTAGCAAGGGCCTACTAGCAAAGCTTTGCTTTAGTTGCTTAAACGCAGCCCGAGCCTCGCTTAATAGGGCAATAGGTACCGATTCCTCCTTATATTGTCGGTGACCACTACAGGCCGACCCTTCTAGTCGCTGGGTAAGTACGTGCAGGGGGCTTGCGACCCTTAAAAACCCTTTAATAAATCTTTAGTAGTAATTAGCAAAGCCTAGGAAAATTCTCACATCCCATACCAACTTAGGCTCTAGCCACTCCTATATGCTCTTAACTCTGTCCCCTTCCATATGCACGCCCTCTAGGCTTACTATAAACCCTAGGTAGCCTACCTCTTAGGTGTGGAACTCACACTTAGAGAGTTTAGCGTACAGCTTGTGCTAAATAAGCCAATCCAGCACTGTCTTCACGTGTTTAACGTGTTCCTCCTCACTCTAGAAATATATAAGGATGTCGTCTAAGTATATAATGCAACAGACGTTAAGTAAGTCTAATAGCGCACTATTAATATAGCTCTAAAAGACCGCGGGGGCGTTAGTTAACCCAAAGGGCATTACTATATATTTGTAGTGGCCATATCTAGTCCAGAATGCCGTCTTCTATTCGTCGCCTGCCTTAATTTATATATAGTAATAGGCGTCCCTTAGGTCCAATTTAGTGTATATAACAGCGGATCCCAACCAGTCTAGTGACTCTTGGATTAGTGGGAGTAGGTAATAGTTTTTCACAGTCACCACGTTTAGTCCAAAGTAATCTACGTATAATCGCAATCCCCTATCCTTCTTCTTTACAAAAAGGATTAGTGCTCCTGCTTTCAGTTTCAAGTGGCGTATCCAGCCTCTTTTAAGGTTCCTCTTAATGTACTCCTTTAAGACCTGTGCCTCCAGCGCCAACAGGCTATAGAGCGGTCCAAAGGGTACCTTCTTGTCTGCCTCAATATCAATAGACATCTCGTGAGGCCTGTGGTCCGCCAGTAGGGCGGCGTCCGCTTCTAAGAAGGCTTCTTCGAACCTCCCTTGGTAACCCTCGGGTAGAACGGTCTCGTTCGGACCGGATTGGCCTAGGCTAACTCTATATATGACAAAACAGTCATTGTCAGCGTCCTTAGCGGTATTCGCGAATTGTTGTGGCCCCTTTATAGCGACCTTCTGGAATTTGCGCTTGCCGTTGTTAAATCGCAATATACAAGCAGTGAAGTTAGGTAGTAGGTTCCATTTAGTTAACCAGGGCATCCCCAGCACTATGTCGAACCCTTCGATGTCCCCTACGACGAATTCGTCCAACCTAGCCCGGGTTTACCCACGGCTGTCCGTTATCGCGTAGGCCAGCTTAGTCTGGCCTTAAACCTCCAATTTAACTCTATTTAGGGCCTTATAAGTCTAGTTTGTATTCGCTTTTGGTTAGACTGCAACTCTCTCCGCCATCCTAGTACTAATGAAGTTGGCCTCCGCGCCGCAGTCTACTAGGGCCCTTACTTTAAAGGAGCCCGCTACTGTTCGGATAACCCCTTCTAGGGCGATTAGGGACCCTCCAGCCTTACAGGGGCCTCTTGCCTCTAAGGTGGCTACGGCGAGCAATCTTTGTCCCTCCGTGTATATGACAGAGCCCGTCAGTCTAAGAGACGGATAACCTAGGGCTTGTCTTTTCCCGCCTCTGTCTTTCGCTTTAGGCAGTTGTCTTTGTAGTGCCCTTGCTCATAACAGTAGAAATAGTTATTCTTTTCCTAGTCTAGCAGTGATTATATCTTGCAACGCTTATCCCGTTCCTTATATTGCAGGTTATAGCGCCTCTGGCCTAGTCTAGTGTTGTTTGACCTAGATTGTTTCTAGCTAGTTGTGCCTCGCCTGTTATCCTCTTAGGCCTCCTTATTGTCATCCTTTTACTTTCGCTTGCCTAGCTTCGGCCCTTAGATAACCCGCTAGTGTTAGTTGGCTGTCTCCTCTAGTTAGATAAGGCTGGTCCACCGCTGTGGTTGCCATTAAAGCCTCTCCACTACTTAACTATCCAGAGCAAAGAAGAAATTGCTAATGTGCTAATTGTTATAATTATCTAAGGCATAATCAGGGTTAGTCTCTTCCCACTAATCCTTAAGATAGTTTAGGAGTTTAGTTAGGGTCTAATAACCCTACTTTGCGTTCTTAATGCGCCAACGAGCCTCTTGTTCTCTTTCCCAGCTCGATCCTAGGGGGTCCACCATAGTCTGCTTTATTAGCTTCTACGTTACCTTACGCTCGCGTTTGCGCTTAGGGATTTCCCAGACTACCCTATCCCAGAAGTTGCGTTGCGTATCCCTAAGATAGCGGTGTGCAAACCTTATCTGGGCTAGATTAGTGCTAAGGGCTGGTGCGTATTAAATATAATCTTCGCAGCCTCTTACCTAGGCGTTTAGTTCCTTTCAGCCTCTTCCTTTAAATTAGGGAGGCTCTGGCGGTTTTAGTAGTTGTAGGTCTAAGCTAGCTATTATCGTTTAGGGTGGGACGATAGGCGCGATACTAGTCCTTAGGGGCTTCCTTCTATCCTTTTTGCTTAGTCGCTTGCTCTTTTGTCCGCCCTTCTTACGCGGAGGGGAGTCCTCTCCAGGGCTACTAGGCTCCTCTAATAAGTTGCTGCTATTATTAGAATCGCTTATATCCTCTTCGATAGTTTTAGGCGTTAGTTGCCTGCCCTTGCCCTTGTCCTTCTTCGTCGCGGCTTCAGCGTCGCTCGCAAGGGTCGAGGTTCTTTATTCGTTATTATTAGGTTCTATTTCAACCTATAGGATCTTAAGTTAGTCCTGTAAGGCTTAAATAGCCTCGCGCTTCTTTGCAATCTTAATTTCTCGCTTAAGTTCCTCTTCCTAATGTTGTATCTAAGCTTCTTTAGCGCTTAAGGCTGTTTGTCCTTTGTCCATGCCAGTTTGGCCTGGTCCAGGGTCCTTAATGCTGGCGTGAGGTTGCCCCTCGCTAGTTACTGTCGCTCCGCTTGGGCCGGCTACGGAGGCCAGGCGTTGGCTTCAACAGACGTCGCTCATATTAGAATGATAAGATATAAGGTAGTAAGGGATCGTATTGTAAGATCGTGGGTACAATGCTTAATCTATCAATTCACTACTAAGGCGATCCCTTAAAAAAAGGAAAGTAGGTCTAAAGGCTACAAGGCCTAAGAAGAAAACTCTGCCCTAGCCAAGGCTAATCTACGCCAGTCTAGAGAAACTAGGGGGTTACGCTGCCACAGGGGACGCGTTGTGACAAACTCCTTTTTATTAATACGTTATAACGCTTTTCTATATATATAGTAGTAGAAGGAATAACTACTATTATTATAATATTAGGAAGAGAAATATCGTAGACCTTTTAGTATATAGTACAACGCTATAAGGAAAAGCTATACGTGTGCTAAAAACGTATTAAAAAAGGTAAAGCAGCGAGACAGGTTGGGAACTATTACTATTATTATAATATTTTTATTAGATCCCCCTTAGTTATAAAAAAACTATACTTTTTACATAATACTAATTAATTAGTAAATAAAGCTTTTAAGTGGCTAAAATATAAAAAAAGCGTAGTAAGTTACTTAGCAAGCTTTAAAAAATATTTTTTAAAGTATAAAATTAACGTGTCTTACTAGACAGTAATTACTAGTTAATATAATAGTATTAATTACTAGCGTATTATATAGAACTTCTATCTAACCCTAAATTCTAGATTTTATAGGTTTGAAAATAGAAAAATTTAGTTTTATAATTATTTAAAAGAATTAGATTAGATAAAAATTAGTAGCTTAGTAAAGAACACTATTTTAAAAAGTATAAACTTTAATAACTTTTAAACTATTTTAGTTTTATTATAACTTTTTTAAAAATTTAAATAATATAATATTAGTACTATATTTTTATATAATAATATTACGTAATATATATTAACTAGTAAAATAAAGAGTTTTTTAATTACTAACTAATTACGTAATAAAAATAGTATTTTTAAATTAAATAATTAAAGACTAGTATTTTCTCTATAAATCTATTAAAAATAAAAATTATAGCTGTACTAGTAAAAAAGTTATAAAGGTTTAAAAAAATTGCTTATTTAGACTATTTATATATATCTGCGTAAGTTTATATATATCTACACATCTGTAAGCATTTTTATGCTAGCAAATTGCTTATATAAGAATGCGCAAGTATGCGCACATCTACGCACGTCTGCGCAAGGTTAAGCAGCCCTTTAGAAAAAACTTTCCTAATATAGGTAGAATAAGCTATACCTACTATAATCTATTAGAACGCTATTATAAATAGCACTTAATTAACTGTTTTGCTGAGGGCTTACAACTTTGTTGCGTCAGTATCCTAGTAGTGGGGATCGCGTTGGAAAGCGCATCCGAGGAAGACTGCCCCGGCGGCCCCGCATAGATATCAAAGCCTAACGTTTCTGAAGGTTCATGCGGTTTGGCCACAAGTGTTGATATCGATGTTGGATCATACAGTATGAGGCGCATTCAAGTTTGGGAGGCCTTACAATAGTGCCACTGTGGCATAGATACGTCCATACGATACGATTCACCGGTGTAGATACTCCCAGTAGGTACTCAGGGAGTACCCGGTTCCTCAGAGGCGGCAACGGCAAGGAACAACAATTCACCGAGCCTCGGCTCAACCCCAGATTCCGCGTCCCAGTTCACGGACTTTCGGTAATATAAGTCATAAAAACATGCGAACAACAACTTTTGCTCTCACAGTTCTCTAGCTATTACTACCTGACCCAATCCTCACTCAGACTATAGCGCCATGGACAACGCCACACTCTTCGACGTCAAGGTCCGCACACCTTCCCCGCCCCCGTCAACCCTCCCAGTCGCAACCCCGCCCAGAGCCCCAAGCTGATACACGCGCAGGACAAAGTCGTCCTCGTGACGGGCGGCGCCAAGGGCATCGGCCGCATGATCTCCGAAGGCTTCGTGCAAAACGGCGCAAAAGTATACATATCCTCGCGCGACGCAAAAGCCTGTGAGCAAGCCTGCAACGAGCTGAACGCGCTGGGCAAAGGCAAAGCCGACTTCATACCGGCAGACCTGTACAAAGAAGATGCCGCCGCCCAGATTGCCGCCGAGCTGGAAAAGCGCGAAGGCAGTACGTTTGAATCCATCGGCATGCGCGAGTTTTGGGAAGGGCTAGCTAACAGCCGGCACAGAGCTCGACGTCCTCGTCAATAACTCCGGCAGCAACTGGGGCGAGTCATACGACACGTACCCAGCCTCTGCCTGGGACCGCGTCCTCACCCTCAACCTCAAACGCGTCTTCCAACTCACGCAAGCCGTAACGCCGCTCCTCTCCACCGCCGCAACATCCACGTCCCCCTCACGCATCATCAACATCGGCTCCGTCGACGGCCTGCGCGTCCCCCTGCTCGAAACCTTTGCATACTCGGCCTCAAAAGCGGGGCTGCACCATCTAAGCCGCGTCCTGGCGAGCCACCTGGGCAGGCGACATATCACCAGCAACACGGTGGCGTGCGGGCCGTTCCAGAGCAAGATGATGAAGGCGACGCTGGAGAAGTTCCAGGATGTTATCGAGGGGGGTGTGCCGCTGGGGAGGATTGGGAGTCCAGAGGATGTGGCGGGCACGTGTATTTGGTTGAGTAGTCGGGCGGGGGCGTGGGTTAATGGGGCGACTATTGCGTTGGATGGGGGGAGTGTGGTTAGTTCCAAGTTGTGAGAGGGGGGGTGTTTGCATATAGGGTGGTGTGGTGTATCGTACGTATATGTTATGTGGTTTTTCTACCTGTGGTTGGACGACAATGGGCTTAGTCTCGGGAGAAAAAGCAGACGCAGCTTCGTAGCATAAATGTATAATATAAGATTTATACGCTTTTTTTGTAATCACTTTTTTTACACTCTTTTTAATTACTAAGCAGGGGGCTCTGCTTTTTTTGTCATGTTATTTGAGATGAAAGCCTTTGTCGTTCTACCCCTAGGTAGATAATTTAACAACACATAGGTTTAGACAATAGCTATAAAAATATTAAAAAGTATTAAGAAATATTAAGAAATAGCTAAGATATAAATTATTTAAAAAAGTTGTGAGTAATTACTCTTACTCGTGAGTAATTACTGATTTTTAAATTTTCTTTTCTAAATATCTTTTTATTGTTTAATTATTTTTTATTTTCTAAATTTTATTATATAATTTAAGCTTATAGCTATTAAAAGTATTATAATATATAACGTAGTTTACTAGCAAGTAATCCACACTAGTAAGCGCGCCACCTTTGCTAAGACTCCACTAAACTATTTTATTTATTATTAGACTGCGTTGCAACACTACTTAAAAATATATACTAAGTTAATATATCTAATTTAGATTCTTCCTCTTTAACTCCCTAGCAGGTTTGCGTATTATATCCAGATTGCCTATAGATACCATAACGCTATTAAGTTAATGGCCCTATTGTAGCGCAACTAGTATCTAACAACTATTTACTCTTCTTCTATCTACTAGCGTCCTTAGAAGTGGCTAGCTAAGATCTCTCTACTACTATAAGTAATTCCTAATACTGGATATACCTCCTTTTATGCGATTTTTACCTTATAGTCTCCTTAATTATCTTGCAAAGGTCTATAATTTTATCTAACACTAGTACCTAACTATGCATTACACTTAGAGCGCCTTTTTTAAGCTTCTTAAGCACCTATATAGTTAAAGTTAGTAATAAATTAAAGTGATCTCTAATTCTCTTACGAACTAGTGTTAATTGCGCCTTAAATTCGCGTAGGTTACTTAGTGTTTTAGACTCCTAGGTAGTAGGCTCTTTAATAGGCAGACTAGGTGTATAGATACGAATGTTAAGGTGCTACAACACCTTCTCTAGATTTAATAGGACTAGCCCAGCACCGCAAAAACCACTCTTAATTATCTCTGTAGAGAAAACCTTCAAAAACGCAGTTTTAAAGGCTAGGAGGAACTTAATCTTTGTAATGTGGGTTATTAGCTAATATGCTAAGTCTAAGATCTTAGCACTATATGCCTTCTTTAGCGGGGAAAAATAGCCCATATCTAATGGCTGCAGTAGGTGTGACGAATATGACAGCATATAGAGAGTAATAATCTTATATTTCTTATAGTAATCCTAGAACTTAATTAAGTTATGGCTCTTATGGCCGTTAATAACTAGCAGCTAATAGGTTTCTTTAGCGCGTCCCTTTGTATGCGCGTTAAAGTATTTTAACCACGCGATACTAAGCTTGTTATTTATCTAGCTATTCTTGCTAACAGCAATTACCTAATCGCTAGAAATTAACGCGTCTTTGTACTAGGTAGAGATATAACGCTTGCCGGCGTAGATAATAAAGGGAGAGATTGCCTATCTAGTAGCGCAGATACCCTAGATTACTGTAATTTACTAGCGGTCGCCTAACTATATTAATTTAGGTTTCGCACGTCTCTCTAATACTGTAACTATAAGCTAAGACTCTATAACCCCTATTAGGAAGCCTAATTTATTAAAGTTGTAGGTATCCTTATCCGTAATATCGTACTTGACTTTAATGCCCTCTATAAGCTTAAACCACGCGTTTATAACCTTAGGATCTTTCTATTATACCCTCTAGTTATCGTATAACTAAGACTAACGCGTTTTAACTTCACATCTGCGCTTAATTAACCTATCTGTCTAGTTAATGCTAATAGGTGGCTTTCCTCTCTATAAACGTAGTGAATTGGCTATTGTGCGTATTATAAGCTTTGTAGAAGAGAATCCACGTGTATCCAGCTTAATTATACAATTAACAAGTGCCTGCTCCTTAAGGAGAGTAAAATTCTTTAATTTAGGTAGGTTATTGCGTTGTGTAGTTATTCCGTTGCGTCTTTAATTAAGCGTTCTGCAATTAACGTTATACAGCCCTGCTGCTGCTTACTTTATAAGATTTAGGTCTTGTTTAATAGCTCTAATAGTAATAAGTAACCGAGCTTTATTAGATAGCTTAGAAGATATAGTAGGTGGTTATATTATAATAGTATTATTAGTAATAGTGGGGTCTTAGCAAAGGTGGCGCGCTTACTAGTGTGGGTTACTCGCTAGTAAATCACGTTATTAACTTTTATAAATAGTTAGTAAAAAGTAATAATATGAGTAATTTACTTAGCAAAAAAGCAAATAAGTAATGCCCCCATTACTATTATATACTACTATGTATAGTACCTAATTCTAATTAAAAACTAACCTTAAATACGCTAATATAATAATAGTTTAAAACTTACTCGCACCCTATACTATATATACTTCTAGTTCTAATACAAGGTTTACTTACGCTATATATAGTATACCTAGCTTATTACTACTACTATTATTAGTTATTCTTACTTACACTGCTACGCAGCGTATTTGCTTAAATAAGCTAACTTAATAGTAATAATAATAGCTAGAAGGATCTTATAGATCTATATAACACTCTTACTACCTTATAGCTTATTAATAAATATCTTATTATCTTCCTTTTGCGTCCCCTACTAGAGGATTCTATTACTAATAAAAAGTAATTGCTTCTACTAAAGTAGAAACGTAGGCTTAATAGTTTTTAAGAACTAGATAAGCTACTAATCTAGCTAGTACACAAGAATCGCCTTCTAAATAGTTAAGTATACTAGGCTCCTATAGATAATTATCTTATAGACAGAATAGAACTTTAATATTATTACCTTAGTAGTAATAGCACAAAACTATAGTGTATACTCTTTAGTAATAGCAACTACTTCTTTAGAAATAATATTAATACCTAGATAGATAGTAGGGCATAGACGTAGAGAAATAGTAGAGATTTTATTATGGATAACTTTAATATAGTAATAGAGTAATAGATATATATCTAGTATATATTAATCTTATTCTACTTATAAGAAATAATAGTATATACTTAATATAAGGGCGGTACACAGTCTTATAGGGCTAACCTATTAGGGATAGCTAGAATAGTTAAAAGAGCTAGTTAAATTAATACTATTCTAAGATAGTAAATAAGAAAGAAATGTGGGGGACCCTTTCTTATATAGAGGGCGGTATAAGGCATAGGCCCACACTAGCTACACGCTAACACTAACTAGGAAAGGCGTCTTTAGGAAGGTAAAAGGCGTAGTTAGTAGTAGTAGTAGTAGTAGTAGTATTGATTAACGTCCAGGAACCTAGGTTCTAGCCTCCCATGGGGCATAGGGACGCGCCGAGTAGCCATCTGGGGCCAGCCAGATGGTAAAGGCGATTCATGCTATAAGCTATTGCCGTCTCTTGCAGCGGCTCGTAAGAGTCCGCCCCCCTCCGTGCGGGGGCTGAATCCGTGTCTTCATGCCTATAGGCTGAGATGTCGGGGTGTAGCTATTATACATATAACAATCCAAAGCAGGGGCAGCTTCGGCTGCCCCAAAGCTGTGTTGAAAAGTGCCAAGACCTTAGCGTAAAACTAGTATAGGAAAGGTAAGGATCGTGTAGACAGTAAGGAGAGGTAAGGAGAGGTAAAAGGCGTAGATAGAAGGAAATAGAGTATAAAAGAAAGGTAATAGGGTGTACTTAGTAGGGAGGCCGGCACAGAACTATTATACCTATTAATATAACTTATATTATTTATAATAATTAGAATAGTAGATAATAAAAATAGATAACTATAGTATAGTAGCGCTAAGGCTATTTTATCTACGCTTCCTAAAAGTTCTAAGTAGCCTCTTTGTAAAAATTTTGCTTATAGAAGCAGCCCTACGCTAATACTACTAAGACCGCTAAGCTTACTTAGTAGTTTAAATACATATTTTTATAACTACCTTTTTACACTTTTTTTAATTACTAAGTAGGAGGCTCTGCTTTTTTTATTCTATTATTTAAAATAAAAGCCTTTATTATACTACCTCTAGGTAGTTAATTTAACGCTATATATTAGTAGTATAGGTATTCTAACTACTCTAAGCGCCCTAAGTACGCTAGTAGTATAGGTGTATATCCTTATTGTCAGATTGGATAGGTGATCCGAACAACTATCGTGAGTGGCAGGAGAGAGATGAAACAGCCCCTACCCAAATAGGGATAGTATGGAGGATTAGCCAAGAACCAAAACAGCGCACAAGCAGACCTCTAGAGGGAGGACACCCTAAAGAATAACAACAACTAACATTACGCATTATTAAGATATAGACTTTATTTATTAATAAACCCTTTAATCTAACAATTAAGAGTCTTACTACCTCTACCTTAAACACTAGAACAACTAGAACGCTAATATAACTTGAGCCGAAACGACGCAATGTCGCACAGAACGATTAAAATCTATTAAGATGTCAACTACCCCAAATCGCGACCCTACAGTAATCCTTATAGACCATACCTAGTGAATTAAGTGGATCGCACAACTGGAGTCAAAGTGTGTGTCGTTAAACGTCTGGTCGAAGATTAACCCCAAACAGATGGCCTAGCCACTCGCCAAACCTATCGCCCTAATTAGGCCCTTAATAGTTAGCTATTAAGCAGCTATAGCAGCGATAAACTAACATTAAATCCAATACTAAGCGAATTATGGGCAGCACGCAGTGATACCCCTATTTGTACTAGCTTGACTATCTAACCTCTTAAACGCTAGCAAGACCTTATACAAAGAAGACATAGACAACTTTAAGTCTATTTTTAAAGAATATAAGGTCCTTGATTAGAAATATTAATAAGAACAAACCCACTTCTCTTAGGTTACTAACTTTATTTAGATAATAGTATCCTCACACCTATTTACTAACTGCTGCAAGCCATTCTAACTATATTAAAGCTGGATAATTAAACTCGCCGCTACTATAGGCGTGAGATTAGAGGACAAGCTCAATAAAGTAAGGAAATAATACTAAGCAGCTCTTAAACTAATAAGGACAACAGCCTATTAGGACACCTGGCTTACTAAAGTGGACCACGCAGTTATAGAAGCCAAAGCAACTAGTGTACCTAACTGCCTAAACAATTAATTTATTAAAAACAACTTTGTGAAAGCTATAACAAAGAATTTCCAAGGATAGACAATCTTATTTATGGAAAACGGCCTCCTAGATCCTATAGTGACGGCCACCGACATGTTCCTACAATTTAGAAAATAAGCTAACCTACTATACCTAACTAAGAGCAAATCGTCTAGAGCAGCCTTCGCAGCTAGAGGACTAACCCTTGCTAGAGAAGAAGCTAATAATAATACTAATACTAAACTAACTTGCGGAAGAGGTTGCAACTAATATTAAAAGCGTAGTTATTATAATAGTAATATAATTAACTATATAATACAGAAGTGTAAGGCTTATAATAGACTACATAATCTTAACAAGTGTTAGTATGCAATGCTAGAGACAGCGCCTCCAAATTAGAGAGCCTAAGACAGCGTTAAGAGAATAGCTTAAGAAAGAATTAGTAATAATACTAAACTTTAGAAGGAAATACGCTTAGCGAAAAGGCTACAATTAAAGACCCTAGCTCTTAAGAAGTTGCACTTAGCGACTCTAACAATAGAAGCTTCTATAGAAAAGTAACTATATAGAAGGCAAATTAGAGAGGTTAATATTGCGATAGCTGCCGCCTCTTTTATAACGAAACAGTTAAGGTACCTACTTAAATAATCCTTTATCCTTAACTTAGGGATAACGTGCTATGTAGCAAATAATATTAGACAATTCACAAACACTTGGCCACCCACACTAGGAGATTTCTTATAGGTAGGGAACTTACGCGTATAGATTATGGCATATAGCTTACTATATGTAAGAGTGAAGACTGCAGGCTTAATATGCCGCCTTTACCTTAGAGATGTGGCCTTTTGCCCAGACCTACACTGTAACCTTGTCTTATTTAGAGTACTCTAACAACAAGGCCTATAGTGGGATACTAAGTCAAACCCTACTATACTACGCTGGTACGACGATAGTGCTGTTGCGCTCCTTAAAGAACGATACGGACAATGGGTTGTTAAGTACAACAATATCTCTAAGCCAAAATTAACCTTTGCAATAACTAAAGCACGCATAATTAAGCCGCAATAACAAGCGAGTGGTAAGATGTGGCACAAACGACTGGGACACCTAGGACCTTAGGCACTTGAGCACCTCGTGCATCACTCTAAGGGGGTGAAGATTATTAGCATTCCTACTGTTAAGTGCGACACATGTGGAAGATTAAAGTCTAAGTGACAGATAAGAAGAACCCCCTAAATAATCCTAGAAGGTCCAGGAGAGCGAATAGCCCTAGACTTTTATGATTACGAAGAAGGGAGTAACACAAAGAAGAAGAGCTAAATGCTAATTGTGTGTAGAGTTACTAGTATGCTATAGGATTTCTATTTTAAAGATAACTAACCTGCTAGATTAATTATTATAACCCTCTAAACATTTATCACATTTATAAAGAACTAATTTGGGATTATGGTTAAAGTTATTAAGACTAATAATGAGACGTTTCGCTTAGCCGAAGCCCAGAGGTGGAGGGACAAGCAAGGTATAGCAGTCGAGCCCTTAGCACCTAATACCCAAGCCTAAAACGGCGGAGCTAAACGCTTAGAGGGTATAGTAAAGGAGAAAGCTTGTGCAATGCGCCTTAACGCGAATCTACTATAGGAAGTATGGCCTAAAGTAACTTAAACTGCTGTATACCTATACAATCGAACACCCAAGTATTCGAATTGCTAGAAGACGCCCTATAAAGCGTTCTTTACCGCTGTCGCCTTTTAAAATAGGATAGTCACGTCCCTACGCAAACTAAACTAATCCTATCTACAAGCATATGGTTGCAAGGCCTTTGCCATAATAGATGATACAAAGCGTGGCAAAGGACGTCTATAAAGACTTAACCTAAAGGCATAGATTGGATACTTAGTGGGTTACGTTTCCTTAAACATCTTTAGGATATAGATACTATTAATAGGCAAGGTTATTAGCACCCGCGATATAGTGTTTAATAAAGATAGCATCTTTAATAGAGATATAAAACACATTATAGACAATCTTATACATAGTACCCTTAAAGAAATTGCAACTTAGATTAGGACGATAGAGCTACTACCTTTACTATTATAATAGAACAATGCTATAAGCAGGTTCTATAAGGATGAAGCGACGGACAACTCTCCTTCTGAGCAGGTGGGGACACCCTAGTACGATAAGCGCGGGAGGAAGGTCATACCCTACCCGACGCCGCCAAGTACACCACTACCAGCAGCCTTATTAGCGCAACTAATAAGCTTAGATGGATACGAGCAGTGCCCTAACTCGCTGCCTAGCGCTAGAGATAATTAGGAGCTAGATCTAGCCCTGCCTCGCCCTAGAGGAATATAGCCTATTAAGAGAGCCCTCCTGCGTAAAGAGGAAGGAAAGCTAGTTAATCCCTAGTTACCCCTCTCTCACAATCTGGACAGACTCTAATCTTTACTTAGTTCCTTACCTAGTAAAGCGAAAGCCGCTACACTATAGGCCGCAGCCTTTATAGCTAGTACTAAAGCAGGTTACGTTTATAAAGTAAAGGGGAAGAAACTAGATAATATAAGCATTAAACGCATAATAATAAAAGGCTATTAGCCTTATTATAGCAAACTGTCACTAGCACCTCCTCTAAACGGGCTTAAGCCTACGCACCCACTCTACATGCTCTTTAAGAAAGCTAAGGAAAAACACCTTAATAGCCACAAACAAACAAAGTTATGGACTAAGGTGCCTACTATTTAGGCAAGATAAGAAGGGATCTAGATACTAGATTTAATATGGGTATACACCTATAAGCTTGATTAGCACTACTACTTCTAGAAGTGTAAGGCAAGACTAGTTATCTAAGGCAATTAATAGAACAATATTACTACCTAAGAGACCTATGCCGCCACACTCGCAGGAAGATTGTTTAGGATGCTAATGGCTATTGCTGCTTGGTTTAACCTAGAGCTAAAGCAGTACGACGTGACCAACGCTTTCGTACATGCATTAAGCTAGCGCAGCCGGTTGTGAGACACCTAGGGATATGAGACACCGCGCAGAAATCCTCCACCCCTCAAAAAAATCGCGATATCTCCACATCCACCCTACCAAAATGGCCAATTGTGAGGCAGCAATTCAAGCAGCTATTACCGATCTTAATGCTGGCGTTTTTCCTAGTTAACGAGCTGCTGCAAAGGCACACAATATCCCCCTAGCCACGCTCTCGAGGCGCGTACGCGGTTCACAAAACTGGCAAAACAGCCACGTATACCAGCAACGATTAACTCCACAAAAAGAGGACTTCCTTGTACAATGGATACTTGAAGAGGACGCACGCGGGTATCCTCCTTCTCACGCTCGTACACGAGAAATGGCGAATCGAATCCTAAGGATGAACGGCGAGCCCACGTTAGTGGGTAAACACTGGATATCCCACTTTATTAAACGCAACCCACGCGTCGCCTCTATTGTGGGTAGGAAGATTAAGGCTGCGAGAGCTGAGGGAGCAACTTAGGAGGCAATACGCGAGTTTCTTAAGCTCTATAAGCAGCTCCGCGTTAAGCTAAACATACGCAATAAGGATATATAGAATATGAATAAGACTGGCAAGGCCCTAGGTGTATGTGCAAACACTAGAGTACTCGCAGACAGCCAGAAAACAAAGGCTTACTATTAGTCGCCAGAGAATCGCGAGTGGGCGTCGATAATTGAGTGCGTTTCGGCAATAGGCAAGAAGCTAAGGCCTGCGGTTATTTTCAAAGGCAAACACCTACAGAGCACCTAGTTTCCATTAATAATACCTAACTGGCTATACGCAACCTTAGAGAATGGCTAGACATCTAACGCGATTGGCGTTGAGTGGCTGCAACGCGTATTTCTGCCAGAAACTGCGCCCTTGGAGGATTGCTGGAGGATGCTGATTTTGGATAGCTATGGCAGCTATGTGGACCTAGACTTCCTATAGATCTGCAAGCAGAATAAAGTTAGGCTTCTATTTCTCCCTGCTTACTTATCTCACGTTCTGCAGCCCCTAGATCTTTCTGTTTTCTTAGTAGTAAAACAATTCTATCGCCAGCAGATCCAGGAGTTATCACACCTTGATAATGCTGCCCTAGTTAAAAAGGAACGCTTTATTACTGCCTACCACGTTGCTAGAGAGGGTGCAATCACTGAGAGAGTTATTCGCGCTGGATAGGCTACTGCAGGCATCTGCCTATTAAACATTAAGCGAGTAATTAACTCATCTCAAGTCGCTCGAAGGCCTGTTACGCTACCTTGCCAGAATCAAGCTTAACAACTAATTGAGAGCTATCTCTCTACCCCCCACGGCCCTCGTGATCTGTTTATAGCTCAGCGAGCGCTTTACAAAGAGCAGAGTATAGGCTGGAAGGTTTACTAACTATTTGAAAAAGCTAGCAAGGTAATTGCAGTTGCAAATACTTGCTTAGTAGCGCTAGAAGCAGAGAACAAACGATTGCAGAGCTAACTTGAGGCTCTTAAGCCTTAAGCACCACGAAAGAGGGTTCGTATGGACCTAAATTAACGCTTTGCCAACGTAGATACGATTAAGATAGCAGTAGAGGCCTCTAAGCTTATAGAGCAACAAAACAATAGTCCTGACAAAGAAAAGGAGGCAGAAAAACTAGTAGCAGAAGTAGCAGCTAAAACTCTGCAATCTATGTGTAGTGAGTGGCAATTGTAATTACGCTGAATCAATTATCGCGATTTTTTGAAGGGTGGAGGATTTCTGCGCGGTGTCTCATATCCCTGGGTGTCTCACAACCGGCTGCGCTAGCTTAATTGATCGTGTTATCTACATGCGAATGCCACGCGGGTATGCACGTCCAGGCACGATACTTCAGCTTTAAAAGGCGCTGTATGGCCTGCGGATCTCACCCTTACTATGGCAAAGGGACTTCACCGCCTACCTCACAGAGCTTGGTTTCTCTGTAGTTCCACACGAACTATGTTGCATAGTACGAAAAGGGGTGTTTATCTTCTTCTACGTTGATGATATTATTCTCGCGTATCACCCACGAAACCGTACACTAGCAGACCAGGTCGTGAAGGATCTCTAGAAGAAATACAGCCTAATAGGAGGAGGGGATTTAAGATAGTTTCTTAGAATAGAGGTAATAAGAGACTAAACCTAGTAGAAGATATAGCTATTGCAAGCTGCGTATATTAACAAAATTGTCTAACTCGCAACTAATTATAACCTTCGCTATAATACCATAATAGCTTGAATAGAGCTTACTAGCCGCATAGACCTCGTAATATATAGAGAGATTAACCTGTACTAATGTAAAATTAGCTCCCTACTCTTTGTAGCGGTGAATACACGCCCTAACGTTGCATTTGCTATCTTATAACTTGCCCGCTTCCTTACTAATCTAAGCCTAACATATTAATAAGCGACTAACTGCGTCCTCTTATACCTACACTCTACACGAATATACGCCCTAGAGTTTAGAGGAGATAAGCTCGGCCATATAGTGGTCGGCCACATATAGTGATCGGCCACCCCACCCAAAGCAGCCACACAGTTTGGAGTCGCGATTTCTCAACAACAACAATTACAATTGCCATTCAGTACACATAGAACTAAGTTCAAGTGCTGCTACTGCTGCTGCTGCTTTTTAAGCTTCTTTCTCTAGTGAACTACTTGCCTGTTGAGCCTGTAAAGCAGCTGCTCGGTCAATAGCAGCCTTTATAGCCTCAACATTACTAAAGCGCTCATTTAGATTAACTTGAACGCGCTTTCTGACGCGGGTGATCTTAGCACTATCTAGTTGATATTTGAGTCGTTGATTTTCAGCCTCAAGTTGGGCTGCCCTGGTGTTGGCTTCTGCAATAGCCTTGCCTGCCTTGCCAAGCACTACGCGGGTGCTTCGTAAGAGAGATTCTGACAACAGCAGCTGTTGTTGAGCCTTATATAGAGCCTGTGAGCTCCGAGGGGTGTTGAAGACTTGATCTGCAGTTACTAGCCCCTGACTGCTCGCTGGAGGGGTGACTGGCCGGCCAGTTACTTGAGATGAGAGCAGCACAAGGTCTGGGTTGTATAGGCAGAGCCCTGCAGCCCTCCAGCCGGCTCGGATAACTCGCTCTAAGAGTCCTTCTTCTCTAGCTTTGTTGTATGATATAACGAAGCGCTCTTTTTTAATAGGTGCTGCGTCATCAAGGGCTGAGAGAGCTTGTATCTCACCACGGTACTTGGATTTGAGTACCGAGAAAGGAGCAAGATCCAACGGCTGAAGCAGGTGTGAGGAGTGAGCTGGAAGATACAAGAGGTGGATCTTGTTGACCTTGCAGAGCCACATAAAGTCAATAGGGATGTGGGAGCTATGGCCGTCAAGAAGGAGGAGCCGCCAGCCACTGTTAGATAGTGAAGTATTTGGCATGAAAATACGCTGCAACCATTCATAGCCAATTGAGTTTGACGTCCATCCATTCTCTGACGTTGTGTAGAGCCAATCTGGTGTGTCTTGTGCTGGAAACCACGTTGACTGTAGATGCTTGCCCTTAAAGATGACTAGGCATTGAAGCTTGACGCCGACAGCTGAGATGGTCTCAATGATTGATACCCACTTGTGATCCTCTGGGGATTTGATATAAGCCTTCTTCTTTGATGAACTGGCAACGACCTGGGAGTTTGTACATACCCCTAGTGCGCACCCAGTCTTATCCATATTCCACATGTCTTCATACTGTATGCCTAGCTCTATTCTTGTCCGCTTAAACAGCTTAAGAAAGGCTCGTATAGTGTCTTGACTGGCTGCAGTAGTCCTTGCACTCTCAATTGTTCGGCCGACGATAGAGGCGACGCGTGGGTTGCGTGTGATGAAATGGGGTACCTATAGTTGCCCCAGAGGCTCGTGGTCACCGTTCATGTGCAGGATTCGGGTGGCCATCTCTCGCACACGGGGATGAGATGGAGGTTGTGCGCGTGAGTCCTCTTCTAGTATCCACTCTACTAGAAAGCGCTCTTGCTCCGGAGTCAATCGCTGTTGGTTGGAGTGAGCTATTGCGTTGGGTTGGCGACCGTTGATGCGCTCTTGGAGAGTTGATTGGGGCACGCCCTAGGCCTTAGCAGCCTTCTGTTGGCTTGTATAAACACCAGAATTAAGATCGCTAATAGCAGATTGTATTGCTAGTTCACGAGGATCCATTTTGAACGCGTGGTGTTGAGAGTATAGATGATCAAAAAGTGAGTAACGCGTTGTGGTGGGGTGGCCGATCACTATATGTGGCCGAACACTAACATGTTGGTTCAGCACTTGGCGCGGTTCGGCAAATGGCGCACCCCAACCAAATCACGCAGTTTACAACACCTCGTTACTGAGCCATCCACAATAGCTAGAATATTCTAATAATTCATTCAATTACTATATAAATTGCTGCGAAAAAGATGTACTACTGGAATTTCGCTGGAAGTTTGATGTTGCGGCCACGGCGCGTTGTTGTTGTGGGTGCTGGATCACGCCCCATTTCATCACCCCTATCCCCCTACCCTCAGCAACCACCACACGTTGCTTTTTTTTCTGTTTTGGCGCTGCGGCAGGCTTTGAGGCCTTCCTCTTTCCCTTTTGGAAGTTTGTATAGCCTTTTCGGAGTTTTCTTTCTCCTGAATCCTCCGTTGTTGCTCAGCCTGTTTCTCCGCCGCGACCCTCTCCTTTTCCTCCCTTTTCTTAACCCTCAACCTTTCTCTCTCTTTCTTCTCCTGCAGGTTACGTAGCTTAGCTGAGGTTATTTCTGCCTTCTTACGCGCTTTTTCGAGTTCTACTTTCTCTTTCTCCTTATCTACAACGCTCTCGCGTACTCTAGCCTCCCTCAGCTTCCTCGGGGACCAGAAAACTGCACCACCGTGGTACTCCCTGCGTTGTTGCAGGTCTAGAGGCTTGCTCTTCTTCTGCTGCTTCTTCTTGACTTGTAGGGCCTTTGTCAGGCCTTGTACCTCAGCGTGGAGGATGTCACTTTGAACAGAGATGTGGTGGAGAGAACGCTTCAGCTTCTGCACCTCCCTACTGCCCTCCTCCCTCACAGTATTACGCACGAGGGTCTCGATTTTGAGCCAATCCTTGCCGCTGAGTACAGAGGTACTGCTCTCTCTCGAATCCTGCTCCACTGGAGTTGATGGCCTGTATTTCTGAAGGATAACCTCAGCGTTACGGGGCCATATACCAGTGGCCTCAAAGGACTTTAGAATCGTTTTCTTCTTAAAGGAGATGGTCCAGGCTTCCCAGAAGAGAGGGAAGAAGTCTCCTTTCTTTACTGAGAGTAGCCCCTGGGCCTCGTGGAGATAGGTAGTGAGGGCTTTTGAGTAGGCTGATGAGAGAGGCTTAAAGAGTACTACATCAAGGGGCTGCAGCGTGTGGGTACTGTGAGGGGGAATATCATAAGGAGAATCCGATTGTGGTCACAGTAGTCGATAAACTCTCTCGTTACGTGGGACCCATGGCCATCCACGATCAGTAGTCGGTAGGATCGACGAGCTTTCGCTTTTGTGTACCGATCGAAGACCTGCTCGAGCCACGCAAGGCCTATATCGTTGTTGGTCCATCCATTAGGAGATGTAGTGACGAATACCTCATGCTTCCCAGCCTTAATATCCTCTACCCAGGCCGATTGGAGAGCGTTATTGGCAGCTGCAAATAGTAGCCCTGGTGGCAACGCAGTTCCATCAGCGCAGACGCAAGCTAGGATGGTCATCCACTCTCTGTTGCCATCTTGGAGGGCTGATTTCACTTCCCCGCGGTCCCACATAGCTTTGCTGAAGATCCTTTTGCTTCTTCCAATAACTCCTGTAAGGAAGCCCTTCTCATCCATATTGTACGTGTGACGAGGCTCTATATTGTACTCCTCCATTTTCTCTAGCAGAAGTTGAAAGAATTGCTCGTATTTAGCCCCTGAATCAGCTTGGTGGCGCGCGCGATCCATTCCAGTAACCCAATGGGGGTGATTTCGACGTTGTAACGGTTGATGAATCGGGTAACCCAGCTTTTTCCTACTGGTTGTTCGCTGTTGGTTTTTGCAATTGATGAAGCAAAATTCTGCAGCATCTCCCTTGTAGGTGGTAGACGACGGCCTGTAAGCTTTTCTATATAGCTTACAAGCTCCAGTTCTTGTTGAGGGGTAAGTTTTCGCCGTTGGAGTTGTTGCTCTTTCATCGGCACGTTTTGCCATGGTGTATCCTCCTCAGCGTAGTGTCTGGTACACCATATTTTTCGCTATTTTTCGATACGAGAATTCTTCTCCTGGTCCGCGCGATTCGATTTCTTCAATTGCCTTGTCAATTGGATCCATATTGGCTGAGTTATGGGTGGGTGAAGGATTGGGTGGAAAATGCGGGGGTGCGCCATTTGCCGAACCGCGCCAAGTGCTGAACCAACATGTTACGTATATGGCCGAGCTTAATAGTCTTATTATAGCTAGCGACGCATTGTTTGCAAACAACACAATAGATAGGAAGAGTTCCTAAGGGTACGCAATTAAACTATTTAGCGGTCTTATTGCCTGGCGAGCTAATAAGCAGGACACAGTTACCACTTTAACAACTAAGGCAGAGCTCCTAGCACTATCCTAAGTAGCTAAGGAAGCTATGTTTATGTAGATGCTGCTTAACATACTTTAAGTAACACTGGAAGACCTAGTAATTACTATTCAGTGCGACAATAAGTAGATAATTTGGCTGATTAACGAGGAGATCTCTTAGCTAACAACCAAGCTCTAATATGTGGATATCCACAATTACTGGCTATAATAGGAGGCAAAAAGGAAGTTAATTAGAGTAATATATGCCCCCTTGAGCGATATAATCGCTAATAGATTCACTAAGACCTTTCCTGTTAGGACCTGGCCCTAGTTCCTAAGTTAAGTAGGACTGGCAAATGTGAAGGACCGCATAATTGTAGAGTAAGGAGAAATAGATGCGATAACACAAAAGATTGAAGCCTTAGGGAGAATAGTAGATGCTAGAACATCCCAGATTACCTAAGAATGAATAGTGAACAGCTTAAGGCGAGGTCGCCAAGCTAAGGGGGTGTGTTAGATTGGATAGGTGATCTGAACAACTATTATGAGTGGCAGGAGAGAGATGAAACAGCCCCTACCTAAATAGGGATAGTATAGAGGATTAGCCAAGAACCAAAACAGCGCATAAGCAGACCTCTAGAGGGAGGACACCCTGAAGAACAACAACAACCAACATTACGTATTATTAAGATATAGACTTTATTTATTAATAAACCCTTTAATCTAACACTTATATAACTTTTTATATACACATATAAAAAAAATATTATTAGTATACTTAGAGTGTACTTAGTGCGTAAGTATATATAGATGTGCTTAGAGCTGTCTAGGTGCCTTAGGTACTTATACTTACTTAAAACTTTTTTGCTCGGCTCTTCTTACCGCCCTAAAACTTAACTAAAATTAACTTTAATAGCCAATTTAATAGCTTCCTACACAGCTAACCCTACTAGTATAAAATACCTATTACGCACTTCTATTACTAATAAAAATAGTAGTCCTACTAAATCTTATATATATATACTATTACCTATGGCTACTATAATACTAACTAGTCTATAGACTCTACCTTACGCCGTCTACAATACTAATACTAACTATAATAATAACTACTAACGCTACCTTATAAAGAATACCTATAGCTACTATTACTACTAAATAGAGTAGTGTTACGCCCACTTTAACTATAGTATTAATAAGCTTACCGCTAATATAACCCTATTAAAGAAAAATAAGCTAGAATCTTAGATTTAGTAAGCGAAGCGAATAAGCTTACTATATAAGAAAAGAGGCTAAAGGGCTAAACTATATATACGCTTATAAAAAGAAATAAGGCTAAAATAGTACTACTTATATAATTATAAGTATATAATTATACCTAGTTAGAGCCTTATTTTTATAATACACTCTCTAGGTAGGCTGCGTAAGCAACACGCCTACTTATATAATAAGTGTTAGATATTAGGTCACTGGAAATCACTGTGATTTCACGGTGAAATCTAGTAGTCACGTGCGTCCGATCACATGGTCTTCTTATGACGACAGTTAGTGTAACTTACAGTGATTTCACTGTGAGATCACTGTGAAATACACAAAGGAGACTGGCGTACTACTGTTACACTACTCCGCACTATTACTAGTGCGTCTTAGCGCTAGATAGATATTGCGTACGATAGCTGAGCTTCTCCGAGGGAGATCACTCGACAATCAATTCATCATCAAATCCATCACTTTCATCTCATCTCATTAAAGATACTTACGTATCTGACAATTAAGAGTCTCACTACCTTAATCAAACTAAAAATCATGTCTCTATTAACACTTAGGGATCCCATAGTAATCCTGACCAATTACTTAAACTACACACCATAGCTAAGGCAAATCAATGCCTGAGCCCAGTTGTTAAAAGCATGGGATCTTATTAACTCATCCCTTAACAATAAACTAATAGCAGAACCAGTCATGCCAGTCGCACCAAATATTGGTGCCTATCAACCAGCTCCCGCTTTCGTTAACGGAAACACCAACAACGCCCGTCCATCGCTACTATCGCACCTATCGCCGGCTGGCGAAAAGGCGTACAAAATCGATACCAATTTCTATAAGAATTAACTCGAAATCTACAAGCTCCTGGATTGAAAGTACGAACAGGAGAAGGAGAACCTAGATAAGCTGGTTATTCTTATTTAAACCACCACCTTGGCACATTTATAGTCTAATTGCTGCACTCTAGGTAAATTAATTAAATAATAGATTAAGAACCTCACGAAAATAGTTAGGGTTAACCAACACAATGAACAAAGAAGAGCAAGGATTAGGTACTAAGACGCTCTTAAACCAATAAGATTAAGTTAGTTAGTTTATAGTACACCTGGCTCGCTAAGTACAATTATGCGGCTATAGAAGCTGAGTATAATTATGTGTTAGAGCTTTGGGAGCTAGACTTAGTTAAATAAGATTTTATAAAAGCGGTTACTAAAGTCGCATCTTAATGGGTTACAACCTTCCTGCAACACAGAAGTAAGGATAAGACTATTAATAGAAAAGAGATAGTGAAACTCTTCTAAGAACAAATAGTAATGCAGCACCCAATTAAGGGTAAATAAAGGGGCGCCTTTGCTATTGTAGGACCATCTCTTGCTAATAGTGGTGTAACCACCCAGGCCGCAGCTGGGGACGCCCAACCTGTGGATAAAGCAGCATTACCCAAGCGAGGCAGATTACGCGCCAATAAAGCTGGCCCTAAAGCCAAATCCAAGCAGTCCGTACGAGTCACCAACGATAAGCTAATAGTAGTTAGAGGCCAAGAGAGATTAAACCCCAAGTGCCCTGCTTGTAAACAACGCCATAGTCTAAAAGACTGCTTTTACGCATTCCCCAACAAACGACCTAAATAGTTCAAACTAAAGCCTGCTATAGAGGCGGTTATAACATACAGGTTAGAGAATAACCCTGTGCTTATAGAGCGCATAAGATCTATAAAGCGTTAAAAGTCACAGACACTAAAGATTAAACAATTAAAGACCCCTACTCTAACTCGAATTACTAAGATTACTAACAATAAATAACTAGATAGCAGACAGATCACTGTCCTCTTAGCGAGCTTTAATGGTATTGCAGCCTCCTACTACTTAGACCTAAACACATACCTACTACGTGACTCTGTAATCCTTAATTCTAGCACAACCTACTATATCTTTAATAATATTAATTGCTTTGTCTTATAGCGACCACTGTTGCCAGGAGACTTTGTATGGGCGGGATCATCACAAGTATAGATAAGGGGATATAGAAGTGTCTATCTTTATGTTAAGAGTAAGGAGGGAAATTGCTTAGTAAGGTTAGATAACGTCGCCTACTATCCTAGTCTACTTTGCAACCTAGTATCCTTCTAATTACTCTAAAGGCAAGGCCTCTAGTAGGACACCAAGTTAGACCCAACAACAATTAGGAGACGAGACAATACGATCCTGGCTGAACTCTAAGAAATCTACAATCAATGGGTACTGGAGTTCATACCAACATCAAAATTAACTTGTACCACAATCAATAGTACGTACGCTACACACAAATTTACCTCGCGCACCGCACAACGAGCGCAGAAGGCGAACGCCATCACATGGCACAAACGACTAGGCCACCCAGGCCCTCAGGCACTAGAGCACACAGTGAATTACAGTGAAGGGGTACGTATTAAAGGGTTAACTACGGTCCAATGCGACGCTTGCGGCAGATTAAAGCTCAGGCGACAAATTAGACGTTAGGCTAGACAAATTAACGATAGCCCAGGAGAGAGAGTCGCTATAGACTTTCACAACTTTAAAGACAAGAGCTTAACTGGCAAAAAGAGTATAATGCCTATCTCTAATTATTTCTTAGGCATAGCTTGGGACTTCTACTTTAAAGACAATCGACTAGCACGAACAATTATTAAGCTGCTAAAGAAATTTGTACTATTTATAAAAGTACAGTTTAAGGTGACTATAAAAGTTATTAAATCTAATAATGAGATTTTCTTAGTTAAACAAGACGTTCATAGGTGGTGTGTTAATAAAGGGGTTGTTATTGAGCCTTTAGCACCCAATACCTAAGCTTAAAATGGAGGGGCTGAACGCTTAGGGGGTGTAATTAAGGAAAAGAGCCGTGCAATGCGACTTAACGCCAACCTCCCCTAGACACTATGGCCAGAGATTACACAAGCGGCCGTATACCTGTATAATCGAACGCCAAACTACGCCAATTAATGGCGATCACCACACGAAGTATTTTTTACAACAGTTGCCTACTAAAATGGCATCGTCACCTAACCAAAGAAACTAAACCAGGCTTACCTTAGAGCCTATGGCTGTAAAGCTTTTGCCTTGACTAACAATACAAAACGCGGCAAGAGCAAGCTCTAAAGGCTTAACCTAAAGGCATAGGTTAGTTACCTAATAGGCTATCGATTAACAAATATCTAAAGAGTATGGATACCTCCACTTAACAAAGTTATTAGCACATGCGACGTTATCTTTAACAAAAATTAAGTGTTTTTAGGTAAATAAGAAGACCTGTTAGACAACCTTATGCACAGCACTACTAAAGAGATTACTGCATAGACCTAAATAGTAAAGCTACTGCCCTCACCACTAAAACATAAAAATACAGAGTCTTTCTACAAGGATAAGTTGATTATTAACTCTTACAAGAAGGACGAGGGTGCTCTAGGGTACTATTAAGGGAGGAAGATTAATTACACCTACCCAACACCACTAGAGACACATCCGCCTATCGCACTGCTTGCCTAATTAATAGTGAGTTTCGAACAGGACTAAATTGAAAAATTACCTATAGGAACACCACAGCCAGATTAACGCGCTGTGCCATGGGCAGCCGCCTTCCTTGCAGGTACACTCGCAGGAAGTAGAGGCAAATACAAGGGGAAGCCACTTAACAAAGCTTAATTTAATCGCATGCTCGCAGCAGGCAAGAAACCCTATTAAAGTTAACTGCTAGAACCTCTATTATGCAGAACCTAGATAGATAATCATCTGTTATTTGAAATATAGAAGGATGCCGAGCGATCCTATCTACAAAGTTACAAAGAAATGAGGTCTTGGAGCGAGGTGCCTACAGCCTTAGTGCGATCACGCGGTTACTAGATTCTTGACTATATATGGGTATATACCTACAAACTTAATAAACATCACAGATTACAGAAGTGTAAGGCAAGGCTAGTAGTGCGCGGAGATTAATAACGCCATCTCACTACATAGGATACCTATGCCGCAACACTCGCAGGTAGATTATTTCGCCTACTCATGTTAACAGCGGCTTGGTTTAACCTAGAGCTAAGCCAGTACGACGTTACCAACGCCTTCGTCCACGCGAACCTAGACAGAGAAATCTACATGCGGATGCCCCAAGGTTATACCCAAAGAGGCACCATCCTATAGTTGCACAAGGCACTGTATGGCTTACGCATCTCACCACTACTGTGGCAGAGAGAATTCACTAGTGCGCTCAAGGATCTCAGTTTTACCGCAGTCCCGCACGAACCTTGCTATATAATTAAAGACAGCATTATCATCTTCTTCTATGTAGACGACCTTATCGTTGCATACTCAAAAGATCAAAAGCACGCTGCCAATGCAGTAATAAAAAAGATAGGTACAAAGTTCACCCTAACTAGTGGTAACGATCTACAGTGGTTCCTAGGCATTAAAGTTATTAGAGACTGTGCCAATAGGCAACTCTAGTTATCACAAAGGTCCTACATGGACAAGATCAGTTATCTAATCAACTAACGCGACCTTAAACACGATACCCTAATATTAGCAGTCAAACTGTTACCTCAAGAAGGACTCGCCCCAATAGCAGAGATCAATTGGTACTAGCGGAAGGTGGGATCAATCCTCTACGCTGCAGTAACCACGCGCCCAGACATAGCTTTTGCAAGCTCCCAATTATCGCGCTTCCTTTCAAACCCCAGCGACGACCATCACAACACCGCCGACCGCGTACTGCTATACCTATCATCCACCTAATCACTAGGGCTACAATTTAGAGGAGCAGACACTTACAAGGTTGCGAGCGACGCGTTGTTTACAGACAACACCCTTGATAGAAAGAGCTCACAGGGGTACATTATTAAATTGTTTAGTAGCCTTGTCGCCTAGAAGGCAAACAAACAAGACACTGTCACTACTTCAACGACTGAAGCTGAGTTGCTAGCACTTTCACAAGTTGCAAAAGAGGCATTGTTTATAGCTTGGTTAATCAATAAACTTAAGATTAAACTGTCGCTATTAACAATTACTATTAATTGCGACAACTAACAAACTATTCGACTTATTACTAAGGAAATCGCCAAATTGCAAACTAAGCTTAGGTATGTCGACATACACAATTATTGGCTTTAATAAGAAGTAGTACGTGGAGCTATCAAAGTCTAGTACCAGCAATTAGAAGAAATGGCAGCAGATAGTCTTACAAAAGCTCTGCCAGCCGCCATATAGACTAAGTTCTTGAATTAACTAGGACTTGAAGACGTCAGGGGAAGGATTACCGACCAAGAGGCCGACCTCGACGAGTTAGAAGACAGGATGGAAGCTTTTAAACTATAAGCAATAGTACAACTGCGCAAGAGATAGTTTAGCTTGGCCCTCTAAGGATCCAAGCTAAGGGGGTGTGTTAGATATCAGGTTACTAGAAATCACTGTGATTTCACTGTGAAATCCAGTAGTCACGTGCGTCCGATTACATAGTCTCCTTATGACGACAGTTAGTGTAACTTATAGTGATTTCACTGTGAGATCACTGTGAAATACACAAAGGAGACTGGCGTACTACTGTTACACTACTCCGCACTATTACTAGTGCGTCTTAGCGCTAGATAGATATTGCGTACGATAGCTGAGCTTCTCCGAGGGAGATCACTCGACAATCAATTCATCATCAAATCCATCACTTTCATCTCATCTCATTAAAGATACTTACGTATCTGATAATAAGGCTTAAAATAATCCTGCTTCTAATTAGCTTATAAGTTAAGTACCTAACTAAGTAACTAATTACTTATAATAGCGTAATGTGGCGTTAAATTAACTACCTAGGGGTAGCATGACAAAGGCTTTTATCTCAAATAACATAATAAAAAAAGCAGAGCCCTCTGCTTAGTAATTAAAAAAAGCGTAAAAAGGTGATTATAAAAATGCGCGTTTAAACTACTAAGCGAGCTTAGTAGTCTTAGCGCACACAGCTTCTATATATAAAGTTTTTATAAAAAGGCTACTTAGAACTTTAGGAAAGATATAACTTTAGCGTAGCTACGCTATAAGCTATCTTTTCTTTACTATTCTAAGTTGCAAACTGCTATCCTAATTATTATAAATAATATATATTAATATGTTAATAGGTATATACAAGATACACTATTACTCTATTATTATAATAAGGTTATTCTTAATAAATCTTCTACTATAGTCTCTCTACACCTACACCCTACTATCTATTTAGGTATTAATATTATTTCTAAAGAAGTACTTGCTATTACTAAAACGTACACGCTAAAGATTTATACTACTATTGTTAAAGAGGCTATTAAAGTAACTATACTAGAGTTTTATTCTGTCTAAATACTTATATAGCATAAGAGATAAGTATACTTAATTATTTATAAGGTAGTCCTAGTGTACTAGTTAGGTTAGCAACTTATCTAGTTCGCAAAAAACTACAAGATTAAATTTTCACTATAGTAAATATAATTACTCCTTATTAGTAGCAAAATTATCTAGTAGGGGATATAAAAGAAGGATAATAAGGTGTTTATTAATAAGCTATATAGTAGTAAGAGCGTTGTATAGATCTATAAGATCCTCCTAACTATTATTACTATTATTGCTATTAAGTTAACTTATCTAGCGCATAAGCGTAGATAACTAATAATAGTAGTAGTAATAAGCTAGGTGTACTATATACGCTATAAGTAAACTTTGCGTGAATTAGAAGCTTATAAGATATAGATAAGGTGCGAGTAAATTTAAACTATTATGGCGTTTTTAGGTAGTGTTTAAGGTTAGTCTTTAATTAAAATTAGATGCTGTATATAGTATATAATAACCTTTTATCTTAATCTACTTTAACCTTAAACTAAAAAAAAAGGTTAAAAAAGGTATTTGGCAAGCTAATTAATATATTATAATTTAAGTGTTTATAGTTATATAAGCCTATAATAGCTTTTTATTAATAATAAACTTTGCTTATCTACTTTTTATTTCCTCTCTTAGTTTCTCTAGTTAGTTTTTCTATAGGCGTAAGTTAATTATTCCTACCTCCTACTTTTTACTTCACTATTATTAACTGCTAACTAGAACGCGCGTAATATATTAATTTATAAGTTTATAAAATTTTAAGCAAAACTCTATTAATAGAAACTTAAGCGCGAGGCTAAAGAATTGCAAAAATAGATTACTTAACTTCTCTTTCTAATGCGCCACTCTAGTTGCCTATTAAATTAGGCTCCTAGTAAGAACTCTACTAATCCTCTAAGCACATATATAATAACTAAAAAGAAGGCATTATAATAGAAACGCACTTAAACTACAACGCCTAAGTAATTTAAGCCTATTAAGGAGCCTCTCTAATTACGTAAGAAAACTCTAAAGTTAAAAGATAATAATTAAGTTGCCCCTATAGCTAAACTCTTAAATAAACCTAAGTCTATAATTAATCCTAAAACTTCTGTAAATAAGAAGAGCACAAAAGATAAACTTAGTTTAGCTTCTACTTAAATATATAGCTTTAAGTATAGGTATCTATATATTAGGTACCTTAAACTTAATCTTTCTAGCAGTTTAGATAGTAGGTATTTTAAGAATATATTAAGTAAATACTTAAATGCACGCTACTATTATTACGCGATTAGTTATATATATAAGCCTTTATATAAACTTTTAACTCTTTTAGTACTTCTTTTTTATTAATAATCTCTAGACCTAAAAAGCTTAAAGAGAAGGCGCGCTAGTTTATTTAGTATTAAGTAAATAATAATTTAGTATATAATTATATACACTTTTTCTAATTATTTATTAATTTATATAGTACTAATCTTCTTACTCTAATCTTATAAAATATTTTAAGAATTGCTTAAAGATATATTTAAGTAAAAGAAAGATTAAAAAGAATAGTACTTTGTCTTCTAATCTCCTCTTAAGTAAGAGTAGCAAGCACTAGTCTCTTATAGAAGATTACAGCACTATTATACTAGTTAAGAATACTTCTATAAATTAGATTAATTTTACTTAATTAAGTGTATCTAATTAAGCGCTTCTATTCTATAATATAAATTATCCTATATTAACGCTTAATTACGCTTCTAATTAGTATTAGGGTATTTAGTACAGTGCTGCTTAGACTAGTTTAGATGCGTTATAAGATTATATAATTGTAAATTAGTTAATTAACTAACCTTCTAATTAGTGTATTAGTGTTTCTACAGCTATAATTAATATATAGTAATCTGCTTAGTTTACTAGTGTTTGTAATCTATTTTACTTATCTACTCCTACTCTATATAAGATTACTTAGCTTTACTTATTAAAGGAATAGGTTATTTAAACAACTAATTATCGAAATAGATTACGTAATATAGTCGTAATATAGTCGTAATATAGTGAAAGATAGGTAGATAGTAATATAATAAGTATAAAATACTTATATAACAAGGTAGATAGTATTCTTAATAAGATAAATAGTAAGATAACTAACTTGGATACTTTTTCTAACTTGGAGATTTAGCTTATTTATATAGATAAAGATCTTAGAGATTACGTAACTATACACGTGCCTAGAAAGTTATTAAGTTTTACTTTAGGAAACTAATAGTTCTTTGTCTATAATTACGTAATAACACGTGATTAATATGACAAAGAAAGTCCTAAAGTCTAGACTTTCTAGACTGTACGTTTTCGTTCGATCTTAATCTAGACAACAAGCCAAAAGGTATGTAGCTACTTATTACACTACTATATAATCTATAGTATAAACTATATAATAGGTAATAAGTATTACTATAAAATAAAAGCATATTAAAGTAAGATTACTTTTAGATTTACATTTTAACAATTTCTTTTAACTATACTAGCTATTTCTAAAGGACTTGCTATATAAGGCTAGTACTACTCTTATACTTAGTAGCTTACTTAGTAATTATCTAATAAAACTAATACCTATTCTAAAATTAAACTAAAAACGCTCTAAGTAAGACTAATAGTATTATATAGGGGCACTTTACTATTATCTACTACTTAACTACTAATTTAACCTATCTAATAGTACTTTTATATTATACTATTAAACAATAAAATATATAAGCACCTTACTACTAGAAGATATTTATAGTTTAGTTTTTCTTATAACTAAGAGGTTTCTAATAAAATATTATAATAATAGTAGTTATTTCTTCTACTATTAGAGATATAAAAAAGTATTTTAAGGTAGTATTAATAAAAAGAAGTTAGTGCGTTAGCTTATTCTAATCTATATAGGCTTAATTTAAGAAAAGGGAGTTAAAACGAGTAATTTACACTAAATAAACAATACAACTATAGGTGTTTATAGACAGGCCTTTAGGTAATTATAAGTAGGCCTAAAAGTATATTCTAAGAGATTACTTTATAGTAGCTATACTATTAAAATAATATACTTAACTATCTAAATTAGATACTAATTTTGCTATATAATACTATACTCTATACTAAGTATACTACCTAAAGTCAATTTTAAAAAAAGTTATTATTTTAATATTAGGAAGAGAAATATCGCAGACCTTTTAGTATATAGTACAACACTATAAGAGAAAGCTATAGGTATGCTAAAAACGTATTAAAAAAGGTAAAGCAGCTTAGTGATAGGTTAGGCTAGAGACTATTTATTATAACTATTTGTTAGCACGTATAAATTAGCCTGTTATACTAGAGATAGTTAATAATATAATACGTAGTTGCCTATACGCACGCAATATAAAATCTAAAACTAAATATAGATTAAGTGTTTATCTATTTACTATATAATATATTTTATTATTATATAGTTTGTTTTTTTGCGACTAAGCGGTTTCTAATAAAAATAATATAATAATAACAGATATCCCTTCTACTATTGTATATACAGAAAAGCGTTTTAAGGTAGTGTTAATAAAAAGAGTTAGATTAATTATTATATAAGACCTTAAGCTATCTCTTGTCCTAAAGACGCTATTGCCACTAAACGTATAATATTACGCCCCTATCTAGGAGACGCAAACAATAATATAGCTAGGTATAACGCAGCTAGGTATAATAGCTAGACGCCACTAGATATTAAAAACTATATAGTATTTGCTAGGGACCTATATAGTAAGTAAATAGCTACTATAGAGTTAGATTGCTATATTAAGAAGAATACGCATTTTCTTAGGTAGAAGCCTAGAATTAAAAGTAGGATAAGCCTTATAATATAGATTGCTCTATACTAGTTTAGGTGCAAGGTGCTTATAACTATTAAGAATAAGAACTAGAAGAATATAGATATTTTATAAAGTAAGAGTCTAGGCTAGTAGCTATATACTACTATATAGCTTAACTATCATCGCTAATACTGCTATGCAGAAAGTTAATAATAAAATTATTATTATTTTGTATATATTTTGTTACTACCACTGTGTGCTAGGTACTAGGTTTTAGTGCCTTCTATTTTACTCCTCTCTCTATATAGTGCGGACTTAACCTTAGTTAGAATCTCTATATAATAAAGATCTTCAATACTACTATATAGCTTATAGGAGCAATTACTACTAAGGGCTATAAGCAATATTAGATTTCTAATTAATAGATTATTGCTTCTATAATAATAGTAATAGCTATACTAAGTAGGTGCTAGAGGCGTAAAGGATATATAGGTACGCACTTATACTATAGAATCTCTATAAGAAATAGGTAGAGTAATAGCTAGACGTCTAAAAGTTAATAGATTGTTGGTAGAGAATAGTAGAGTACTATTTAGTATTAGAAGTAGGCGCGCGCGTAATTTATTATATATTATAGTAGTAGAGTAGAGTAGAAATTCTAAGTAGTTAACTATCTAGTAATATAGCAAAAGATTATAAAGTAGTATGGTCACATTGTTTATTTAGTGTTAATTACCCTTTTTAACCACATTTTTTTAATTTAAGCCTGCGTAGATTGGAATAAAAAGGCCGCTCTAGTCTAGCGCCTAAAAGTACAGTCTACTAAGTCTCCGCTAACATAATAATAGTTTATAAGGATAGTTTATAAACTGCGCACTTACCCTACTATTTATAAGCACTTTAATACTATTAATTTACTTAAAGTATATATAGAAAACTAAGCTCTATTGTTACTATTATTAGTAATTGCGCCGCATTTGCGCGCTGCTATGCAGTACACTTATGCGACGCGCTTACTAGCTTACTATCTAACGCTATAATAACTATAAAAATCTAATATATTTATATAATACTCTTCTTCCCTAGCAACCTATTAATAAATACCTTCTCTTACCTTTTAATCTTGCCCTTTATTACTACTATTCTAATCTATAGTAATATAAGGAACTGTAGTAGGAGCCCTATATATCTATTATAGTACCTATAGTTACTAATTTATTATTAGCCTAACTAGTACACTAGAACTGCCTTATATAGGATAAGGTATACCTTCTACTTTAACCTATTAATAATCTTCTAGATAGAGTAGTATTCTAGTGTGTAATAGGGCCTAGTAACTTTAAGTAAATAGATTAAAGCGTACTTTTAGGCAGCGTTAACCGTAATTTTAGTATTAGGGCTTAGGAAAATAGCAGGAAATAGAGCGATAGCAATAGATAATATCTTATTAAGATTAACTTTAATATAGAGATAAAGTGTTAGTGTACCTATAGTGTATAAGCTCCTACCTAGTATATATTTTATAATAATATAAACCTACTAATATAATAGCTATTACTAGCAATCTTTAGGGATAATAGTAGAGGAGATAATAGTTATAGCGTTATAGCGCCAGCGCTATCTTATACCTTCTCTACTCTAAACTATAGTATAGTAATGTGGCCTTATGTATAGTTTTATATGTGGATTTTTTTTTAGTTAAAGTAGGCGCGCTAAGTCTACTAAGCTCGCTTAGCTCGCTTATAACGCGCTAACCTCTTTTTATTAACACTATCTTAAAACGCTTTTCTGTGTTAAAAATAGTAGGAGGGATAACTGCTATTATTATAATATTTTTATTAGAAACTCCTTAGTTATAAAAAAACTATAAATTAGTATTAATTATCTAGTAATGCGGCAAATAGGCAAGTAAGTTAGAGTGTTGTTATTATGGGGTTAGTTATCTTAGAAGCTAGGAGGAAACATTAGAAAAAACTTTAACGCGCTCTAGTCCTAGGACTTAGCACTTATATATAATATTACGTAATATTATATTATATAGGCGCTAGTAACGTAATAGAAAAACGTAGTAATTGAATATAGTAGGGCCACTTAAAAACTAAATAAGTGGAGGTAGTATATACTTCTACCCAAAAGAGTATTATTATAATTTTAGTACTAGGTGTTAATATATATATTAATATTAATATATCTAAGTAATATAAATATTTAATTTCTATATAACTTTACACTATATAGTAATTAATAAAATAGACTTATACCTTTTTATATATAGTACTAATTAATTTATCTAAAAGTAGAGTAATAAAGGCTTTTATTTTAAATAATATAATAATACTGTTTTTATAACTAAGAGGTTTCTAATATGGTTTTTTTTTGCGACTAAGAGGTTTCGAATAAAAATATTATAATAATAGTAGTTATTCCTCTTATAATTATTAACATAGAAAAGCATTTTAAGGTAGTGTTAATAAAAAGGGGTTAGCACGTTATAAGCGAGCTAAGCGAGATTAGTGTGCTTAGCGCGCCTACTTTAACTAAAAAAAATCTATATACAAAACTATATATAAGGCTACATTACTATACCATAGTTTAGGGTAGAGAGAAGGAGATAAGGTGCTTATTATAACTATTATCTCCCTTCTATACTATTATTTCTAAAAATATTACTAGAAGCAATAGCTATTATAATAGTAGGTTTGTGCTACTTATAAAATATATGCTAAGTAGAAGCTTATACTTACTATAGATACACTAACGCTTTATCTTTGCATTAAAGTTAATATTAAAGAGACTTCTACTACTATTACTATTATTCTATTTTCTACTATCTTTTAGGCCCTAATGCTAATACTGCTATTAACGCTACCTAAAAGTACACTCTAATAATCTATTTACTTAAAGTTACTAGATCTACACTAAAGTATTACTCTGTCTATAAGATTATTAATAGGAAGTAGGTGTATCTTACTCTATATAAGGTGGTTCTAGTGTACTAGTTAGGCTAGTAATAGATTAGTAACTATAGGCATAATAATAGATATTTTTTTTTACGACTAAGAGGTTTCTAATATTTTGCATTACTATGTAACGTACTTTACACTCGAGTTAATTATTCTATTAAGTTAATTACTTTGCTAAAACCCTACTAAGTTCTATACTATTTACAATAGTATAGAGTTAACATAAACTATTTTCGATAGTCTAAATAGGCCAATCTATTTAGAATCTATTTCTATAGGCTGCCTATAAGTTATTTTATTATGCCCAGGCTTACTGTAGTGTCCATAGCACTGTTAAGCAGATTCGCCTCTATTAGCGCGCACCCTCTACTTAACTAGCGTTAATTGCGACCTAAGTTCTATACTATTTTGCGAAGTTTACAACTCCTATATACTATCGCAAATAGTACAAAGTGGAGGCATACGTAGGCGGACGTTAAGCTACAATATTATAACTTCTGGGTTGTGGGGCACTAGGCCAGCACCTTAAAAGCCTTCTTTAATATTACTTTTAGTAATTAAAGCCTTAAAAGTAGTAATAAAGTAAGGTAGGAACTTAATTTTAGTAATGTGCATAATGTGGTTACGCATTAGATTCTTGGCTTAGCGCCTATACGCCTTCTTTAATAGCGTAAAATAACCTATGTAAAGTGGCTATAAGAGGTGCAATAAATGTGGAGGCATATAAAAAGTAATAATATTACTCTTTTTATAGTAATTCTAGAATTTAAGCGAGTTGTAACTTTTATGGCTATTAATAATAAGTAAACGTACTCTACTAGTAGTACGCCTCTTTGTATACTTATTAAAGTGGTTTAGCTATTATAGACTAAGCTTATTTATTATCTAGCCGTTCTTAGAGACTATAATAACCCAATTATAAGGTAGATACTTCTCCTTATACTAGGCGAAGAGGTAGTGCTTGCCCCTAAAGATAATAAAGGGTGGGATCTACCACCCTATTGCGTTAATGCCTTAGATAACTGTTGTCCACTCCCTATTGCCCTACTGCACCTGCTTTGGCCGTCCTTAACGCTTAGAGCCTATAACTACTACTCTAGTTAATATTATGCCTATTATAAAGCCAGACTCGTTAAAATTATAGGTGTCCTTATTTAGGATACTATACTTAGTCTTTATGTTCTTCACAAGCCGGAACTAGCCTTATATTACCTTAGGATCTTTCTAGAGGGCTCTCTTGTAGTCGTACTTTTAATTAAACTTAACTTAAAGCTTTAGCTAGCGCTTAACAAAGTTATAAGGCCACCTCTAGCCAACTAGCTTATAGTAGCGTGTAGCTAGTAAAGAATCGGCCATATCTTTTATAGCATTAAGCTGGGGCAGAAATTCTCGCGCGTCTAGGTTAAGTATATACTATACAATCACCTGCTCCTCTCTTATAGTAAGTCTTATTTTATTAGGTGCGCAGTTATGTCTAAACGTTTTTCTAGCGCGTTAGTTGCTAAGTATACTTTAAGAGACATTATAGAGAGCTATAGCGTGTCGCTAAGAGAGTGTTGCGTCTTATTTAATAGCCTGGATCGCAAGCTATATACGCGCTTCTTTTAACGCTAGTAGTTTATTATGTAGTTAAGGCATTGCGTTATACTATTGCTAATAGTACGTTTTAGTATAGTCTTAGAAAAGTAATCGACTTAATAAAATAATTAACTCGAGTGCAAAGTACGTTATTAGAAAGAAAATAAATAAGGGCAGAATTAAAGGTAGTAAAGAAAAAGTAAAAATATTTATTAATAAGTTGCTAAGAGAGGAGAGTATTATATAGATATGCTATATTCTTATAGTTATAGTATTAGATAGTAAGCGCAATGCTTAAGTAGCGTAATTACTAATAATAGTAATAATAAAGTAAGTTAGTCTGCTGTATACGCTTTAAGTAAATTTAATAGCTATTAGAACACTTATAGATAATAAAGGGCGAGTGCACAGTTTATATATAAACTATTATTATATTAGTGAAGACTAGTAGACTATATTTTTAGGCGCTAGACTAGAGCGGCCTTTCTATCCCAACCTACGCAGGCTCAAATTAAAAAAAATATGGTTAAAAAGAGTAATTAACACTAAATAAATAATGCGACCCTAGGGGTTTCTAATATAGTATTAATTAATCTACCTATGAGTAGGATAATAAAGGCTTTTATCTTAAATAATATAATAAAAAAAGCAGAGCCCCCTACTTAGTAATTAAAAAGAGCGTAAGATTTCTAATAAAAAGATAATAATACTAGTAATAATAAATATTTCTCCTACTATTATAGATATGAAAAAGCCTTTTAAGGTATTAATATATTGTTAATTAATATCTAGAAGTAGAATAACAAAGGCTTTTATTTTAAATAATATAATAAGAAAGAGTAAAGCCTTCTACTTAGTAATTAAAAAGAGCGTAAAAAACGTAGTAACTTAGTATATACTAGTAATAGTACTTTTTTCTTAGCATATATATATTATTAAATTATAAGCCAACGCGCTAACCTCTTTTTATTAATACTACCTTAAAACGCTTTTTGTATTAATAATAGTAGGAGGAATAACTACTATTATTGTAATATTTTTATTAGAAACCCCTTAGTCGCAAAAAAACCATTATTAAATTAACTACCTAGGAGTAGAATAATAAAGGCTTTTATCTTAAATAATATAATTAAAAAGCAGAGCATTCTACTTAGTAATTAAAAAGAGTATAAAAAGATACTTTGTATATATATATAGATAGATAAAGTTATATAAAAATACATAACTATATTACTAATATATCTAGGATAATTAAAATACTTAGAGTATTTATACTACTTATATAATACTAATTAATTAGTAAGTAAAGCTCTTAAAATAGTTAAAATTTAAAAAAGCTTAGTAAGCTTTTTAAAAAAAAATTAAAGTATAAAGTTAAAACTTAGTTAGAGTCTTTTACTATATAGTAATTACTGCTTTAGATAATAGTATTAATTACTAGCGTATTATATAGAACTTCTACCTAACCCTAAATTCTAGATTTTAGAGGTTTAAAACATAAAAAATATAGTTTTATAATTTTTTATAAGAAGTAGATTAGATAAAAATTAGTAGCTTAGTAAAGAACACTATTTTAAAAAGTATAAACTTCAATACCTTTCTAACTACTTTAGTTTTATTAAAACTTCTTTAAAAATTTAAATAATATTTTATTAGTACTATAGTGTGATATAATAATATTATATAGTATATATAATAACTAGTAAAATAAAGAGTTGTCTATAAATTACTAGCTAATTATATAGTAAAAGTAGTATTTTTAAATTAAATAATTCAGGACTAGTGGTTTCTTTATAAATCTATCAAAAATCTAAATTTATAGCTTTACTAGTAAAAAGTTATAAAGCTTTAAAAAAATTTATTAAAACTAATTATGTGTGACGTTAATTTATCTACATAGGGGTAGGATAATAAAGGCTTTCATCTTAAATAACATAATATAAAAAGCAGAGCACCCTACTTAGTAATTAAAAAGAGCGTGAAAAGGTAATTAACGTATTTTACTACTAAGCTAGTTAATCTACTAAGCTAGTTAAAAAATGCTTGGTAGTACTAATCTATATTATAGCTCTTTAAGTTTATTACTATTAAATAAGAAGCCTATATACATTGTGCTTATATCTAATATAAAAGATATCTTTATATTTTTTTATATATTTGCGCGTTGTGTCTAGTCTCTCTATATTTCTATAGCACTATAAAGCTAGTTAGGCACTTTTTTAATTACTACTACTATAAGCCTTCTTTAACTACTTAGTAGCTATAAAGGCCTTAGTCGGCTTGCTAAATGTCTTTTTAACCTTTTTAGTTTAAGGTTAAAGTAGATTAAGATAGAAGATTATATATACTATATATAACACCTAATTCTAATTAAAAACTAACCTTAAATATTTAATAACGTAATAATAGTTTAAACTTTAAACTTACTCACACTATGCCTATGCCCTATAAGCTCCTAATCTATATAAGATTTACTTACGCTATATATAGCCCACCTAGCTTATTACTACTACTATTATTAGTTATTTACGCTTGCGCTGCTATGTGACGTACTTGCTTAGATAAGCTAACTTAATAGTAATAATAGTAATAATAGCTAGAAGAATCTTATAGATTTATATAATACTCTTATTACACTAGAGCTTATTAATAAATACCTTATTCTCTACCTTTTACCTTCCCTCTTAGATTTAGTTACTAATAAGGTGTAATTATATTTACTAAAGGGGGAATTTAACCTTATAGTCTTTTGCAAACTAGATAAGCTACTAACCTAATTAGTGTACTAGGACTACCTTATAGATAGTTAAATATATCCGCCTTTTGCACTAAAGAAGTATTTAATAGATAGAATAAAACTCTAGTAGAGTTACTTTAATAGTAGTAGCACGAATTTTTAGTATATACTCTTTAATAGCAGCGAGTACTTCTTTAGAAATAATATTAATACCTAGATAGATAGTAGGTCGTAGAAAAATAGTAGGAATTTTATTAAAGATAACCTTAATATAGTAATAGAGCGATAGTGTATCTAGTATGTAGCGTTATTTTATCTACCTAGGGGTAGGACGACAAAGGCTTTTATCTCAAATAACATAATAAGAAAAGCAGAGCCCCCTGCTTAGTAATTAAAAAAGAGCGTAAAAAGGTATATTATAAAAAAAAACCGATATCTAGTATATATTACTATTATTCTACTACTTATAATAAATAGTATATATGTCTGTACACTATATAGGCAAGGGCACCTAAGGGTATTAAGGTTTTAATATTGCCGCATAATAGTATTATATAGGGATTACGTAATGCCTATGCGCCGCGGCCTGTGCGCTATAGGATCTTCTTCTTTCTATCTACACCCTCTCTAGAAGTAAGCAATTAATACTAAGTTGTTTTATTATATTATTATTTTTTCTTATATAATTATTCTATACACCTTCTACTCTTGCTAATATAGAGTAATAGATATTAATATCTATAGCTAGCTATAGAGTACTTATTTAACATTAATTAGTAGTTAACTAACTCTTAACTACAAATTAGCAAGAGTAAAAATAGATTATATAAGTTATTATTATCTATATAATTTGTTTTATTATACCCTATCCTCTATAATAAGAGAATAGTAGATTAAATCTTTATAAAGTTAGTAAGTAACTATTACTGCTATATAAAATAAAGGAAGCCATTGTATAAAATATATAAAACCTATTCTTATCTATAGAAATAGTAGATTAATTCTTTTATTAAGTTAGTAAGTAGATATCGCTACTATATAAAATTTAAGAGGAGATAGTGCACTAAGTATACTACTAGTAACTATATAAATATATAGTTAGATAATAATAAACCCTAATAAAGCGCAATCCTCTATATAACTAACCTATTAAATAAACTAGTTATATAATAACTACTCCTACCACTACTTTGTACAAAGCCCCTACCTTTACTACCTTCGCCTTATAAGATAACACTAATATGTCTAAATATACTAGACTATATAATAAGTATACTAAAAGAATAGAAATATTAGAGGCAACACTATATAAGGGAATAAGACCTAAGTACTAGAAGGATAAGATTAATCTAGTAAATAATTTCTCTTTATTAGAAATATAATTGTACGCAGTATATACTATTGCTAATTATTATATATTATATTTAAAATGGATAGCTTTCTTAGAATTATTCTAGGAACACTTTAAAGAATAAGAAGAATACTATTTTTAAAGTTAAATTGTGCGTTTAGAAAAGAGCTTATTACAGTTCTAGGAGAAAAGGGCATTACACTAAGAATAGACACTAGAGCTATAAGTGCTAGTAAACTGTATAAAGTAGCCTAAGATAATATAGATATTACTTATATATTATTATCTTTACTAGCTTACTTAACTCTTTATATACAAATACTAAGACTAATCTTAAAGATATCTAAGCTAGTTAGGCTGTTGCACAAACCTAAATAGAGTAAGTCGCTACTACTATAGGCACCTATATAGCTGTAGGTTCCTATAGATATCTTAAAAAACTTTTATATAAGTATTAAAGACAATTTTATTTATATAAATAACTAGATAAACTACCACTCTTTATATATAGTACCTAACTACTATTTTGTCTACTTGCTTATAATTATTAAACGCTATATAGAATAGAGCCACTACTAGTTAAATGCGAATTATAGGCACTATACTAATTTACATAGACTAAGCCTATACTATAATCTAACCTATATAAGCTTCCGCCTAAGTATAATCTACCTTCTTAGAGAATTCTAGCTAATAAGATAATCTAATTTTAAAAGGTATAGAATAAGGATAATAACTATACTAGAGCTATATATAATATTTTAGTAGATAAAACTAGGATCTTTATAAATTTATGCAAATACCTAAATATTGCTAAGAATTAATATCTAGATATATTTCTAGATATTCTTACTAGCTATGCGATATAGTATTACCTCTATACTATCTATTCTAAATAATTATGGAAGTGCTTATATAAAGCACTTAATAGTTACTTTAACACTACTATTAACTATAACTAGTATTAGATAGACTAGACTATAATAACTTTTATATAATACTAGCGTAAGAACCATAATAAGAGTTTACACAAAGTCCTAGAGATAATAATTAATAGGCTTACTCTTATATAAAGAGTATTAGGTGCGGACTTTACTAGGAAAGTTTCTTTCTATACTACTATTATATAAGTATGCTTTAGATACCTAGAGCTAGAGTAGGCTATATTTATTTCTAAGTCTACCTATTAAGCTCTATTTGCTAATCTCTACATATTAATCTAAGTTGCAATTAATTTCCAATCTAATTAGTACTTATTAGAGGCTAATACATACTACACTAATTATAAATATAACTTTTTTATATAAAGAGGCAGATTACTAGTTCCTTAGAGAAAAGAATTTTGTAAATAATTTGTACTATTATTATTATAATTTAGATCCTAATTAAATAATATTTATACAAGACTAAAGAAGTGTTTTATATGCTATAAAAAAGTTATTAGTCTTCTAACTATCTGTATAATAAGTATACCCACGTAATAAGGTAGTATATTACCTTCTGTAAAGAGTATAATAATAAAACGCCTTTATATAAAACTGTTTAGTCCTATATTTAGGATATAGAAGGGTATAATAATAAGGAACCTACTTTACACAAAGAAGAGAAGTAGAGTAAAAATAATAAAAATAGTAATAATTAAGTATCCTACTTAACTGCTACTACCTATCTTTACTACATAACTAGTAAATATATCTATAAAATAGAGCTAGAGGAGTGTGTAGAATAGTTTATTCTTAAAGATTAATACTATATAATACACTAAAGTAAACTGTAGGACATAAGTGTAGTAAGGATTTTTACTATTAGCAAAGTATAGCTAGAGGCATATATATAAGAGAACCCCTATATAAAGATTAATTAGACACCTAGTAACACTAATATTAGCTTTAGAGGTTAGAATCTATAAGGATCTCTAGAAACTATATAAATTATAAATCTAATAGAAATAGTTATCTACTGTACTCTAGATACTCTAATACTATGTTTACTATTACTAGCAAATACTAATAAGCTAGGTGCCTACTTTAATAATATTCTAGATATTATTACATAAAAGGACAGCACAACTATACCTATTATACGTAAATAGAGACACTCTTTCTTTAATATTAGCAAGAAAGAAACTATATCTTTCTTTATTAAATAAGAACTCTATTGCCTTTATTAATAATTTAGATATCCCTATATAAAAAGACTTTAAAAGATACTTACTAACGCTAGCTATAATGTAGATACTATTATACTAAATAAAATTTAGAAGTTTTACTACTACTATTAATTGTACAAATAACTCCTATATTACTTTAAGTTTACTATTAAGAATAATATCTACTTTAACTATAAGATTATTATTAATATTATATATATTAGAACTAGAGACGCACTATATATTATAAATATAGATATATTATTTTAAGCTACAATCTTCTTAAAATTAGTATCTACATAAAATACGTAAAAAGCTCTTTATAGATACTAAATTAATATCTACTAAGGTCTACCTAACTATATTATATATAACCTAGGTATAAACTTTATATTCGATAAATTTAGAAACTACACAAAGATTATTAATATAACCTATAGGCAGATGCCTATAAAAGTATATTAGATAATAGAGAAGGTTAAGCGTTTTTACGCACCCCTCTATAAAGTCTTTAATATTCTTAAACCTAAACTAGAAAATTATATAAATAAGAAGAATATTCTCTAAATAGATATTAAAGCTATTAATAACACTATAGGCCTAGATAGCCTTATATCTATACTACTAGTCTTTAGCACATATCCTAGAATTAGTATAGACTCTTTTCTATTACCTAATATTATTACATACGCAAATGCCGTATAAAAAGTAATAAAGATACTATAGAAGAAAAGGGATAAAACTAATATTAATTATGCACTAAATATCTATAATAGTCTATTAGTAGCGCACAAAATCCTTAAGCTCCTACTTAGATTTAAAGTTATAGTCTAAAGAGAACAAGGTAGATAGATAGGCCTATATAAGATTAAGGATATTAAGAATAGAGATATAATTTTTAATCTAGAAAATAGTCTAGGAAAGTTCTACTATACGCAAGTTAAGCTATACTATTATATAGAAGATTACACTTTCCTACTATTATATAAAGTAAATAATATTGCCCTCTTAATCTTAATATTTTTAACAATACCTAGCTCTAGCTATTTAGGCCCTATTAGCTAGTCCTATAACTCTAGATTCTAAAGTGCAAAGCACCCCTTTAGTACCTAGATAGAGAGTTAAATTAGGCATTTATACTATAATTATAGAATAAAGTAAAGGCGTTGCTAAAGAAGCTTAAAGATAAGAACTAGTAAAGCAAAGGCATAGGACGGCTACTAGATAATAAGTAGTAGTTCCTTAGGGACTATAGGAGTTTAAAAGCGCAGCTATAGTGCGAGAATCTTATAAATATAGTAGTAATTATTTAGGGTGCTATTAAGGTAGGAGACTATAACTAAGTAATAAGAGTAAGGGTAAGTAGCAGCAGCGGGAGGATAGGGGAGATAGGTAGTGGCGAGGTCCTAGGGGGGCGAAATATAGCTTGCTAGTTGCAAGGGGAGATCTACTATAGAAGAGAGTTAATAAAATAGTTAGATTAGTTGCTATTATAATTATTATTATTATTATAGTAAAAAATGTTATTAAAGAAATTATTAATTACGTAACACGGTAGTTAGTTAAATAGCCGGCCCAGAATCACATAATATCACGAATTAACTTCGGGAAAGAACTTCCTAGCCTTTATATAGGACTATTTTCTTATTATTTACTTATTCTTTTGCGCAATATATTTATTTAATTCTTTCTATATATATATATTACTTAAAAGAAATATTCTTCTATCTACTACTTATATAAAAAATGAAGAGACATAATACATATTTATTTAAAGACGAGTCTTTTTATTTTAGTATTAATAGATAATATCTAGCATTATCTATCCTATTACCTTAGCTCTATCCTATACAATAATCGCACCTAGCACTATAGCTCTACTATATATAAAAACTATATAATTCTGCCTAAAAGTCTACTAGCGTATAGTACTTAGTAAAAGGCCTAGGCCTAGTTATATTACTATAGTAGTAGGTGTACAAAGTGCCCCTAAGATAACTATATAACTAGACTAATAGTGTATAGAAATATCTTTTATACTAAATAACCTTAGCAGGCTATAAATATAGGTCTATACTAGCTAAAAGAATAATATTAATATTATACAAAGGTATATATATAATATTAAGTTCCTAAGCCTATTTTAAAGTTAGTATCTATACAAAAGCAAACTTACAAGGAATAGGGAAACTTATATTAATAGAAATATTCTAAAAGAGTATATAGTTTGTATAGGAACTAGTAAGAAGGATAATATATATTTTTCTATCTAGAAGATTATATATAATAAGATTAAAGCTAGGGAAGCTAACTTAGTTACTAGCTAGTATAAGTGCTATTATCTATAGTAAGTTAGCACTATATAAAGACAAGATATTATATAATAAGAGGCATAGTTTAGCACTATACAAAATAGGAGATTAGCTTAATAAAGAAAAAAAAGAGAAAAAAGCTAGAAAGAAGAGATATATATAGAGAGATATTTAAAGTAAAGAATAAAAAAGACAAAAATAAAAGAAGGAAAGCCTACCTTATATACCTCTTTCTTCTATCTAGAGCCTTAATTTCTATTCCTTACTAGTATTTATCTTTTCCTTATCTAATATTACACAATTACCTAATATTACTACCTAAATAGATAAGACAAATAGGTCTAACTATTATATAAAAAATAAACTAAGCAAAAAGAACTTTATATAGATAATATATTATTACTATAATCTTGTTATTAACTACGCAATCTTATCCTTAACTGCTATTAGCTAGACTACTACTCTACTACTAATAAGCCTAATTACGCCTCTAATAAATAGCAGCAAAATATAATAAATAGTTACTTAATAGAATCTTTCTATTAACTAGAGCAAACTAGCTATAGTAGGAGGCGTATAGATAGGAGAATAATAAATAGATAAGATAAATATTAGCAAGTAGATAGTTTTGTGTAGAGAAAAGAAGAACTACTAATAGTAACTTTAAAATAAAAAGTTGCTAGTGTCTATACACTATATAGGCAAGGGCATCTAAAGGTATTAAGGTTTTAATATTGCTATATAATAGTATTATATAGGAATTATATAATGCTTGTACGCTATAGCCTATATACTATAGGATCTTCTTTTTCTATCTACACTCTCTTTAAAGATAAGCAATTAATACTAAATTAGTTATATTATATTATTTTCTTTTCTTATATAATTATCCTATACACTCTCCACACTTGCTAATATAGAGTATTAGATATTAATGTTAATATAGCTAGCTATAGAGCCTATTTAACACCTTTAGATTTTGCGCCTCTCTTCTAACCTAGTAAATTTTTTATAAATAGTATTACACATCTTTATATAGTATTAATAAAAGGTTATTATTAATATATTCTATAGTAGCTATAAAGTACTTACCTAGAGGGGCCCTAAAGCCTTTATCTAAAGCGCTTTTTAACACCCTGCTTTATACGCGCTGCTCTTTTACTTAGGTATAATATATATAAAGTTTATTTTAAAGCTAATATATATAAGTATATTTTATATTAGGTCTCTATAGTAGTTATAATACTACTTTTACTTAGTTACTAGTACGTATATTAGCATATAGATACTATTAATTACTTCTATATAGTTCTTAAATAATAGTTAATATTATAGGTTCTTTTAAATTGCGTCTAGTATCTTTGTTATAGGGGCTTTTATAATATTGCAATAAAGATATAGTAAGGCATTAAGTACTTTATAAAAATTACTATAGTTATTAGTTAAAGCTTAGTAAAGGTATAAAGTACTTACTAACTTATTATTTTTATTAAGTGCTCTACTTTATACTTAGTATTACGCTAAGACGCCCTATTAGAGTAAATATATAAAAATATTAATACCGTTTTTTCTATAAAAATTCTACTATTACTAATAAGCCTATAGGACTTTATAAAAGTTAATAGCTTATTCTATATAGTTAGATAGAGCTATAACTTCTTAAATAACTATTAGGGGTTGCCTGGGCAGTTAGCTAGCTATTACTACCCCCTCCTTTTATCTAAATCTTACTTTCTACGCTCTAGCAGTGTATTAAAGATCTTTATTATGTGAAGATTCTAACTAAGGTTAAGTTTACACTATATATAGAGAGAAGTAAAACAAAAGGCACTATAACCTAGTACTTAGTATATAGTAGTAGTAATAAAATATATACAAAATAATAATAATTTTATTATTAGCGTTTTGTATAATAGTAGTATTAATAGTAGTTAATAAATAGTCTGCCGCCCTAGTAGTGTATACTTATTATACTATTAATAGGCTAATATAGCTATAAGACTATTTAAGGTACCTACTACTATTACTACTATAAGAATCTTAGCGTCTATTTTAAATAGTTATATAAAGTACTTAATACTAAACTAAAAAAAAAGCCCTTAAGCTTAGTTTTTAAACTAGAGGCACTAGAAAACCCTAATAAATTTAGATATAGGGCGAATAAAGGCTAGTAAGAATATAAAATTAGCTAATAATAGGCTAAAACTAGTATTACTAAAAGCCTTTTAGCGGTAATAAAAAACTAAATAAGGCCCTAGTTATATATTAATTTCGCTGAGTTAGTAAACTGGAGCCTTTCTGACGCCCCGAACTGGCGGAACCAAACATGCCCTTAGAGGCCTACCCTCAACTCCGCCAGCTCCACCACCAGCCAGGCCCACCTCGCCGCCCTCCCGACAGCGTAGCCAACGTACCGTAGCGGAGTACGGCCGCAAGTATGGCCGAAGCGTGCACGGTTTATAGAGTGCGCTTTTTACCTTAAAAAACTAACTAATATAGCAGCTGTGCACGCTTCGGCTGTACTTGCGGCCGTACTCCGCGTTGGATACGGTGCCTCCCGATCACACACCGGTCCCACAACATCCACCCACGCAGTACTTACCGTAGATCCCAGCCCTACCCACCCACCTGCACCGTGCTTCCCCATGCAAACTCAACAAGACGGACACCTTTCACCTCTCGACATCGGTCCGACCATCGGGCCGTGCGCATACGAAGCCTTGCACCGAAGCAGCAGTGATCGTCCCCCAGTTCCAACTTGCCACGCTGGCTTCGTGCCAAAGAGGCAGGTCGTACAGCCGCGAGCGGATCTGCGGCGCCTCGTACACCGCAATATTGCGTTTCGCCAGCCGCTGGGCGGTACTTACGGGTTTTGGGACGGGAATTTCGAAATACGGTCAAATTTGAGGGTTTCGTGCTTAATGCCTATGGTGGTGATAAGAGCCAACTAACTAGATATGTCTATATACAATTGCGTTGCGCGGACAAATTTCTATGCGGACACAGCGAAAATTGACGATCCGAGCGGACTGCTTTTGTTGGCAAAAGCCAAGACGACGAGGACGAGAGAAGAAAATGCGCAATCTTTCCTGCTACGTATATGGAGACATGAAGTGACGTGTGAGGGAAACATAAAACCAAGGAAACACCACTGCCATTAGAACACTAGGTGGCCATCACCTCACTGAGCAACCGATAGGATGTCCATGTCCCCGGACGGACCTTCGTTGGGCGAGCTATCCTCATACAACGACTTGAACCAGCTGCCCTCGCGCTCGAGCAACATGTGCGGCTCGCCGTACTCCACCAGTTGACCCTGGTTCATGACGATGACTTTGTCAAAGTCGAGGATGGTATCTAGCTTGTGGGCCACTGCGATGATGGTGTGCGCTGTGAACTTGGATCGCAATAGTCGTTGAACATGAGAGTCTGATGCTTGATCGAGGCTGTGAAACGTTAGCTTGGAGATCAAGGAGCGCGAGATGTGGAAGATGGCTTACTTGCTTGTCGCTTCATCGAGCACTATGACGCTGCTTTTGTCTTTTCTCAGGAGCCCACGCGCAAGGCAGAAGAGCTGTCGCTGGCCGTGCGAGAAGTGCAAGTCCTCGACCTCGACATCGAGCGGATGCACGTACTTGCTCTCGTCGCCCTTGCTCACGACAATATCCCAGAGCTGGACATCTTTAAGAGCCTTCATGATGGCTTTGTCGTTGCTTTGCTGGAGTGGATCGGCATTCAAGCGGACGGAGCCAGGGAGGAGATACGCGTCTTGAGGGAGGCCGACGAGTCGCGATCGAACAGTTTGACGAGGCATACGGTGGAGTGGCAGGCCATCAACGGTAATAGTACCAGCCGAAAGCTCGATCATGCGGAAGAGAGATAGCACGAGGGACGATTTACCACTGCATGCACGTTAACCGGTGTGACCTCTCGGGGTGGTGACAGTGGCTTACCTTCCGGTACGACCGACGACGGCAACCTTCTCGCCTGGTGCGATCGAAATGGAAAAATTGGATATGACGGGCTCGTGCGGCCTGCAAAATTTAGTAACGACTAGCAAGTCAAGGACGGATATACTGACCGATAACAAGCAGTGACATTCTTGAACTCGATCTTGCCTTCGCTGGGCCAGTTGGGAGGAGGGACCTGATCCTCGCCCTCCAAGTCCTCGGTGATGGCGTCGGTCGTGAAAGTCTTGATTCGAGCTACGCTTCCAATGTGCGTCTCGAGCTGCGTCCACCAATGAATGAGCAGTTTGATGCTCTGCGAAAAGAGGATAACATTGAGCAGTGCCACACCGACGTATCCGGCGCTGAGCCTCCCTTTCAAAGCTACGACGAGCACAATGAGAAGGGTGGCCACAGCCGCAACGATGAGATCCAGAACAAGAGTCAGCCATCGTTGTACGGCAAAGAGGAGATAGAAGGGACGTTGGCTGCGATCCAACAGATCTTTCGCCTTCTCCTCAACGAAGCTCTGCCAGCCAAATGCGCGAATAGTAGCTAGCCCCTCAAGTATTTCGTTGAATTGGGTGTACAATGGCGACTTGGCTTCGAGATCGAGAAAGCGTAGCTGTCGCGAGGTGTGGAGATAGAACTTCTGCACAACGTAGACAGCACCACCCACAACAGGGAAGGAGATGGTCGCGAATGGCGCAGCAACGGCGATAAGTGCCATTTGTGCAATGCATAGGATGAATGCTTCAGACGAGTCAGCAATATGTTATTAAGCTTGCGAAGTCAACAACTCACTTGCGAATGTGTTGAGAGCGGAGACGGGCAGTTCCATGTCGATGAGCATGAGATCCTGGCTGAAGCGATTGAGCGTAACACCGGTATCCGTTGAGGAAAAGAACGACATTGGGGATCTTCTGAGGTCAGTCACGATAAATGAAGCCCATTGGTTTGCACTCACCCAAGCACAGTGTCAAGTAACCTCTTGTGGAACTTGATACCAGAGCGCGGTACCATTTCAATGATGAGTTGCCTATATCCAGGTCAGCGGTGCAAGAAATATCCGACGCAGGTATCACTTACCAACAACTGATGAGCAGAAAGGCCATCGCTGAGGCGCTGAGAGCAGAGTAAATACCCAGATAGTATCCCAGCCGCTGATTCGGGAACTCTTCGTTGTACTCGGCCCACATCTTCACCCAAATGGCTTTGATGATAGCGTCAGTATTGATAAAACAGACTAGGGAAACCACTTACTTGGGAAGGATTGCCCAAAGGTGAACAAGGTGATGGAGACCATGAAGATAAGTGCTGCGATCCACCCTACAGACCGGATGTAATAGTAGTAGATAGCAACATCACCCGTACGTCGATTTGTCTCCGCCTGTATGTCTTCCTCGGTGACTTTGCCAGAGCTTATACGCTCGGTATATTTCGGCGGCGCTTCATAGAGGTGCTTTTCTGGAGCGAAGTCCCAATCCGGTGGCGGAAGATCAAAGTTGGCAACGTAACCACCAGCTGCGTTAAGCTTATCAAAACTTCCTTGTTCCACAATATTACCCCCTTTGTCAAGCGTGACGACGTGGTCGCAGTATGGTAAGCGCTTTGCTGTTGAAGGGAGAGCAGTTAGCATGAACGGGCAAGGCTACAGCAGCCGAGTACGTACCAGATGATGACGCAATGAGAACAGTGGACCTGAACTTTCGGAGAAGGCCCTCACGGCCGACCAGACTGTGCCAAATGCGATTCTCGGTCTGCCCATCGAGACCACTGAGGCAGTCGTCGAGGATAAGAATGTCCTTCTGAGCATATATCGCTCTTGCGAGGGCCTATGATATGCGTTCATTAGTCACAAGTACGGGGTGCGCGTGGGGTTAATAATAGGGTGTCTCACAATACGCTGGCTCTGACCCCCGCTCAAAGCAATGCCCTTACTGCCGATCTGCGTTTGATCCCCTTGCGGCAGCTGGCGAAGATCTTCGTCTAAAGCGCAACTGCGGATGACAGCTGCATACCATCGTTGATCAAAGTCCGACACTCCGACGATACTCTGCTGCACCGTGCCGTTCGTGTGCCACGGCGTCTGGTCGCACAAGGCGATACGCAGGGACGACAGCTGGACAGTGCCACTCATAACCGGAAGCTCGCCCAGGATAGCCTTGAGCAGGGTCGATTTGCCGCAGCCGACCGGTCCCACGACCATGGTAATCTTACCTCGTGGCACAGTCATGTTGATCGCTTGCAGACAACCCATCGGTTGCTTCTCTTTATCCCAACCGAAGCATCCGTTCTCGATCACCACTGCATTGGAGGATGCTGAGCCGGGCTCTCCAATGTCCATCGAGAAGTGGCTTTTCTGAGAGGCATCCGAATCCTTATCTGATTCATCGCCCAACTCGGAACTAGAACCAATACTCCTAACGCTGTCGGGAAATTTTCGTCGCTCTACTTGTTGTGGGGTGATGAGGAACTCCTGGATTCTTTGGAAAGAACCGACACCTCCCATGAATGAGGAGAGAGACATAATGAGTGAGCTGAGAGGTTCTGACAGCAGAGTGAAGAGCGACAATGACGTGAAAACCTTCGCAGTGTCGAGTGTAGTCGTCCCGTCACTCTTTTGCGCAAGGACGGAAAACACTGCGAAGGTAATGATGGGCGAAACGAGCGGGGAGATGAAGGCTAGATCATGTCAACGGTGAACGCTGCTTCGCACTAAAAAGGACTTACAGAAACCCATGGTCCATATCAGAAGTTTCCTGAACTTTCTGGATATGTGGAGCTCCTCAACCCGAAGTCGTTGTAGGTCATCCCGTAGTACGTCGGTCAAACCGGTCATCTTGACTCCGCGCATCGCGTTGAGCATCGCGGTTGTGGCAGATATGCGCCGCTCAATACCCTCGAGCCAAAGCGCCTGTTTTGCCATGACCATACTTGTCGCGCCCAATGATCCCACGAAAGATACTTCGGCGACAGATTAGCCAGCGATACGAATGATAGAAAGGGTGACCACTTACACACTGCCACTCCGATGGGTATTGCGCAGGCGACACCAAGCTGTCTCTCGAGTAGGTAGATAGCCAGGGCGATCTCAATCACGTTTGCCCAGATGTCGTGCCCGGTCTGCATACCTGTGACAATACGCTCAATATCAGCGCTCATGAGAGTGAGCGACGACGCCGTGTCCACATCGATCAATGGGATGCTAACAGCCTTGTCGTAGAGCATCGACACAAGACCACCTCGCATCATGGTAATGAAACGGTACGAGAAATGCTGGTATTGTCCGGTGGAGATCTTGATTCGACGTTAGCAAACACAGAGTCTTGAGGCCGCTACTTTGGTGACGTACCGCGATCCCAACGTAGACTAGGACATAAGCGCCAATCAAACCGTAGCCGATGTTGGCCGTCTGCGATGATCTACTTTGGTCTGAATAATGAACCGCGCGATTGATCAGAAATGGCTGACAGAAATTGAACGCCATGAGACAAGCGCGAGCCGGTGCCACAGCTAGGATGGGCCATTTGAACCTTTTCAGAGTAACGACGAACAGTGAGTTGGATGAGGCTTTTGAAACTATCGAAGGACTGGTCAGTATTTGCTACAGAAATACTGAACTTCAGTCAGAAGCTTACCCTTGTCCCATGCGGATTTAATGGCTTGGTGAAGATGCTCGGCGCGGAGGTGCTTATCCAGCTGGAAAAGATCTTCAATTGATAGAGTGTTTTTGAACCCTTTCTTAAACAGTGCGATCTGCCACCAAAACAGCGATCGATTGTAGACGCCAGCGGAAGCTTCTGGGGGATAGTTGTCGTAGCCCGGCAACAACAGGCTCCCCTTTCCACGTGCTTCAAATATGGCGATGAACAGCTTGACACCGACCCGGGTTGTAAAGACGATTGAAATCTGGTTGAGGGTTGGATCGAGGGCATAGCTGCGCGAGCGAGCGGAATCGAAGACGATGGTGAACAGAAGGTATACGTTTAGCAGAAACGATGTCTGGACGCACCGCAAGTGCTCGAAGTAGGAGAGAGTACCAAGAATGAGCGCACCGACGAAGCCTAAGCATTGTAGTTTGAGTCAGTAACGGCAACTCGGGTCATATAGGATGAAGTAACTGGTCGTCAGGACACGAATGGAAATGAAGGCTACGTACTAAGGATGGCCGAAGGTACTGCAGCACTGTTCTTGAATCCGCTATGATTGACCCAGAGCACTAGCAGAGCCAGGTCGAAAGCAGCAAGACTGAACGTTGGGTCGTGTTAGCAAAGATGGTTCAATAGACCGTATTATGGTAGGTAGCGAATACGAGTCGTTGCACAACAACGCTGCACGTATCTCAGGATCACTTACAATGTCCAAGACAGCTGTATAAACGATTAGTTGGGGGATGATCTCTCGAGGTGATTTGGAGTGGAGTGTTCGCACTTACCAGCTTGACAGGGAGCAGCAGCGACTTAGAGACCTTTTGTTTCTTCTTCCAAAGATAGCCTATCCGGTTGGGCGCAATACACAAGAGCAATGCAAGAGGGGTTATGGAAAGGATAGCATCCTCAAATAGAAGAGTAAAATCAAAACCTCCACGACCTGCAAGCGATAAGTGAATGTGCTACAGACCTGGCTTCTCTTGGGACAACTCACACTCTCCGCCAGCATAGGGACCAAAAGTGTTATCGACAGCGGCACAGCGCTGACTGGAATCCGCGGCCATTGAATTTGCAGAGAAATTAGTTGCCGTTCTTGAGGTCAATGTTCAGGACATTCAATGGAGAGATTGATGGGATTTTAGAGCTCATAAAATGGAGCCGACAAGCGTCCAAGGATTATTCTTTACTGGCGCTGACCTGATCGGCCAGCTGGAGGCTGAACGCGGTCCGTTATGATGCCGAATTAGCTCGTCGATCTTTGACAGTGCCGTGCTTCAGCAGGGAGTGCGGAGCTCATCCGCCTTCTCAACCTAGACCAATGCAACCTCGTAAAGCTGACACCCATATTTCCAGCCTCAACGGAAAACGGAAGAACTGGGTTGAGCTGTTCCACCAGGCGGATGGGTTCAATCGAAACCTGGCTGCGGCTCGCCGCCTGGGGTTCTCAAATGCACGCTATTGCCCCCTCGAAGGCATTCCTGCTCATGATCACTACAGGGATGACAGGTACCCTGGTGCCGAGTCAGCGTTGATCTGTGGATATCATCCGAATAGGAAGTGGAGAATGTTATGTTCCTGAGCGGCTCTTTGCCGTACTATGCTGCTGCACAATTTTGGAGTGTCCGCCGATCCCTACTCTGGATTCGGTAAAAGCAGACCAATTCTGTATAAGCAATCTACCTTAGGTATCCCTTGTACCAACCAGAACCTTCCAAATGACCCCAAGAAACACTATGCATATGACACGAAGTAACTTCGCCTCTGCTAAAAATGTGCACGTTTCAAGCCAGGGTTGCCGATTCAGCTTTCCCAAAGGAGCAATATTGATGCTCGTTCGCCGAGTAGCAGTTACGATGATGCACTGCGCGGCATGACTGGGATGCTGTCCGTGTTGGCATAGGTATTGAATAAATCTTCGGGAAGCGCTTTTAGTACGCATCGTATTTCTCGTCTTGGCTACGCTAACAGCTATAGCTTCCGGTAGCAATGGGCTCGCCGCCCATATTTGTAGGATTTACGCGACAGACAAATACTATGTTTTTAAGTGCGGAGTGTGTGCGAGCTAGATATGCAGGTTGAGCAAATGTATTCTGTTACTAGCCACAAATTTTGGAAAACTTTGGAGATGCTCATGAATCAGGTATTGAAGCCCGTGCAGTGACAGCCTCTAATGGCATTCTCTTAGCTAGTCTTGTCACCCTGTCCGCCGGGCTATCCCATTCTGGGGCGCTGAGGCTGAGGAGTGGAGTACTGCTCGTATTATAGGGGTTTGTCATGGAATGAAAACTCTGCGTGCAGGACACCGTGTGAAGGTTGTCAGGTATCAGGAGACATATGCAACGAGAAGGTGGCTAGTGCTATTGCGTGCTATTGCCTGGTTTCAGCCGAGCCTCTAAGAGCTGTGCTGATGTACTGATGTTTTGTGGAGCCCGGCAGTATCGCGTACGCCGTACGGTATTGTTGAGTGATGGAATTAGTACCCTCGCTGGGGACGGTGTATTCTAGTAAGCGGGAGAAAACTTTTTAACTGTGGCGAAAGGAATGTGTACGTACGAGAAATCGAGCTCGACATTTGCAACGTTGGTGGCTTAACATCTACGAATTTGAAGTAGCGGGATGGACACGCCCCGTCCTGGGGAAGCTTGCCACTGGCCGATGTCACGTAGACCTGATCAGTTGAGATTTTCTCTGGTCTGTTTCACGACATATAGCACGGCCTTTTACGCGGTAGAACCGACGACCGCAACAGGCCGAGTAGAGTCTACCAATATTCGCAGAATCGTGAAAAGAAGAGCTGTACGAGCCTCGTATGGCTAAATGAAAAGCGCTGCGGGGCGGGTACCAAGGCCGTAGGCTCGGGGACTTACACCCGGCACACTAGTGTACCTACAAATAGAGAAGCGGAAAAGTGGAACACGAGTTGCGGAGGCCGCATGCTACGACTGTGTGCTGGGGCGAGAGCGGGAGGATGGCGGGAAGGCCGCCAGGGGCATAAGATAGCGGGCAGGCCTGTAAGGACGTTGCAACCAACCATATCATCTTAACCCTTGCACGACCTACTGCGCATATTAAACTTTAAAGAAATTAAAGACAACTTAACTTTAAAAGCTATTTTATCTTTATAATAATAGCTTTTATCTTTAGAATTAGTGCGCATTAAAAAGGCGATTAAAATTAAAGATAAACCCTTTATTTTTAATAACTTTTTCATTAAAAAATAATAATTTCTTTAGTAGAAAAGGGTGACTTATAGGCCTGCCCGCTATTACTTATAGGCCTGCCTGCTACTACTTAGAAGCCTGCCTACTAACTTGCGCCGCCGCTATAGTATCCGCTAGTCTATAAAGCGGATAGGTTCTAGAGAATAGAAGTAGTAGTAGCTATTAGATAGGTCGTATAGTAGTGTAAGGTATACGATGCGTTTAGAAAAAGTAAGTATTATAGTCTATTAGAACCTATAAGATAGGTAATACTAGCATGTTACTATAGAGACTAAAAAAGTAAATAAAGTATTAATTATAACTTTTCTCTTATACTTATTATCTAAAGGTTACGCTAAGACTATAAAGCACGTATCTCTAACTATATATAATAAGGATACTAGAGGTACTTAGCTAGATAGGATTTGCTAGTAATATATTATTATTATTACTAAGTAATATTACTATTATATTACGACTATAGTATAGAAGAAAAGATAGTTTTTATATAATATAATTTATATATATTTTGTTAATTAACTACCTAGAAATAGAATAATAAAGGCTTTTATTTTAAATAATATAAAAAAAAGTAGAGCCCTCTACTTAATAATTAAAAAGAGTGTAATAAATATAATTACAAAAATAATTAATATATATATTTTAATACTACTACTTATTATTATTAGTAGTAGTAATAGTAGTTATACTATATAATTATATTATTATTAACGTTTTATTACTTTTAAATTTTCTATAAAGTAAATACAGCCACAGGCAAATTGTATAGGTAAACGAGAATATAATTATATATAGTGTTAATTTAATCTACCTAAAGATAGTATAATAAAGAATTTTATCTTAAATAATATAATAAAAAAGTAGAGCCTCTTACTTGGTAATTAAAAAGAGCGTAAAAATTTACTAAAAAAATTAATTATATATATGTATGTTATTAAATTATCTATCTAGGGGTAGAACGACAAAGGCTTTTATCTTAAATAATATAAAAAAAGTAGAGCCCCCTACCTAGTAATTAAAAATATTATAAAAAGATAATTACAAAAAAGCGCGTTTAAACTACTAAGCGAGCTTAGTAGTCTTAGCGCGCGTAGCTTTTATATATAAAGTTTTTATAAAGAGGCTACTTAGAACTTTAAAGAAGGGATAAAACTTTAGCGTAGTAATACTACAGTTATCTATTCTTCTTTTACTATTCTAATTATTGCAAATAATATAAGTTAATATATTAATAAATATATACTACTATACTTATAAGTAGAATAAGAGTAACACGTACTAGATATACATTTGTTGCTCTATTACTATATTATTAAGATTATCCTAGACAAAGCTCTCACTATTACTCTACGCCCTACTATCTATCTAGGCATTAATATTATTTCTAAAGAAGTACTTACTATTGCTAAAGAGTACACGCCGCAGTTTTGCGCCGCTACTACTAATATAGCCACGCTAGAGTTCTATTCTATCTATAAGATACTTACCTAGCGTAAGAGATAAGTATACTTAACTATTTATAAGGCTATTATTATATACTAGTTAGGCTAGCAGCTAGTTTAGTTTATAAAAAATAGTAGTACTATATTCCTACTCTAGTAGACGTAATTACTTCTTATTAGTATTAGAATTCTCTAGTAGAGAACGCAATGAGAGAATAATAAGATCTTTATTAATAAGCTCTAGTATAGTAAAAGCGTTACATAAATCCGCAAGATCCTTTTAGCTATTATTACTATTAAGTTAGCTTATTTAGTGCGTAAGTATAAATAACTAATAATAGTAGTAGTAATAAGCTAGGTGTGCTATATACGCTATAAGTAAACCTTAGATAGGTTAGAAGCTTATAGGGTGTAGACAAGGTACGAGTAAGTTTAAAGTTTAAACTATTATCGCGTTATTAGATATTTAAGATTAGTTTTTAATTAGAATTAAGTGCTATATATAGTATATAATAACCTTCTATCTTAACCTACTTTAATCTTTAACTAAAAAAAAGGTTAAAAAAGGTATTTAGTAAGCCCACTATTTTATATATATTATTAAATTAACTATCTAAAGGTAGAATAATAAAGGTTTTTATCTTAAATAATATAATATAAAAAGTAGAGCCTTTTACTTAGTAATTAAGAAAAGTGTAAAAATATAATTATATAATAAGTATTTAGTAAATAAAATAGCTTAATAATAATATTATTATTTTATATATAAATTCTACTTAGTAGAGTATTTTTAAAATCTAAATATATATAGTTAGAAATTTATACTACGTAGTAGACTAATGTATGCTATATAGTCTTAGTAAAAGACTAAAAGTAGCTTACTATATAGCTTATAAAATAGTAAGGCTAGCTAACACTATAGCTTATAAGCTAGTAAGACTAGCTAACACTATGACTATAAGATATTAAGACTGGCTAGTGCTAGTAATAGGGGCGTTACTTATTTACTTATTTGCTAAGCCTGCTTACTAAGGCCTTTCTACCTTCTAATTTATAGAATTAATAATAACTAAAATTCTAATAATATAGGTCTAGATACTAGCTATAAAAATATTTTAAAAGTATTAAGAAATCTTAATAAATAGCTAAGATATAAATTATTTAAAAAAGTTATAAGTAATTACTCTTACTTATAAGTAATTATATTAGGAAAGTTTTTTCTAGAGAGGCTACTTAACTGTGCGCAGATGTGCACATCTGTGCGCATTTTTATATAGGCAATTTGCTAGCACAAAAATACTTAGAGATGCGTAGATATGCGCAGACTTGCGCAAATATACACAAATAGTCTAACTAAGTAATTTTTTTAAAGCTTTATAACTTTTTTACTAGTAAAGCTATAATTTTAATTTTTAGTAAATATATAGAGAAAATACTAGTCTTTAATTATTTAATAGAAAAATATTATTTCTATTACGTAATCAGTTAGTAATTAATAGAAAACTCTTTATTTTACTAGTTATTATATAAATTACGTAATATTATTATATAATTATATAGTACTAATAATATAGTATATAAAATTTTAAGAATTTTTAATAAAAATAAAGTAGTTAAAAAGTTATTAAAGTTTATACTTTATAAAATAGTGTTCTTTACTAAGCTACTAATTTTCGCCTAATCTAATTCTTTTAAATAATTATAAAACTATATTTTTTCTATTTTTAAACCTATAAAATCTAGAATTTAGGGTTTAATAGAAGTTTTATATAATACGCTAGTAATTAGTACTATTATATTAACTGGTAATTACTATCTAGTAAGAAACTTTAACTTTATACTTTAAGAAATCTTTTTTTTAAAAGCTTACTAAGCAGCTTACTAAGTAGCTTACTATGCTTTTTTTAAATTCTAGCCAATTAAAGAGCTTTATATGCTAATTAATTAGTATTATTTTAATAGTATAGGTGCTCTAGGTACACTAGTAATATAGGTGCGTATCTTTACATAATTTTACGCATGTGCACGCTAAAAAAAAAGTAGTATTATAAGTGTACTTAGAGCGCTTTTAGTGCGCAAGTGTGTGTAGAGCCGCCTAGGTGCTATAGGTGCGCACACGCGCTTAAAATCTTTTCCTAATATACTTATTTTTAAATTTTCTTTTCTAAATATCTTTTTAATTTTTTTAATTATATTTTATTTTGTTAATTTTATTATATAATTTAAGCTTATAGCTACAAAAAGTATTATAATATATATGAACTTTTATAAATAGCTAGTAAAAAGTAATAATGTGAGCGGTTTGCTTGGCAAAAGAGCGAATGAGTAACGCCCCCATCACTGGCTGGCGCCGTGGCTTACAAGACGTTGAGGCTCGCTAACGTCGTGGCTTACAAGACGGTGAGGCTAGCTGACGCCGTGGCTTACAAGACGGTGAGGCTAGCTGACGCCGTGGCTTACAACGTGAGGCTACAGGGACGTCCAAGGTAACCCCTGTTAATATTCTAGCCTTTGTTAGTATTAAACAATAGGCTGTGATTGGCTAAAAGCGCTAATCTGCTAATCACAGCCTACAGTCAGCGCTAGGAGGGGTTACTCCCGACGCGCCTACACCCTGTAGCTAACGTCGTGGCTTACAAGACGGTGAGGCTAGTTGACGGCGTCGTGGAGAAGCGGGGACAGTTGGCGCGGACGCCGGAGGACGTGAGACCACAAGTTCGTACATGGTTAGCGCCATCCACTGCGTCGGGTCGCCTGGGCTTTCACATCATCACGGACGGGAATCCTGGAAACTTGGAGCACTCGGGCGGCTTGGCGGGTAGAGGTTCTGGGTGCGGATGGGGCAGCATTGAACTTTCAGGCCGCCACAGTGAATGAAATTGGCCCATAGCAGCTGGCAGCATCTGCGCTGTTGGTGGTCGCGACGGAAATTCACTGTTCCGGCTCGATTCGCTGGCACAGTCCGAGTCGGGGTCGGCTGTCCCGAATCTGCATCGGCAAGAGTGGAGTCTGCAGGGCGAACTGTACGGACTTCCCACCCCACACCACCTCCTACTCATGATGCGATCGCCGCCTGATTCGCCGGAACGGAGCCCAGCTGAGGGACGTTGTTGTTGACGTCCCTCAGCTGGGCTCCGTTCCGGCGAATCAGGCGGCGATCGCATCATGAGTAGGAGACGCCGGTCTTCGTATGCCGCCCCCGGTCCTCGCCCTAGCGTATTTGCATCCTAGACCATTATGTTTATCCGTTCCCTGAGAGCTCGCGATGCGGAGAGTGCTATGCAACCCGAACATTGTGGCTATTTCCGGTGACGGGTGGTGGCGGTGACCGCATCGCACTAACGAAGCAGCGGTGCCCTGCAGCCAAAATTTCTCAGGAGGCGGCCCGGACAGTGAGGACACTCGGGAAGAGCGCGTGTACAGGGACTAGTTCGTCAATGCCGAAGTCTCGATTTCCGCTTGTACCTTTCGACGCATAGTTTTCTTTGCCCATTTTCGAACTCGCAGCACAGTTTTCTACGCCTGATGTGGACTGATTGAGCACTGAGCATATAAGTACCCTGCCCTGTAAGAGCTCCCCAAAGGCGTCAAAGCTTCAATCCCTGACAGAACTGACACCTCGATTTTTTTCCTAGCTGCGTGCGAGTGCAATTGAGAGTCCAGAAGCTTCCTGCATCATCAGTACCATACCTTTCGCGCTCGTATCCTCGATTGTTGGGAGTATTGTGTTTGAGTAGGCCGTTGTACGTATATCCCGAACTGAACAGCTAATTTGTAGCTCGATCACGCAACATGACTTCTTCCGACCGCGCGGAAGCTCACTCGTGCTTTTTCCCTGTTGCTGGGAAAACTGGCGGTGACCAGAAGAGGCCACTGTCGGTCAGGGTGGATCTCCAGCAACCGCAGCTGCTGCAACAACTATTTGCAGAGGAAGATGGGAAAGCTTCGCTCGTTACTGCTGTAAAGGCTGCATGGACGCTAGTTTTGAGGACATATACCGGCCTGGACCAAGTCTGCTTTGGGTTTGGGGAAGTTGGAGGCGCGGCCGCAAACGGGACATTGGAAGGAAGCACTGCCGACGGGCCTCGTGAAACTATTGCTGCGCATGCCGCCCATGAGACCCTTTCCATTGAGGAGCTGCTTCGACGTGTTCAAGGGGCCGGTTCGGTCGTTGACCCGCTGAGACATGGGGACTTCGGATACAACACTTCGGTGCTCTTCCGCTTTGCTACGCAGGCAAACATAGTACATGCGCCCAACAGAACAACGGTGATGGCGATGTCTGAAGCGGTATGATTGACTTCTAAGCTATTCATGGGCAATACCCTCTGACTTTTCCCGTGGACAGTGCCAGCTCCGTCTCCTCGTGAAGGTGCTGAAGACAGGCATTAGCATTCTGCTTGAGTACCGCAACTCGTCCGTGCCGACCGAATTCGCCAAGAGCATCGCCAGCACCGTAGACAAGGCGCTGGCGTCTGTTCTTTCCTCGCCTGACGCGATCGTCGGCGAAGTCGATCTTCTCAGCGACCGCAACAAGAGCCTGATGGAAAAGTGGAATTCAGAGCCTTTGGTTCGCGTGGACAAGACCATTCATGATAGCATCGCCGAAGTGGCACAGCGCACACCCAACGCCGAAGCGGTCGCATCGTGGGATGGCAGCTTCACATACCGAGAGCTTGACGAGCTCGCGTGTCGCCTCGCGGCGCGTCTGATGGCGCTGGGGGTGGGCGCCGAGGTCATTGTGCCTCTGTGTTTTCGAAAGTAAGTACCGAGTTGCAGCAAAGCATGCGCTGGGCTGACGGAGGATGGCAGGACAAGATGGAATGTCGTTGCAATGCTTGGCGTGCTACTTGCGGGAGGAGCGTGTGAGTAGTTGCTTTTCCTTATCGCGACCCCCGCGCCTTCCTCGGCGGCGGAGCATATCGCGCCCCCCAGTTTTTCCCCACTTCCCCCGCTCCCCCGCTCCCCCGCTCCCCCTCCCCCGCCTCCCACTCCGCTTCCCGACGAGATCAGCCTTGATTGATTTTCGACAGTCCTTCCGCTCGACCCTGCATCGCCCAGGGAGCGCGTGAACCACCTTGTCGGCGCTGTGGGTGCCAAGGTCGCGCTTTGTTCGCCCGCCGATTCTGACGCCCTGGACGGACTGGTCAAAAACCTCATCCCCGTTGACGATGAATTGCTTGCGTCGCTCCCGCCCTTGTTGGAGCGACCGCAGGCTCAGGTGGACGGCCACAACGCCGCCTACATTATCCCGACCTCGGGCACCACGGGCCAGCCAAAGCTCACCTTGCTCGAGCATGGCAACTATTGCACTGGCGCGAAGAAACACGCTGTGTGGCTTGGTATGGATGTACAGCCTCTGCGCGCGCTGCAATTTGCCGCTCACTCCTTCGACGCCTCGATCCTCGAAATTCTGACACCGCTCATGCTCGGAGGCACCGTATGTATCCCAAACGAGGATGACAGACTCAACGACATTGCAAAAGTCATCAACGACATGCATGTTACTTGGGCTAGTCTTACGCCGACCTTTGTGCGCTTTCTTGAACCTTCAATGGTACCATCGCTGTCAGCCATCATCCTTATGGGCGAGGCAATGTCTCAGGCGAACGTGGAAACATGGTCTCGGATCAATCTAATCAACGGGTGAGTGCTTCATTGTGACTGTGGAATCTTGGCTGACAATTTCCGCAGTTATGGACCCAGTGAGTGTGCAGTAGCATCGACCGCAAACCCTAGGATGTCAGCAACATCCGAGCCAAGGGATATCGGCTTTCCAATCGCCTGCCATGCTTGGGTTGTTGATCCAGGAAACCGACATCGCCGACTACCTATTGGATGCACAGGTGAACTCCTCTTAGAGGGGCACACCGCTGCCCGTGGTTACTTAGGTGACGAGGAAAAGACTGCGCAAGCCTTCGTAACAGATGTTGCCTGGGCGAGGGATCGTCCTTTCCGGGGTTATCTCACTGGCGATCTTGTTGTTCAGCGCCATGACGGTGGCTTTAACATAGCTGGTCGAAAAGACCACCAGGTGGTGAGTTCACAGCCGACATGCCACTGACAACGGCCTTCGCTAACGGGACTTCCCAGAAATATCATGGTCAGAGGATTGAGCTTCTGGAAATCGAACACCATCTGAATCTGGATGCATCGATTAAGCACAATCTCGTATTTTTACCCAAAGATGGAGTGTGTAAGGAGCGTCTAGTCGCAGTCGTCTCCCTCGCGGAACGCACGGCCGAGGATCAACCACTCCTTCTCTTCGAAGGTCAAGAGAAATCAGCTGTCCAGGCTGAGATTCAGGCGATACGTACGCGAGTATCCGCTCGACTACCCTTCTATATGGTTCCCACTGTTTGGATCGCTGTCACATCTCTTCCTCTTCTCACTTCTCGGAAGCTCGATAGAAAGCAGACCCTCGTGTGGCTGACTGACATGTCCACTGACGCCTATCAACGTGCCATGCCTTCCAGTGAAGGTTCACAGTCGCCAGAGCAGTCGGATTCTCCACTGGAGAATAAGTTGAGGTCGATATGGGCTCATGTGTTGAATCTGCCAGAGGAACAGATTGCACTCAATCGCGCCTCGTTTCTATCTCTCGGTGGTGATTCGATCTCTGCAATGCAGGTTATGGGCCAATGCCGAAAGCAAGGCTTCAGTCTTGGAGTACAGGAGATCCTGCGGTCTCGGTCAATATCAGAACTGGCTGCTGCGGTTCAAGACGTCCAGCTTCCTACACACGACGTCACAGAGGAGATTGACGTGCCTTTTGATCTCACCCCAATTCAGTCATTGTGGTTTCAACTGCCAAACCAAGGCCACGGTCATTTCAATCAATCTTTCTACCTACAACTCAAGCACCGCACTAGTGGTGGAGACTTTCGTGCCGCTGTGGAGAAGCTCGTAGCGCGACACTGTAAGTGACCCCAAGAACAAACAGGCGAATGGACCACACGCTTATTCTATCTCGAATTTCAGCTATGCTTCGAGCCCGTTTCTCACACTCGACGGAGCGTGGATGGCAGCAGCGAGTGACGGACTCTATCGAAAGCTCCTACCGATTTCGCCACAAGAAGGTTTCCACCAAAGATAAGATTGACGAGATGATCGAAGATTCACAGAAATGTCTCGATCACACGACTGGTCCTCTCCTCGCAACAGACCTTTTCGAGTTCGGAAACGAGCAGCATGCTTTCCTCGTGGCACATCACTTAGTTATCGACCTAGTCACTTGGCGCCTACTTCTCGAGGAACTCGAGGAGATCCTCACTGGTGGTTTACTGTTGCCACCAGCTCTGCCATTTCAAAAATGGGCGCAACTACAGAGTGATCACGCTAAAACGTTGCAATTGGACAGGGTCCTCCCCACGGTCAATATTCCACCTCTCGACTTCAATTACTGGGGAATCCAGCATTCGGACAACACGTATGGTAATGCTGGCCATGTGAGCTTCCAACTAGATCCTTCTCTTACCGCACTGTTCCTCGGCGACTGTCACTTAGCCCTCAACACCGAACCCGTTGAGGTTCTGTTGGCCTCTTTGATCCACTCTTGGCCTCAGGTATTTGACGACAGACCCATCCCAGCCATCTTCAACGAAGGTCATGGAAGAGAGCCCTGGGATGCGAGTATAGATATCTCTCGCACGGTGGGTTGGTTTACTACTCTATACCCAGTGTTCGTAAAACCATCCGTAAATGCCATCGAGACTGTTCGCATGGTCAAGGATTTTCGACGTCAAATTCCGGCAAACGGTCGACCTTACCTGGCTCGGCGTACTCTGACCGCAGACGGCGAGGAACACTTCAAGACACATTGGCCTATGGAGGTTAGCTTCAATTACTTGGGACAGTATCAGGTTAGTTCTTGCGGGTAGTACCACTAGTGAAAGAGTAAATCTAACGAACAACAGCAACTGGAGCGCAAGGACGCCTTGCTTCAGCCTTTGGAGAGTATGGCTGGAGAGACGCGGGAGGCCGGTGGTACTGCCGACGTGGGATACGCGTCGCCTCGATTCGGCCTGTTCGAAATCTCCGCTATTGTCTTCAAAGGACAATTGAAGTTCGCGTTTACCTTCAATCGTCATATGAGGCACCAGGAACGAATCCAGGACTGGGTCAACAACTGCAGTGAAGTACTCACCGAGATGATACGAGCGCTGCCTTCTGCCCCACCAAGGCCTACGTTGAGCGACTTCCCTCTCCTATCGCTCGATGAAGAGCGATTCCAGGCAATGCTGCATCGTCTCTCTAAACTTGGCATCTCGGCGGCTGAGATAGAGTCTGCGTACCCTTGCTCCAATATGCAGGAAGGTCTTCTGCTTTCGCAATCAAAGGATGCTGGTTTCTATGCTGCAGTAACAGTACAGGAATTAACCACACCTACTGAACACCCTAACTGGGAGCATGTCGCTGATTGTTGGAAAAAAGTTGTCTCACGGCATCCAATGTTGCGCACAGTATTTCTTGAAAATATCGGCGCTGAGGAAGGTTTATACGACCAGGTCGTTCTCAAGAAGGTTGATCCGAACATCGTCCACATTAGCTGCACGAGCAAGGAAGAGGCTGTGGAACTTATGGAAAAGCAGCGTTCGATCAATTACGGTAATGATCGCAACCCTCCACATCGCTTCACTCTCTGCAGCACGGCAGATGGCAGGCTTTTTTGCTGTCTCGAGATCAGTCACGCTATCATGGACGGTCATTCGATGAGCATACTCTTCCGTGATTTGCAACAAGCCTATGAAGACCGACTAGCTGAGGATGGACCGCCCTATAGTGACTACATCTCGTACCTGATGCATCAACCTCGAGAATCCGGCTTAGACTTCTGGAGGACATATCTGAAGGGCAGCCAAGTCTGCTCATTCCCTGTGCTCAATGACAGCCAGGCTGTGGAGAAGCAATTGAAGTCCATTCGAGTGGACTGTGGCAGTATCAGCATCCTTGACCTCCAGGCCTTTTGCAATGCGAACAGCATCACGCTAGCAAACATCTTCCACACTGCCTGGGCATTGACTCTTAGTTGCTATGTGGGCACTACTGATGTCACTTTCGGTTACCTCACCTCGGCAAGAGATTCTCAGGATATCCGCCGCGTCCAAGACATGGTTGGACCTATCATCAACACACTGGTCTGCCGTGTCCAGCTTTCAGATGGTTCCCGCTGTCTTTTGGACGTCCTTCGTGATGTTCAAAAAGATTATTTGGACGCCATACCCCACCGACACGTCGCTCTCGCAGAAGTCCAGCACATGCTGAACTTAGCCGGTGCGAACCTTTTCAACACTGCTTTGTCTTACCGGAAACTGCCACCTCAATCTACGAACAACCAAGAGAAACTCAATTTTGTCGAAGTAGCACCCATCTACGACCCGACCGAATATCCTGTCTCGATCAACATCGAGGTCTCCAACGAGGCTGCAATGGTCGATCTTGAGTAAGTAGGTTCGTCGTCATGCAAAAACATAGACTAACAAGTCAGTTTCTGGACTGATCATCTCTCCGTCGGACAGGGAGAAAATGTTGCCAGTACATTTGTGCGGTGTAAGTTTGTCCATGCGCATGTGATGGAGACACACTGACTTTATATCTTCGTATCGCGTAGCTTTGGAAAACATACTCTACAATGCTGACCACAGCCTCCGTTCCCTCGATACTCTGAGTGGGAGGCACTGGCAGCAAATCCAAGACTGGAATGTTATGCCTGAGACCATCCAGGAATGTGTGCATCGTAGGTTCGAACATTGGGTGCACACGCAGCCCAATGCTCCAGCGGTTCGAGGACACGATGGTAACTACTCGTATGCTGAGCTTGATGCCGTCACAGAACGTTTGGCGCATCATCTTGTCGACCTCGGTGTTGGACCAGAGGTTTTTGTACCTACCTGCTTTGGTAAGCGAGCTTGCTGCAACAGGAATAATCTAAGTCGCTTGCTGACTATTATTAACTCATCTAGACAAGAGTTCGTTCGCTGTTGTCGCCATGCTAGCCGTTCTCAAAGCGGGTGGGGCAGCTGTTCCTCTTGATGCAAATCACCCAAAGCCGGCCCTTGAGTCTCGAGTTGAAGACACACAAGCTCAGGTAGTCTTAACAACAGCTTCTCGCTCAGAACTATTTGAGGATATTGCTCCAGATGTGGTCATCGTCGACTCGGTGCTTCTTGACGATCTGTCAGACATTGAAGGACCGGCTTGTGTGGCTGTTAAACCTCATAATCCGGCCTTTGTTATATTCACGAGTGGAAGTACTGGCAGACCGAAGGGTGTGGTGCTCGAGCACGCAGCTTTCGTGACCAGCGCCAATGCGCACGGCACCAACCTGGGTATGGGTCCTGAGACACGGTTCCTGCAGTTTGCATCATATACATTCGATAACTCGTTGGAAGAGATGTTCACAACCCTGCAAAGAGGTGGCTGTGTCTGTGTGCCGTCGGAAGAAGAGCGTATGTATCCTTCAAGTACGCCTGACCTGTTTTTGCTGACACTCATCTCCACATCTAGGAATGAATGATCTGGCCGGTGCAATTGCTAGACTCGACGCTAACATGATGGACTTGACCCCTACCGTGGCCTCCTTGCTCGACCCGACACAAGTACCTACGATCAAGACCATGTCTCTCGGTGGCGAAGCCTTGACCACAGCAGTACTTGATCAATGGGTTGGATATGTGCATGTGCATGGCCAGTACGGACCAAGCGAAGCCTCTGTCAATTCTGCTTGGAAAGATTGGAAGATTTTCAAGCAAGGCGACGAGTCTACCAACATTGGTCGAGCCATCGGGAGTGTTGCTTGGATCGTTGCTCCAGAAGATCGGAATCGTCTGGTCCCGATCGGGTGTACGGGTGAGCTACTCATTGAAGGCCCGATCCTTGCGCGTGGATACCTACGCGATCCAGAGAAGACACAACTAGCGTTCATCCAGGACCCTGACTGGGCTCGCACCGGTGGCGAAACTGGTCGCAGATTCTATTGTACAGGCGACCTGGTCCATTACACCTCCAATGGAGAACTGATGTACCTGGGAAGGAAAGACAGCCAAGTCAAGGTAAGCCAAGTGACATTGTTGTGCCATACACATATTAACAGACTATAGTTGAACGGTCAACGCATCGAACTGGGTGAAGTTGAGCATCATATGAAGCTCGCACTCCCTGCAGGTGCTCAATCCGCGGTCGAATTGGTCAAGTTCACCGACAGCAAAGCCACAAAAGCCCTTGTGGGGTTCATATGTTTATCGGATACCACTGGTTTGACAAATGATGCAGAGCCTGCAGTTGCTGAGATGTCCGAGGCTGTAAAAGCCAAGGCGAAAGAGGCGGAGGTCTCCCTCGCCAATGCTCTCCCAGCTTACTACGTCCCGTCCATGTTCATGCCCATGACGAGCATGCCCATGACAACTTCTGGGAAACTCGATCGAAAGGTGTTACGACAACTTGCACAAGCCGTCCCGGAGGAACAGCTTCAAATCTATCGCCTTGCGGGCCAGGGTGGCCGTACACCATCTGGGCACGTAGAGACTACGCTCGCCCGATTGTGGGCCTCGGTCCTGGGTTTGAGCGTCGAATCAGTCGGTGCAGATGACTCCTTTTTCCGCCTCGGGGGTGATTCCATTGGCGCCATGCGACTCGTTACAGCGAGCCGAAGGGAAGGCATCGTGCTTGCCGTCGCAAATATTTTCGCACAACCTCAGTTGGCTGACATGGCCGCTGCAGCTATTGTCCTTTCGACCGAGGAGCTAACCATTGCCCCCGAACCAGATACGGTCCCCTTCGAGCTCATCCCAGCGGATAGCAAGCGTCGAATTGTTGACTTCGCGGCATCAGAATGCGGCATCTTTCCAGACTCCATTGAAGATATATATCCATGCAGTCGTCTTCAAGAAGGTCTTATTTCTCTCTCCGCGAAAGAACCGGGCTCCTACGTGGCCGAGACTATCTATCGTCTGCCTTCTGACACGGATATTCCACGCTTCAAGAACGCTTGGGACAAGGTGGTTGCCGCGGAAGCCATCCTGCGAACACGTATGATATACGTAGAAGACCACGGCTTCTTACAGATAGTGGTACGTGACGGCATCGAATGGTCGCATCTGGAGGATCTACAGGACATCAGCAACGCTCATCGCCATCTCCCTGCTAAACCAGGAGGCCCACTAGCTTCATATGCGATTGTCGGTCAAGGCTCTGACTCAGTGTTTTTCGTCTGGACCGCACACCATGCAGTCTATGATGGATGGAGTTTACCAAATCTGCTGAGCAAAGTCGAAGGCTACTACCAACAGTCATCACCGGGGTCTCTGACTACTGTGCCGTACTCCAGGTTCATTAAGTATCTTTCATCGTTGGACGCGAAAGAATCAGACACCTTCTGGCTTTCCACCTTCGAAGACATTGCCGCTCCCCAATTTCCACAATTGCCGAACCCAGATTACAAAGTGGAAGCCTCTGGTCAACTTCGTCACTATGTGCCTATTACCCGCCGTTCCGGGATGGGTATCACGATGCCATCAATGGTTCGGGCGGCTTGGGCATTGATGCTGTCGATATACTCTGGCTCTGACGACGTTCTGTGGGGAGAGACAAACAGCGGCCGCGATATCCCAGTTCCGGGTGTCGAAGATATCATAGGTGCCACCATCACTACGTCCCCTGCGCGTCTGAAGCTCAGTCGCCAATCCACCGTCCGAGCCTACTTACAAGAGGTTCAATGCAAGTCTTCGGCTGCAATCCCCCATCAGTTTGCCGGCTTACAGCATATCCGAAAACTTAGCTCAGACTCAGCAGTAGCTTGCGACTTCCAGAGCCTGCTCGTAATTGCAAGTGGCGACAGCATGAAAGATCCCGAAGGCGGGCTGTGGAACCTGCAGAGCACGGGAACAGTTGGCACAAACTTCTTCAACTACGCTCTTGTTTTCAGCTGCACTGTTGACGGGACTGGCATCGAAGTTGAAGCTCATTATGATGACCGAGTCATTCAGACGTGGCTTGTCCAGCGTCTGCTGCAGCAGTTCGGCTTTCTTCTTCATCTCCTCAACGACGCGGAATCGCTTGATCGTACCCTCAGTGCTTTGCAGATACTGAATCCCGAGGATCAAAAACTCATCTCGTCCTGGAATAGCAGGCCTGTCAATACGGTGGACAAGTCTATCCACGACGCTATTTCAGGAGGGCCGGTGATCCTCCGACCCACAGCCACTGCGATCCACTCCTGGGACGCAGGCGAAGTCTCTTACGGCGAACTCGATGAGCGGGCTACCCGACTGGCTTCGCGACTAATCTCTCTGGGTGTAAAACCTGGTAGCTACGTACCACTATGTTTCGAGAAATCTGGTTGGACGATTCTGGCGATGCTGGCTGTTCTGAAGTGCGGAGCAGCCTTCGTTCCCCTTGATTTTGAGGCGCCCGTCCTACGACTACGAGAGGTTGTCGGTGACGTGAAGGCCGAGCTCATACTGTGTGCGCCACAGTATGAAGAGTTATGCAAATCCATCCCTTGCAAAACTCTTGCTATTAACCGCCAAGCCACCGACCAGCATGCCAAACGACTCCATGAACTTCCTAGAGTCCAAAGCCATTCCGACGCCTATGTTATTTTCACGTCTGGCTCCACTGGGAAGCCGAAGGGAGCTGTGATCAGTCATTGCTCGTTCGTCTCCGCCTCGGCAGCTTTCGCACCCGCCTTCGGAATATCCGAAGCATCTCGTGTTCTTCAGTTCTCCTCATATACATTCGACGTGTCCCTAATGGAGATATTCAGTACTCTTGTTTTAGGTGGCACAGTCTGTGTTCCTGACCAGGACTCGAGAACAAATGATCTTGCCGGTGTCATCAACAAGTTCAACGTAAACCTCGCCAGTTTGACACCCACAGTCGTTCGAATGATACAGCCTACCCAGGTACCGAGTCTCAAGACGCTTATATTGGCTGGAGAAGCAATGTCTCAGCAAGATCTGACGACTTGGGCTGACCGATTGTCTCTTTACAATGGTTATGGTCCTACTGAGTGTAGTGTCATTGCTGCTGTCAACGCCATGGCTTCTACTACTCAACCCAACAACATGGGCAAGGTTCTCTCTGCCAGAGGATGGGTTGTATCCCGAGATGATCATGACTCTCTAGTACCTGTAGGAGCGGTCGGTGAACTGCTCCTGGAGGGAGGTGGGGTGGCTGCAGGGTACCTCAACAATCCAGAGAAGACTGCTGAAGCCTTTCTCGATTGCGTGAATTGGAAGCTGGGAGCTGATATCATGGACAACTCGACCAGAAGGAGATTCTACAAGACAGGTGATCTTGTGAAGTACAACGAAGACGGGACTATGTTGTACCTCGGACGCAAAGACTCCCAGACCAAGGTCAGAGGACAACGGCTTGAGTTGACCGAGGTCGAACATCATCTCATCCAGGATCCCCTGGTACAGTCCGCCCTGGCGTCCGTACCTACTTCTGGTCCCTGTGCAAAGCGTCTCGTCGGTGTCGTCTCGCTTAGAGATGTCGCTCTATCAGGTCCTCCGGTAGCACTACAGCTCCTACCAAAAGAGACTGCTTCCTTTAACATTACAACGATTAGAGAACGTCTCGAGGAACGCCTTCCGTCATACATGGTTCCGTCGTTGTGGGTAGCCATCTCTAAATTCCCACTGATGCCATCGGCGAAAATGGATCGTAGACGAGTGGTCCAATGGCTCGAGCACATGGACAACGATACGTATCGTGCGATCGCAACTCTGGGATTGGAGGAGCCCGAAGTCGATACTGATGGAGTTGAACGCAAGCTCCAAACCATCTTTGCGAAGGTCTTGAACCTGGCTCCCGAAGACATACGTCTCAATCAATCATTCCTACGCTTAGGTGGCGATTCCATCGCTGCTATGCAGGTTTCGTCGTTATGCCGTGCTCATGGCCTGGCGATCAGCGTTCAAGACATTGTGCGGTCGAAGTCCATTGCTGCGCTAACCGAGAAGGTATCTGTTTCACGGCAGGGCAACGCGACCACTTCGCCACCTCAGGAATATAACCTTCCATTCGACCTATCGCCAATCCAGAAGTTATTCTTTGAAACGGTTGGCGATAACTACAATCACTTCAATCAGAGTACCATCTTCAAATTCGCCCGGTCGTTCGAGCTAAAGGAGGTTGAGGAAGCGCTGGATGCGTTGGTCACTCTTCATCCCATGCTGCGCGCTCGCTATGCAAGAGACGAGTCCAAGGTCTGGAGACAAAGCGTTGCGAAAACACCGAAACCATTCAGGCTACGACATCATCACATTAGATCCGCCAATGAAGAAGCCATGCGACCGATCATAGACGAGAGCCAGGCTACTTTGGATATTATAGCAGGTCCAACCTTTTCCGCTGATCTGTTTGATATTGATGACAGCTTCTCCCAGGCGATTGCTCTAGTGGCGCATCATCTAGTCATTGACGTCGTATCCTGGGGCATCATCCTAGAAGACCTTCAGAGTCTTCTTAGCGGCACAGCTCCTCCACCCCAGAGCCTTCCATTCCACGCCTGGGCACATCAACAGGCTGCACAAGCCCGCAAAGAGTCGGCCGGGAATGTTATACCTGCGGTTAACATACCACCCGCCGATCTGGGATACTGGGGAATTGATGCGCGCAACAATCTCAATGGCGATGTCATCAGCGAGGAGATAGAGCTTGGTCCTAAAGACTCCATGCTGATACTAGGCGCTCATGATGCATTGGCCACCGAGCCGGTGGACGTATTCATGGCCGCGGTGCTAGAGTCCTTCCGCAAGGTGTTCCCCGACCGACCTACGGCCGCAATTCACAACGAGGGCCATGGTCGCGAACCGTTCGATCCCAATCAGGATCTTAGTCGGACAGTGGGATGGTTTACTACCATGACCCCTATCCACCTACCTGTGCCGTCCGAAGATCCCACGGACATCGTCAGCACCATTCGATGGGTTGCAAATCTTCGAGAGAAAACTCCAGGGAAGGGTCGGCCCTACTTTGCGTATCGACTTCTCACTGGAGAAGGTCAGGACCGCTTCTCGTCTCACTGGCCTGCTGAGGTGTCTTTCAACTACCTCGGGAGGATGCAGAGCATGGAGCGCAAAGACACACTTCTCCAAAGGATGGGCGAAATATCTACCACGGACATCGGCGAAGACACTCCACGGCTTGCTTTATTTGAGGTTACTGCTCTCGTAGCACAGGGCTCTATTAAGCTATCCTTCGATTTCAACCGCCACATGAAACGGCAGCCCGAGATCAGGCGCTGGGTCGCTGAATGCAAACAGACACTCATCGATGCTGTAGACCAGCTTCTCCAGCTGCGATCTGAGCCAAGCCTTGACAACTTCAAACTTCTGCCTCTAACTTACAATGGCATGTCTAGGCTTTCGGCTGTGTTACCGACTGGCACCATGGTCGAGGAAATTGAGGACATCTATCCTACTTCTCCGATGCAGCAGGGTCTGCTCCTGTCCCAGCTGAAGCATCCAGAACTCTACGCTTACCATTGCATTTTCGAGGTCAAGTCGACAGAACTAAGTAAGCCAATCAATGCACGCAAAATTGCGGAGGCATGGCAGGTTGTGGTACAACGACATCCAGCATTGCGAACTGTGTTCGTCGAGAGCCTTTCTAAAACCGACCTAATGGATCAGATCGTCTTCAAGGAAAGGCCAGGAAGGATCACGTGGGTCGCGGACTGCGACGACAACAACATTTCTCAGCTTCTACGAGAACAGCCCCTGATTGACTTCCGTGAGTTCAATTCGCCCCACCGCTTGACGGTATGCAAGACCAAGGCAAACAACGTCTGGGTAAAACTAGAGATGAGTCACGCCATTTGTGATGGCAGCTCGATCCCAATCATCCTGAACGACCTTGCGCGAGCCTATGCGCACAAGCTTCTCCGGTCGGATGTTGGGCCGCTTTACAGCGACTACGTTGCGCATACCCTCTCAAGTTCTCGTGATGCGGATGTAAACTACTGGAAAGCATATCTGGCGGGTGTTGAGCCTTGCTTCTTCCCTGCTCTCAACGATGGCGTCCCCGGGCCTCACGAAGTCGGTTCCTACGAGCTTCATGTTCCAGACACCGCTAGTTTACTAGCGTTCTGCAAAAAGTCTGGCGTTACATTATCGAATGTACTTCAGCTTACATGGGCTCTGCTGCTACATTTCTATGTCGGCACACCGGATGTCTCTTTTGGGGTTGTTGCATCCGGTCGCGATGTTCCGGTGAAGGGCATCGAAGATGCCGTCGGATGTTTCGTCAACATGCTCATCTGCCGACTCGAGTTGTCGGATGAGATCAGCATCCATGAATTATTGGAAAAGCTCCAGACAGACTCAGTCAACGCTATGCCTCATCAAGGCTGCTCGCTTGCCGATGTCCAGCATGAGCTTCAGCTTCCATCACTTTTCAACACTGTGTTCACTTTCCAGCGTCGGCAGCTATCGCGCGACTCGAATAAGACCGCACTCATTTATGAGAATGTCGAAGCAGCTGATCCTGCCGAATACCAGGTGACAGTCAACGTCGACATGTCTGATGAAGGCACTGCTATCGACTTCAGTTTCTGGAAAGACAAAGTCAATCCAATGCAGGCGCAGAATATGGTCGACGCTTTCGACAGGATTCTTTCTAGCATCATTTCGAGCGGGGATCAAGAAGTCAGTGTCGCTAGTCTCGAAATATTCACCACGGGCAGTCTCGGACAGATCATGAGTTGGAACGCAGAACTGCCTGCACCTGTACGGAGATGCGTACACGATGTCATCCAGGAGCAAGTTCTGCTCCGACCACGTTCTGCGAACGCCATCGAGAGTGTGGAGATGACATTGACATATCAGGAATTCGATCAGATTACGACGCGCCTGGCTCTGCATCTGCAAACTCTAGGCGTCGGACCGGAAACCTTTGTGCCAGTCCTCTTCGAGAAGAGTCCATGGACTCCAGTTGCAATGGTTGCTATCATGAAGGCGGGAGGTGCATATGTAAGTATTCCGCAGTGCATAATCTGCGAGGGCCGCATGCTGACAATACTTTCCCCGGCAGGTACCTTTAGATCCGAAGCACCCACCAAGCCGTCTCCGCGAACTCATCGGCGACGTCGGTGCGAAACTCGCCCTGTGCTCGAGGGCCTTCCATGCAAAAGCAGGTGAGCTCATTGGATCAACGATCATCGTGGACAAGTCATCGATCGACAAGCTTCCTTTGGCTAAAGGAATGCGGATGAAGTCTGACGTAACTCCTGACAACCCTGCATATTGCTTGTTCACGTCTGGCACAACAGGCAAGCCGAAGGGGACCATCATTCCGCATCAGTCATTTTGCACCAGCGCTGCATCATCTACGCGTATGATGCACATGGATCATACTTCTCGAACTTTCCAATTTGCGACCTACACGTTCGACGCGAGCTGCGCAGAAATTCTGGCAGCTCTTATGGTCGGCGCGACGATTTGCGTACCGACTGAGAACGAGCGTATGTCGGATCCTGGTGGCGCTATTCGCAGAATGAAGGCCACATGGGCATTCATGACGCCATCAGTACTGAGTACTATGAAACCATCGCACGTCCCGTCCTTGAAGACACTCGTAGTAGGTGGTGAAATTGTGCCTGCAGCTGAGGTCGCAAGGTGGCAGAACAATCTTCGATTCATGACCGGTAAGTGATTTGCGCGAGCGACTATTACAAAACCTAACGAGGTGTAGCATACGGTCCGACCGAGACAACTGTCTTCGCTAGCACATCCCACAAAGCTACGAATACTGATGGCAGAGATATTGGGTTCCCGTCTGGGTGTCGCCTGTGGATCGTGCATCCCCGGAACCATGACAAGTTGATGCCTGTCGGCACTGTTGGTGAACTTATCATCGAAGGCTACACCGCAGCTCGCGGCTACCTGGGAGATGAAGTCAAAACTGCGAAATCGTTCATCGCAAACCCTGCTTGGGCATCAACGCTTCCTTCGAGCGACGGAACTTTCTTCACCACACGGATGTACAAGTCAGGTGACCTCGTGCGTTACAATACCGACGGTTCCCTCAGCTTTGTTGGCCGGAAGGACACCCAGATCAAACTCAACGGCCAGAGAATTGAATTGGCGGAGATCGAGTTCCACGTCAAGAACAACTTGCCCGAAAACGTCCAATCTGCAGTCGAACTTGTCGCGCCCGCAAGTCGCGCCTCTACCAAGGCTTTGGCTATTTTCTTCGCCCTCAACGATGATGCACGAGCACTCTCCACCGAGATTGTGCAGCCTGCATCCTCTGAGCTCCCGCAGTCTGACGAGCTTCTTTTGCCAATGGACAATGGCCTACGAGACATGTGCAAGTCGATGGAGAATGCCCTTGTTGGGGTACTCCCTTCGTACATGATCCCATCCATTTTCTTTCCCATGAAGAAATTGCCCTGGACACCAGCAAGCAAATTGGATCGCAATCGACTACGAACCTTGGTTCAGAACTTGAGTAAGGAAGCTATGTCGCCGTATCGATTGGCAAATGCGATGAACAAGAGGAAGCCAGGAACAGAAGCCGAGAAGAGGTTGCAGAAGCTGGTGAGCTCGGTATTGAATCTTCCACTGTCATCTGTAGGCACGGATGACAGCTTCATTGTGAGTGTGATTCAACCGTCAGCAGCCTTATTGCTAACAATATCCAGCGACTTGGTGGTGACTCCGTGGCTGCTATGCGACTAGTCGCCGCTGCGCAAGCGGAGCATCTAGATCTGTCTGTTATCGATATATTCCAGCGACCTAAATTGTCGGATCTTGCCGCCAAATGTAGCGGCACAATGACCAGCTCAAAGGTCGACCGTAGCATAGAGCCTTTTGAATTGCTGACCCACGATCTCTCTAGAGATCAAGTGCTCCGGGAGCTGTCGGAGCAGTGTCGTGTTTCGAAGGACAAGATCCAAGATGCCTACCCCACAAGTCCGCTTCAAGAAGCCTTTGTCGCTCTCAGTATCAAACAACCCGGCGCTTACGTTGCTCAACACATTCTGGCCCTAGCCACGTCTGTCAACATTCAGAAGTTCAAAGCTTCTTGGGAGAGGGCTGTCCAGGAGATTGATCTTCTTCGTACACGCATTGCTCAGCTTCAGTCTGGCACTTTCTTGCAAACGGTGCTAGCAGAGGATCCTATGACCTGGCGTGAAGTGACCACACTCAAGGAAGCCAAAGGGGAGGCAACCAGTGTTCCCCTCCATCTTGGAGGAAAGCTCGCGACGTACACTATTGTGCACACGAAATCGGCTGCGCGATACTTCGTTTGGACGATCCATCATGCGCTGTATGACGGTTGGAGTATTCCTATTATGCTCCAACGCGTCCAGGACATCTACCAAGCTGGTTTTTCCAATCTTCCCAAGGCTCCGTACACAAAATTTATCCAATACCTCCAGAACAGGAACAAAGAAGCCTCCACGGCTTTCTGGAAGTACAACCTCGCAGGCGCCGCTCCCTATCAGTTCCCACAGCAACGACCCTCGAATTCTGGTGGGTCTCCCAACGGACAGACATTGCAGCACACCGCGAAGCTCTCCTCGCACAGACACACCGAAATCACGCCGTCGACTGTCATCCGCGCTGCTTGGGCTCTGTTGTTATCGGCGTACACTGGAAGCAATGACGTTGTCTTTGGTGAAACCCTTACGGGTCGCGATATCGCGGTGCCAGGCGTTACCGAAATATGCGGGCCTACCCTTACTACCGTGCCTACTAGAGTGCAGATCAACCAGGATGCCACCGTTCTGGATCTTTTAAAGACAATCGCTCAAGGCGCAACCGATCGAATCCCTCATCAGCACTACGGTCTCTCCGAGATCAAACGCATAGATGACGATACCTCAGCTGCGTGTGACTTCCAGAACCTGCTCGCGATACAGACTGGAAGCGAAGAGCCCTCCGAATCAATGTGGTCTTTCCACAACAACGGTATTCAGGGCCAGTACTTTACGTATCCCTTGGTCATTGAGTGTCAGGCAAACCAGACAAGTGTAGAGATTACTGCATACTACGACGCCAACGTCATCTCGTCTTGGGAGACTCAACGCATTCTCTACCAGTTTGACTCGATCCTTGTGCAGCTCAACTCTGTAGGCAACGTTCGCGACGTCCGGGTTTTCAGTGCGCAGGATGCACAATTCGTGCGCGACTTGAATGCTTCAGAACCAATGGTCGTCAATGATACAATACCATCGCTGTTCTTGCGGCAGGTATCGGTGCGACCAGCTGCAACGGCGGTCTCGGCCTTCGATGGCGAGTTCACTTACGCCGAACTCCGCGATCTAGCATCGCGTTTGGCGCAAGAGCTGATCATACTCGGAGCCGGCCCAGAAAAGCTTGTACCCATCTGCGTGGACAAGTCCCGTTGGGCCATCGTTGCCATTATGGGTGTGCTTATCTCGGGTGCTGGATACGTTCCGCTTTCACCAGATCACCCAGTATCGCGGCACCGCCAAATCATCCAGGACTGCAATGCCTCCATCGTTCTATGCTCACCGCCATACGAATCGCGCTTCTCAGACTTGGTCAGCAGAGTGGTCAAAGTGAGCGAGGCCTTGATTGGCTTGCATCCGGTGCGCCAGGCTCAAGTGACATCGCGAGCAACACCTGAAAATATCTGCTATGTGTTATACACATCTGGTAGCACTGGCGTTCCCAAGGGGGTTGCTGTGGAACATCAGGCCATCGCCTCTAGCTCTGCTGCTATTTGCAAAGCTCTGAACATGAAGTCATCTTCAAGGGTCTTCCAATTCGCCTCTTTTGTGTTCGATTGTTCGATAATGGTACGTACACACAGCCTGTATGATTGTGCATCCGCTAACCCGGTGAAGGAAATTTTGACTGCATTGACCTGCGGCGCCACTGTTTGCGTGCCGTCGGAACAAGATCGTACTACGGATATTACGCTCGCAATTAACAGCTTGAAGGCGACGTGGACATGCCTGACGCCCTCCGTGGCGAACGTTATTGAAGGCCCAGAGAGTGTCCCAACCCTCAAGACATTCGCATCCGGTGCAGAGGCTTTGACAGCAGAGACAATCAACAAGTGGAGCTCAGCTCTACAGCTCCTTAACGCATATGGACCCACAGAAGGCTCTGTTGTCGCCGTTGCGAACGAAGATGTCTCAACACAGCGCGATCCTTCCAGCATCGGCCGCGCTCTTCAGAGCGCTCGAGCTTGGCTTACCAACCCGGAGAATCCGCACCAACTCGCGCCTGTCGGGGCTGTATCGGAACTCTGCATCGAAGGCCCGCTTCTCGCAAGAGGCTATTTGAACAATTATACGAAGACTGTCGAAGCCTTCGTAGAGAACCCGAGCTTCATGAGAGACTTCTCCAACGCGGGATACTCCCGCATCTACCGCACTGGTGATCTTGTCCAGTATGCGTCGAATGGCTCTATTCGTTACATCGGACGGAAAGACAATCAGATCAAAATTGCGGGGCAGCGCATGGAGCTTGGTGAAATTGAGCATCATTTGCAGGCTGATAAGTGCATTCGGCAAGCTGTGGTTTTGATGCCGAAGGCGGGTGCTGCGAAGAGAAAGCTAATAGCCGTCATGTCTTTCCAGAAAATGCCTTCTGATGCTGGGCACACGGGGGAGCCTTGGAGCACGCCACAAAATCATCCAGACATTCTCCGACAGATTAACACGGCGAAAGACAAGCTTTCGAGCCTGGTGCCATCGTACATGGTACCGACTGTGTGGATTGCTGTGCCTCGCATTCCTGTTCTAGCTTCCTCGAAATTAGACAGGAAGCAGGTTGGGGCTTGGCTCGAGGAGATGGATGATGGAACATACCGCAAGATTTTGGAGATTGAGAGCAGTCTGGAACCGGCTATGCCTGTGACTGTCGGCATGAAGAAAATGCAAGAGATATGGGCGAAAGTTCTCAACGTCCCTGTTGAGAACGTGAAACCGAACAAGTCATGGCTCTGTAAGTTGATGGAAATCCACTGAATGTAAATATCACTAACTGTGTTCAGCGCTTGGTGGCGACTCTATCACTGCCATGCAACTTCTGGCCCGCTGCAGGAAAGAAGGCATGAATCTTACCCTGAATCAAGTGCTCAGGAGCAAGTCGCTCGCACACCTCACAGCAAGCATCGGAGGTACAACCACATTCGAAACTGGCGAGGAGCAGACCGACAAGCCATTTGCGCTTTCGCCCGTGCAGCGCTTCTACTTCCGGAGCCTTGGCGACGACAAGAACTCTCACTTCAACCAGTCCTTCACACTCCGCTTGTCGCGCAAGACAGACCCTGCGGTTCTGAAGAGTGCTCTCGATGCCATCACAATGTGCCACTCAATGCTTCGCGCACGGTTCTCCAAGAATGAGACTGGCAAATGGGTTCAGATCATTCCTGGACCTGCGGCGAGTGCCTATGCATTCGAAGTACACGAGAATGTCACGCTCTCCGACTTATCAGGGCTCATTTCGACCACCCAGAAGAGCCTTGGCATTGTGAGCGGGCCCGTCTTTGCGGTCGATCTCTTCTCTACCCGTACCGGTGAACAAGTTCTGTTCCTCACAGCTCACCATCTTGTTGTCGACATTGTGAGCTGGAGAATCATACTAGGAGACCTGGAAGAATTGCTTGCTTCCAGAACACCTGCTGCTCTTCAAAAGGGACTTCCATTCCAAATATGGAGCGAGAAGCAGGCTGCACATGCTTCTCAGAGTTCTCAGGTAGAAGCTGTGGCTAAACAACTCTTCCGCGCCGAGCCTGCCAATCTGGCTTTCTGGGGCCTCGAACAACGTCGCAATGTTTACGGGGACACCGAACGCGACTCCTTCACTCTTGATGAGCAAACATCGACTATGGCTTTGGACAACCACGACGCATTGCGCACCGATGTTGTTGACCTGTTCGTAGCAGCGGTAGCGCATGCGTTTTCCCGCATCTTCATCAATCGAGAGACGCCGACCATCTTCAACGAAACGCATGGTCGTGAGCCTTGGGAGTCGAGTAATCTTGACCTTTCGAGGACAGTCGGGTGGTTTACGACAATGTATCCAGTACATGTCTCCATCGCCGAGGATGAAGACGACGTCGTCGAGACCGTCCGGCGAGTGAAAGACCTTCGGAGGAAGATTACTGACAATGGTCGTCCCTATTTCGCTCATCGATTCCTTACGGAGGATGGCCGGGTTCGGTTCGCAAAGCACGAGCCTATGGAGATTCTCTTCAACTACCTCGGGAAGATGCAACAGCTCGAGGCTTCCGATTCGCTCTTCCAACCGATGCAGTTTAGCGAAGACGAAGAGGAACAGATGTCAGATCTGGGTACCAAAATGGTCAGGCCCGCTCTGTTCGAAATCTCTGCCTCGGTGGTTCATGGAAAGGTCCAGTTCAGCTTCATGTACAATCGCTGGATGAAGAATCAGAAAGGCATTCGCCGCTGGATAATGGAGTGCCAGCGCACACTTGAGGAGATCGTCACCACTCTCGCGAAAGTTGACACCCCTCAACCTACGATGTCGGACTTCCCCTTGTTGCCGTTAGAGTCGTACGAACGTTTGGATCGTGTCATCAAGACGTTGCCGTCCGTCGGAGTGACTTATTCTCAAGTCGAGGACATGTACCCTTGTGCCTCCGTTCAGGAAGGCATGATTCTCAGCCAGATCAAAGACCCCAACGCCTACTGGTCTTTCTCCACGTTCGAAGTCAAAGCAAAACGCGGTCGAGTGGATGTCGGCCGTGTAGTAGAAGCATGGAAGAAGGTCGTCAACCGCCACCCAGCTCTACGTACTATCTTTGTAGATAGTGTCTGCAAAGGTGGTGTCTTCGATCAGATTGTTGTCAAGGATCCTGAAACGGGCGCTCTTATCTTGTCCTGCGACGACGATGAGCTGACCGCTAAGCTCAACTCCATTCAATACCGCAACACCAATGGAAAGAAGAAGCCTCGACTTCCGCACCAGCTTGCCGTTGTACAGACGGCCTCCGGTAGAGTCGTCGTCAAGATGGAGATCAATCACGTTGTGATTGATGGAGGATCCCATGCCGTCATCAGACGCGATCTCGAAGAAGCTTACGAGGGCCGCTTATCTTACGAAGAAGGTCCACTGTACAGCGATTACATCAAGTACTTGCGCGGGCTGCCAATGAGAGAAGCCATTGACTACTGGAAAGAACAATTACGCAGTGTGCGACCCTGCTACTTCCCCATCGCACCGCAACATTCTACCAAACAACGACAACTTCATTCACTCTTTGTGGACTTTGACCGCTTCTCCGAGATTCAGATTCTTGCGGAGAGAAACAATGTCACCCTCGCCAATATCCTCCTCGCCACTTGGTCACTGCTTCTCCGTGCATGCACGGGCTCCTCGGACGTTTGCTATGGCTACTTGACCTCTGGTCGCAACATTCCCATCGACAATATCGAGAATGCAGTCGGGGCTTTTATCAACATGCTGGTGCTGCGAACCAGAGTATCCAGCTCCGTTCCGCTCCTCAATATTTTCGAGAAGGTCCAGAACGACTTCATCGAATGCCTGCCCTACCAACATTGTTCTCTTGCCCAATTCCAGCACGATCTTGGGCTTTCTGGTCAGGCGCTCTTCAACACAGCTGTCTCGATACAGAACCAAGGCGCCACAGAGGAACAAGGTGTAACGGACACGAATGTCGAGTTCGCCCACCTAGACGCACATGATCCTAGCGAGTTCGCAATTACCGTTAATATCGACACAACCCGCAATGATGAGTGCGTGCGGTTATCTTACTGGACCGACTCCATCTCTGATGACGAGGCAAATAACATCTCTACACTTATGGTGAAGATCCTTTCCCAAGCTCTGGCCGACCCGAATCAAACTATCGCAGAGCTTGATAATGCCATTGCAAACAAACGCAAGGCAGCCAGACCCAGGATCTCGTCGCTTTCTGCCCGGCCCAAGTCAAGCCCGCGTTTCGATGTTCCTGATCCAATGGTTTCTGTCCCCATCCCTAGGGCTGAGGCGCCTCAAGCACCAAGGCCAACCGTGGCTGGCGCACCCGACTGGGGAAACCTCATTCGCTCGATTGTCGGCGAAATTGTGCCCCAAATCGTGAATCAGGTATTGGAGAAGAACAAGCTTCCTCCCATGGCTACTCGATCGACGGTCAATGAGATGACCAACCAGATGACAGGTCTCCTTACTAGAAAAGCATCAGAGGCGTCCAACAAACGAGGGAGGAATCTCGAAACCTCTTCAATCCGTTCTCGCCGAATGAGCACAGCCAGCGATGCCGAAAGCAGGATTCAAACTGCGGCTGACATGGTCGCGGCAGCTGGAGTGATGGCGACGGAAGCTCTCAAGTCGGTACCGCCGGATTTTGTGGAGAAGAAACTCCTGGCACTGTGGAGCGAGCTTCTCGATATGGTGGAGGATTCGATCGATAAAGATGACTCGTTCTTTGTGAGTATTTCCCGCTTTGGACACAGTGCGTTGACTAACTTTCTCTAGCAACTTGGTGGCGATAGTATTATTGCGATGAGGCTTGTTGGAGCTGCGAGGGAGGAGGGATTGTCAATGACTGTCGCAGACGTGTTCAAGAATCCGACATTCGCGGACATGACTAGAGTAAATATTCTCCGTGATTTTTGCGAGCTTTACTTACAGTAGCAGGTGGTTCGTGTGGCTGGTGAGGTAATCGATGAGGTTATGTCTCGGGCTGGAGGGGAAAGTGTCAAGGATGCACCTGGAAGCTCGTCCAACCCGAAGTTGCAACTTCCAGAGCGCGCAGTTTCGGCATGGCGCGACTTTCAGTCAATGGTATCTGAGCAAGCCGCCGGCGATGACATTAATAGCGAAGTCTCGCCGCCACCCCAAGAACAAGAGCGCCAACTACGCGAAAAGACCGACCAACTGTTCCAGGGGTGGAGGGGCTTTGCCGAGCCCGCCGGATCACCACTGGAGCGTACGACGAGCCTGAAGCGTGATATGCCCCAAACTATACACGAGGGACAAGCTGCTCAGAAGTCAATTTCTCTTCTGGGAGACCCCAACGTCGATAGCGTCATTTCGAAGGTTCAAGTATTCAAAGGTGGCATTTCCGACGTGCTGCCTGTTACCGACTTCCAAGCCCTCGCCATCACGGGTACTCTACTAGAATCGAGGTGGATGCTCAACTACTTCTACCTTGATGGCGAAGGGCCCTTGGACCTCCGCAAACTCAAACAGGCCTGTTTCCGTGTCGTTCAAGCGTTCGACATCCTGCGGACCGTCTTCGTGCCGTTCGACAATCGTTTCCTCCAGGTAGTCCTGAGGAAACTCCAGCCCGATTTCAACTATCAAGAGACCGACCAAGATCTGGACGACTTCACTGAAGAGCTACGACAGAAGGATCGCGAACATGGCCCGCGACTTGGCGAGGCGTTTGTGCAGTTTGTTGTCGCGAAGCAGAAGAATACTGGCCATTATCGCATTTTCATGCGACTCTCGCATGCCCAGTATGATGGTTTCTGTCTTTCTAAGATTCTCACCTCGCTTCAGGCAGGCTACAACGGCTTACCAGTGTCGTCCACTCCCAGCTTCGGCAACTACGTCCGTTACTCTGCGAGGACCATTGCTGGTGCACATGACCATTGGCGAGAGGTGCTGCGGGGATCCAAGATGACCGAGATTGTACAAAGATATGGTCCCAACTATCAGCGCTCTGCTGGACGCACTGTCACGCTCAAGCAGACACTGACGGTACCAACGCTGTCCTACGTCAACATTACGACAGCGTCTATCATGAAGGCTGCTTGGGCGGCAACGCTATCCCACATCGCTGGCAAATCGGACATCATATTCGGTCATGTCATTTCCGGCCGTAACAGTGGCGTGCCGAATGTCGAGAATATCATCGGGCCTTGTCTCAACATGGTACCTGTGCGCGTCGTTTACCGTCCAGAGTGGACTGTCCTAGACCTCCTTGGCTACATCCAAGAGCAGCAAATCAACAACATGCCTTACGAGTCTCTAGGCTTCCGGGAAATCACACGAAACTGCACCGACTGGCCCGACTGGACGAATTTCTCGAGCGTGCTGCAGCACAACCAGGGCATTCATTCCGACGATGCGACCTTACAGCTGGGAGGTATCGAGTACAAGGTTGGCGCAGTCGGCTCTCAAGAAGATTTCGCCGACCTCTCCGTCCTGTCTACTTCGAAGGGCGGTGATCAAGTCGAAGTCGCTCTGACTTATGCGCCCAACAGCACTCTTACAGCCGACTTTGTGCAGAACACATTCGATATGCTCTGCGCAAATGTCATCACCTTCTCAGAAGATCCGTATACACTACTGCCGAAACAATCGGAACTGGAGTCCCAAAGTTCTACTACCGTGACTTCAGAAAAGGCCCGCAAGAAATCGGCAGAAAAGCAGCCCGTCACCCTCCCCACCGATACCGGCATTTCTAAACACGAGCTTTCGACTCTTGCGACTAAGCTGCGCGTCGCATGGGAACAGAATTTGCGTAACGAATCGAACTCACCCCCGGCTCTGGACCTTGCGTCCGACTTCTTCCAGATGGGTGGTGATATAATGGGGCTCGCGCAAATCGCCTCCAGCCTAGACCATGACGAGGGCTGGAAGGTTAGGGTCGAGGATCTATTGGATACGCCTATCTTTGTAGATCAGGTGAGGTTGCTGGCTGTGGAGCGGAAGAAGCAGATTGAAAAAGAGGAGATGAGTCCCTGGGGAGATAAAGGGAAGGTCAATGGGAAAGGGGCACCGGGTGAGGGCACGGGATTGGAGAGGAAGGAGAGTGGTTTGGGGTTGCTGGCGAGGAGGATGGGTCTCAAGCTGAGGGATACCTCGAAGGAGACTAAGGAGGGCCAGAGTGTCTCGAAGAAGTAGGGGCGCTTTTGAGTCGTCGAGGAGAGATGTTTCTTTGTTTTCAAAAGGGTAGTGACGCAAAGATTAACAGCGGCAGAGAAGATTTTTTTTCTTTTGTTTGCGCAGAATGTGTAGCCGGGCACTGGTCCGGTGGGCGTTGGAGTTGGTATTGTCGTCGTTGACGCACTACGGTCTTGTTTCTTTTGTACTACACACATCTGATAGGTATCATTTCTTAGAATAGTAGTCTTTCATTTTGTAGCTCACATATATATTCTACAACAACCTTTTCTCCGATGCACACTGCCTAATCATACCCTCATGCTATGGAGAAACTATCCCTCGGTGCACAAGCAATGGACGACCCCGTCCACGCAAAGATGAACCCCACTCTCTCGTAAGCACCACCTTCTATCATCCTCAATACGATATAATGGTTCTTCTTCGTCGACTTTCTCCCAACTCGCCAGGCAAGCCAATCGTCACCAAGCTGGTTCTTCTCACACTGCAGCTTACTTTCCTCATCCCAGTATATTTCCAAGTCCGCACCAAGAAGCGTCCCATCCTCCAGCTTGACACAAAAGATCTTCTCTTGTTTACATTCAATCTCGATGGGGGCAACGAGTCCAGATTGGATCTCAATCGTCGCCGAAATAGCTTGCAGTCCTCCTGCATATTGGGACCCGTACCCACGACTCGCCTTGGTCTTGGATGCAAAGCACAAACTTAGTGCCTACTTAAGACACTTACACATGCAAATGGGACAGACATCTCGCGTAACCATACCAAAGATGAAGCGGCTCGCCATGGACCCGATGCACACGCGCATCAAACTCCCTCCCGATATAAACATCTACGTAGGATACTCCATCGCTCCATCCCATCCCAGCGGAGACCAGCTCGGGAACCCCGGCTGCGCCGCCGACACGGCTCTGTATGCACCCTGATCAATGCGAAGTCGTAGTACGCCTCCCGGCGTGGAACCGGTGCCACGGGCAGGCCCCAGATATGGTAACCGGGTTCGCGTTTGTCGTTAAAGACATAACTGAGTAAACGTATGATAGCGTTCAGAGCGTTGATGGGAATCGAAGGTCGCGGCGGCTATACACTGTGACATAGCGAAGCGCTTCTTTGGAGCGCGATGATGCAGTGGAGGCGTTCGTTGCGCGGGGTAGGCGGGTACAGCAGAAGAAGGCGGCGAGGGCGAGGAGCTCCCTGCGCTATGGAGGCGAACGCAGACGTGATATAACAACAGGTTCGAGAGACTGCAAGGGTAGATGGACTTCCGAGCAAAATAAATTGAACGAATCACTGCGTTTGAACCTTACGGTTTGGAATTAGCCCTCCTGCGAATAAAAGCGAAGCCGGGATACGGGAACATAGCAAGCGGAGGAGCTTACAAATAAATACATCTGTATATGCATATCTGATATGGATTGTGTTGCTGAATTGCTTATCGCATATCCGGGGGCAACACATTGTACTCCAACTTTCGTCTCCTAGTACTGTACACAAGTCGGGGCTCCGCGTCCACAGCGCAATCAACTATGGAGACTTCTAACCACCTCATGACAAACATGTTCGCATATATACACACGCCCACTTCTCCAGACCCGCATCAAAAGTACCACTGAAAAAAATTACCCTGTGGCGGAAAGAGTAGCGAGAAGGGCGAATTTCATCATGCAAATAGACAACAAATGACCAAAACAATTAGTTCAGTGAATAGCCGGACTAGAGATGTAGATTTTGTGTTCCTGGATCCTTGTCCGTGCCGTGTCTGTTGGGTGTTTTTCTGGAGTGGGGCCGGGCTCACGCGGTGGCGTGATCTTGACCGAGCCCTGGAGGTGTTTAGGAGTCAGAACGAAACAGTTGAGAGATTAGGCTGAAGGGTATACCTGGGGTGCGCACTTTGTTATTGAAGATCTTCGTCGTGTTAAGATTCTAACCAAGCTCGAATCCGCACCATACACAGAGAGGAGTAAAACAGGAGGCACTAAAACCGAGTACCTAGCACACAGTGGGCGCACTTTGTTATAAGTTTTTTGCCTTATTTAAAGTAGTGAGCTGGAACGGGTTGGGAATTAGAAGTGTAGGATCGCGTGTATAGGGGCTGGGTGTAGTAAAGTCAAGCAATATAGGTTCCGCTATTAGGGACAGCGAAGTGGATGGATTAGTTGTTGTATGATTTACTCTACAAAAGGTCTAGTATGAATGGTGAAGGTCTCCCAAGGCCTTCCTTTCAAGTATGGGTGGAGCTGATGAGCTCCGTAGTCCGCCCGCCGCTCGAGTACGTAGGTCTTCGGACATCGAAGAGGTCTGATGGGTATATCTCTATTAAAGTACAGGGCTAATATGTGGTATCGTGTTGAGAAAATAAGATCGGGAGGGCATTTTCAAGGGCTTCAGTCGAGAGCATATGCAGAACAGCGCGATCCGGTCGGTGGGAGCTTGGTGGTGGCGACGTGGTCCGTGGTGGATGGGGAGATGTGGCAACCTTCGAAAAAAGTCTCCTTGTTTTGGGAATTTGCATTATATGCCCGGTAAATCGGTACGGAAGCTGCTGGATCGCTGCTCTCATCTGGCTGGTTTGCAAGCCTCAACCATCATCCTCAATGACCAGGCCGACCTCGTCCGCGTTCTTGACCTCGCCGCCGCCGTTGAGTACCTGATCGTCTTCCTCGTCGACGGGTTTCGCGATATTCACATTCGGCGCGAGTTTCCTCTTCAGCTTGTCGCCTTCCGGAGCGGGCGTACCTTCCTTGTCACTCCCCCCACCGCCTTTCTGTCCTTTCTTTTGTTTCGATTTCCTCGCCCGCTGCTTTTCCCTCTTCGCTCTGTTCCTCTCCGTCTTCTCGCGATCCTTGCGTTCCTGTTCGGCCTTTCGTTCCCGAAACAACTTCTCGTCCTCCTCTTTCTTCACTTGCTCGTCCATGAGGCGCAGACGCTCATACTCTCGCCGCCGGCTCGCCTTGTACACGTGGAACTCGCCGCTGCCTGCTCCTGCGCTCGAACCCTGCACATTGGCGACGATTTCGGGCGGCGGCGCAAGGTCCCTGTCCGGTTTGGAGCCGGCTATGTGGATTTCGCGATCTGGCTTTGCGAACAGCGCCTCCACGTCGGCGGCCAGTTGCCCACCGGGCGTAAGGGCGCGCTTCTTGGTGGGCCGCTTCGAGCGCGGGTCTGCCGAGGTGGGGATGGACTCGGGGATAGGCTCCGACATGGCGGGGATGGGGTGTCGTTCAATATGGGTAGGCGCAGACACTGGTATGTGGCGTAGCCGTGCAGGTCGAAGTGGCGGCAGGGGCTGGATGGTTAGGTGGTGCCGTGGTGGGGGGTGAGAGGCGAGTGTGCGTGAAGGGCGCAGTGAACGTCGGCGCGTCGCCGTGTCGAATGGGCCGAGAGCTCGGGCCAACGGGCCGCCGCCTGCATTGATTTCTAGCGGGGCCGCCGCTGCCCAAGGCGTAAAGAGGGACGAAAGAGCCCGCCTCGATTGAATCATTTGTTCTGCTCGCCGCCCACCGCCCACCGAAGACTGCGTGCAGCTGACCACCGCACCGCCTTGTCGTCCCTCTCGCTGCAGACATGGGCAAGCCTCGGGTGGGTGGATCCCAGGAACCGCAGCCGGCTGACATGGGCAAGCCTCGGGTGGGTGGATCCCAGGAACCGCAGCCGGCTGCTAATCCCAGGCGCAGATGATTATTTTGGTGCGCCATGCCCAGTCCGAAGGGAACAAGAACCGCGACATCCACCAGTTCATTCCCGACCACAGGGTCAAGCTCACGCCTCTCGGCTGGAGCCAGGTACGCCGCTCGGGGTCTTCGTGCTCTCCAAACCATACCTAACCTCACCGCGCGAACAGGCCGAAGAAGCTGGCCGCCAACTGCGCTCGCTGCTCAAGCCCGATGATACGCTTCAGTTCTTCACCTCGCCCTACCGCCGTACACGCGAGACCACCGAGGGCATCCTGCGCACACTCACCTCCGACGAGCCCTCGCCCTCGCCTTTCCCACGCAACAAGATCACCGTCTTCGAGGAGCCGCGCCTTCGCGAGCAAGACTTTGGCAATTTCCAGCCATGCTCGGCCGAGATGGAGCGAATGTGGCAGGAGCGGGCTGACTACGGCCACTTCTTCTACCGCATTCCCAATGGGGAGAGCGCTGCGGATGCCTACGACCGCGTGAGCGGCTTCAACGAGAGCATGTGGAGGCAATTCAACGAGCCAGACTTTCCGAGCGTGTGCGTACTGGTCACCCATGGCCTGATGACGAGAGTCTTTCTCATGAAATGGTGAGTGCTGCTATGGTGGGATAGGGAAGCGAGAGCTCAGCGCTGACTAGCCTAGGTATCATTGGTCGGTCGAGTACTTTGAAGACCTGCGCAATGTCAACCACTGCGAATTCATTGTCATGAAGCAGAGTCCCGCCAACGGCAGATACATATTGGAGAACGAGCTCCGGACGTGGTCTGACCTTAAGAAGCGTGCAGCCGCTGGTGAGAAGACGAATACGACGACGCCTACGCCGACAAGAACGACCCCGATGTCTACCAATGTATCGTCTTCCCCCATTGTTCCCGCGCGGCGCTGGGGAGGGTGCGCCAATGGCTGCAATCACGACAAAGCGAGCTGGCCGAGACGAATCATGCGTAAGAACACTGCCGAGTTCAATGGGTTGCCTCCTATGCCCGCTCTTCCACATATAGATGGCGAGACAGATGACCATCCCATCGCCGCTCAGGAGGGCGATCACGCACCGACGATCAAAGAGCCAATACCACAGAAACCAACTCGCAGAGCAAGCACAAAAGGCGCTCCAATCCCAGCAATGCCATTGTCTCCCTTATCTCCCAACGACGCGTCTGACGACGCATCCATGAACTCTGCCGATGACCGCATTGGGAGTAGCGAACAAGAAGGTGCAGGACCAGCCCCGCCGCGGAAATCTCACCATCCCGCACCGCGAACTGCTGCGATACTTCGACATTTGCAGCCGCCACCAACTGCGACCTCGGAGGGCTTCTCCGATGATTCGGATTACTTTCCAGGCATGCAGCATCTGCATGTTCACCAGCACCACGGGCCCCGCCGAACCAACTCAAAGGCCAGGGAAAAGAGCAAGGAGCGTAGAACGGCTCGCAAAATGGAGAAAGGCTGGATGGAGCAGTCCGGCATGGGCACCGGTGCGCGTGCTGACGCGCTGGGCGATGGTGACGAACTTAGCGACATAGGCGCTGCCCATCATGGCAAGCCGGCGTCTTCGGAACCTATTGAAGGAGGAGAAAACATGCCGATATTAAAGGAAACGCTCAAGGGCAACATGATAGTGGAGAACAGCGAGGGCGAGCGGGCAGATGATGACAAGGAGCTGTCTGCGTTGGCTGATGAAAAGAAGATTAGCCAGGATGAAGTCGATAAGATGAAGGACTCTGAGAGGAAGAGCCTTAGCGAAGTGTACTAGCGCTGGTTTGTTGCGTTGTGACGTTTGATGAGTCTATGTTATGTAGATGATATCTTACAAATTTGTAGAAGACGGACGGCGTTTGTAGCTATTGTCACTGTTTATAATCATATTATCTTGTCGGCATGATATAAATACCAGCCCCGCTTGTTTTCGTTCGCAATCCTCTTTCAGCCCCTGGTAAAGATTACCTGGACACTTTCCTCCCACTGGACGCGTTTCTTTTCCATCATGCCTCTCGCACTCTACATTACCGGTGCATCTCTTCTACAAGAACGGACGTTTCGGATTAGGTACTTACCGTCAGTAGAATTCGCAATCACTGCGAGGTACAAAATGTCGCTTACCGATACGGAAACTACGTCATCTCGCGATCGCGTGCCGCAAACGCAAGATTCACCCAACCAACCAGCCACCCCGAGATTCCTGTTCTACGCATACGAGGTAGTAGCGACATCATCGGGCCTGTTATCCGCGCCTACCCCATAAAGTGGAGAAGGCGCGGACATCCACGCAAGTGCATTTCTAAGTTTATATTCCGCGAACTACAGTAGATATACCAAATCACCTACACTCTACCTCTGCATCAAACATCATCCTTTTGAACCTCAGACGCAAGAAACTTCCTTCCTAACATAACGCACACAACACGCACCACCTCAACGCACCATGTCGTCCATCGTCTCCTCCCTCTCCGACCTCGTCAAGTCGCTCGTCGAAGTCGTCTGGTCGCTCTTCACCACCGCGGGCGACCTCATGCAGAAGACGGCCGAATTCGTGCTGCGCTTTTTCACCGGCGCGCTGAACCTCGTTATCGAGTTCTTCAAAGGCCTCGTCGATTTGGCGGGCGGGATCGTGCAGTTCGTTCTTGGTATGCTTCCGTGTGCGCATTGGGAGGACTTGGACTTGTGTGCTAATTGTGGAACTGGAACTACAGGCAACGTCGCGATGCTCGCTGTGCTAGCGCCTGCATTCTTCGGGTTCCTGCAGTATCAGCGTAAGCAGGGGAATACGGTGCGGGTTGGGAGTAAGAAGCTGAACTAGGTACGATGATGGGCTAGTGGTAGGGGGATGGTGGGGGAGTAGGGAGCTCATGATACCCATGACGATGCGACGACTTGGAATTTGGTGTACGGTGATGGACTGGGGGAACTTGGCGTATTAACAGTAGTAATTCGACCTTTTATACACCTGCTGGAACTCCGGTTCAGGACACTGTTTCCTCGTAATCCAACCTCTTCACGCTGGATTTCGGAGCCAGGTCTAGTTCTGCGCTCTTCCAAACTGCCTGCATTCGAACGATCGCATGAGGCTCATGAGCTCCGCCGGTGTTGTTTTACCATATGACTCGTGAAAGCTAAAAGCACTGCACGTTTTTTACGTCCTCTGTTTGTGAAGCTTTAGTCGCTGCTGACGAAGCGGAGACACGCTTTACTTTACTTGTGTAGCCCTTCCGATATGCTAGCACCACGGCACAAGCCTTCATTTACTACACAAACAATGCCTTCTCGCCATCTTTTTTCCGTTTTTTCAAGCTACGGTTTCCCTCGGCTCGACTGAACGCAAGCGATCAAGGTTCATCAGCCATCATGCTATTTTCATGCCATCGAATGAGGATGGGCGTCTTTTAGTGCCATCAATCATCGAGATGTGCAACATGCTTCTATGTATGGATTTTTGCCTTCCCGAGAGATATGGGATTATGTCGATGGAGTTCTGGATCAAGCGTTTAGAAAAGTCACGTGATGTGAACATTCCCGAGGTCATCCTGGAAACGTCTCGATACTGAGGAGTGAGTGCGTAAGATAGCTTTATTGCTCTTGAACGGTTTTTATTCCCTGGTACTGGCTCGAATTGGTCGAGTGAACGTTTACATGTCGCAGATACAGAGACCCTACAGCATATCCTGTATGTAGACTATGGTCAACCGTTGTCGTAGTGGTAGGACGCCCCCGTGGTATTAATTTCCTCGGTCGACTTCTGGGATTACGGATGGTGGGTAACAATGTACTCGGCGTCGACGCACTGGTATCGATAAATGGATGAAGTATATGACATCCATCACTCTTAGCTCACCGTGAGCCTTCCATCCTCAACGTCTGAAAATACTCACATTACTACGGCTCGAATGAGTGGAATGATGAACGCTGAGCGGCGGAAAATGAATCACGCATTGTGTTTCTTAGAAATGGAGGGTAATGCTTGCGATAGAAAGTGTCGCTTGCGCGGCGACTAACAAACGCAGTAAAATAACTTCGAGGCAAACTTTGAATTTTGAATACAAAGTAAGTAACGGACACTGCGATGCAAAAGGGTCCTCTAGGACAGTCTTAATTTAGACATGTCTGCTGTCTCTAGCGCACATGTGCACAAGAAGTGTAAATCTCGTACCTAATTACTTCGACGGCCACGGAATCGTCTTCCAATCCTACAGCTCGCTCGTGCAGGGCCGTTTTACAGGCAAATATTCAGCTGAGCACCCGCCCTCAAAACATTACCGCTTTTTGTCGTATGATATAAAAGATGTCAAGCCTGTTATTAATGTGCTGTGGGGGATTGCAGAGAAGAGGGGGACGAGCGTGAGCAGTGTGGCGCTGAATTGTAGAATGTGTAAGGGGATTTTGCCGGTGGTGGGTGTAAGGAAGAGGGAGCAGGCGGAGAAGATTTGTGCATGTTTAGGGTAGAGGTTAGGGGATGGGGAGATAAGGGATATTGATGGAGTGGGGTTTGAGGGGCATGCATGTACTACTGCGATTTGGCAGCAAGAGCTAGAGTGTAATAGTATTATTGGTAGGCAGTGGTCACGTGGTAGGACGGAAACCTTGGAACCAGTCTTGGTCTAGTCAGTTTGAAAACACACTGTTGCACAAGCACCGGTGAATGTATTAGCCTACTAAGCAATCAGGCTAGCCCCAAAGAGGCAAGCGTGGTGAACGGCTACCACAGATCCACATCGCGACAAGTACCTTACCTAAGCTATATAATCACAGCTTGCGCGACAAAACCTCCACCATCCTCAACCTCAGCGCATCCGCACGGAACCTACAACTCGACCTCGTGCACCATGAACTCCAAACCCCCAATCGAGGCGACGAAGCCAGTCCATCCCCACGCCGCCTCATTCCCCACCCTCCCCAACAATCCCTCCCCACCATTCCGCTTCCTCGACCTCCCCGGAGAACTCCGCAACAAAACCTACACCCACTGCACAGAACCCCAAGTCCTCAATCTAAGCAACCCCCACACCAACCTCGGCGTCCCCCAAGAACGTACCCTCGCACGAGACACCTCACCCCCGCGCTTCCAAGCCCTGGCCCAAGTCTGCCAGCAGCTGCGAGACGAGTACCTCCCCTTACACCGCAGCTCTACCACCGTGCGCATCCCCCTCCGCGATCTGGATACCTACAGCGAGACCTTTGGTCTCTCCTTGGGTCAAACGCCACGGTATCAGACGACTATCATTGACGTATCGCCCGAACGGGGACCGACGAGGGCGCACGTGGTACTGCCTGCATTGTATGATCTTGGGATGTTGGCGAAGATCTGCGTTGGGGATCCGGGGGTCGTGATTCGCTTTGACGCGTATCGGTTTAGCAGGTATATCCATAGTGTTACGGAAGAGCGGTTTTCGAACACGGTGGCGCAGATTGGGATGGATCTTAATTCTCTCTTTGGCGATTTGTGCGAGCACGTTCCCGAGGCGGAGGAAGAGGAAGCGGTAGAGGTAGCGGTCATGTTGCGGCGGTTATCGGTTAATCATTTGGAGATGTTGTTCGTGAATGGATCGATGGGCGATTTATTGCAGCTGTGGGATAGTCAAGTGGGATAGTTGGGGGCGGGGAAGAAGGAGGGCTTGTTGGTATGGTATGGCATGGCGGGAGTATGTTCGCGGCAAAGGCAAACAAAGCTGTACATGTGGTGGGAGAAGGTTTTGTTTGTATAGTGGAACGAGGAAAGCTCAGTGTTCTCGGCGATGCTGTCCAAGTAGGCTAAGAATCAACGAGAGACAACTCGGTGGAAGATCCCATGACATCATTATACCAAATGATAGTATCCGCGTAAGACACAATACTGCTTATGAATACAAAACCTACACTACCTATCTAGTGGGGTAACCTAAGCGCCATCTTTTTTTCTCTAGTTGACGCAACACTAATCATAGATCTTTAAAATGTGCCATCATTTCGCTACAATACTCACATCTTGCTCCTCGAATACACAGTACTCCGTTGCAGGTACTAACCCTACTTACAGGGAGAGTCTAAAACAGACCCCACAGCTTCTCCATCTATTCTTCCCTTTTGTTCAATTAAGTGCTATCTTTCCCATCTAGTAAGTCCCACAAAGGCACGATCCAATTTCCATCTCTTATATATAACAAGAGATAACTGGATTTTGTCACCACCTTAAACTACACTTTTTAGTGTTCATAACAGCAGGAGGAATTGCTGCTATGTTTGTACTCTTTTTGTAAAAACAACGCTTAGTAGCAAAAGGGAAAACTTGATGAGGGCGGAATGCATTTATCGACGAGAAATTAAAGATTGTTCTTCTGTGGAAAGTAAATAGGTTCGTTAGGGTGGAAGATACCGTCTATATTCATAGCAGTGGTATCGAAGTGACAAGTTGATGTGACAAGATGGAAGTGTATCTTTTGCCGAGTTCATTATGTTGTCTATGGGGTAGATACTGTAGCTATACACAGTTTACCATTTACATAGTTTACCGTTTCCATGGTTTACCGTTTACACATTTCTCCAAGAAGAGGACCTAAGACGCTGAAACCCGTATCACCATCTCCTACAGCAAGACTTGATGCTCATCCAAGTTCTTTTCTAGAAAACAGAACTCCATAGCACCCCGTACAAATACCTCATCTCTCATCATCCTAGCCAACGCCCGCCGTTGACTCCAGGCCTTCGTTTAACGTACCTCCAAAGGCATAGGCCCTATCTCGCCTACCCACATGCTGGATACAATCAATCCCATGAGACACACCAACTACCCCACAAACCCGGCCCCCACAGCAAACGAAGCCACCCCCCACCCCCCGAGCGTCATCGGCTTCGACATAGCAGCCCTCCCTACAGCAAAGGAAAAAAATTAGTATGTACATGCATGCTTGAAACCCTCGCAACAGCGTACAGCCTAACTTACCTTCGTCATCATCCTTATCCTCATCCAAACTCCCCGTCTCCCTCTGCGTCGCCCCACCAGTCCCGCTCACCGCAGCCTCCGAGCTAGACTCCCGGTCCTCCTCCTCCTCCTCATCGTCCTCATCGTCCGGGAGATGACACGGCGTCTGATACGCGTACTCGTCGATATACGGCTCTAAAGCAACGAGGCAGTCGCGCCAGTTTTCTCGCTCGCGGTCCGATACCTCGCAGTACCTTTTTTAGAACCCATTAGCATGCACGTATTCATTTTCCCCGGTCGCGGGGGGGAATATATAGTGCGTCGCGGGTGGGCGTAGAGGGGCAGGGGTGGACGTAACTGCGTGCAATTATCGGAAATTGAAGACTTCGGCGCCGTCTTTGCAGCAGGATGCGGGATTGGGGATGGGTTGGAAGATGTCTGGGGGGAAAGGGAGAGGGTGTGTCAGTGTAGGTGGAAAGTATTAATGCTGTTGTGCGGATTTGTTGGTGCGTTTTGAGGGCGTGCGTGTATGGGGTAAAGACTAGTGGCTTTGGGGTTGTAAGAGGTGACTTACTGTTGTAAAGTTAGTTATGTGTTTGAGTAAGAGAAATAGGGGGAGGAGTCTACCTAACGGAACAGAAGGGACGTGTAGTATTATCTTGGTCAAAATAGTAGACTGCTTGCGAGTTGCAAACAGGTATACCTGTGGGTACGGCCGTGAGAGAGGTTACTAAGGAGGACGCAATGGAGGTAACGAGGGGAACTTTAGTAAGAGACATGTTCCTTGCCTATGTGCAAATTGAGTTGCGATGATTGAGACTTGGAGACGGAATTAGGTTAAGAGTTAAGAATAGGTCGGGTTATAAGAAAGCGTAGGAGCGTTCAGGCGTCTCTTGGACAATCTCTTAATATCCCTAAATGTTATAAATACGTAGATAACTTTACTATAGTATTTTGATAGATACTCTACCCAAGCTTGAGTGAATCTTAATAGGCCCCCCGCCCAGTGTTGGTCAAAGTCACGTTTCGCTAGCGAGTACCTTAGTCGCTACAGGGCTAGCGGCCTCGGCTACTCGGCAGACGCCACCAGCGCCCACAAAATATTTTTTTTATTCGTTTTCATTAGGTTATTCTCACCAAGAGGGACGTCAGCCGGCCATAGTACCCAGAAAATATGACCGTAGCCAAGGTGAATCAAGTGACAGATTAGGAAATCCATTTCGTGCCAAGCCTGGCGAACGGCTAAACCGGGCATAAAGAGACAGGAACAACACCACGCATGTTGAAGTTCAACAAGTAGCGCATATCAGCAAGAGTAAAGCTCACATAACATACAGAAGGAGGCAAGGCTTGTGCAAGAGCGCCCAGATACGGCTCGAGTGCGGCTAGGGGAGGAAGTTGTCGGAGAGGGTCAGTGAAGCATAGTCGAGGGAATTGAACGACGCCGAAGGGTTGAGCAAGCGGCGGCAGAAAGAGCACGCAAGGAGCCAGTTTTTAGAAGATTCAACGGCGTCAGGAAGCTATGCAATAAACCCAGCGAGAGGTAAGGTAGCCAAGTCTTAAGATAATGGCATGAGGGAAAAATCGGAACCGGGCGTAATTCGCTACAAAGAGAACAATCAGTCGCTCAATGCGGACAGCCCAGCTATCATGCACCATTTACCATTGATCTTTTTGTTTTTGCTCAGGACGTAAGGTAACCCTGGTTTCTCGTAGCGCTTACGATGATAATAGATCGGAGAGGGCTCCAACGCGTTCCAGGTATCAAGACTGTCTCGCAGCCCGTCACCACCACTTTGGCAGTACTCATGATCCTCGTGTATAGAGGTGCGAACGCGTCGTCTCCGCCAACTATGCAGGGCCATCCTCGTCGAAAGGAAAATTGTACGCATTTCGGACAGCGAGTTGTTTGGGACCTGGACATGGGATATACAGCAGATCAACGATCGAGTGCAGGGACGAGCTCTGGTTGCGAAGGTGGGATGGAAGGACTTTTGGTAGGGACGAGGGGTGCATGCGTACACAAACAATACTTATTTTGCTACCGCGCCACGGATACTGGGGTAATTGTTGAAGCGGCTGCAAAGGGCCATGTGATTGAACTTGGTGTTAACATAGAGAGGGGTGAGCGCTTTCTCATAGAGCTATAGAGCTGGTAGGTGCCAGCCATGAGTTAAGCATGCGCTCTAACAATACTACAAAATCAGCATTGATGTGTCGGAATTGAGAGTGCTCTTACCTCGAGTTAGATCTAGCACCAATGCTGAACCTTCCGGTTGCTCGTCGAAGTTTGGTGGTTACTTGCCCACCAACAGGTTCTATTCGCTAGGCTAAATCTCTGATTGGTTCACAGTGCGGTTGATATAATGCTTATGTTTAGATAAATGCTTATAGGTACGACTCCACGGCAACGAGTCCGAAGTATCATACTGTCCCCATGGACGATTTGAAGCCCTGGAATGGACCTTGTCAAACGGTTGAAGATGGACAAGTCATGTCGATAGAAGCGAACGGAGCGTGAAGCGAGTATTGTTCTGAATACCTAGTTCAGGTGTAAATCAATTTATGTGAACAGCTCACAACCTCAGAGCTGTTGCATCATCGAGCGGAAGAGACTTTCTGTTTCGGGAGGCGCCGTGCCGGTAGTCAGTGCATGCTATTGGTGCTATTAGTTATTCCCCTCTCCTTGTCTGCACTTGCTCGTACAAAACAAACAGACAATATCATCCGACGACCGATGTTGTGGGATGACAAGGTCTGCATGCATTAGTGAGTTGTACTGTGTCGGACGCAAACTTCGCAAAGGGCCGTTGTGAGGCGGTTTGTATTGATTTCGTTGGACGAACACGTGCATTTCCTATGCTAGCATTCAATCGACTCTAGGGCGGCAAAGAAGCTTCGAACAATCGAGCTAGACGAACTCTATATCGCCCATCATGGTGAAATCACTGAAATGGAGCACCTTCCGAGCAGTACCCCACCTGGTTCTCACTGGTGCGGTGATAGCGTGTACGCGTCGTCGCCGACGGAAAAGGAGCCGTAGCCGCGACAGGATGATGCTTGCTGCGATCCTCCCCAAACGGCAAGGGACAAATGTACCCCGCGCGCAGATTATTTGAGAGGTCTTTTGGGGGTGAATCCAACTGGTCGGATGTGGCTGATGTTCCTGGTAGGCCACGTTGTTTCCGTGTTGAATATGCGGGAGATAGGCATAGGCGACGCATTTGGAGCCTCGCTACGTGCTTCGACGACACAAGACCATCCGAACAGGACCGTGACTTGAAGTCTTGTTCGGCGGTTGTCAGGCGCACCGAGCTTGTGCGGCTGGGAGCAGCCGCCGTCATGGCGTCTGGCGTGTTTCAGGGACGGGCATGGTGTGTTGCTTTTTCTGTTGTGTCCTTGCGGTCGCACACCTGGATAGACGTGTGGCTGTTCTGCTGATTCATTCGCGGCATGGAACCGAAGGGATACAGTACATATCTGTAGCACACCTACAGCTTTCTCTCACAGCGTTATACCGTGTACGGAACGTGCGCGAAGTATTCTTCATGATAGTACATATCTGTGGGAGGTCGAAGCGGCGCTAACGACCAGGGTCAACTAGGCGCTTCGAGCAGCTGTATGTTACTGTTAATGTCATTGTAATAGAAGGCCAGGGAACAGGAGGCAGAGGCGAGGCTGTTGACCGAGGCAAGGCGGGCCGCAATCTCATCTGCCACTGCGGTGAATGGTGTCACGGCATGGACATGTGAGATGGAAGGGAGGCGATGCTGTGGCCACCCCTTGGATGCAAAAGCAACTTTGAACGAAATGATGGCCTGCACATGTGTGTTTGGCCAAGCAGGTGGTGGTCCACTGGTGGAGCAGCTCGTGATGCAGCGAAGGGCAGGTCGACGGGTAGGTCGACGGGTAGATTATTGCTCTGCTCTTGTTTCCACGGTGCATGCAGACGGGACGGATGGCCGGTTTCTAGAAGCGCTGCGGCTCCCAGGTGTCGAATCGTCTGCCGCGAATGCAGCGCGCTGCATGAGTCGTTGTCAGCCAATCTCGCCCTACGGCAGTACAAGTTGGGTACAACGGCGGCCTTGTCGCGGCCAGACGCGAACCGTGGCCGCCTATGGAATGATAGCTGGAAGAGCGTGGCGGCTGGTGGTGACGGGCGCAGGCAGACGAGGGCTGGCGAAGCTGGGCAGAAGCAGTGCGGGCGGGCGGCATGACGACGATGGACGGCCGGGGTCGCGATGTTGGCGCGCGCAGGGAACAGAAGAAGTGCGGACGGGTGGGCAAAGTGGGCAACGGTGCAGTGCAGTGCCAGTGGGTAAATGTGTTGTCCGTGCATCATTCGCAGAGCGTTCTCCTCTGCCCGTTTTCCACCCTCTCGTGCATGCAGCGCTGTCGTGACCTTCTGCCTCCCGCCTACCCGTCCCCTCGCCAGCCATAGGAGACCGATAGGAGCGGCTGCTGTGTGCCCGTCTGTGCCTGTGCCTGTGCCCGTCTGTGCCTGTGCCTGTGCCGGTGCCGGTGCCTGTGCCTGTGCAGGTGTCCTCCGCCAGGCGCCCGCGCCGCTGCCCTCCGGCCTCTCGCCATGGACGCTGCCAGCTCAACGCACCCGCGCAAGCTGCTCAAGAAGACAAAGGCTGGCCCGCCCATTTCGTTCAACAACCGGGCCGGCAACCATTCGCTGCAGCGCGCCCCCTCTGCACCCACCTACCCGTCCTTCCACGCCGACCGGCTGACGGGAGCCGCTGCCACTGCCACTGCCACTGCCACTGCCGCCGCTGCTCACCACACCCACCCCCAGCACGCAGCGTCCCAGCCCGAACCCTCGCCGCCGTCGCTGCGTCGCCAGACGTCCAACCCAGTCTTCTCGCTCGCTGCCGGCAGTGGTCCGTCGGCCGCCAGCTCGCTGCGTACCACGCCCGAGCTCGTCGGCGCGCCCTTCGACGCCGCCGCCATCAACAAAAGCATCTCCGCCGCCATAGCCACCCAGCACCAGCACCCGCACCCGCGCCCCGCCCTCCCGCCTGACCACGCCGCGCCCCCGGCAAAGAAGACGTCCAAACCGCCCAAGCTGCGCCAGAGCGCCAGCTTCACCCTCGCCCGCAAGATGAACGACTCCATTACCCCGCCGCGCTCCGACGGCGGCACCAAATCGCCGCGCCAGCGCTACTCGGACGAGGGCGTGCCCAAGAACCGCAAGTCGGACGCGGGCAAGAAGAAGGGCGCCTTCTCGAGCTTCGTGACGAGCATGCTGGGCTCGCCGCGCCGCCCAACCATCTCCACGCCCACGAATCCAATGCACGTTACCCACGTCAGCATCGACAACGAGACGGGCGAGTTCACCGTACGTGACACGTCGCCCCTCCTCTCCCTTCTCTTCCCCCGTACGCTGCTCCCGCTGACCGAAACTAGGGCCTGCCCAAGGAATGGCAACGCATGCTGCAGCAGAATGGCATCACGCAGGAGGAACAGAAGCAGCATCCGCAGGCCGTCATGGATGTCGTCACCTTCTACAAGGACAACGCGGAGAAGAACGAAGACGACGCCATCTGGGACAAGATGGGCCCGCAGGCGTACGCCTACCAGGCCAATGGCGTCGCGCCGGGCTATGGCTCGCTGCAGCCGCTGCTCAGTCCTCCTCAGAGCCCACGCTTCCCTCGCAACGACCTGGACAGCTTTGAAAACCCGCGTGCTCCCCCGCCCATTCCCCGCAGCCACACGTCTCCTGGCGTTGCCGCGCCAAACCCGCCGCAGATAAACGGAAACCTAGTGCCCAGCCGACCCGCTCCAAAGCCGCCGAGTGCTTCAGCTTCTACAAATCTCATCATCCCCAGTCGCCCAGCTCCTTCAGCACCTAGTCCAGTAGTACAGCAGCACCCCGTGCAGAGTCCGCGCCAGGACAACGACTTTCCACAGGTCGCGTATGCCCCTCCCACTGTCACCGATAGCCCCCATGGACCTTCTCCAGCATCACGGAGTCGATCGAACACAGCTGGCGGTACACCGCCAGCTTTCGACTCGCAACCGGGCGCCGCCATGATATCCCCTGCCCAACAGTACCAGCAACAACAAGCTCAAGCCATGGCTGCTGCGCAACACTCCATGTCCGTAAAGCAACCCCAGCTGGCACGCAGTGTCAGCCAAAAGACACCACAACCACTGCCTCCGCAGCTTGCTCCTGCTGCTCCAGCGCCTTCGCAACCCTCGCCTCAACAGCAGTTTGCTCAGCAGACGGATCCCCAGAACATTCCCCTACCATCTCAGCAGGCGCGCGTGGGTCCAGCGCCCCGCCCACGCCAACGCCCACGACAGAGCCAGGGCCCCGACATCGTGGCCAAGCTGAACGCTATTTGCACAAACGCAGATCCTACGTTAAGATACCGCAATTTGAACAAGATTGGTCAAGGTGCATCAGGTGGCGTTTTCATGGCATATGAAGTGGGGAGCAACAAGTGTGTGGCTATCAAGCAGATGAACCTGGAACAGCAACCCAAAAAGGATCTGATTATAAATGAGATTCTGGTTATGAAAGACAGCAAGCACAGGAACATTGTCAACTTTATGGACAGCTTCCTGGTTCGTGGAGATTTATGGGTAGTGATGGAATACATGGAAGGGGGCAGTCTGACGGATGTTGTTACCTTCAACATTATGTCGGAGGGGCAGATCGCAGCCGTCTGTCGCGAAGTATGAATCTTGTACTCATCGTGTTTGCACATGTTGACAGCCTCTAGACTCTTAACGGACTCCAGCATCTGCACTCGAAAGGCGTAATCCACCGCGACATCAAATCCGACAACATTCTTCTCTCTCTAGAAGGCAACATCAAGTTGAGTAAGTTCGACCCCACGACCTGTACAATTTTCATGTATTGATCTTTATAATAGCTGATTTTGGATTCTGCGCGCAAATCAACGAAAGCCATAACAAGCGGACCACAATGGTCGGTACGCCATACTGGATGGCCCCGGAAGTAGTTACCCGAAAGGAGTATGGCAGGAAGGTTGATATCTGGTCTCTCGGCATCATGGCCATTGAGATGATTGAGGGAGAACCACCGTACCTCAACGAAAGCCCCCTCCGCGCACTGTGGCTTATCGCTACCAATGGGACGCCAACTATCAAGGAAGAGCATGCCCTCTCGGCAGTCTTCCGAGACTTTTTGAATTTCTCGCTCAAAGTCGATCCAGACAAGCGGGCCAGTGCTCACGATCTTCTTACCGTAAGTTTGAGCCTTTATTTGCTTCATCTTGTTTCAATGCGTTTTTCCAGCACCCCCACAGCTTTCCCTCACAGCGTTTTACCGTGTACCGAAAGGTTTGCGATGATTTTACTCTTGATTGAGCCTCTATATGGTTCTCTGCTAGCATCATGTACTAAATATGCCATAGCATGTCTTCATCCAAACGGCAGAACCTCTCGGCACGCTTGCTCCATTGGTACTCGCTGCGAGGAAGGCGCGAGCCGAGGAACGGCGAAAGAAAGGTGGCATGTGATTGCTTCTGGAAGAATTCAGAATGCATCTCATGGGGGCGCTACAGGTCCAGAGGCAACGCGAACCAATGGCCACGATTCGAGCATGGACGGTGCCATCTCGACTTCCTCGTATTCCGGATGGTATTGCAGAGCCGATGACCTGTAGCCGAGGACGGAGGCACGAGCATATAGACCTTGCTGCTTGTGCATGGTCACGACCTTGTTTCGGTTCAAGCAATAAGGGGAGAAGCTCAAAATCGTCCCTTCGGCAAGTGTGCAGACGCCGTGCACCTAGCCCGATGACTCGTATGTATATTCAACGGCGCTCTCTCCTCATCCGGCATTCTCCAGTGACGGGGGGATTTTCTTTTTGTTCGATACGGCTCGTGTGTTACTTCTTGATCGGCATCGCACGGTCGAATACATATGCAGCCCGGTAAAGGTGTTTTGATGCACTGAATCTTGGAGCGGGGATATCGAGCGAACCACAGCCAGAGGGATAGTTCTGGGACGTGCAATACGTTCTTGACTGTATGGCGAGTGGTTATTGATTGGCGTTTTTTCACAGGCGTGGGCATGCGATAGGGAGTTTCGTTTCAGGTAAGATTTCTCCTCTACCGATGAGCATGTGTAAGAGGATGGTCGGATTGACATTTTGGCGCTGTTTACACTACCCTTCCTCCATTTCTGTCTATACTTGGTAGCAGGTTTCTAGGGGAGGACTCTTATATGGGCTAGTTTCCTAGGTGGCATCGTTGGGATACGGAAAAGTCGGCTGGCTACAACACACGAGCTGTCGAGGAGACAAGCAGGCTGTTTCGCCTTGTTCGCACATGTGACAATGCAAATAAAACCTCGGAAATATCCCTTTCTTCGTTCGCCACGCAATAGAGTTAGTTTTCTGTCTTTTGTGCCCGAGTGGAGACGCGGGATGGGTCTAGCAACACACCTCAGGATCATGGCTGGCTGGTCTTGCCCGCTCCAAACGTTGCACGCGGCGAGAGTTAGGGCTCTTGGGTTATTTCATCATTCATAGTTTTGTTACCTCAAGCTTAGTAGAGACGGTAGGTAGGACTGTTTATAGTGCGCGAAGCTGCGGCGTATGTGGCGGCACGAGGCTAGCAGGCAGGCCCACGCCCCGTCACCCTAGCTGCGTCAGCGTTCCCCCACTGGCGACAGAGCTACCCGGCCACCTGGGCGGTTGCGTCAAGTTCAACTGACTTCAAGGCAGTCACGCTCACGTCTCTCTCACCTCACCTCCACTCCCCACGACTCTCCCGCGCGTTCAAGAACAGGCCGCCATCTGCATACGCACTCGGTCGCAAAGCGCTCGAAATGTTTCGTGCTCAGACGAACGCCTTCGACGATGTCGTGTTCAAGGCCACCGATGAGAACCTGACGGGCGAGAACTGGGAATATATTCTTGTGCGTACTCGCCACTATGCACACGGCTCGTCGCCCGGCAGATACTGACTAGATCTCACAGGATGTATGCGACAAAGTCGGCGCTTCTGACACGGGTGCTAAAGATGTTGTCGCTGCAATGATCAAGAGGCTGGCCCACCGGAATGCGAACGTCCAGCTCTACACGCTCGAGCTTGCCAATGCGCTTAGCCAAAACTGCGGGATAGAGATGCACAAGGAGCTTGCTTCGCGGAGCTTTACGGATGCTTTGCTCAGACTGGCAGCTGACCGGAATACGCATCAGCAGGTGAAGGCCAAGATACTGGAACGCATGGCCGAGTGGTCAGAGATGTTTGCAAAAGACCCGGATCTAGGCATCATGGAAGGAGCCTACGAGAGGTTGAAGTCGCAAAGTATGTGCATCTGCAACTGATGAAGCATGTTGAAGATGGACTGACGAGTGTAGACCCCAACCTTCGACCTCCCTCAAAGCCGCAAAAGACGCAGATCACCGACGTGGACCGCCAGAAGGAAGAAGAAGAGCTCCAAATGGCTCTTGCCATGTCCATCCGGGAGTCGAAAGGTGCAGCGCCATCTGCAGCCACGTCGAACGATCCACAGACAACTGCAGCGGCCTCAAGCTCGCAAAACACACAGCCGTCACAGCCGGTGCCCGCAGGTACAACGGCCGCGACCGTCTCACGAGTACGAGCATTGTACGACTTTCAGCCTTCGGAGCCGGGCGAGTTGCAGTTCAGAAAAGGCGATGTCATTGCAGTGCTCGAGTCAGTATACAAGGACTGGTGGAAGGGCTCTTTGCGAGGTCAGACAGGTATCTTCCCGCTCAACTATGTGGAGAAGTTGCAGGATCCAACACCGCAAGAGCTGGAGCGGGAAGCGCAGATGGAAGCCGAAGTGTTCGCCCAGATTAGAAATGTGGAGAAGCTACTTGCGCTCTTAAGCACTACTTCGCAAAATGGAGCTGGCGACGCGCGAGAAAACGAGGAGGTCACAGAGCTGTATCATTCGACGCTGTCAATCCGGCCAAAGCTGATCGAACTTATCCAGAAATACTCGCAGAAGAAAGGTAAGGTATCCGCTACCATGCTATGCTTTCACGGCTGACAGGATATAGACGACTTCACACAGCTGAACGAGAAGTTTATTAAAGCCCGACGCGACTACGAATCACTTCTTGAAGCTTCAATGTCCCAGCCACAACAGCCCTACGGCGGCCGTCCGTACAATGCTTATAACGCTCCACCCCCAGCTGCATACGGCGGCTACCCGCCAACGTCGCCTCCGCCTCAGCAAGAGCCTAGCCACTACAGCTATGGAGGTGCCCCTCCCGCAGCGTCACAAGCTCCTCCCTCGCAATACCCGCCCTCCTCGTCAAACCCCGCCTTCTTCATGGTACCGCCAGGACAACAGCGTCCTCAACAGCAGACCCCGAAGCCAGAGCCAGCGGCAGATGCATACGCAACTCAGCATGGGAGAATCCCATCCGGAGGTCGTCCCCAAAGCTTCGCACCGCAAGAACTCTCCACAGGCCACTTTGACTCCCCAGTTGATAGAAGGCATTCCTTCGCCCCGCCCACGCAACCCCAAGGCGCTCCCTCGGCACCCCAAGACTACTCGTACGCGCCTCCACAATCGCAGCCACTACAAGCACCACCGGGCTACCCGCCTAACACTGGCGCTCCTTCAGCGCCGCAGAACCCCTACGATCAAGTATCCGCGCCGTACCCACCGACACAAGCACCTCCACCACAGACACAATCACCGTCGGACCCGTACTCGCAACCGCCACAGCAACAGCAACAGCAACAGCAGGGATATGGATACGGACCGCCGCAACCGAACCATGCTCCTCCTGCAGCACCGGCAATGACCGGGAGTCCGCCACCGCAGGGTGGGCAGGTGTATTTGCCCTATAGGCCTGGCGGACAGGCGCCCAGTGCGCCGGTGGGAGGGGAAGAGGGGTTCTACAGATAGGAAGTAGGACCCCCTGGTGGTATACAGAGTGAATTGGAGAATGAGGTGGTGTCTCTTGATTTAGGCGACATGGGTTGCATCTGCAATGGTCCTAGGACTGGTTCGAGCGAGTTTTGAGCAAGATACCACGGGCATTGATTTATTTTCAAGGTTGCGTCTTTTTTCATCAAGTATATAAAATTGAAGCTTAGCCCAGTGGAGTGTTTGTGTTCGTGGGTGATGTTGCCGGAGCTTCTTCACAGTGGTTAAGAGGGCCGTTCAGACGGGAAGTCAGAAATGAATTATTACTCCTCGTTGGCCGACGTACACAAGTGAAAGTCACGCGGGGCATACTGTCGCAGTATATATTATTGAGAATTATGTTTAAAAGCAAGAACATGGCTACGCTGGTAGGCTGGTGGAGTGAATGTAAGGCAAGACGGAGTCAAGCTCGTCGTTATCAAGCGCGAAGGATGAAAATAGCCGGCGATCAAGGGTATGTCGGCGGTATTCGTACGTCTCCTACCATTACGGTTACGTATCAAGCATTCAGAGTAATGCTCGCATATCAGCGAAAAATGCAACCGTGAAACCAGAAGCGGAACTAACATGCACCGCTGCGCAGTGGAGCACCATGAGCCCACACAGCACCCAGGGTCTCCTTTCCCCATCAGGACTCAGGTCAGCGAGCCCCACCAACCAATCGGAACCGTTCTGTTCCCAACGCGCCGCTCTGCACCGGCCACACGCCGTTATCCTGCCTGCTCGGCTACCGACCATCAACACTTCTTCACCTCCCTCTCTCTCTCTCTGATTCCTCCCACGTTGATTACGGCACGGCGTAAGGTTGCGATTTCTATACCCCCGCGCACGCACAGGAGAGATTCACGCACAATGGCCGACAAGGTATTCGAATACTCGGACGTGGCCGAGCACAACACCAAGAAGGACTTGTACATTGTCGTTCATGACAAGGTGTATAATGCGTCGAGTTTCGTCGACGAGCATCCGTATGTGCTGCCCTCTGTTTCGTTGTCCCTCGCACGCTTCCGACTCTGCCGATACATCCGGTGCTGGGCCATATTGCTCCTGCTCCCCTCGCTATCTATCGCTTCACCGCACATACTACGCTCTGCCCGAGAAGAACACTTCCTACCGACAGAGGGGGGATATAAAGGCACTTGCTAACGAGTCCCCTAGCGGCGGCGAAGAAGTCCTCCTCGACGTCGGCGGCCAAGACGCAACAGAAGCCTTCGAAGACGTAGGACACAGCGACGAAGCACGCGAGATTCTCGACGGCCTACTCGTCGGCACTCTAAAGCGAAAGGTAAGTAGCGTCCTCACCCCCTCCCTCTTTTGCACTCCCTCCTCCTCCCTCTACAAACCCCCCAACAACAACCGGTCCCTCACCACTCGTATCTACCGAATTTCCACAATACCCGAATCTAGCCTCGGAACCATTCCGTCCCGAGGCCCCGGGCCCACTACCCTCTCTCCCTCCCACCTACCTACGTCTCGGGAAGCAAGCACCACAAGGAAAACAGATGAGCTTGAGCTGATACGCAAACAACAGGAGGGCGACCCAAAGCCCAAGTCGTACACCGCCGCCAACCAATCCACTGCCTCTGCCGACGGCGCCTCGGCAGGCGTCGGCCTCTATGCCATCGTTCTCGTCGGCGCCGGCCTCGCGTTCGCCGCTTACAAGTACCTGCAGGCGCAGCAGGGCAAGGTCGCTCTGTAAGCGCGCGCGCGCGTGGAGCGGAGGAAAGCGGAGGCGTAGTAGGGGTGCGTGGTGGATATATGTGGCGTGTGGGTGTGGGTGGATAGTACGCAGCGGATTTCTCGTTACTCCGGCCTGGTGGATCCTCCATTTGGACGGGACGCCTATGGGGAGTGAGCGAGGGGAGGGGAGGCGTTTTCGTGGCGATGATGGATGCGGATGCTGTCTCGTCTCGTCTTGCCTGGCGGGGTGGGAGGGGTTATATACAATGAATAGACCGACTGCCATTTACACATCATCATCATCATCATCATCATCTCTCTCTCTCTCCCTCTCTCTTACCTGCCTTCGTTTGTTTGTTTGTCTGTCTGTCGACGAGTGCTCCACTCCACTCCTTGCCTGGATCAAGTACACCTACGGAATTACAACCCCCCGGCAAGAGTCTTGGATGGTGTGTTCAAAGGCATGCATACGGACGGATTGTACCGGGATATAGAGCGTGAGTGCCTCTCTCTGTCTGTGACGTGTCTCGTCCAGCCAGCCTCATACGACGCCGCAACCTCGAACAAGATTGAAAAAAAAAGGCGACGGCATAGCAGCCTACTTTGTAAACTTGGTACCGCTGCCCTCTGGTCTCCTATTTCTCATCCCGATGAAACCACATTCTTCCGCAGTGTCAAGACGGAGAACGACGTGCACACTGCCCCGCCCAAGAACCCCATTCACAGTTAAGCAAAAACATCAAATGTTCATACAAGGGTATCATTTCTCCCACTCACCCACACACACACACCACAAACCCCCCATCTAATCTTCACTACATCCCTATAAAAACATTATTACTCGCGCTCCTCCTCTCCTTCATCCGCTCATGCCTCTGTCCCTGCCCCCCATCCACCCTCTTCTTCCCCTTCTTCTCCGGCTGAAACGTAATCTCGCGCTCGCCCAGCACCGTCGTCGTCGACCCACCACCCACCTGCCTCCTCTCCTTGAGCTTCGAAACCCGCGCTCCAAACGTGCGATCACGGCTCGGCTCCGTCCTCCGCGCCGAAGACGAAGACGAAACCACCATCTGTGGACCCTGCGGCTTCTTGCCCGACCTTTTGTACGACGACGTAGAGATGCGGTTGGAATCTTGTTTCCGGGCAACGACAGGTCGCGCGTCTTCGGCTTCTTCGCTGTCGGAAGAAGCCTCCGAGTCCGACGAGCCTCTCCGCGACTCGAGTTCTTCTTGCTCGACTGCCGTGAGGCCTTTTGGTAGTCTGGTGCTCGGGTTGATAGCGTTGAACTCGTGGCTCTCCTCGTCGACTTGGAATTCCTCGTCTTCGAACAAGCGCGCGAAACGCGGGTCGGAGAGTACGCCGCCAGCTGGCTTAGGCTCCGGCTCTTCGATCTCGCCAACCGCAGGCGCTGCATCGCCAGGGAGCATGTCGTCGCCGCCGCCCCTTTCGAGCACGCGTTTAGCGCGTCTCCGCTCCGCTTTTTCTTCGCGCTCGAGGATCTTCTCGGCGAGTTTGCGGTTGACTTTGACGGCGATCTTTTTGTTGCCTCGGATGCGAGATTCACGCTCCTTGGATATCTTCGCTTGGATGCTCTTCTGGCGTTCCTCTTGCCAAAGATCGGGGTTGGAGATGAGCCTTGCCTCTTCGTATAGCTTCTGCGCGACAAAGTACCCGTGCATGTACGGACGCAGGAGACTCGTGGTGCCGATGAGATGGTCAAGATGCAGGGTGCGGAGTTGCTCCAACGTGAGGAACTTGAAGTTGTCATAGACTTCGCCAGCCGGCGACTTGTTGAACGAGTTCGGATCGTTGGGGTCTTCGGCCATCTCCTCTACGATATTGTCGAGGAAGGCGCACCATTTTGGTGCGGGTCCCAACTGTGGAATGAAAAAGGCATGCTGTTGTTTCCCTTCATTGGCGGTCAAAAGCATCCCGCTATCCTTGCACCATTCCACATGATTCAGATCCACACTGGGTTCAACAGACGTCCAGTGTGCCCCGTCCCTTCTGTCCCATATCTTGATGATGCGTTTGTCGGACGTGAGGATTTTAGACTCGGTGGCTTGGGCGCGGGAGGAAGTATTGAGGTAGATGATGTTCTGGATGGGGTAGCCGTAGCCTTGGTCTTTTTTCAAGAGTGGTACGGGCGACCTTAGGTCGTATAGGTGCACTAAACCACTGGAGTTGCCCGTCGCTAGTTCCAAACCGGAAGGATTGAACTGCAGAGCGGTGATTCCGGAGCTTCCTTCAAAGGCATCGATAGGGGCGGAAAGTATGCCGGCTCGGTGTCTTGACCGAGGATCCCAGAATTCGACTGTGCCCAGTGATGTGCCGAACGCCAGGAGGTTATGACTGTCCTCTGCTATCGCTCCAGTGTTCACGCTACCAGCGTGGATCCCGCCTTGGAGTCCAACGCCCGGCGCTCCCAGGTCGTCTCCCCCAACGTCAACTTCATAGCTCTTCATGAAACGGCCGACCTCCAGATTCAGTCGGTACACTTCCCCCATGCCTTCTGCGTTGACGCCCACTGCGGGGATAAGTGCTTCTGCCGAATGCCTGTCATATACGAGGTCGCGTCCATGTCTCGGTATCCGCGTTCTGTAGTGCAGGTTACCGGCGGTGTGGAGGTCGATGAAGCGGTCGGTCTGGAGGTGCTAGTGTATTGTTAGTAGTCTGCTAGACTGCCTACTTGTCATCTGTAACCTACGATGGACTTGGTGTAGTCGGCCGAAAGCAGCTGGAAGGTCTGGTTTAGGGAATCTGTGTGGCGCTCAAACGACAGGGCCAGCTGCGACAGGTTGTGTACGTGGATCTGAGGTTTGTATGTTCCTGTGGACATGACCTGAAGCTGTTAGCCATGGGGGATGCGAGCAGCTTCCTCACCCATTCGCCATCTTCGCTCACGCGCACGCACTGGCTGGCTTCATTGAACTCAAAGTCCTGGAGCAGCTCGACGCGGTTGTTGAACTCTGCATCTTGCTTCAAGCTTCGTTTGCGGCGCCTCACGAGCCAGTCCGGCAGCGGGCGCGCCTCGGCTCCCGAGATGGTGTAGACGGGGACGGTGGAGCCATTGGAGATTTTCATTTGGGAGCTGGTGGTCCGCTGCGACGGAAGGTGGGCGCGGGGGCGGGCAGGGCGGGCGGCGAGAAAAGGTGGTGGAAAAAAGCGCTGCACGTCGGCGCGTCAGCCCTCAACCTCCGGCCTCCCACGCGTGGGGACTGCCGACCGGCGTCCATCCATCCCTGCCCCCATCTTCCCTTCCCTATCCCCATTCACATTCTCTGGCCCGGTGCCGCGCATGCATGTTGTGCCATCACCGCGCACTGCTCTTCTCCGCTGCTCCCCAGCACGAGGTTGCGCCATCTGCCGGCCCCTAGCTCGGCCAACATGGTCCAGCTACCGTGCCATGTCATCTGCATAACCCTCGACGGCCCGATCCCCCAGTCGCCCTTGCCTCTGCGCCCATAGCCTTCGCATAGCACGCGCGACGCAAAAGGTGGTGTTGATGAAGGTGTACGGCGCCGTCCTGGGATTGCACATTCGACACCAGTACCACTTGAGCGTTCCTTAGAGGGCCGTCCTCTCTAATGGAATTTCTCAAGACCTGCGACACCAATGCGCAAGCTATCGTAACGTCACACCCGCCCGCAGCCTGTCCTCCGCTCACACCCTGCAGGGAGACTTCGAAGCCGTCGCATTCCAGGCCTTCTCAGTTGCCCGCAATCCCACCCGCTCCGCTTCGGGAATCCTGGACGGGAGCCCGTCCAACGATATACGCGCCGCCGAGGCTGAGCTGCGCCAGGGACACCATCTTGTCATTCAGGATGCCTCGCGTCCCTGGCTGTGGCTCTTTCGAGCTGTCACTCTCGACCAGGTGGGCCAGCAACCCACAGAGCTTCCCACGCTGGAGCATTTCCGCCTTCACCGTAAGTACCACTCGAGGCCGACCATGCACCACGCTAACACGTCCGAGGGCAACAATACAGCACCATGAAAGCTTTGGAACTAGAACGCCGGACCTTTAAGAGCTCTGCCCAGAGCACGCCATTGTCGGCCACATCCAACTCGCCTAGTACGCTAGGACCCCAGAAAGGGCAACAACCTGTCAGTTCTCGTCAATCTCAGGGCAGCACCCAGTTGGGCACGTCGGACCAACAGCAGTATGACCCGCATGCTATCTATGAACTGTTCACCTCTTCTGTCGTAGCTTTGATATCCTTCCATCTAGTGAAAGACCACAGCGCAGTTGCTTTGAACTTCCGTACTTTTGCGTCGTCTGCTGCCCTCCAACAAGACGCTCCTTCACCCGGCTCTAGTACAAGACCACCACTTCGGCTTACTACCGTCCAAGTACTGTGGGCTAGCTCAGGCACCCTTGTCGTATCAACACTTTCACTAATCAAGCCTGACCTCCACTGCCTAGACCAAATAACATCAGATGAAGAGCAAAAACGCCTCATCGGCACATGCGTACGTGTCGCTCCGAATGGCATGCTTGCCAAGGTCATAAGCTTCACCGATCCATTAGAAACCGCCACCGAGGATGTCGCCCCCAAATTGCAGCGGAAACGACCAAAAGCCAGCCCGCTAGAGAGAAGCATAGAGAGATGGAAGGCCTCTGTGAAACAGTGGCTGGCATGGAAAGGCTATTCGATCCCTTCCCTTGAAAGCAAGGCGGCGTGGGTGAGAATCCAACCCGCTTACGAGAGTCGATCCGTCTCAGTGAGTCCGGCACCATTCAGACCCGCTCGTGACATCATGTGGCCCCGAGCGCTGTGCTTTTACTTCGGTGATTCAACCATGGACCCTCGGCTACAGCCAAACCACGAATATATGCCGCTGCAAGGTGCGGATGCGTTGGCATGGTTTGAAACCTCACATACGAAAGGTTTCAATGATCCCATGGACCTTGCACAGCATTGGTACATAGGCAAGGCGGAGCGCGACAAGATTTTTGAAGCTCGCAAGAAGGCCAAAAGGGTCGAAGAAGAGGCCGCCCGAGCTAAAGAGGAAACCCAAAGCTTGTTCCCTTCGTCACCACTCAACGCTCGGATTGGGACCTACGGCGACCTTCAAAGCGTCAGCGGTGTGTACCCAACTCCACCTGATGGAGTTCCGCCGGGGACTGCGGTATCTAGTGGCGACACTCCAAGTGTTTCTGGTTTGGCTACTAATGTCATCTTAGCGCCCGGCGGCAACAATCCAGTCATCAATCTCTCTGCTCCGCCAGAAACTACGTCCGCCGACGCACAACAACAGCCTTTAACGTCGTCCGACCTCCCTGTCCCGTACGACGAGTACCATGCAGACGGCAACAATGACGATCTCTTTGAAGATATTGAGGAGGATCGTTATGAAGAGGGGAACGGCGTCACCGATGCTGATTTCAACTTCTTTGACGAACCCGATGAGGAAGACGTGGTAATGCCAGATGCTCCAACGATCGAGGAGTCGAAACCACTATCCGATAAGAAACGCGCCAAAGAGAAGAGAGCATCTACTCCTCTTCGCGCACCGGTAAAAGAAGAGCCTCCAGATCCGATGACTGCATTAGACGATGCCTTAGCTTCAGCGTCTGCTGAACAGAGCATGCAAGATATGAAAATAGAGACACAGTCGGGCAAAGAAGAAGAAGCTGCTGCTCCGACGCCCGTGCCAGCAAATCCACCACAACCCGAGATTGTTCCCGCTCAAGCTCTTGACCGAGCTACAAAAGATCCGACGCCTCCGCTAAGCCCCCGGTTCATCGAAGCCGCTCTTTTGCCATCTCCGAAAAACAAAGTCCCGCCGAGCCATCACCGGAATAGCGTATTTGATCCACTGAACTTCAGTCGGAAAATGAGCATCTCGGATGCAAAATACAAAATTGGGCGTTTTGGCTTCACGAGCGAGAAGCCCAAGAAAACAGATGAGATTAAAGACGATGATGACAGATCAAAAAGTCTGCGCGACCTTCCGCTCTTGACCAAACTTCGGTATGCCATTGGTGTAGCCTCTGCGGATAGCCGTGTGGGTGCCATTCCAGTCGCTGCGCCTGACAGTGATATTTCGGACACGTCTAGCGAGATTTCGTCGGTAGTTGACGATGAGGAAGACGATGTTACTTCAATCGGCCTTGGACCACTACCTGCAAGTCTCATCATACCGATCAAGCGAAAGTTACCCAGTGAGGGCACTTCGACTCCACTATCCGCAACTTCGTTTGCCGACTCTTTTGGCGGCGATTTTGGAGAGCTGGCGGGATTGCAGACTGATGAAGCAGCTTTAGGATCTCTCGAGCCGACATCATGGGACTGGTCACTACTGCATGCTCCTCAACCGAAAGAGCTACTCTCTAACGGCTCGCGTTACAGCATTCCTGGTTTCGCACCTATATTCTCATCAGTACCGAATACTCCGACTTCACCACCGGATCTCTCCATGGATCTTATAGAAGAACCGCCCTTGAGTGGGAAGGACAGTATTGCAATAGCGCAAATAGCCACCGCTCAAATTGCCTCTGCGACGTTGGATATCCTACAGGAGGGCCCTGTCGGCTATATGGACCGACCTCTTTCTGAGGCTTTTTGGCAGGGTGCTGTCAAGACGATCTTCCCGAAAGCAGTAGGCTGCAATACAATAGCCCTTGCGTCCATTCAAGACGTGTACCCGCCTATTTACGCGCAGATGAAGGGGCAACAGAGACCCCCGCCACGCAAAGCAAACGAAACTGCCACCACGCTAGGGCATCACATGAACCAAATCAACCCTCCATATATTCGAGTGCGACGGGCAGATACTTTATGGGACCTGCTGCCGCCCGCACTGTCATTTTGGGAACCACTAGGTCTCTCGCCTTGCAGCCCATCGAAAAATGTGGTAGCTTTTGGCATTTACCCTTATAGCGAAGCACTAAACCCTTGCGTGGAAAGCTTCCTAGTCAACATGCAGCTCGCGTTCGACAGCTGTAAACTTGGCAACCATGCCCGCGTGGACGTTGTGCCCGAGTATGCCGGCGGCTTGGTACCTTGCAAAATCACTTCTCCATCTTCCACACGCGTCGCGTTAAGAGCTTTTCGGAACACTTGCATTCAGCTTGGCAAGACGCTAGCTGCCAAGCATGCGCAGATGCGAGACAAGGACGATTCAAAGATCGATGCCTTTGTGATCTACATTATCGACCCTTTCGAAAAGAGTTCCGCAATATGGGAACTCTGTTCCGCTTTTTGGGCATTGTTTCAGTCGTATGGGCAAGGTCCACCTGGCCGACCTGAACAGGTGCAGAAGCCCGATCTTGTGCTTCAGATCGTGCCAATAAAGTATGTGGCTTCATTCGAGGCACCCGTCATCCTGGACTCTAGTACTTATACCCGTCTTGCGCGAGAGGTGTACGACCGCTGCCCACCCAGTGCGCCGAGCGAAGAGAAGACGCCGCTTAGCATATACACAGCGCCATCTTTCCAGCTGGAAGAACCTATTCCGCGACTGATTCCATTCAAGCTCAATGCAGACACCCCGCAAGACTTACTTCGCGAGAACTCATATATGCACATTGGCTACGCGGTTAGTCTTGACGGGACTTGGGTAACTGTAGCTTGGTCCGACACTTGTGGAAAGTCACAGACGGTTGTATCCTACAATCTCGGGCTGCGTCCCTTTAGTGAGATTGCGCAAGAGGTATGGCAGACCACTATCGAAATCCTTCAAGCGCGCAGAGTCACATGGCGCGTGTGCATCGCCAGAGCCGGTTTTATGGAGCGGGAAGAGTTTGAAGCTTGGGTGTTCCTCGTTTCATGTCCCACACAACTCAGCCTATTCATCACTATCCTCACCCTGGACACAGAGCCCCATCTGAAGTTCACTCCTACAATGCCCTCCACGAACCCATCCGGCAACCCGTCCAGTGCCCCACACGCCTCCACCAACACGCCAGGCTCCACACCACAAGCGGTGGTCTCCCCCGAACAAGGCCTCACTCCGGCAGCAACGCCAACCGTAGACAATTCTTCTGAGCCAGCTACAGACCCTGACGCCCGCCTCGTCGACATAACCGACGACACGTGGGGTATCATTCTCGCCCATCGCATGCACAATTCGAACTCCACCAACGAGTACCGCCCCGCTCTCATATCTGGCCTCCTCTGCAAACGCGGCTGTAGCGCCGCGACCACTGCCCCACCCTCATCCCCCGGCCCCCTCGTCGGTCCCATCGTCTCGGCCATTAACATTCTCTGGATGGGTGCCGTGAATCCTACGCGCGCCGCTACGTCCCCCTTCCCTAGTGGTGACGGAATCTCGCCTGGCGGCGGCAACATGCCTGTAGGGACCGGCACGAGTCCCCAGGAGAGGAGCTATTCCAGTCTGACGTGGACGCCAACGGTGCAAACGCGGACTGCGGCGGAGAATATGCTGCGAGAGGTACTGGGGCAATATAGGGGGCTGGGACTGTTGGCTAGGTTGAGAGGCGTGAGGGGGTGTAGGCATGGTGCTGTGCCGTGGCATGTTGCGGTTGCCGTAAAGGGAGTCGAGGGATTGGCGGCGTGTGCGCCTCCTTGATCTTTTTCCTTTCATTTTTTTTCGCGTTGTTCTGGATGTTTGGGCATGTTTGGCATGTTTGGCATTTCTAGGTATTCATTCCAGGGGGATTTGGACTTCAATACGGCGCTTGGGGGGAATACCATTCTTAGGCCAAAAGCAAGGGAGGGAAGGGGACTTTATTATAGTTTGTGCATGGAGGGGTTCTCACGCATTCTTGCCTCGATTTATTACCTATCCCAATCCATCCATACTCACCGACAATCGTGCCAGCTCAGCCGTTCCCGTCCTCCGAACTACCACCCCGCGGGCGCAGCACCCCAGTCACCCAACCCAAAGAATATAAAACGCATTAAACGAGCAACATAACAACTTGGCATGCACAAATCACTGATCAACCAATCAACCATTTAATCAATCAATCATCCAACCAAGCCTAAAAATAAAAAACAACACAGCTATACATTGATTCCCATTTCACCACGCCCAATAAAATAAAATACAAACAAGTCAAAGTCAAGAAGAACAAACACTGTATGTAATGTATCTAATTCTCGATGCCCAAATGATCAACCGTATGCTTCTGCTTCTGCTTCTGCTTCTGCTTCTGCTTCTGCGTCATTTCCAGCTTCCCCTGCTGCTTGCGCTTGCCCTATTTCCCGGCTCTTCTGGTGCTTTGTCCCCTGTGTGTAGGCGGCGCCTTGGCCTGAGGCGTGGCCGGCTGCTGCGGAGGCTGTAGGGGGGTGTTATTAGTGTTGTTTTCAAGGTGTTTGTTTCATTTTGGTGGGTTTGAGATTCGGGCTTTAGAGGTGGTGTGGTGGAGGTGGATTGGGGGGGGGGGACACAGGCAGAGGCAGGGGCCAAGGGGAAAGGATAGCATTACGTTGCTTTTGGGAGTACTCGTGTTTTTTTGGCTTTTGGCTTTTGGAGGGAGATGGATGGATGGAAAGACGGATGGAAAGACGGAGGCTATTTCGTGAATCGAAGCGCAGGCGGGAGAAATCACTCTCCTTTATCATGGCTATCCTCGACAGTGTGAGATGAGCCGTCGGGGTTATGGTGTGTTTCTTTGCGTTTTGAGGAGGCGGGGGGGTTAGTCGCGTTAATTATGGGACGATTTGAAAGGGGAGGGGGGGGGGTTGGGATGGGGTGGAGGTGGTGGTGCGGAATGGAGTACTCTGGGTTGTGTGTGCGTGCATTCGGTGTGATGTAGTAATACTAGAGGGAAATGAAATCGTGATATCGAGGAAAGTAGGGAGGGAGAGGCAGCGTACAGATGCATTGGCAGAAGCGTGGTGTTCCTGCGTTTCGACATCGCGGACCTGTTGTTTTTGTCCTTGGTGGTGTTGTTGGACTTGCTGCTGTTGGTCGGTTTTGCTGAGGGCGCGGGACATGTTGGTGGGTTGGGTTAGGGGTTAAATTGATTTCGTAGTAGACAATTGTAAGGCGGGATCGAGTGTTAATAATTCTAGGACGGCAGGGAGATCGCATAAGTATGGATACGGCTATGCTGTGGTGTTTGTGGCGCGCTGATGCAATGATGTCATCCCGTAGTGCGAGGTTGGGGTTGGGTACCATGGTACGGTCATGTAAGCGAACCAGTTTTTTGTATCCTAGCACAGTCGAGGGCGGGCAAGGGTTTCACGAGCATGGATAGTTTAAACATCGCGGAAACTTAATGCGATTTAATACGCCAGTAATTCAAACAGGTTGTCCCAAAAACCCAAATCATACACATTCTCAACAGCAGCAAGATCCCATATGCGCTCGAAACTCTCCTTATCCGCGACGGATTGTATACGAGGTGGAAGAGCTGTTGGGGCCTGCCCATCTGTTGTGCGGACCAGGATATGTCTGCTTTCTATCGGCCAGGTTGTGGGTGGTTCTTCGTCTTCTGGTGGGGTCTCAGGTGGTGTAGGCATAGGTGATCCTGAAGACGAAGATTGGGCCGGGTCCTCAAGCATGGGCTCCTTGGGCCGATAATCCCGCATGGTTTCTTCTTTGCGCTTGCCGAGGAAGACGACGCCATCTGCGATCTCTTCGGCCCAATCGGCCCATTTAGAGCTCTCGTTGGTAGTCATACCTGCGTAGATGAGGTAGAGATGGTAGCCTAGGAGACCGAGAGGTAGCGGCCATGTGAGGAGGGCTAGTAATCCGACGCCGGCTGCAGAGACACCGCCGATGTCAATGTAGATGCCGACGTAGGTGAGGAAGTAGTGCAGCTTCCTATCTCCGTATGTAGCCCAACTCGAAGTGTTGGACCCTGGGCTTGGCTTGTACCTGTACCAATGCTCGTATCTGGCGTAATATTTATCTACTTTAGGACCCAAGGCGAAGTACGCAAGATAGGCACCGTACGCTATCAGAATGCCTGTAGACAGGAGCAACGCGAGGAACCACTTATGGTTCCCACGTCCGAGGCAGTTGTTCACCCACACGCAGTGGTGGTCTGCTCGTGCGACACAGGTCTTGCATATGCTGCAGTGCTTGCTACGCGCCGGTTTGTTGAAGTTGCATGTTCTGCATTTCGTTCCGGGGTAGAAGAGGATCCTATCGTAGGGGTAGTATCGCATTTGCGCCGAGTGGTTCAGCTCTGTGATGGACGTCTCGGGATTCCTCTTGGCACATAGATATGTATAAAGATATGGCTGCGGCAGGAGTATCACTACGAGGAGCCTGTGGCGTGGAGGAAGCAGGTCCCACACGGCAGGCACAAACAAGCTCGCGCAGATGGTGATTAGGCCAAGGAAAAAGACCATGACGACCGGGTGCTTCTCGTTCATCAAGTGGTGACCCAGACGGGCGCCACCGCTCGTGATCCGGCCATTCGTGAGCTGGAGGTCGAGCTTGCGCAGGGCAGAGGGGATGTGGATGACGAGCAGACGGTGGCAGAAGCCGATGGGCGTGTTTCTACGCGTGGTCAGTGTCGTGGGCTTGACGGGCGGAGACTCGTGGTACCTGAAAGCCGGCGTTCGGCCAAAGAAGGCAATGAAGGTCAAGACGGAGACGGTTATGGTGAAGATGGCGATAGCCCGCAACAGGGCCATGGTGAGAGTCGGTCAAGGTATGCGCATGGCGGGGTATTGTACTTTCACCGAGAGCAGCAGCGACTGTGCACGCAGTCGTTCGTAGTCACTCGTCGTAAACACCCTTTTACAGTTGTCAGCTGTCCATGACTGCAGAGCAAGCTCGCCCTGCCATCGTGTCGTGGTGAATGCCGCGGTTGAGGCCGGCCTTGCCAAGCCCACCGCCCGCGTCGGCGCGTGTCACACCAAATCAACGCGTCGCCTCCACTTGCGCCCGCCAGCCCCACCGGCCTTCCTCCCACGGTCAAATCACAACGAATCCCCCCACGCCATGGCCGCGCCCGTCGTATACGAAAACGTCGCCGAGGGTGCAAATCTCGAGGGTCAACTGTTTGCCGGCAAGAAATTCTGGGTTGCCCAACGCGTTCCGGCCCGCGCGTACTTCCTGGAGCTGATCAAGAGCAATGGCGGTGAGGTCGTCTTGCTGGAGAAGAAGGCCGATTACCTGATCGCCGACCATTTCCGAAAAGACTGTCCGCCTGGGAGCCTCTCGTTCACGTTTATCGACCAGTCGATCAAGAAGGGCGAACTCCAGGATCCAGCGAACCATCGCGCGGGGCCTGTTCCGGGAGCAGCGCGCCCACCTGGCTCGCTGAACAGGCCTGCCAAAAGTGGTCGGACGCCCTACACGGCCGACGATGATAGGATCCTCTACAAGTGGGTGCGCGACAGCGAAGCGGCGGGCGGACTTGCAAGTGGCAACGAGATATACAAGCAGTTGGAGGCGCTGGTATGTTCTCACATGCCATGTGAGGGGATAGATACTGACTCTTTAGCGTCCTAGCCACACCTGGCAATCCTGGCGTGACCGCTATCTGAAGCAGCTGCGCGGCAAACCACCGTCGGCCTTCAACCTCTCCGATACTCCTTCGTCGCCCACCGACGAACGCGCTGCACTACCGGCAGCAGTGAGGAAGAATGCCGCCAAGAAACAGACAGGTTCCAGCTCAAGACAAGCCAGTGGCTCAGCCGAAGCGCAGAAGCTGGAAGAATATACAGTCGACGATTTTGATGATATGTTCGACAAGAGCGACTGGGAGGAGTTGTATGGTTTCGCCGAAGATATCACCAACAGCTCGGTGGAGGCATACCTGCAAGCCTGGGACGCTTTGGCTGAAAGTAAAGGCAAAAATACGGCAGAGCAGTGGAGACAATACTTTGAAAAGGTAGTGCGGCCGCAGTGGCTGCGAGATCCAGCCGAGAAGCACCAAAGAATCAAGGAGAGGGTAGAAAAAAGGCTGGAGGAGGCGTCCAGCCAGAAAGCAAGCCAAGCGAACGAGACCGAAAAGCGAGAGAAACCAAGAAATACGGATAAGCCTAAAGCAGGCCCGCCCACACAGGAATCCAAAGTCCACGGCGCCAAAAGAAAGCGGAGTGAATCGGAGGATAATCGGTTCGAATCGTATATCAACAAACGTCACAAGGGCAAAGCTTCTTCTGCCTACGTCTTGTTCGCACGCGAGAAGAAGTGGGATGTATGGAATGAACTGCCTGGGCTAGATTATAGTATGTACTCTCCTTATCGGCATTGTTGATCTCTCTAACGTATGGGTGTAGCTGGATTACACACGCGGTTAATGTCGCAGTGGGACGCTTTGTCACCCGAGGAGAAAGCCCCTTATTTCGCCGAAGAGGCCGCCGAAAGCAGTCGCTCAGCAAACGAGGAGGTTACGTTATCGTCTCAGGTATGGTTGTCATCATCGACTGCAGTCAACGAGACTCCGAGGTACATTACTGAGGCATTTGAAAAGGCTCGGAAGCAGATACGAGAGATTTTAGGCACAAGGGACGAACAAGGAGAGCCTCGATCGGCTAAGAGGCAAAAGAGCGAAGAAGATCATGTGCTCGGCACTCAAGCCCAGCCTGTCGAGATCTCTTCAGCTGAGAGATCTAGTACCGACTCGCAACAGCTGCCGGGCGAACAACTCCTCGAGGACGACGTTCAAGCAGAACTCCAGACACAAGAAGCAAATCATGAAGATGAAGCACAGGATGCCGACACGCCCAGGCAGTCGATGGAAGCCGACGACTCTGACATGGAAGGCCTTGAAGCGATCGCACCTCCACGGGGCTTGTTGGAACCGTTAGGTTCAAGCGATCAGCCGTCCAATACTCCAACGCCACGCGCCTCTCGTCACAAAGCACCATCCGCATTCGACACGCAAGCGATTCTCTCTTCACCGTCGCAGGGTGCCTCTTTAAACGCACTACCGCTGCCAGATCGCTTTACGCAAATCGCAGATCTGGAAGCAGAAGCAGAAGCAGAAGACCCACTTCGAGAAGACGAAAGACCTCAGTCTCGATCACCAGAGCTAGGTTCTGACGCTTCGACAACCTATTCACTCGAAGAATTTCGCCGCTCTCTAAACGAAGACACCCGCGAAGACATCCAACCTATCTCCCTCTCACCCCTCCCGCAACCCCGTCCCTCTCCGCCTTTCTCTCCCCATTCAAAATCCGGTGATCCCGATCCACCCCTCGATCTGGACGAAGTCGATGCGTACTTTGACGAGCAACACGCGGAAGGCTTCACTGACGACCAAATCGCAGCTGCGCTGAGGCGTACGCGGTGGCGCCCGGTTCTTGCAACCGAAGTGCTGGCTGCGTGGAAGGAGCACCGACCACTGCCAGTCAAGAGGGGTATCTGGACTGAGGAAGATGACGAAGACGTCGAAGGGGGTGATTCCACGGTGTTGGAAGACTTAGCAACAAAGCATACTCTTGATAAATGGGGAGGAGTTACCGAGCGCATGAAGTTCTTGCAAAAAATAAGGAGTGTGGAATCGTGAGCGGAGTGGCATTTTGGGTCGTGATTCACGCACTGTAATTGGATGGTCGTTTTGCAAGCAAGCTTGGATTTTCTGGTTCCTGCTAAGAACACTTGATGGTGATGGTAGGGTAACCGATCACCATGAATAATTCCCAAAATGCGAGGGACGAGTTCGACACGTCCAATACTTTCAAACCTCATGAGTCTCTATGTCAAGATTTCACCCCCTGCACCCCATCCCGAACAACAACACACTTCTTCTCCTCCCTATCGACCCCCAACCACAACAAATCCGGCCGACTATAATGCCCCACGACATCCAAAAACGCCCTATTCGCCACCCCCCTCCCCAGCTCCAACTCCCCAAACAACAATCCCTCCACCGTCTCACCCCCCTCCAAATCCACACTCACCTTCCTCCCATCCGGCCCAACAATCGCCGCATGCCCCCCACCGGGCTCCTGAAAAACAAGCCCCTCCTTCGTCCCGAACGTCTCAACGCCCTTGTCGCCAAGCACACACGTGGTATACAAGACGAACGCCCCGCCCTCGATGGCGTACGCAGTGGACAGACTAAACGCCCCGTCGTGCGTCATGCTGTACAAGGCTGGTGCGTCGGGGCCCGGGTGCCGCGCAAGAGGGGGCCACATTGCGATGTGGATGGCTTCGTTTTGGGCGTACGTGTGGTATTTGAGGAGCGGCTGCGTGTGCTCCCAGCAGGCGAGGGTGCCTATGTTTAGGGTGCCGACGGGGGCGCCGAAGTCGATGGGGGCGACGTTGGAGAGGTCGGTGCCTGTGCCGTCGCCGAAGATGGTGCGTTCCTTTTATACAGCATGAGTTTGTTTACCTACCAAGAGGGAAAGAGGGGGACGCCGGGGGTTGGGGAGGGGAGTGGAAATAGTCTACCTACCATATGGGTAGGTTTTAATTTCCGCCGTTTGACGACCATGGCGCCCTGGGGCGAGATGATGGCTTGCGCGATGTAGAGGCTGTTTGAGTGGGTGCGCTCGGAGAAGCTGAGGACGATGCAGATGGAGTGGTGTTTTGCGGCTTTTTGGAGCTGTTGCATTTCGGTTGAGTCCGTTTGCAGAGAGTTCTGGATGTATCGCGTGTTTAGGACGGGGTCGAAGACGCGGGCCCTGTTGTTCGCTGATTAGTTTTGTATGGATCCTCGTGGGGGGAGAACGGTGGGAGGACGAGGGCGACACACCATATCCAGCCTGGGTACCCGGGGAGCCAGAGCTCAGGGAAGGAAATCAGTTTTGCGCCGCCCGCTGCGGCTTCTGCTACGAGGGCGAGGGTTTTTTTGGAGCGTCGCTTGCAGGTCGAACCATATTGGTTCGGCTTGGGTGACGGCGACGCGGAGGGTGGGTGTTGACATGTTTAGGGGTTCAGGTGCTGGAGGGAGTTAGACTTGGGAGGGCATGCAGGAATGAACGTCTTGTGGACTGGCTCAATATATGAGATTCATTGTCCGTAGACGACCACGCAGCTTTGACGCCTCCTTCATGCGGGAGGCCGTTAGCGATCATGCATCAATAGCTCTTGCAGGACATGTGCCTCGAATACGTGGATGTTGGAGTACGCCTTTCGAGGCCACATCGCAGATATAATTCGTCGAATATGCGAGGGTCAATTGCGCATTGCGGCATGGATACGATACACACGCGCGGCATTGGTGTTGAGCGAGATACCAGTGGCACACGCCCGACAACTGAGGCAAAGTGCAGCGACCGCATTCTCGCCAGCGCATGCTCACGGACTCCACATGTCGTATCTCCTGCACGTCCAAACTTTGCCCGCTCGTACCTTCCCCCCAACCTACCCAAAACAGCAACTTTTCAGCTCCTCGTCGAATGCCGTAGTCCTCCGGGATCCACTCCCCCCCGCACGATTATTGGACCACAAAGTTACGCAAAGCCGGTCAGGAGATGGACGCCCACTCCCGACCCGCAGCTGTCCCACCCTAACGCAAGCGAATATACCGCTTCGAGTATATTGGTGAAGCTGTGGTTTGCGGCGATCTCGCATCGAAGAGCGGATATTTTGCCACTTAGGTTCTGTGAATCAACGAACAGAGCGGGGGGTTAGGCGAATATACCATGTTGGGTAGTTTTCGTTGTCAGTATTGATTGTTGGAATTGTGTTATAAGAGGCATTGTAACCGCATTGGGATAGTCGAACCAATTGGAGAGTCTTAACAGTCGTGATCGAGAGTCTACGGTTGATTCAAAATCTACGGACTGCTAATCTAAAGCCTACGTTACCGATGATCCAGAATCTACGGCTACGTCTCGACCTAACTGTCTGTCACGTTGATATCGATGTGAAGAGAACACTGGACTAAGCACACGAGTACAGAATACATACAACCACAAGATAAGAGTTTGAGTACATCTGTCTTGGTATTACCCATCCTCAGGGTAACACTTTAGACACTTGTCCTAGTAGTAAGTAGTTTTTTCTACATCCTATGAGATCGATCTATTTCGAATAGCTGGAGAGTGTGTGCATTGTGAATTCGTGCTAGTCTACATGTGGGATCTTGGAATAACCTCTATTAATTCGGGAGGCTGAACTTCGGAGACTAGACCCCTAAAGTAAAACGTTCGACCTTGAAGTCATTATCTTCTGCCCACTACAACATCCTTACCCCTCAAAATCCGCGACATCATCTGTACTTCCATACCCATCCTTCCTCTCCGCAATACACAACGCACACCAACATTGTCCACCCTGCAACCCACAATGCACCCCCCCTCCTCCTCTCCTCCCCTACAAAACTCCCCAGCCCACTACTTAACTCCCCCCCTCCCCCCAAACAATCCAAACCCCTTTCCCCACCAAAGAACAAACACAAAACACAAAACACAACATGCCCACCCTCACCCCCCGAACCTCCTCCTCCCACCCCACCGCCTCAGAGCTCCTCGCGCTCGAAGACGCCGCCCACGCCCGCTGGAACCCCCCTCTCCTCTGGTTCATCGTAGCCGTCATCTTCCTCTTTTACATCTACAACACGCTGCGGCCGCTGTTGGTCCCCAACTACCGTTTAGAGCGGCACTTGCCTGCCCGGCTGTTTACGTGGGTGGGTCCGAAGATGGAGCGGGATGAGGAGGGGTTGATGGCGGAGGGGAGAAAGAGGGAGGAGGCGGATGAGACGATTGAGGCTGTGGCGGTTGAGGATAGGGCGCGGATGTGAGGACTATAAGAGTAGTAGAGTGTGCTGCAGATGGAGCGTTGATCGCTCGTCTGTCTGGAGAGTGTGATGGGGCGAGTCACGTTAGTGTTAGTAGTAGACTGCACAATGGATAATTTTCTGAAAGTAGGTGTGTGTAAACATCGAGTATCTTTATGCTCGTAATCCATCGTGATATAGTATTGCCGCTGCATCCATCTCCTCGGTGCTCATCATGCATCTCTCCATCCAAACCCGCATGCCCTACCGTGCCCTACCACCAATATCCTGCCCCAATCGGTACCCACTGACCTTCTCCCACTCAATCTTCTGCCTGGTGATGGGCAACTGCCTCCTCAAGCTCTTGAACGCGCCCTCGGCCAAGCCCGCAAACGCCTTGTTCAGATCCTCCTGGTACGCCCTCTCCGCCTGTGCCACGCTCCGTATCACCTCGGCCGCAGAACCACCGCCAACTTTCAAATTGACGTTCTTCGATGTGAGCAGCCGCACGTTGCCGTCCTCGTAGTAGTGCACGTCGACGGCGACGGTGCCGGTTACGGTAGAAGCGGAAGGTGAGAAGAGGTACGAGGAGCGCCAGCGGCCGTTCCAGTAGTTGTTGGGCGAGTATTTGTTTGCGACGGTGAGGATGGCGATTTGCGTGTCGTCGGACGTGGGGAACACACCGATGCTGGCTTTCGGGTAGTGCTCGGATGCGTGCGTGCTTAGGCTTTTGACGAGGCCCTTTCTGCGTGCTAGTCAGCGAAATTGCCTCTGGCAATCGGAAAGAAAGCGTGGGATGTCTTACACGAGGTCCTCGTGATTCGACTCCAGCACGTAGCTCTGCACCTCGCCCGTCTCCCCGCTCGCATGGTCAAAAGCAAATGAGCTCTGGCTCTCCGTGTCATAGTATCTCCCGTCGCCCAATGAGTTGTACGGACTGATTATGACCTCTGCGCTGCCGCGGGGGAGTACTGCTGTCGTGAATTGCTCTTCGTTGTACTTCTCGAAGGCGGGCAGGAGCTCGCGCTCCACCGAGTCGTCGTCGAGGATAGCTTTGATGTCTGTGGAGGATCAGCGCATGTATTACCGGGGCGTTGAAAGGATTCTCGGAGCGAAACGGCTGTTGGCGCGAGCATAGGCGTACCTTTTGTTACATCGGCGAGCTGTGGAAGGTTAGATGGCAATTGGTGGGGTAGAATTGCGACGTACCTCGCCGGGAGGGGCGCTCTCTATAAAGGAGGAGAGAGCTGCTATGTTTGACATGGCGTGACTTCGAGTATGCATGAAAGAAAGAAAGAGATGCGCGCAGAGGGACCTTGGATTGCCTGCCCCGTTTGGAGGTTGACGTTGGAGCGGGCACGTAGGCTTGGCGAGGGGTCCAGTCTCAAGTTGCAGCCCCGCTAAGGCATCCATCACTGCACCATTCACAAGCAATTGCTACACGAACATATGCGACAGACTCCATGCTTGGGGTATATTTGCATGAATACAATATAGCCGTTGAATCCCAGAGCCGATGCACCCTATTCCCGTCCTGAACGCCACGCTCAGAACACATCAGTCCTAAATAATAACAGAATCAAGAGCCTCTTCCTCACTCAATGCTCATTTTCATGAGACCATCACTAGTGTCACTCATGCCCTGAAGTCCTATCCTCTTAGGCCCAAGCGATGGAGTCATGGCCGCATTTCCTCCGCTGTTCGACCTCTCGCCGTTCGCATGAGCACCACTGGGAGGCTCTCTGTTCAGCTTGGCTGTAGAACCCCACACGCTACTGTCGCGGTTGGCGGGGGACTGTGAGAGCACAGGACTGTTATGAACGCTGAGCCCAGGAGAGACAGCCCGACGTTTGATCGAGTGTTCATCTAGATCGTCGTCTCTACGTCGCTTGTTTGATTTTTTCAGCCCATCAACGGCTGTCAGTGGGGCCAGAGGCTGTGGGGTCGACGATCGAGATACGTAACCAGGATATGCAAAACCTTCGGATGTGGCTCTCGTGGCTGCTGAGGGGAGAGAGGTAGATGTCGACGACACGCTCGGAGAGTCCATATTGATATCCTCGCTGACAGTCGAAGACCCAGCGCGGGGAAACGAGAGTGGCGGTGGCGTCTGGGCAGGAGCATTCCGCTGCCAGAAGCCTAGCCCGGTGGGATTCTTGGGGGGGCCCAGAGCAGGAAACAGAGCTTTCGTTGTAGAACTATCCAAGCCCATTCCGCTCTCACTGCCTTCTTCGGGTACACCCTCCAGCGGTGCGTCGAGGCCGGGAACGGTAGGCAGTAGTGTTGGCGACGACTGTGCAGTAGCTGGATCCGCATCGCTCTCGCGTACCTGGCGGACGATTTCTGCTTCGCGTCGGAACTCGCTGTCGACGGGTGCGGCCTCTTCTTGGAGCTCGGCTCTAATACGGCCAAACTGTCGCGACTTTGGCTGGGAGAATTAGCGTTTGCTACTGCAGGCATTGCCATCAGCACTTACCAGCAGATTACCTCTTCGCGTGACAGCTCGGCGCACAACCGCTGGCCTCTGTGGCATGGCTGTAGCCTCGTCACCGCTGTCGTTGCCAGAAGAGAGATGAAGGTCGTTTGTAAATAGCGAGAGGCTCTCCCGTCGGGATCCCGCCTTCCGTATAGCGGCTTCCCGGGCAAAAAAGCCTTCACCTTTACCATTGGGTGGGGATGCTGGCCCAGGGCTAGCCATAGAGGAGCTATGCCCACTGGCTGAGCTGGAGCTCTTTCTACTCCGCCCTTTCCGTAAGCGGGCACGTTGTATACTCATGAAAGTAGGTATGTTCCCCGGTGAGAACGCGTTCGACCATGTGCCGGGGCTGTGTCCTGCAAGTGGTCCCCCGAACGGTGGGTTCTTGACAGCCTGCGGTGTCATCAACATGGGGTCGTCGTTGTCGTCCGGGTCCATTGGGTCGCCGTCGTCGGATGAGCTACTGGAATCGTCCGATCCAAGCATGTTTATGCTGCCAACGGAGCTCGAGGCCGCCGTCCTATCCCCATTTCCCCACAAGTGCAGTCCGATGTTGGGCGAGTCCAGTACCATGGAATTTCCCCGCGGCTTTCGCGACGGGATCATCATCCCCTTTTGTGTAATCGTCGGGGAAGAATCGGGGGAGGACGGGTCGGCGAGGGTGGAGTGGTGCAGGTTCGTGCAAGCTCTCGAGGATTCGGCTCCGCGCAACCGACGAGGCAGAACAGAGGTTGGCGAAGCGTATGTGTTGCGGGCATCTAGCTGCGGAGATAGAGGTACGCGCGCTGCGAAGTGTGCGGGACTGGGCATAGGCATCTCGCGGGGTGGCATCTGCAGAGACAGCCCCCTGGAGAAGAGCTCAGGTCGCCTGGGCGTGCGCGGACTGGCGATGATGGTGTGGTCATCTTGGGTCGTGCGGGCGGACTCGCGGAACTTGGGCGACGGTTCGAGATGCGGCGTACTGTCGGAAAGGGAGCGTGCCTTGGGCGATTTCGACTTCTGCGGAGTGCACACTGCTTCGTCGCGTTCGTCGGCAGACTCAGGTCTGCCCATGGCTGGCGTTTATCTTTCGGTGTGATGTTCGTACAGTCCGCGTGTGCATTACGAGTCCTGGGGACGGCAACGAAACGGCGTAGAACATCAACAATCGGCGGAAGGGAAGGGAATATATCAGACAATCGCAGTTAGACTCGACGTTGCCGTGGATTGACGTGCCGTGTCGGGCTGAGGAGTGAATGAGCGGGGAAGCGCTTGGGCCGATGGCACACGCGTGATTGGTTGGATTGCACAAAGGAAGGTGCAAACGCCGCTCTGCCAATTATATTACCACGCCTTTCGATTCGGGCAAATTTTCTATCATGCTGGAGCTTACTGCGCATGTCTCCCACGAAAATATCGAGGCTGAAATGCTAACATGCCGCTCATATCAGCCCTTACCCACGGAGTACCCTGGGTTCGCACATTGGGCCCTCATATCGATCCCAATCTTCTCCAAACATGTGAATCATCTTGCCGTCCACAGACTAAATCCCGTCCTTCAGCTGCTGACAATGCCTTCGGCCCACTCGATATCTTCCCACGTTGCTTCCCATATATTAAGGACCACCATAACCCACTCCTTGTTCGCATCGCGCTTGATCTTCCCGATGCATCGACACATTCGCTCTTTCGAGAGAAGACGTCCGCTATCGTAGTTGAAAAGCTCCACGTGCTTCCATATGGCTGCATCGTACTCACCCTTCAGATGTGGCCGTCGGTCGTGAAAGAGGTCCGAGAAGACGAAGTGCTGCTTGCTTTCATCGCGTTCGGAAGAAAGTACTTTTGCGTACAGTTCGAACATGATGTTTTGTCCGTGCTTGGTTGCATGGCAGGCTTGATGGATGGCCTCGCCGATACGGAAGCAGGTCCTAAGCAGTAGATTCGACGACAAGCCGATGAGGGGTGAGCGGTCGCGCACAGGAGCTGGAAACGCCGGTCTGACTATAGGCTTTCGATCAGCCTGACTACTCGTTGCCTTATCGCAGATGAGAGTTTTCGTCGTTTGTGTGACGGGCGAGATAAATTTGTTGGAAGGGCTTGGAATATCGCTTGAACGAGGAATTCCTGGAGCAGTACCAAGGGGCTGCTTGTGCGCGGACACGAGGTTTGTTTCGTGATTGGCACCATTTGGCAGAAATGGAGAGCTGAAGTCGTCGGTCAAGTCAGGTGTCGAGAGAAACATATCCTCATCTACACAGAGATCCGAGAAAGCGTTAGTATTGTCTGCGCAGTCATAGTTGTTGGATGCATCCTGGGAGCCGTGAGGTTGTGCACCCGTTACGATTTGATCAATCGTACTGCCGAAACCAACTGAATCGAAGACGTCGTCATAGTACTCATCAACAATGGTGCCTAAACTTTGGTGGCCGGCGCGTTGCTGGACACTATCCGTAGTTGGTGAGATGTGTGAAGGTGGAGCAGCGTTGTGTGGGGAGAGGATGCGGTCAACGAAACCCGGAGATTGTGTAGCGAAGATGGTGGAGTCTGACGGCTGAACAGGACCCTTTCCCTTTGCATAACTACCGCGGGCAACGTCACGTTGTTGAGCTACTCTGGGCGGGTCGCTGCCATGGGTAGAACCTTTTGGCGAAGAGGTCCAGAAATCGGAAGGAACCACCTCGTCTTTCTTGTGAGCGACGAGCTCCGACGCAGGTTTCGTGATGCAAAAGCCGTCAGAGACACGCCTTTGCTTTTTGGCCTTTGGCCCATTTTCTTTCGAGGGGCTGCTTCCGTCTCGAACCTTCCGGTTGCGCTTGCGTCCTTTGGGTGGCGTTGGCGGCGTTGGAGGTAAGACAGGCGCATACTTCTCGAGATGCGAGGGTTCTGTCTCTGCGCCTAAGGCCAGGTACTTAGCGATAATCGGATTGCGTTGCCTGTTGGTCGGTGTTTGCTCTGTGAATAGTGAGGACAGAGAAGGCTGGGGGGTCAAGAGCTGTTCTGCCCTCCGATTGATTGGTGTGAATTTCGATGGCGCAATGTATACATCGCTCTGCTGCCCTCTGGATGCGCATAGTCAGTATTCCATTCGCTGGGATTTTAACGGCAAGGAAGTGAAGGTGGAGTGCGCAGCGGATTGCTCACGCAGTTTCACCCGCAGTCTTCATTGTATCCAGCTTCCCGCCCTCGGTACGATGCCATAAACGGCTAGGAGGATTGATGGTGCATGCAGTGTGAACGCAAGAAACAAGACGCGCCGTGAGTGAATGGGGTGTGTGACGCGTTCCCCTCCTTAGTAAGAGGGGTCCTCAGCTCCTGCCCCGCCAAAAGCGGGCGCGTGGTCGCAGACTGACCCCAAGCTCAAGACGGCTCCAGCTTCACTCGCATCATTCACAGAATGCTGAATTGAACACCTTCACCTTTCACCACCTATATTCGCACAGAGCAGCTGAGCCTGCTTCTTTCTCTCGTTACAGTAACCTCGCCAGGTCAGCCGCTCTCACCTTTGTCTGCTCTTGTAAGGATCTCCGGCCGGGCCCCGTTACTGTTCACGCTTCTGCAACGTCGGTTCTCCGCGGGCTTTCTCTGACCTCATCTCGGACGCAATCGAAAGCGGCGCTATAGAATTGCCGTAAACCTGGATCAACGTCTCAGGAGGTCGCAGAGCAAGTAGCATACTCATCAATAGCAAATAACTATCAGCTAAAGCTTTGTTAGTCGAATCTTGTACCCAAATATGCCGGTAAGTCACCATGAGCCTTTTTTCATTTACCGCCCGAACCTCCACTGCCTATCTGCCCTTACTACGCATGCATATACTGGTCTCCAACGCTCCTCTTTCTGCTGGTTGGAACTGGCTTCCACTGTCCCTATGCCACTAAGAAGCTGCGTAAGAAGCAGTAATCTGCATACATCGTTGGCTTGGACTGTAAAGTCCAAAGACCCTCAATATTCCCCACCCTCTCAGAGAATCCCGTAATACTTTTGGTACGACCAGGCCTACCATGACTTGCAGAGCCTTTCATCATCACAAGAGATCCAATTTTCTATTAGCATGTCCTCATATTTGAGACGTCCTGTCCGTTTTATCTTTGCAATCGTTAGAGCATGACTGAAGGAGTGATTCCGCAAGCAGAAGAGACCATATTCGGCTGTCACTGTCCAAATTGACCGCTTGACCAGTGAACAATATGAGGAGAATGTACGTATACCTTATCATACAAACCATGTTTCCAATACTGAGCATAACGTAGGACATTGGTGGAATCCCAGACCTGATCGAGGTCGTCCGGATTCAGGAGTCTGGTCCTACCGAAGCGGCTCGCGCCATTCGGAAGAAGCTGTATGCCACCAGCTCGTGGGCCTTGATCATTCTAACATGTAGATCAGCAAGTATGGAAACCTCCACCGACAGCTCCGCGCATTGACTATTCTGGATCTCTTGATCCAGAACGCTGGATCGAGGTTTCAGAAGAATTTTGCGGACGAACCACTTCTCGAACGCCTCAGGTTGCTTGCTAAAGATGAAATGGTGGATAAAGAAGTGCGAGACAAAGTCAACGTTCTATTCCGCCAGTGGGCTGCCGCGTACAAGGGCACTCCAGGTCTTGAGCGAATTGCTACGCTTTATAAAGAATTGCCCAGAACGAAGCGTCCCCAACCGCATCAATCGCGTGTTGTTAGAGAGAATGAGGCGGAAGCCGAACGTGAGAATGCCTCCTCGCCCCCCGCGTCCCCTACGGTCCAACGACGGAGCTCGCCACCTCCTCACTTTCCGCAGGCCTCTTCTTCTGCTGGGAGGACGGTCGCTATTGGCAGTGCCGCGACCCCTAGCTCCTCATTGTTCAGGAAAGACAAGAAAAATAAGAAGAGTAAGGGAAAGCCTTTTAACCTCGAAAAGGAAAAGGGCCAACTGTTGGAAACTATTGCGTCTGCTTCTGTCGCAAGTAACAGTCTCACGAATGCCCTTCAACTCATCAACCGCGAGGTGCAGCGTGTTAGCGAAAACCAGGAAGTAGTGCAACGGTTTGAAACTTGCAAGCTTATCCGGCGTCAGATTCTGCGATACATTCAACTTGTGGAGTCAGACCAATACATCGGCAGTCTGCTGAATGCCAATGACGAGCTCGTCAAGGCTCTCATGGCATACGAGATTATGGATAAGAGCATCGACGACGACAGCGACAGCGATACCGAGCAATCGTCGCCACCTACCGCGTCCATGGCTGGTCTAAGCATGCAAGAAGCTCCACCAGCAAAGCCACCAAGACCCGCTAGTATTCCGATGCCGCCGGCTCGTGCAGCGGGCAAACAGCGAGCGGAACCACAGATGGAATCCGAAGATGACGATGACGACCCGTTCGGCGATTCTCATGGTAGGTCGACTTGATCATAGAGCGCTGCTTCCCGCTAATGCTTCCCAGCGGTCAAGTCTCCATACGAGCGCAGTGAGCCAACTTGGAGGGATGTTTAAGAGCCATCTGCACCATGACGATGGTCGTTCTTGGTATAAGGTTATGTTTTATTTACATTGTAGCTGCCGACAACACCCCTTGCTTGCAGTCTGGATGGTGGTTATGTTGAATAGGATATGGGAGGATTAGACCTGCACTCAATGTGATCATTCTCACAATTTCTTTTGCGTCTCCAGAACATGGAGCCCTGGAGCCAGTTACATCACATGAGACTAAACGGAAGTAGTCTAGCGTTGGCCTGTGCATGATGGCACGGCCACAGACGACGTCAGCCGCCTCATGCCAAGGAATCAAGACTGGACAGCCGCAGTTGTCGACTTCGACTCCTGCTTGCTACCACAACTCCTGATCCTCCCCAAGTAACCCTAACTTCGTATCCCAGGGGCTAGTATCACACTCACAGGTACCGCGCACACCCTCATTGGCGGACCTCAAGCTGGAAACTAACCGCCCGTAGTTGTACCAACTTGCCCTCCTCACGAGTCATTCCGTCACATACGCTCTCCATCCATCCGCTACCGGCACTCTTCGCAGCCATGCCCGCTTCTACCAAGGGTTCCGTCTCCTCTACCGCCTCCTCGATTGTGAAACCGGGTCCGGTCAAGCTGCCATGCTACTGCGGTGACGATTGCAGCTTCTGCTGCATCCCCTGCACCGTCATGTAGAAGACGGACACACGATACCAATCGGTGGTCGGTCACCATCACTACGGAAGCGGGATTCCGTTCCATATGCGCCATCTCGGACAGTCGATTGGTTGTTTTGGATGCCCACGGAGTTAATTGGAATGTAGCGAATACCAGCATACGGGACGAGGGATGGATGCTGCTCGAGCAGGCTTGGTGGTACATTTTTGCAGCGACTCCTTCATGTGTATACCTCGGCCGACCTGACAGCATGAATAATTCACGACTACTACTTTATTAGATCTATTGCATATCACTCAGTCGTGATTTGCCTTGGGCTTCATGCAATTGTTGTTCTCGAGTCCTGGAGCTGACCTCTACTATGAGATTACTGAGCGCTCGGAGAAGAGAAAGACAAGGATGCGGCGCAGTGTTTCAGCAGCGTCACACATGCAGCATAGCCCAGCAACATCAGAAATATGACGAGGCGCTGTTCCGGGGCGGCAAGCCCTGATGTATATGATACATACAGTTACCAAGCAACGCGTGTATAGGAGCCCCCAGAAACCGACGGGATCCATTCCTTCCTTCCCAACCAGCCAGTGTTCGCCGAGCTGGTCTGTTCTTCCAGTCCGGCAGCAGCGTATGCAGGGCCAAGACGGGGAAAATGGAGAATGTGGGTGCAAGAACGCGGAGTTCGTTCATGTAAATGTCTACGAGCGACTCGTGGAGGTGGTGGATGAAGAATATCGTTATGGTGGCTGTGACGATGGCGTAGATGAGGATAGTCGCTGCGGCATAGAGCGTATGTCCACAGATTTCCCTCGCCATTCTCTCCGTCCAGCCCACCAAGAACACACAAAACGTACACCCACGCCCTCGTTATCCTCTCGCGACAGAATCGATGATGCATTCACTTGCTCGTCCCCCATTCATTGTCCGACCTTGTAGACTTTGGACCACAACGCGATCGGACTACCACGCGACACTGGCCTCAAATCTTGCGACCTGAGGCTGCAATTACGCCCCATACCGCACTGAAGCTCTACCATACCATACGATTCAATTAACAAAACCCATATCTTGCCCTTAACTTACCCTCGAAAGCATGTGCAAACTCCACAAATTCCTCCCAAGTCCTCCCTCCCTCTCAACGAAAATCCCCCGCATACCCACCCCCTCACGGCATACTCTATAAAAAACTGCATTGCATCCCACACCATCCACCTTCAGACCCACACTCAATGCTAAATTTAGCCCGGGATAAATTTGGATTGGATTGCAAACCCCCAAGTATGCAGGATTGCGGCGTATGTAGCTCCGTTCCTCACGTGGGTGGAACGGCCCGCCATGCCAGGTGCTTGCTGTACGGATGCGGCGCGGGTGCTCGGACTGGGACCCAGGGCGGTGGGTGGTGTGGGTCGAGGGTTGGTGGATGGATGAGCTTCTGGGCGAGTTATGAATAGGTGCTGTGTCTATTTGTTTTGGGGTGGTGGGGTCGCGGACGGGGAGATAAATTTGGTTGGGGGGTTCACGTGGTGGGCTTTTTGTAGTGACGGCGGTAGACGAAACATAGTGTCTGGACTTTGGGAGTTGTCTGGAAATTTCAACGGAGGGTTGGTGGAGGGTTCGATGAAGACGGATTCAGAAGTTTGAGATGAGTTATTATATAATTGTTGGACCAGTTGATTTATGAAAGCGTGAGCGGATATCAGAAATTGAAGTCTAACAGAATTTACAGTAGATATCGTCCAGTCGTCCCTGCATCACCACTAATGAGCCTTGCCCTCGACCCATTCAGTAACACCAGCCGCCAACTCGCTAACCTGCCAACCACGCGCGTTCTAACCCAGGTCGGTCGCAGAAGCTGGTGTAGCTCTAGACATCGACCGCGGGGTTGGTTGTGTGATGCATCCCCAAGTCTCGAAGAACGCAGCTGGTATCGTGAGGTGCTCGATCCCGCACTGCGGCTATCGTGACTACGATGACTGCCATGTTATGTTGGATTGGAGAAGGGAAAAGAAATCCACATGCCCAGGCTCACTTCTTCCCCGGAAGAGTCATGTTCTTCCAGCCCTTCGGCGTGGGGGTATCTACGTCGAACGTGCTAGTGATCTTTGTTGACGTCTTTCCCCTCCTTGGATCGTCGGCTAGCGCCTTCTCGACATCCTTGTCTTGTCCGGTGGGTCTGTTGCGTCGTGGTGGCGGGGGATCGTTGAGCCGGACGCCTGTTCGACGGTTCTGGCGCTTGGTGGCAGGCAAGTCGGCCGTGGAGCGGCCTGTGATGCGACGGGAGGCGCGGCGGAGAGACTGGCGGACGTCCCATTGGCGTTTCTTTGCGAGCCAGAAGAGGACGGCGGAGCCGACTGGTGGGAAAGGTCAGTACATGGGATGGGTCTCAAGACGGACGAGATGGTTGCTTCTTACCCCCTAGCACGACTACGAGCGCGATGACGACGATGATGGCCACCAGGCCGCCCTTGGAGAGCGTGAATGCACCTTTGGAAGCGCCTGCTGCTCCTGCGTCGCTCGGGTCTTGAGGGTTGTCTTCGCCGCCGTTGTACCCGGTGTTGGGCGGCGCATCGTCCTGAGCGACGACCTTGTGTGCAAGCGCAAGGAGGGACAAGAGCCCGTATGCAGCGGAAGCCCTACTAGCCATGATGATGACCTGGTGTGGTGTGGCGCAGAGGACGAGTTCGCTTTGGGGGTCGGGTCGGATGGTACGAGAGCACACCACAATCACGTGTCGAAGGAAGCGCAGAGGTCGATTCAATCAGTCGGGAATCGTACAATCCTCACATCAGCGAGCAGCCGTCTCTATATTCGCGGCCTGTCCCCCTTCCCTACCCCGCGGCGGGTGCTTGACGGGCGGTTAGCCATGCTGCCAGTGTGATGGACCGGATAGGCTGCCGGCAGTAGCACTTTCAATTTGCGAGCGCTGGGTTCACAATGCAGAGGGCTTGGTGCCGTGCGCGAAGGGGATTGGCGAGGGTGGGCGCGTATGGTGTTTAGACGGGCGATCACAGTGCAGCGCAGGGGTGCGGAGCGGCGTTGGATTGGTTGCGAGTTTTGTGCGCAAGCGCCTGGGCTTGCATGTTTTGCCGACAGGGGCAGAGGCGAAACCACGACAGGGCAGTTTTTGGTTTGCCGCTACAGCCTGGGACACATGGCGGCGTAGCTTTCATGCATCTTGAGTGGGATGTCCGATGTGGGATGAATGCAAGGCGTGGCCGACGACACGGGAGACGCTTGGGGGATATGTAGGGCCCTGCGTGACCGCAGAAGAGCTCCAATTGACACACAGGCTAATCAAGTCCATCTAAACCATCAAAGGTATGTTCAGGGATCTCTCAGAACCCATTGAGTGTGAGGCTTTGCGCCTCTCCTCCGCAAAGTAGTCAGAGGCGGACTTGCCACATGCTGCCGAACCATAGCACCACGATGGTAATACATCGTATGTGTCGCTGCCATGTAGCTCCAATATGTTAGTATATGAGGCACAGTCCAGGGTGTCATGGTAGAACCTGAATAGTAGGTAGTTCCTCTGTACCTTTCGCTTTCGCACAGTCAATTGAGTCTATTTTCCATCTCGTGTCCCCTCCGTACCCGCGATTGATGTTTGGTGGAGCTCTTGTTCCTAGGAAACCGCTTTGTGCTGATGCCGCTGAGAGGAATCCGGTGGGTGGTGGGAGTCGAATGACAAGCCTTCTCCCTCACTGCAGTTGTATTGAGCAGCGAGAATGGGGACCGAGAAATCCTTTTGCGCGTTGTCATAATCCCATCTCGATCCACAATACTCCTGCCGTCATCTCCGACCTGGATGGCTCGAGGGCAGTTGCGACTTCCCCGTTGTTGGCGGAAGGTGCAAAGGCAGCCACACTTGACTTCTTGCCTCTCCCCGGGCAGCCTCCTCTCCACGACACCACACCTCCCATCTTTTCCTTCATCTCTCCTACCACATCTGCTGAACTCTCCACGGCTCTCACCAACACGCGCCGGTGCTTGCACTCGCGGCCACCTGCAGACAGTATGTCTGAATGGGCTGACCGAAAAGGGAAGCAGCCAGCCAGGGCTTACCATCCATCTCGTCTGCGCAACGAGATCACTGCCGAGTCTACTGATGACGAGCGTAACACTGGTAAAAGCACCGTACAGGTGCCGGACAGCCAGGTTGACATTCCCGAGACGCAGCTAGACATGTTCTCGGACGGCTTAGAGAATGACCGCGTACCTGATGACCAGGCTCGTTCAGAGCAGCCGCTGAGCCCTGGCGCTGCAGCTCTGATCAAGCGCACTCATTTCCTCAAGAAAGCACCTGTTGTAGAAGAGCCCCAGCTCCTTCTTTCTAGGCCCAGGGATACACCGATCCAGGGGTTCACCTTTCAGCGTGCACCGCATAAGCCATCGAAACCAGCTCAGCAAGCCGTGACGACCGCTCATATAGGCTCATCCCCTCCGTGCACGCTCGCTCTACCTTCTCCCCAGGGTTTCGGTGATACTCCAGCAAAAGGCAAGTGATTGCTAGGAACCGTTTTCGCGTCAGTTCCTAACCTCATCATCTAGAAAATGCTCGGAGTGAGCAACTGCCAGCACTATCTGTTCTGGAATCGGATCAACAAGGCTTGCCAGCGTGGCACGGCTCGCTAGCCCCCCCTGAGTCAGACGTCAACGCTGCATCACACGTCGTTGCTCCCCCGGTGGATAATGAGTTGCCTTCTTGGCCATCCCAGTAAGTTGGTCCTCAATCTACGCCCGCACATACCCTGGATCTTAGCTGATTCCTACAGTATGCAAGCTCCCCAATTTCCTCACGACGAACACACTGAAGGGCAAAACCCTCGCCGCCGTCCAAAAGGAAAGAGGACGAAGAAGGGGCGGAAGCCTAGACCAAACCGTGCCGATGCTGCTACGCCATTGGCCCCGAAGTCGTATTATACTGCCGAGGCACCTGTTGCTCCTACCGGAGTGCACAACGACGATGGCCTAGACTTCAACGTATTGGCCCTGCCCTCACAACCTCCGATTCAAGATAGGAGATACGAAGAAACACTTGTTACCCATGATGAAGACAAGCTCGAAAACGTTACCAACAACGGTAACAACGCCGATGCCGACACGGGACTACAAGAACAACAAGGGTGGACAACGGTGGCTGCCGTTGAGACCGCAGAAGAAGCTCTTGACAATGCACCCGAAGAACTGGCAGATGACGCTGTTCACTATGGATCGCAACAGCACGCGCCTACGAGTCCAGGTCACATTGGTCAGAATCACATTATGGAAGACGAAATGAGCATCCGTGACACTCGCGTTGGTGGTAATGAACAGGCTGGGTCCCAGCCCGAGGTTCTTGATGCAGTGCTTCACGATAGATCTACCCGCGGTGCCCCGGATCGGGTCACCAAGCCGCGAACGAAGAAGCGCACGAAAGGCTCATCGCTATTACCGTCCACAAGAACTACCGGGAACGAGAAACTCTCCCCAGATCACGAAGTCCTATTGAGCATGATGGCGACATGTCTCCGTGCTGGCGACTCCAAGGCCCGCGGCATTGTTGACGCAAATACGAAGGCTCACGAAACTGCTGTTGCTTCTCTGCAAGAAACTATTGGCCACCAAAGCAACTTCATCGAGAGCCTGCAAGTGCAAAATCACAACCTTCATGAGCGGGTGCAGAATATGTCTAACTCGACTACGCGACTGCAAAAGTATGTGAAAGGCATGGAAGGGGACTACTTGAGGCTCAAAGGCCAGACCGACAATCATAACAAGACGTGCAGAAAGCTTGTGAAAGATAAAGTTCAAGAAATCGAACAAGAGAAGACCGACTGGAAGTTTGAGTTCACGAGAACGGTGGAAGCCTTGACTACCAGCCAGCAAAAGATGAGGGCTGCCATGAACAAGTGCTATGGACAGTTGATAGTCACCGAATCCAAGCATCAATCTCTCTCTGAGAAATTCCGGGAGCAGACCGGCCTGTACGAGGAAGAGAAGCAGAGGCGCTCAGATCTTGAACAACAGATTCTGCCTGCAATTCAGAGCATTCAGACAAGTCTTGGAATCAACTACGCAGCCCTGACTGAGAAGTTGAACATAGTTCAAGGCGCTTTGGAAGATACCTCTGGAGAAGAGGAGCGAGACACTTCTCTGAAAGAATGCCTGGAAGCTCTTCGCAAGTTGCAAGCCACTCCTATGCTCACTATCCAGGACCTCCAGAAAGTAGAAGGATTGCTCCGATTTGGACATGAGAGGTATGTATTCACATGTTCCTTCTGAGCGGCTGTTGACTCAATGAAGCATCGATTCAAAGCTTGGCGATTTGACCAACTCCTTCGAGAAGATCGAACTTCCGACAGGCGAATTACAGATGTACATTCGGGACCAACTCCATGCATTGCGGGCTGACGTACTGAAATATGATGAGGCTTCCGCGGAGTACCACAAAGCTCGTGAATCGAATGAGGGTCTCCGTCAACAACTCGACGCCCAGAAAGAGAAGTGCGGCAAACTGGAGGAGTCAGTGCGCACGTCTCGGCAGGAGGAAGCCGACTTGAAGTTGAAATACGCAAGACTGGAGAAAGACCTCAAAAAGTGGAACGACATGGCCCGTGATCATGATTCAAATCCTTCTCAGTTGGAGCAAGAAATGGTCAACCTACGACAGCAGGCCAAAAAGGCTGGAGAAGATTTGCGAGCGAAACTCGCAGAACTAGGTCGTGCTCAGCAAAAAGTGGAAGACCAAGCGACAGAACTGTCCAACGCAAAGGTAAGTCCTCAGCTCACAATTTCCAAGATACCACTAATGCGCCTTCAGAAAACCCTCGAAGAGAAAGAGATTGCCTTTGAGAACGAGACGAACCGATTGAAGCGTGAGAGAGATGACAAAGACGAAGCCCTCCGGCACTTGCAGAAGGAGAAAGATGACCTTACAAACGAGTTGCGTCTCGCTCAACATGAGGTTCGCAGCATTACTTCCGAGAACGAGAAGTTGCGAGAGACGAACTCGGAGACAGACAAGGCACTGGACAAATACAAGCTTGATGTTGTTGAAATGTCCTCACAGTTGTCCGAGCTTGCAAGTCTGAAACAGCAGTTGACACAGAAAGCTGCAGCTCTTGAATCCAAGGACCAGGAGTTGATGGATGTGCGAAAAGAGCAATCAGGTCTGAAAGACGAGATCGCCAACATTCTCCAGGAGAGGAATCGACTTCAAGTGCGAGTATCCCAGCACCAATCTACCATTTCGGATTTGCAAAAAGAGATCAACGCCGGAAACGCGATGCTTGAAGCCAATGCTACCTCACTAAAGGAGATTCAGACTCGTGCAGGCAAGTTACAAGAAGCGAAAAAGCTATTGGAGTTGCAGTTGTCCGCAAACCAGTCAACCGTCTCGACGTTGAAAAAGGAAATGGAGACCCGGGATATGACCCAACAGACTAATGCCGCGGCATTGAAGGAGATACAGAGCCAAATGGACATTTTGCAGAAGGATAAGCGAGACCTAACATTCAGCTTGGACCGTTCTCGCGCCACTGAAACCAAGCTGAAAGATGATCAAGCCATTTTCTCCTCTGAGAGAGAGAGCCTTCACGTTGAGCTGGCCAAGGTGCGCACATCATTGGAAGCCAGCGACAAGGAGTTGCGACGGATACAAATCGATGCAGCGGAAAAGTTCAAGACGAGCATGGAGAACCACGTCGGCGAAATAGACGAGCTTAAGCGCCGCTTGAGTCAAGCTGAAAGCGCCGTGAAAGAGGCAGAGAGAACTGCTGAGTGCAAGAGTCGAGAGCTCGAGGCACACAAGAAGGCTATCGACGAAAAGTCCGCTCTACGTTCTGCTTCTCCGCAGCCACCCCCGAGTACATTTCCAATTACGCAAGATGGCGGGTTATTGAGCAGGAAAGAGACAAGGGCCAGGAAGAAGCCCAACCGGCAGAACACCATGGTTCTCAACGTCGTTGATGCATCACACAGCCAGATGACGCAGACTGTGCCTCAAGTCAATGGCCCGGACAACGGCCACGATGATTGTGGAGAAGGTTCAGATATTGCTGATATAGATTTCACGGAGTACCTTAGAGAACCTGACGACCACGGCGGATTGCTTGATAACAATTTTGTCAAAGTCAAGCCAGAGGGTCAGAAGGTGACTATGGATATTGACAAGTTCAACATGAACATGAAAAAAGAATCCCGGTCTGCCAAGGAAGGTACACCCTCCAGCTCGCTCTCTGATCCCCCATCATCTGCGGGTATCATGGATATGTCCGAGCTTGACCAGGGTACTACACTCGCTGCAGGTTCTGCTGGTAGTCATGAGCGCTCCGTGCTTGAGGAGCTGCCGCCTGAAGGCCAATGTGACGAGACACCTAGACGATCGTCTCGCATTTCTCTCCACGATTCGCTCTCCATTTCCCAGGATCGTCCCAAATCCCAAGCAAACACCGGTTCCCGAATGCTGCCGCCCCCTATTCCCGCTGTAGCATCTGGGCAAGGTGCTCGCAGTCGTGCGAGGGCCATTCGTCCACCATCCTCGCAAGGCGGACACGCTCAACGGGCTGCCGAGTCGAACCGAGCCGGGTCTAGTTCTCCTGATTACGTTCATCGACATACACCACGCCACAAGAAATACGGGTATCAGGGCGGTACGGTGGCTGCCGCAGCAGACAGCCAGGGTTATGAAGTATCGCAACCAACCATGTTCAGTGAGATGCTCAAGCGGAAGGGCTTAGAGGCTTCTGTCGACGATGATGAACCCTCTAAGCGACACCGAAGCTCATCGCGGTCGTCCTCGTCTTCTTCCCCTGACCGAGGGTCTCAACATCACCAAGCTGGCGCGCCTAGCCAGAGTCCTCGCACTCGCCAACAGCACAGTCCGCAGCGCATGTCCATATCCAGCAAGGGACAGTTCAAACGTTCCGCTAAGACCAAGGCAACCCGTGCGGTCGCTGGATCTTCCGGTCGGTCTACGCGATCCAAGAGTATGTTTTCATATACTTCCCTTCGTTCAGCTAGCTAACTTGTGCGCAATAGCTGATGGGAAGCGCGGCAACGAGTATGATGCGATGTTCGAACGGGAGATTCGCTCTCAAAGCAAGCGCGGCATGCGCTGAGGCTATCGATGCCCAAGGTGGTATCCTAATCGCTCGTCTGTGTTTGCGAGCACAAAGAGATGTGCCTCGGTGCACGGTAGCTTCGGTATTGGGACGTTGATGCTGACTCTTCTGATATCTTTTAGCAAGTACGTCGGGTCGAGATATTGCGCCTACCGTCATGTCCATACTGATGAGCTTTAAGGATGCCGTCTAGTTATACGTTCGGATACGCAAGTAGTCGGATACTCTGCGGCGGATGAGATATGAAGGCTATCGTGAGCAGGAATGAGATAATATGTATGGGGCTAGTGTGTCTGTGGTGCTTCGCGGCTCCCGAGGGGTAATAAGCTTGTTGATGCTGTGGAGGACGGCGGAGGGAGTGCCATTCGATCGAGATGTATGATTCAACTGTATGGAGTAGATCTCAGTAGCCAGATTCCAGATATGTTCATACACAAAGTGGTCCCCTGTCAGGCATACCAAACCTCATTGCCCCGTTCTTGCAGCTGCACGCGCAGGCCCTGCGACCTGATAAGTCTTGGCCCTCGTCAGGTCTGTTGTCATGGTGAATTAGCTTGGTGCCCGGCGCCCACTTTTGATTTTCGTCCTTGCCTGGCCTCTGTCTCCCTCTCTCTCCTGCAGCTCCTCTCCACCCCCACCACCAAACCACCACCTCGCAATTCTTGCATCTCTCTTGCCTGCATCGGCATCTGCTTTGAGTACGCTCCTCTCGCGTTCTTTTTTACTTCTCCTCCTTCTCCACGCCGACTGGCGGATCGCGGGCGGTGTCGCAGCGACCTTGTCGCTCTCCCTGACGGTAAGTTATACCCACCCACTAACTGCAACTGACATGCACAGCTCTGACAAGCCTTTTACAGGCTATTAGAGCGAGCCTCAGGTATCTTACCTGCTCTGCAAGGTCTTGGTGTTGAAATTTCAGCGTCGAGGCTCGCGTTGGGGGCGCGCACGCCACGCACCTCCGACGGCAAAACAACAACAACCCCAGCCAGCATGAGCATGCAGGCAGCTTCATAAGTACGTATAGCCCCTTCTAACTCCCAGCAGCGACTTTATAGGTGAGTGACGGGCTGAAACAGCTTGGTCATCGTCGTCGACGCCGCGACGCCAGGGGCTTCTCCGCCTTTGACCGGCGCGGGTGCGACAGCATTGTAAGTATACAAAACCACACCCCAGCTGCCATGCAGCAAGAGCACACTCGGTTAACTCTCTAGAGAAATCCACTGATAGCTTCTGCAGGTTCGGCGCTTGAGGACTCCGTGCGCGTCTGCTTTCGCCGACTCAACGCGCGGGTGGTGGCAGCATGCCACGCACTTCCTCTGCGATACAAGCAGAGATTCTTGTCCGAAGATGCATCTGCAGAGATGCGACTGGCTCATCACCTTGCCATTGAACAAGCTTGTTGGCCATGCAGCTCGACTTGTCGCTGGCGACGACCAATTCCTTGAGCGTCCGTGCGCAGGCTTTCGACGCGCACACTCCACGCAGAGTAAGTTCATACCCTCCAGCTTTTGACTCCCACTCTCATTCAACTACGCCATACACTCGATAAACTTGAGCTGACGCATGTGCAGATTGGCGGGCGTCGTGGTCTCAGTGACGCCGCCTCCACCCTTGGCCCCCAGCTTCAGCGGCTACACGTCGCGCACACTGCGATCGATGATGTCGATGATGTCGACGATGACATGGTGTCGTGATTAATTGGTCTCCTAGGGTCTCCTCGCGCTCATCCGAATGAGCAGCTGGGAACGGGCCATACACAGGTATGAAGCCTTCTCTTGAAGCAAGGTAAACATCCCTCCTCCTCCTATAACACCCCGCCACCGAGTCGTCGGGCTTGCGGCCATATGGCAGTAGGCAGTCTTGCGCAGTTCAGCTGCGTTCGACCGCGTTCGCTCTTTGCATCGGTTGGTGGCAACGCCGACATGATCCTATGGACCATGGCTAGATTGACGTCCTGCTCCGACTACTATACGGCCATGGTTCGGCGACTCGTACATCCATCGTTTGCGCAACTGCGCTCAGTCTTCAGAACATCGCTGACTTGTTCTTAGGACACAATCCTTCATGCATACCGCGCAGATTTTCGACAAGATTCGGCGGCGGCGGCGACGACAACAGTAAGGACCTGATGCGACGCTGGCATCGTGACATTGTCACACCTGGCTTCACAGCCAGAGAAGAGCTATAGATTGGAAGAATGGACTGCCACCTTCAGGTAAGCCAGCTGGACTCGGCCATCTTACCCCCTCCCTTCACGGCTGGTCACAGAGTGGGGCTATAGTTCTCTATACTTGTTCCACTTCTGTGTTTGCGTATCATCGTCAGCCAAGATTGAAGTCTCCTACGGGTGACGCAGCGCTGCGGGCTCCCCTCTTCGGAGTGGGATAGGTTGGTTACGACTGGGCATAGGTTTGTAAATGGCCCACGGCGAATCGGCGGGTAGACCTTTTTGCGCTTCGCAATGCTAGCGGTTAACAGCTGACTGGCTTGCGACATGTCGTGCCTGCAAAAGCGACTGTAGCGATGCGGAATGACCCATGCGTCCGGATATGTCTCACATCCAGCTCTACCCAGCTGATCTACGGTCATGGTTTTCTCGACATCGCACATTTCTGGTTCTCTTCTGTTGGCTTTTCTTTGCCCATCACCGAATCGAACGGATGCTGACTTGATCCGTTATCCCACAGGCTTCGATCGATCCCCTCGTATGTGCGCGTCGCCGCATGGTCTGCCTAGCTCGGTATCGTACGTCCTTCTCTTCAGCTCCTGTCCTCCAAGTATTTCGACCAGCCCAAGATTCGACGGGCCGAGAGCAACCTATGATGGTTATACTGCGCGCGACGCATGGCACCAACGCATAGCAGCACCATGGGTTTCGCTACCGCTTCTGCCATAGTTCCTCTGGTCGTTGTTGCTCGTACGTATGCCCTTCCTTCCCTGTGTCACTTGCAGACGCCTCTGAACTTTGACTTGGACCTACCAAGGCCAGAGGACATGGTATGTACCTCTCCCTCTTCTTCGCTCTCTTCTTCCTCTCTTATCCCCAAACGGCTCCAGTCAATAGCAATGATCCCCTATATCATCAGCCAGAGAACATGGAGCCAGGAATAATGCTGCATCTGTCCGTTTCTAAGCAGCGAGCCAAGAACAAAGCTGTATTTGTTCGTTTCGTTACACAGCTGTATCCATGTCGGCGTCGGCAGCAGCCACCTGCTAGCTATGTCGTTGTGGTTGTCCTAGCTCGTACATTTCCTCCTTTGCTGTCTGCATTTTTCACAAGACTCCTCTGGAGAATACACGCTAACCATTCTCCAGTTTCGATCCGGATACCAGCTTCCAGATGGGCCTCCACAAAGCTCGGTAAGTCGCACCCTTTTCCTTCTCTTCTCCATTCCCATGTCCGGCCCCGGCATCTGGATGCGACGTCCATAGTCGTGTTCAGCCATGCCCGTCCTAGCTCCAAGAGAGAAGGAATGCACGGGGCCTATATTGAATGCAACACTCGCGGAAGGGTGGGAGGGATAGGATTACATAAAAGACAGCTAAGCGCAATTTGTGTTTCGGCACATTTTGTGGTCATGTAGTATCGTTCCGGGACTCGGCCTGTGCGAGTCCGATTATGTACCGCGATCGACGCAGAACAGTCCCATCTCGGCGTTGGCACCTGGCATGCTATGTCGCTGGTGGTAGTTTGTGCTCGTACATTTTCATTTTTTGTTTGTTCGACGCTAATTCTTAGTGCTGACTCTGACAGGTTTCGATGGCTATTGATCCGAGACAACGCAGGAGATTGAAGATGCTGCTGGTGATCAGGATGAGCTCCCATCAACGTCTCATCAACGTCTTAGATGCGCTTGAGTCGAGGCGCAAATTTTGAGTAGTAAGTCGACATTTTCTTATCCTCTGACTCTGGCAATGATGAGAAAAAAAGAGAGCTCGTGGAGAGAGCCCGGGTTGTACGTTTCAGGTACCCTAGCATTGCGAGGTCTCCATGCACGAACCCAATCTGTGTAGTATCTCTGAGCCGTACCCACAAACTCCTCTTATCTCAAGAGCGTTACATAACCCAGCTAACTCTTGTGATTAAGGAAATTTGAGTAGTAAGTCGTCATCTTCCTATCCTCTGACTCTGGCAATGATGAGAAAAAAAGAGAGCTCGTGGAGAGAGCCCGGGTTGTTCGTTTCAGGTACCCTAGCATTTGCGAGGTCTCCATGCGCGAACCCAATCAGTGTAGTATCTCTGAGCCGTACCCATAAACTCCTCTCATCTTAAGAGCGGTAAATACCACAGCTAACTCTTTCGAGTAGGAGCCTCTCTATCGCTGCGATAGGACACCTTGATCAAAGTAAGTTACTCCTCCTATCACCTCTTTTCCATTGCGATGATGAGAATCAATGGAGGCTGTTGAAAATCCGACTAGACTGCGGTTCTGGTTGGGCTAAGGACGGTTCTTGGGGCATGTCTTGAACCGTTCTCCTTCTCTTGTCTTCATGGACAGTCGAAAAATGACTAACGCGTCCGGCCAGGGACTCTCTCAGCCTTTGTGGCCTTTGAACACAACCAGCTCCTTCGACACCGTTGCCTATCCGGTACTATGACAACGTCTAAGTCATCTCTTCTTCTGGTAAGTCAATATTCCCTGCGTCGAGAAGAGACGGACTTGTTAAGTCCATGTGGCGATGATTATAACCATCCATTGGAAATTGAGAGAGCCCAAGAGCTGCATGTTGTTTAATGTGGTTCGTGGTTTTTGTTGAGACACAGGCACCCCAAAGAGTTAGCGTCTGAGCCACGCATCGAAGATACATCTTTTTTTATACGCACCTGTCAATCAACAGCTGACGTACACATATAGGTCCTTTGTTGGTCTTTGCACCTCGCCACCGCTACGGCTATCTTTTCTTCTGGTAAGTTAATACTCCCTGCGTTGAGAGATGACGGACTTGTTAAGTCCATTGGCGATGATTATAACCATCCATTGGAAATCGAGAGAGCCCAAGAGCTGCATGTTGTTTAATGTGGTTCGTGGTTCTTGTTGAGACACAGGCACACCACACTATTAGCGTTTGAGCCACGCATCGAACGATCTTCTTCTTACCACTATTCGTCGATAGTAAGGTAGCTAATCGCTCAAGCCAGGACTTTATCGGCCTCCGACAGGCCGCGTCGTTCTTGTCGAGTTCGATATGAGTTTACCGTATTGGTAAGTTATCCCCTCTTTCCATTATGGGGACTTGAGAGAAGTTCTTGTGGCAATGATGAGAAAAATACCAGCGCAGAGAGCCCCACTACAACTTTCACTGGGGTTTTCTTTGAGGCTGTTAGTGTAGTGTTAGTGTATCAGTGTATCCGTTTAGCAGTCTGAGCCACTCACCGAACAATCTCATTTCGCCGACATTCCTCGGTGGTATGGTCGTTAATCGCTTCAGCCAGGTACCCAGCCGCCTTCGACAATCCGCGTCGTCCTCGTCGATTTTGGTCGAGCGCTTCTCGTATTGGTAAGTCATCTCCGCTTTCAATTATTTCGGACTTGAGAGAAGTCCTGGTGGCAATGATTAGAATCTGCACCCCGACGACACAGAGAGCCTGAGTACCCCTTTTCCCGGTCACTTGTGGTTCTCTTTGAAAAATTAAATCCCAAAAATTAGCACTGAGCCATACATCGAACGACTCCTTCTCCCAACTAGTCATCGATCGCATGTCCGCTAATCGCTTCAGCCAGGCACTTCGTCGCTTTACTAAGCCGGTCTTGAATTTTCGACTCAGGATCTCGCATACTGGTAAGTGGTCCCCGATGTCGATTCTTCTGGACTTTACGTCCTTTGGCAATGATGAGCATCATGAAATTGAAGAGAGCCTGAGACCCCTCGAGTGTGGTTCTCTTTTGAAAAAAGAAAAAAAAAAGAAAAACAAAGAACAGAAAAAGAGAGAGCCTGAGCCATATACCAAACGATCTTACCTCACCAATATTCATCGATCGTATGGTAGCTAATCGCTTCAGCCAAGTACTTGACCGATTTACCAAGCTGGTTCGTCTTTTCCATATCATACCGGTAAGTGGTCCCCGATATCGATTCTTCCGGACTTTACATCCTTTGGCAATGATGAGCATCATGAAACTGAAGAGAGCCTGAGACCCCTCGAGTGTGGTTCTCTTTTGAAAAAAAAGAAAAAACAAAGAAAAGAGAGCCTGAGCCATATATCGAATGCCGTCATTTATACAGCGATTTTTTCGACGTCAAAAGGCTAATTCGCGGCGACTAGGTCCATTTGCAAACGCTTTTCGTTACACCGGTAAGTCGCAGAGTGGCTTACTGGTTTTAACATCGAAGGATCGGCTTTTTCGAAAGAGCGGTCACCGGGTAAGTCTTTGTTTTGCGTCCGTCGTTGGGGCTGTGTTGGCGATGAGGAAGGAAGTCCAGCATACGTCCGGTGTACAGAGGATCTATGCTTCGGATTGTGGAGCTCGCTGAGCGACCACTTTACGCGTCTCAGCCTTTCCACTCTCGACGTCGCTCTTCTTTCCTTTGATAAAAACAAACTAACGTCTCAGACCAGCTCTTCCTCGTTCGACGTCGAGATCGGCAACAATGTAAGTCGTCCAAAGTTACTCTTTCCGACACTCTTCTCAAACGGCCGTGGTGCCCAGGCCCGGAGCTCTCATCTCCGGTCTTGGACACTGCTTCCTCGGTTCTCGAGACGGGCAGGCGAGGACCGGGGCGGGGCAGGCCAATATGAACGAGAAAGCGCAATCCAGTAAGATCCAGAGGGGACTACCTCAGAGTAGTATAAGCAACTTAACAGACCGGGTGACTTGGCCGAAACCATTTGTAGGATTGCGTCGACGCAGGACAGTCCCAAGGGTAGTAGCGCGACCTCCGCGTTGTACACCCTGTGGTAGTCTGTGCTCGTACATTTTCGAGTGTGGCGGATGTCGTTGTTTCCTTAGAGATGCAGTTCAGACGATTTGTTGACAAGCTCCGCAGGTGGCTCGAATAGCTCTTAGTATATCTCGGGTATACCGCATCCATTGGCGCTGGGTTGTAATTCCTGGTTCATGCAAGACGACTCGGAGACTGGACTGTTGGGTTTCAATCGAAGTGCTGGTCTAGAAGCAAAAGGATGTCAGTAAGTGCCTGGTCACTGCCTTCAACGAACCTCTTACAATGATGAACCTACCCTGCCCTCCAACATAATATTTTACTATCCGATTTGATGAAAGTTTATGATCTGATTAACGATGTTCATCTCACGTCGACGTACTGTTCTCGTTGCAGCAATTGCTTACTCGTATGGCGGCAGATATCCTGTAAAGCCGAGACGGTCAAGCGCTGATAATTTAGTAAGTGTCTCTTTCCCGTTCGTTTGAGAACTCAACTATCCGGATGATGAGATATTGATAACGTACTGGAAGCGTCATTGGCTGTTGCTGTCAAAACGAACATCTGACGATTCCGGATGCCGTTCAAGGTTGCGCTTGTGCTTCTAATGGACCTTTCGCTAACAGTTCGACAGGCAATTGGGGTGGTTTTGTCTCTTGAAATCGTACAAAAAGGTAAGACATCTCCCTTCTCTTTTGTCTTGGGAGTCACCTCCCTTCGAAATCCCCTTTCACAATGATGACTCTAGCGCTTTTTTTCTGAAAGCCTCTCAAGGCTTCTGAAGTCACCATATCTTGTCTGAGACGGCTTTTTGCTCCTCGAGATTGACCACTGTGTTTTTGACGGACACGTCGCTGACTTTGCTAAGGTACTTTAAGAAGTTTTTGTCTCTTAAAAGTGCATAGAGGTAAGAAGGACTTCCTTGTATCTATGCTTTAAAGTCATCTTCTTCGTCGCTTTGTACCTTTTTCCTGGTCTGGACATGGTTTGCCAAAGGCCTACGATACGAGTCTTATCGGTACGGGTGGTTCGGCGGAGAACGTTCGTGTGAGAGTTTTCGATAGGCGTGCGGTGTGTGGGAAGAATCTGCTCTAAGGTCAGTACATCTTTTTACGTCTTTTCTTATTGCTATGTTGCGATCTTTCCTTCCGGAGGGCTCTGATAAGACGGGCACGCAACTCTTGCAGATGACAAGGTCTGGCGCAATAAATCTTTTCGCATCGACAGAGGGAGCGACGATGTATGACTGGCCTGAGGCGGATGCTCAGAAGAGTTAGACGAGGTCATCCACACGGTAGTGGAGTAACGGCATCTTTGTCGGATACTGACCGCGGCGGCTGGTGTCGCTTTGAGCTCGTCGCATGCCATTCGCTGCTGCCGAGGTGGCTATCCGAAGTCCTGTTAGGATGTTTGCTGGTAATTTCGTCCAACACGCACGACAAAGACATGGTATGTATAGTCTTTTTCTCCCCACTCTTTCGCACTGATGACCATATGGTAGCTCTGCGGTGTGTACTCTGTCGAGGAATTGAGCCATGGGCGTATGGGTTGCGTTCATGTCAGCGCCGTCGACTTGATTGCGGCTCGAGTGCAGGTATCGACTGAGGAAAATGTCAGATCGCAGGGCGAGCTACGTGCTGCATATAGGTCCATGTCTAGGTTAGTACTTTTCTTTTCTCTGCATCTTTCGCGTTCTCTGAGGACGATGTTTCTGTATCCTATGCTTACCGAATCTTCCGAAAACCTCCCGAAGTAATCTTCTGCTCTGAGCTCTTCCGTATACATGTAGTTCCCAGGCGCATCATCGGGGTTTTTGCTGACATGGACTGACTAGTTGCACCATTCAAACTTGACAAAAGCTTCCATGTGAGCGCTTACAATCCGGAGGCAGTCCACCTCCGCCTGGGTACTTGCCCACATGTAGTGCTCAAGTGCCAGTCACTTCACGTGACTAGAGATCGATGCCGGCAAGAGCGTTCTCCTCCTCCATCCGTCACGGAATTGGTTATCAGCATCTCCAAAGAAGTTTTCCTCCAAGTTCCTGACTGTGTGCTGGATCTGTCCCGGCTGATCAGTAGCACACGTGTGTCGTTTTGCATCACGTGCCCATCACTCCGCCCAGCGTGGGCGCTCGAGTGTGCTCATGAACCCCGGGCCAACGCTGCGAAAATCCCCAGCGTTTGTGTGCCGTCCAGATCAAGAGCACTCTCTCTTGAAGTTATGCACAGCTTCCAGGCCCCGAGCAAGTCTTTCTGTACACGCTCTTTGATGATCTGGTATACCCAGCTCTTGCCGCCGGTCGCAAAAATGCTCGTCCGTACACACAGTCGGGCGGGAGTGACAGTAGCATATCTGCACCTTTCTCCACCGGGTTTTCCATGAAAAGTATCTCATGCGATATCCTTCGGGCTCTGGTCAGGGCCCTCGGACTCCTCTGTGCCACGTGACGCGAAAGCCGTTCGAGTTTACGAATTCCCGCGCCCTTGGTGTCTGACCGCCAGGGCATGTATGGCGCTCCAGGCTCATTTTTTATATTGTTCTCGACGGTGCGGCGATCGACGTTGGGGATGAGGGGAATGATGTGTGGTTCGACGGGAAGGTGTCATCCTATATTGGGTTAGCTGCCGGTCACCCCTAATCGGACGTCAAGCTTCGACAACGTCTCGACGACATACCTTGAATTTGTTCCTCTCAAAATGCCGGGCGGCAGTTCTGACATTCCTGTGTATCTCCCACATTCAAATCCCTTTGGCTATCCTGTCTGAAGTTTGTCCGATGGAGTGTTTGCTGTGGCATGCAAGCAAGCAGCGACGCACGCTCTCAGACCAGCAAGACTTCCACCTAGGATATGACTGGCTGTACGTCGGCTATTGGTCAGGCCATCTATCTTCTCTGCGAGGCCGAGATGCATCTCTTTCCTCACGCCGCATCCGTTGGCCCTATTGTCCTAACGACGCAATGTTCGAGTTCGAAGCCTTCCCGCGGCGAAGACCGATGCTGTGTATCGCTCTGAACTATCGGCCTTCTGCGACTCACGCAGTTTCTAGTCTTCGGACGGATTGGCGCGCGGTGCCCGGATTCGGTCGACGGCGTCGAAAAAAGGTCGTCAACTGAAATTACTTCAGCCGCCTGTATCATCTTAACAAAATGTCGGTGCGGAAATTGGGTCTGCGATCGCGTCATTGAGTACCGCCGAAGCGTGTGGTGAGAATTCCGGGATGGCGACTCTCACGCATAAAAGAGTGGCAGTCTCCGGCTATTGCCAACGCACAGCCTATCGCCGTGTAAGTAATGCTTGCCGCTTATCACCACGCCATACCTACGCCATGCATGTTCGTCTTCAGTTGGATTCCTGCGTCAGGCAATTTGAGCCCAGGTATTTCGACGGCCGTCCCGAAGAGGAAGAAGAGTTGTTGTGTCGGTGGCGCCATGGCCGCCCGAGACCCTGAGACGCGCCGATCTCGAAGGCTTGCTTGTATTATCTTTCGGCCCTCCGAGGACTCGGCCAACACAGCTGGAGTCTAAACGCTTCGAGTTATACCTGCTGCCGACAGCTCATTCAGCTATTGCACGGTGACCTGCCTGATTTGTTCGACATGGCTGGTCTCCTTCAGCTGGACGTAAACAAGCATTCAAAATGTTGTTATATCTGCCACGCACGGGCTTGTGTACTCCCGGTCAGCAAGGCCAGTTCAGTGTTGCAGTCGACGAATCCTTTGTCGCTTCGGCGTCCTTGCGCGGGGCCCCCTCGGTAAAGGGCTGCAGATGCGGATCGGGTGAGGTATTTGACTTCGGCGTTCGTTGGCCAGACGAGATAGGCATACGGTCGTACAATTCGAGCGCTGGAAAATAGCGACGCGATAGCGGGGAAGGGGCAGCTAGAGGCAGTACTGTTGCGGAAGTTAGCCTCACGGTACTGTCGCTCAGAGTCTCGTGTCATGTTCGCAGATACTCACCAAAGGGTCTTCTCCCGGTCCCCCGCGCTGTACAGGCTACTGCCATCCTATTGCTATAGGAGTCTTGAGCGGGCGTCCCCCGTATCCATGGATAGGTCGAGATCTCGTGCGCGGTGCCGCTGCAGTCGACGAGGCGAATAGAGTTTGTTTCGAATGAGAGGTTACCTGCTGCATAGACGTTGCGACCAACATGCTAGTTGGTGAGTGGCCTGTATAGGACGGGCCGAAATTTTCGTGAGGAAGGGGGAGTTGGTGTGTCCAGGGAAGAGGGGCACGAGAGGAAGACGCTTTGCAATACAGAACGAGCGACAAACGCTCAGCGTCCACTCGACTTACGAACGCGCTCCCATCACGCAGCCCAATCTCAAACTAATGACGCCGCTGCCGCTCCCCCTGCCCACGCCAAACGCCCCCGTCGGCAAATCGCATGCCAACCTGCCTGCATCTACCCCACATACCGATCGTATCCCAACGTCTTCGACTCCCTCTCCACGCTACCACAGTAGGCCATTCGTCGACCCCTGAACCTTGCTGCCACCGTTGTTCAGCTCGCCGGGCTGCCTCGTTCCCTCGATATGAGCCTCGGAGGCTACGATTGTATACCGCACCACAACCCGTCTGCCCTCTCTCCTCCTATCTCGTCCGTACCCGCCGAAGGCTCGGAGGGAAAGCACAACAGGGACTAGCACTTTGGATGTACAGGGGTTATCGCTTGCGGTTGTTTGAAGATGCCGGTCTGGCAGACTAGATGTTTACTTGTTTGCTTCGGCATGTTTGCCGCGCATGGTCACGCAACAGCACAGCTGGCGGGGCCGGAGAGCTTGAGTCGGATATACAATGGAGATTCAATACAATCATTTCTTATAAAGCCTAATTCTAAGCTCCATGTTGCAAAGATGGTGGTGGCTCGTATGAGGAGAATAAAGACGTAGCGATCGGCCAACACATCTGCTTGTTGCGCGCTCGGCCACCACAATCCGGTGCAGCAAGCGCTTGCTTTCGTATTGCTCAGAGTCGAAGGGAGATGGCTTGAATATGCGCCATGGCGTTTCTGGCACTCTGGATCTCTGCGGATCGGCTGCTGGGACGAACAAGGCGGCGGCGGATGCAGCGCGGCGCGTCGCGCGGATACGGCCAGGGGCCCAAAGGGAGTGGAGACTGAGACTGATACAGATGTTGTATTTTTGAGTTGAACTAACTATTCTATGAGGGTCGTACGATGCTAGAGATGCCCGTGTTGGTGTTGCGATCACGCTGCAGCGCTGTTCTCCACGCCGTCGGCGCCAGTGAGGCTGCGCTCTACGGGCGCACCCCGCGGCATCCCCGTCGCGCCCGGATGCGCACAGGGCCACCGTGCACATGTTTAGATGGCTTGGAGCGTCAGCATACTAATAACTTGTCTCGTGGTGTTGCAATTGTTTGTCGCCGCCCCATTCACCCGATCGCATCTGCGTGAGGAAGTGCGTTTTCCTATCGCGCCCATACCCAACGCTCTCCACATCTCGGTCAGAATACTAAGAATGTATTTTGGTGTTGCAGCTGCCTGGTGCCCGCCCGATTCATCCGGTCGCATCTAGTGAGGAGGTGAGTTTTCCGCCCGCGCCTGTGCCCAACGCGATGTCTTTCCTGGTGGTGCAACATCCCGGTGCCGCCCTTCCATCCTGCCATCTACTGAGAAGGCAACCCTTGTGCGTGCGCGTCTGCCTTCAACATGCTCAACATCCCGTCTACGCCCCTTTCCCGCGCTGTGAATGCTAGCGCTTCCGTGCAGAGTTGTTCATGAGTTCCGTATGCCCGTGTACCCGATGCAGCCGCCATGTGCAACTTATTGCCGCCTATGAAGCTAGTGAGGGTCGGGTTGAGCGTGCGCTCCGTAGCCACGGTAGGGCCTAACATCCTTAGCATCCCGGCAGCGCCACGCCCCTTTCCCGGCCTGTGAATGCTCGCGCTTCCCTGTAAAAATCTTCATGATTCTGTCTGCCCTTGTATCTATGTTGGTTGTCACACTTAATAGAGCCGCCATGGGCCCCTCTATCGTCTGACAAGCTTGGGAGGGTTGTGACGAGGGTGGGCTCCGCACTCAAGTCAGTGCCAGCATTCTCAACATCCCGTCTATGCCCCTTTTCCAGCCTGTGAATGTTCGCGCTTTCTTCTAAGTTTGTTGATGTGTTCTATATACCCCTGAATCAATTGGAGCCGCCCTGTGCCCCTTTTTTCGCCCATCAATCCCGAGTGCCGTGATGAGGGCGGAGATGAGGGTGGGCTCCGCAGCTGTGTCTCCGTGTCCACATCACAACTATGCCCCTTTTCTAAGTCTAAAGATACTAGAACTCCTTTTATAGTGTTTTTTTATGTGTTCCGTGTTTTCATATAGCCGACGCGGTCGCCGTATGCCCCTGTTTCCGCCTACCAAGCCCACTGAGGGTCGTGATGAGGGCGGGGGTGAGGGTGGGCTCCGCTCTGCTCTCCAGAAGCACCATAGGTCCAAAACACTGGCTGCAAGCCGTGGTGTTGCAATTATAGATAGGGGAAGATTTTCAGATTACTGCCCCAGCATCCAAAGCTTGTATTGGTGTTGCGCCACACCCAGAACCCCTTATTTCCGCGTATAAAGCACAAGGATGGTGCGCTCCCCAGTCACGCGATACTCCCTGGAAACGCCAGTGGTTCTAGAATAGATGCTGCACGTCGTGGTGTTGCAGTAAGGGGTAGTTCAAGATGCTTAGATTGATGCAGCGGTAAGCATCCCAAGCTCGCCTTGGTGTTGCGGCACATCCAGAGCGCCCCCGTCGCCGCCTACGAAGCCCAGCGATGGTGGGGTGAGGGTGAGGGTGGGATTGAGCGCCGCGGGCACGCTTTGCTTCGCATCAACACCAAAGGTCCCAAAACACTCGCTGTAAGCCGTGGTGTTGCAGTAAGGGGTATGGTAAGGCGCTCAGATTGCTACAGGCTCAGCATCCCAAGCCCGTATTGTTGTTGTAGCATATCTAGAGCCATTGTCGCCGCCCATCGAGCCCAAGGAGGGTCGTGGTGGTGAGAAAGGGGTGAGGGCCGCAGCCACACGTTGCTCTCCAGCGACACCCAAGGGCCCAGAACACTCGCTGCAAGCCGTGGTGTTGCAATAAGGGTTATACTGAGGCGCTCAGATTGCTGCAGGCTCTACTTACCAAGCCCGTATTGTGGTTGTAGCATCTAGAGGCCCTTGCCGCCGCCCATCGCCGACCATCGAGTCCAGTGAGGGGCATGGTGGTGAGAACGGGGTGAGGGCCGCAGCCACACCTTGCCCCCCCACAACACCAAAGGCCCCAAAACACTCGATGCAAGCCATGGTGTTGCAGGTAGGAGTAGGGGAAGATGCTCAGATACCTGGAGGCTCATCATCCTAAGCTCGTCTTGTCGTTGCAGCATACCCCCTGAGCGCTCCTTGGTGTTGCACCTCCACTCTCCCAACCCCCTTGACCCTCGCCAGACCCTCTGACTAGTCTCTATCACCCAGGACGACCGCCTGACTCTGCTGCCCGGAGTCCGTGCTCCCACTTCGACCCCGCATATAAAAGCCAAACAAATTTTACCTCCGCCCTTCTTCTCACCTCCACCACACTCTCCCACATCCACGACAGTTGCCTGCCTCTCTTTGCAGTCCTACTCATGAGATCATCCTCATTTCCCTCAGCAGCACCACCGCCGCAAACATTGCATGTAAGTCAACTCCTCCTTCACCCTCGGCGACTCAGTCGCGACGGGCTTGAGCGACAGCTTCGAGCAACAGCAGCAGTGGCAACCACAGCTGCACCTGCGACATACTGACATCAGCACAGTGCGCTTTGCGTGGCTCTCTCAGGCGGCGTTGTCTCCTGCTCCGCAAGCTTGATTGCGTACAAGTAAGTCAGCCCCTCACTCGCTCTCAGTGGCTTCTACCCTCGACTCCTTTGACAATGACTGACATCAACACAGCATGTTTTGATTCGCCCTCACAGGCCTCACGGGTGCCATTGGCTCTGCCATTCTGCTCGTCAAACATGAACAGCCAAGTAAGTCGGCCCCTCCATCTCCCTCAGCGACTTAGTCGCGACGGGCTCGAGCGACGACAGCAACAGCTACTGCTGTGGCCGCAGCTCCAATAGCAAAGACTGACATCGACACAGTGTGTTGTGCTTTATCCTCACGGGCTTCGCAGGCAGTGTGGTCTCCATGCGCATCTTCTCATCGAACATGTAAGTCAACCCCGCTATCTCCCTCGGCGACTTAGTTGAGATGGTCTCCGGGAGCGGCAGCCGTAGCGACTGCCGCGCCTTCAACTCGTTTGACAAAGGCTAACATTGACATAGCGCGCTCTGCTTCTCTCGCGTGTTTCGCGTTCGATGTGGTCTCCACATGCGCTCGCGAGGAGAGCAGTGTCTTCAGCTCGGTAGCTGAACGGGCTACTCAATGTCTGCAATACTTTCACAGGTCCTCGCCTCTGGTAAGTGCACGTCGATGACGACCCTCGTTGGTTGAATCGTCGCATATCATCCTCCACTCTCCACGTCTGGGATATTGCTAACCGATACTAGCAGTCTGATGCGGGTTACCGGCGATATGGTGACTCATGGCTGCGACCGTCAAGCAAGTCGCTCGAGATTCTTCCATGGGAATACGTGGGTGTCCTCTCGTGTCTCTCCTCATGATGACCATCACTGACAACAAACAACCCCTCCTCTTCAACAACTCTCCTCTTTCGGCCTTCACCTCATACCGACCTGACAATACACATGGCAGGTACCCGTATGCAGGGTCGACTGTATATCCAGCTAAGTCTTCCTCGCTTTGGTTGTTGTCGCGCTGACCGCGTACAGTGTGGGGGGTTGAAGTCTGGCTCTGTACCTATCCGTGGTGCCCCCCGGTTCTAAAGCAGAGCAGTCCAGGGACTGTGTGAGTACAGCCTGGTAGCCAAAGCGGCCGCCGCAGGACATGGTAAGCAATCCTAAACCGTGAGCTCTATGAATGACCTCGCTAACTGTACTTCTATGTAGACAAAAATTTCCTGCCGAGAGCGACGGCATTTGAATCACTCAAGGCCGACTACAAACTACAACACGCCGGCTCTGAGTACAAGGGAACAAGCCATGGGGGCAAGAGGTCCACCGGCACCGAAACAGGCTTTTGAGAAGGAGGCAGGCGGATTGTAAGATGGAGGAGATGGATTTTTGTAAGATGCAGGAAGGGAAAGAGGAAAGGGAAGAGGGAGGGGATTGTTGTAAGAGGAGGGAGGGGGGTGAAGTCTGACTGTGCGCCTCCACGCGGCGCCCCCTGGCACCACCAAGCACAGCAATCGAGGGAGCCTGAGCGCACCTCGAAGCCACGCGTCCGTCGCGAGTCCAGGTAAGAACTCTACGGTATCATGTATTGTGCTGATCATACTTGGAACCTCAGTCAAACACACTCGCCGAGAGCAGCGGCAAACAAGCCTCACCACCGCAGAGCAATCCGGCTTGGGAGAGCAGTGGACCAACTGGATTAAAAGAGAGGACCACAAGTGTTAGCAGGCGTAATGGAGTATCACATGGGCATAACAGGATTAGGAGAGGAGGGTATGTGGATTCTTGTAAGAGGAAGTGGGTGGTTGTAAGAGGAGTGGATTGTTGTAAGAGGAGGAAGGGGGCAAAATCTGACTGTGCGCCTCCACGTGGCGCCCCCTGGCACCACTAAGCACAGCAGTCCGGACAGCCTGAGTGCGTCCGGCGATCAGCGACCGTCATGGGCCAAGGCAAGGAAGTCTTCTTCCCAAACATGTGTTACCGATTCGCTAACCATATTCTGGTTCGTAGACCAGACACGGACCGAGAGAAACGGCATCTGAGTGACAGGAGTCTCATACTAGGCCATGGAGACAAAAGGCTGCCTGGCGCTGATTCCACATTTTCAGCGAAGTATGCCAGGCGGTCCATGATAGTATAGGTAAGTCCTCTTCTTCCTCGTCGGTGATGGTTACTGATTGATGGAGTGCAGCCCTCTGGATGGCCTCGTCCCAAGGCTCGATCTGAAGCCCTCTGGTGAATTTGGTCGCGCGGCTCTTCCAAATTCATAAAGAGTAAGTCGTCCATGTATCAACCTGTTGGAGATTACTAACCGGCGGGGTACAGAACCAATATCTGGAGGTGACCGCTTGTGTCAATCCCTGAGTAATTGCGATCAGCCCTCGCGCTGCGAGAACGCCTTCATATGGACACATTTCATCAATTGGACTGCAGAGAGTAAAAAAACGCTGCCATAGCGGCCGAAGTCGACCAGCCCTCGCTCTTTGAGTACGCTTTCATACGGAAACAGTTCATCCATTGGACTGCAAAAAATCAACATATGTTGCCACTCCAGCCAATGATATACCGTTCGCGATCATGATGGATGGTGTGCGCAACATGCCTGACGGCGATGATGCGCTGGACTTGACAAGGATGGTTCAGCATTGTTCGGATCATCCAGAGGAGGAGTGGCTGTATCCAAGCCAGTACGATGAGACCCGGATATGGGCAATATCCAGCATACGGACAGCAAGAGTCGGATAAAGATCCTCGTGTTCCACCTGTCTCGACAAATTCCAGGCAGTTACGAGCCTTTCCATTACAGGGTGATTCGCTATCACCTGGGAAAGGGGGCCACTCAATGTCGTCTGTAGATTCGAAGCAGACGCATGTCAGCTCTGGTGCGAAGCCTACACATCAACTGGCTAAGCCGCTTACCCCGGAAATGAATGAGATCGATCCTCTCGATGCTTTCATGGCGGGCCTGACTGATGCCGAACCGACTAGAGGGCATCAGGGTCAAACAATGTTTGATGACGACAACGAGCCTGATCTAACAGCTGTGGACGGTGAGGATCTCTTGGCCTTGGCCGCCCACAAGAAGAAGAGGAAAGTGGTCCCAACCGTCGACCATTCCAAAATTGAGTATGAACCATTCCGAAAGAACGTCCAGATGTTTACACAGAACTCGCCGAGGCAGCAACGCAAGAACTTCTATTGAAGATCTTTGTCGTGTGGAGATTCTAACCAAGTTCGAGTCCGCATCAAACTCAAAGGTCTAGCTCATATATTCGACGTTCCCTAAGGCATGAGGCCGGGCTCTCGGCAGAGCGACCACAAGCGTGACAATAAGCGCGAGGAAGAGAAAGCTAGGCTTAACGAAGAGGTGAATAAGGTAGCTAGCCCCACTCGTCTGGAAGAGTGGAAGAAGAACCAGCCGAAGAAGGAGACCGATAGTCCAGCTGCTAGCTCGTCCTCCGCTCCTACTGCACCCTCGACGCCCACAGTCGTCGCCCCTACGCCGCCAGAGGCGAGGCCAAGCCCAAAGCTCCATCAAAGGTTGATGCGGAGAAGAAGCCCAAGCAGGCCAAGGCCAAAGAGCCCTTCAAGGATGGAGTGGAGAACCACCGAGCACCCCCTCAAGCCTTTCATCTGGCTTCATACATTCGACCTTTAGCAAGCTGCATTGCAGTATAGATGGACGCACTCAGGGAATTTTTTCACTGAATGTAGAAGATGCACTCGTTGACTGGGTATTCATGTGCTTCTTCGTGGGTAACGATTTTCTCCCACATCTCCCTAGTCTGGAAGAAATTCCTTGGAGAGACGACAAAGATCGCTCCTAGTCGAGCGTTACTGGCGTCTCGGCGCTCGATGACACTGACATGGCGGGCGTCAACTTCAAGCAGGTCGATCGTAACAAGCTAATGCTGAACCTCGCTCGGAACGAGGTTGACATCCCCACGAAGCAAGATCCTCCGGCCAAGGCCCGCGCGGTCGAGAACAAGGTCACGCCCTCCAAATGCATAAAGATCGAGACCAGCGAGCACTTTCGTGCCAATGAATGGGGAAGCGTCCAAGGAAAAGCAAAGAGCCGGAACGACAGAGACGTACCACCATCGTCACGGCCGTCTAGGCCTGACTGATATACGGTCCGATGGAACCACCGAGGTAACGCAGAGGACGCCAGAAGAAGTGGCAGATCTCCGACGCGAACTTGGAGGCATCAAAGTTCACTCCACTTCGCGTCCAACATGTCAGCCTCGTGCTTCTAATAGCAGAGGTGTGATGCCAACAATGGCCGCCATGCCTTCCCCCAACTACATTGGGTTGGTTTGTCTCGCGACACTTATGGCTCGCGACAGACGCGACAAGATTCTTCTATCTCCTATTTCGACAATTCTGGTTTGCGACAGACGCGAGCACATGGAACCGCTCCAAGCATTGGACTTCAGGCATTGGATGCGACATTCCCCTCGATATCGTATTTATCGCCATGGATACCAGAAGGGAAGGGCCGGTATTTGATGCCATTGAGTATGTAGTCAATGGTAAGTACGCCTCTCTTTGAGTGAACGGAAAGTTGCTAACGTCGCGCAGGACATCCATTTTTCTTTTATCTTCGTCGTCTGAGAGTGTGTATTTTGCATGTCGTGATGTCTCGTGCTCCAGTACGGAGGGCATTCTCCGAAAGGTACGTAAAGTCCAGCCACGAGAGTAGATGCTGATGATCTACAGATGACTCTGGGGAAAAAGGATGTCGTGGATCCCGTGCGATATATGGGTGCTGTTTCCTTCCAATGGTATGTTTACTCCGCATCGAGAACAGATACTGACTCCAGACAGGCCTTAAGGGTTCGATTCCGGCTGTTCTTCCAGTTCCAGGGAGAAGAACGCAATTCGATGTAAGTTTCGCGATCCTCCATATAGTGAGCAAACGCTAACAGCTTCCATGTTCCCTAGCAAATGAACAACTCGAGCGGAAGCGCATCGGTGCACGACGATCGGTCGAACGATCGAGCGATAACGGCGGAGCGAATGGCGGCGGAGACCATACGAATACTGGCAATAAGAGCGTGTGGGAATATCTGGAGAGGAATTCCCATAGCGGCAGGCAGAATAAACCACTGGCACACGCTCGCACGACGCCCAGTCGGGGCGCGGGCTCAGCCTTGGCGAAATCGGTGCGAGCAATAACTTTGAAATTGTTGGAACGACCTCAGCTGATACCACTCTTGCTTGCAGTCATCCATTATGAGTTTTTCGGCAGGTTTGCCCCAGAGACTGATTCTCGATGCGTACCTGCGTTCTGTACGGCCATGTTCGGTTAGAAGACTCGTCGACTACCGAGCAGTTTTGCGCCTTGGCTTCTGGTCAAGGACGCTAGATCAATCCTGAGGGGTATGTATCCATAGTGGATCCATTTTGCGCAGCGGTAACGGTTTGGGTGACCTGCAAAAGACTCCTTGCACGACACTTTAATCCGCATCGACATCGAACTTCGACAGGACCTCTTTGGAGACTGACTCAGGCACATGTCAGCGCTACAAAGTCTGCGTCCATGTACATTAATCCTTACGTTACAAAGGCGAGCGTTGGATTGCGCGACGCGAATCAGCTCGAGAAGGTGGCGCTTCGGTAGCGTTCACGGTCCACATCCAGGAATTCCGCTGAGAGGATCGTCAAATCGGACACGAGAGATACTGCCTGTGCATCGGCTGCATATCCTCGCAAAAACTCGTCTGTTGTGTTCATTTGCTGTTCCAGACGAAAGGAAGAACCCTCTCCGTACGTGGGCCAAGATTAACGCTACTGCTTCTGACGGGTCTTTGCCTCTCCATGCTTAGATCCATGAACGCAGCAGCTACATCTTTTCTACTAACAGGTTACAGGGCTGGTCGCATCTCGTTGACACGACATCTCGCGCAGGTGACGGCTCGGTAGCCACACGATCGATTTCAACAGCGTTCCGTTTCCCGCATTGCCCGGTTTTCCGAAATCCTGAAACAGGCAACGATCCTGAAGCGCAGGATGAACGGCATATGTTGTTGTGGGCTAAGTTCCTTATACTTCAATCCCAATGACACCTGCCAAGATGAACGAGATACCACGGTTGTGCACCCAGAAAGCTAGCTCTCTTCACATTGGCACAGAGGATCCACCATGGCTCTCGGAAAGAGAGGATCCAAGCCAGAAAAACGGGTGCACTGGTCGTGTAGACGACGGACAGTCCCATAGTTGCGTGTCATGGTCACATCGCGCTAGTGGTAGTTCGGTCTCTTACATATTTTTTGACGCAAGTCGGCTTTGGACAAGGCTGCAAGGCTAATCTTCTCGTGTAGATCGTGGCCCGGTAGCATAGTCTTCGAACTACGAATTCGTACGGCAGTCTCACCTGGACACAGTTCCTCATACTGTTGCTCTATCGAACAACTGCCAAGATGAACGAAAAAGCACACTCGCAACATCACAGAACGGCCGGGACTTGTGCCTTCCGTGTGCAGAGAGTGTCAGACGGGAGACTGATCCACCATGTCCAGCCATGCTGTAGTGGCATGGTAGGTTGTTTGCCTCTTACATGTTTCTCGTGGTATAGTCGGCTTTTGTTTCGCTACAAGACTACTCGGCCTTGCGCAGGGTACAGACTGGTAGTCTTGTTTTGCTTCTTGAGACTAGGGACACGGTCTGCGCGCCTTCGGGTTATATTCTTCTCCGTGGCAGCTCAGAAATACTGACATTTAGTGCTCCACCGTTCATACCGAGTTTCAACAGCTCCGTTGCAAGACCAAGTGTCTTCGTGGATGCCTCATGCCTCGCATAGACTGGCAGCGGTCTGGTGGCGGTTCTTTTTCGTTCTCTAAACAACGAACAAGGCTTGCAACTCAGGGATTCTGCCTCATCCCACAGCAGAATCTTTTGCGCTTCGCACAGGCCAAGATCAACTGACATACTCCGCACCCCGGCTCTTCCCTTTTATGTAGATCCGGGGACGAGCATGGCGACATGTTATTTCTTCCTTCCTTTCATTTCTTCCCATGCTCTTTTTTCTTCGACGGTACTTGACTCCAGCAGCAAGCTGTTACACTCTGGTCGAAGGCTAACATTGGTAGAATCTTTCAGCACAACACGACTGCGACATTTTCGACCGCTTTATTTATCCGCTGAAACCTTCCAGCGACTCCGGACTCCGACGGCACTCCGGAAACAGCTCACAGCCGAAATTCCAATAGCAATTCGAGAAACGAGAGCATGCATGGACTGGCTTCGCCATCTTGGAAAGGTGAGTCGTGCCCTTAGCTTCGTCCTTACAGCGGAAAATCTGACGCAACATCCGGTATCCATTCGATATGGCCGCTTGTTGTCGCTGCCTCCCTTGTTCGTACCAATTGTAAGTATCCCCCAAGTCCACATCTAGTCTCCGAGATGCAACGGCGCGAGAGAGCAGTGCTGGCTCAAGTCTCCATACCAGTGCTATTGATCGCGCCGAGAAGAAAAGGCTTCGCATATTGGGGTTGCTGGCCACTCATGCCAGTGACCTAGTTGAAGAGGCCGACATACGACGCGGGAATGTGCTTTAGAAATTGCTTCGACCACTCTAGCCGGCGCTGTGAAGCAGCTATCGCAGGTCGGACAGGCGGATAGTCACTGACATCCGATAGTGGACCCCCAACACAGGCGCTTTCCGGTCGAACTCGAGCTTTTCCGCAGACTTTTCTCTCCCGTATACAGGTATAAGCAATGCTGGGCCCACCGAGTTGGTTCTCCGTCATTCGTCGTATTCGCGACTTGTCCATCGTCATTAACAGTGCAGGTTCGCTTTGTAAAGAGGGGTTCGGATGTCGACTTGAGATATGGAAGGGCAATCCAGCGTCATTTGTGTAATGAGCGGTCAAGGCAGAAGGTCCACGCATTGGAGCGGCGAGTGGGCGGCACATGCCTTGTACCATTGTCATCTAATCGTTGTGCAGGCATCGGCAGCGTCCAGGTCCCCAGCGACGTTTCGTTCGGAAAAGCCCGTCTCTTCTCCGGTCATGCGGTTCTCGTCGCGTTCGCGTTCCAAAGGTCGTGCATGCTTCGGGATCATACGGCGCCACAGCGTTGGAAGGCATGTTCAATGAGCGATGTCGTGCATGCGGTGCCGGCTCAAAAGAGGTGGCGATGCTGATCGCATAACACCAAAGGCCCCCGTGCCTTTCTCTATCAGCGGCTGTCACAAGTTGTGCCTGCATGGACCTGTACATTGTTTCTGGTGGCTGGACGTACCATGTGCGGGCACCTGACCTTGATGCCCATATCGTTGCGATCTTTCGCACATGGAGGAGAAGCTACTTCATGTACGGTTGTTCGAGGAGGTGGGCGGTGTGTATTGTGGTATGTGAGTGTGGTGTTGCACGTGTGTGCGGGGCGGTGCATACGTCGCGCGGCGGTAGCTTCCTTTGGAATCGCATACGAGTAGGTAAGAGGCATTACCTCGTGCTCCAGGTAATCGCGTATCCCCTGCCCTGTTTATTGGGTTCACCACGGCTTTGGCAATATGTTATGGTGTGGGCGGGCAGGCATATGAGGACAACAAGCTGTTTTGCTATTTGCAGAAAAGAGAGTGGAGTGAGGAGTCTACTGAGGAAGAAAGGAGAGGGCGAGAGCTTTATCTTGAGGGTAGTGGTCTGTGCACCTGAATGGAACCTTCTACACACACTACCTCTGACGTAAGTCACGTGGCTACATATGGCGACTACGAAGCCGCCGACTACATCCTTGCGCCGTGTTGAGAATGAAGGCAAGTTGCCATTGCCCCTAAACCTTGTATCCACGAGGCTCTGTAGTAAGAGAGGGGTCCAAGACGCCGGCATTGCGGCGACGCTTGAGCTGCATTGTTCCCACATAGTGTAATATTGATCGTCAGCGCAAGGGGTGAGAGGGGACGGCGAGGCTTCTTGTGTGCGTTGCGGTCGACTATGGAGAGGCCTCCGCCGAGGCGCGACGAGGATAGCAGGTAGAAGGGTGCCGATGTAGAGTGTAGGTACCTGAGGGGTTATGGTCGAAGGACATTCGCTCGGACGTTAAAGCTGCAACACTAGACAATTAAACTCTATCACATCCAACGCATGGTGCATGTCTTCTGTCCACTTACCATACTCAAAGCGAAGTACAGGGTATTTCCACATCCAAAACCAACCCACGATGTTCATTGGATCTGCAATCTAGATATGCCAGCACTAGAACATCAGTCGTTAACCTCTGCAAATTGGCATTGCGTGGCCTGGGATAGCTCACCCAAGTCAACGAATTCCCGCCCACCAAAGGGCAGGCGAGGTCCTCCATGGTTAAAGAAACTTCCATGAAGCTGTTCAAAGGCCCCGAACTACCAATTCAATGACGCAGGATAATGCCAGTTAGTCGACAAAGGGAATGAGGGTACGAGATGGCAATCAGGAGTGGCCTTCAAACCCCAACCCTTTCGTAGGAGTACGGGATCGAACATGTGGTACGCACGCAATGCAGAGATTGAACACGATTGCGTTCCTCGTATCTCTTTCCGGAGGCTCCACATCCGCATCTCCGGATCGAAGGGCCGAAGGACGAGATAGAAAAGTTATTTGAGAAGAGAAAATGATGCAGGAGAAAGCAAAATAAAGAATTAGAGACAAACAACAAAAAAACTTCAGGTGTATGATATGATATTTCGAAAATGGTGGATTCACCCCGACGAGTCGGACGTTCCCAAGGACCCTCTATAACGCCAGACCATGCATCATGTATGGTACAGTATGCCTACATATCTTCACATGTACTCGACGGCCGTGCAAAAAAGGCCCCGAGAATGCGCATCCGGTTCCAGCTGCTGTTCCTCCTCTTCTAGTTCCTCCCACGGACTTGCTATCGTTTCATGTGTGGTCCATAGTGCCAATAACGATATACAGATGAGGCTAGAGACGGATCGGATCGTTCGTACAGTGTAGAGTGCTGCCTTCTACTTCTTTCCGCGCTTCGCTTCGAGGAAGAGGACTTGTTTCCGCACTACAACATTGTCAGCCCGCTATCCTATACCTCAAATTCAATGCATCCAATATGTCTGGGGACCATGTATCCGCTGCGCCAATCCCCAACATCGAGTTTCTATAGCATCGTCCAGGGAGAGGGGAGAAGCGTACCGATCGGGTCGTATTTCATCATGCTCAGCGGTCGGTGCGCACGCGGTCGCATCAGCGTTCGGTAGTAGCCCGTCATGGCCATGGAAATGAGGCGCACCATAATAGTGCGGGATTTCGCTGTGTGTGGTGTGGTCAGCGTGGAGCTTGAGAAATGTTGAACAGGGGCATTGTAGCGTCCTCCGGGAGTCGGCAGGCCCCAGAGTAGTGAATCCGAAGACTCAGGACGAGTAGTATAGATGGACGTACCTTTCTTCGCCATTGTGACGGCGCGTGGGGATGTGCTGGCGTTGGGGAGAGTTGTTGCGTGAGGTTTTCGATATCGCTGTCGCGGATCGGCATTTCCTCGGGTATGATGTGTGGGCCAATCAATGCGTGACGGGAGTGACCCACATGATGCGCGGCCGTCCTTCATTCCAAACCCTCTTCGCAATTTATCATCAGCTTTCATCGTCCGTACCTCTGCGCTGGCCACCATCGTGCAACCAGCCTTTTGCAGATCCTGCGCCAGAAAAGCTGAAAGAACCACCATCATGTCTTCAATTGGGCGCTTCACATAGCTGCAGCGCCTCGGCATTGAATGATCCGGACATACGGAATCTTGGGAGTTAATATTCAAAATATCAAGGAGGATCGATCGAAATAAGCCTTCTCTAACTCTGTCTGCGGGCATCGGTACCTCCATTATATTCCGTCGTCACGGACATTTTTCACCCACCACCGGCTCTCCCCCGGAATTGTTTGCGTTGCGCCACTTGAGGCATCAAAACGTCTTCTCTTCTATCTATCAATTTAAATCTACCCATCATGTCCTCACCAACTTCTCTCCTTCCACTCCAAACATGGCGTCCTCTTCCCCCTCGGCGTTTCCGCAAATCTACCCATCATCACGTCTCACCAAGCTTCTCTTCTTTACTTGGGGCGCGAGATTTGGCCATCAGCTTCTGATCTCGGTATCGAACCTACCCATCAGCGCAGCTCTATTCTTCTCCTATGCAAGGGGCAATACGATGGAGATGGGTGTCTTGATAGCAAGTGGGAGTGTATTCTATGTTGCGGATGTTGTGGTAGCGGCGAAAGGACCGCGAGGGTGGGATGGAGGCGTGTGGGTTATTGCGGGAGCAGCGGGCGTCGCAGTGAGCATTGGAGCGGGCTTGGTGTTGGGGTGACGAAGGGAGAATTGGGTTGCAGCCAGGGTGACGGCCAGGACTGTGGAAGGCTAGGATACGACTTCTCCGCTCTGTACGATACGAAAGAATGCTAAACCTAACACTTTGCAAAGGCGAGCGCAGAACGTCCTGGGCCGAACTCCCCTTGTACCGAACTATGAGCACTGAACGCCAGCACCATTCACGCCTGGATTAGATATCCACAGTCAGCCCACAATTTGGTCTGAACTATACATAGCTCTCGTTCAGCCACAGTACACCCTAACCTCGCGACCATGCCCAGCCAATATTTGCCCGTTCAGGGAAGTCTCGTATAGTGTCGTAATGGTAGGACACCCGTACACGATCGCTCCTCCCACCCTTCCATCTCACAACCGCCAACTCCATCAACGCGCGCGTCACATCCCATCCTAAACACACGCAAAATGCGGCAGAAAAAGATGCCACGATTCGCCCATCCATCCACCATCGAAACATGCCTCCTGCGGCACAGTCGACCATCACCACTTCCGACACTATTAATACACGAAACCCCCCTTGGCGCACCCTAAACCCTAAACCCCAGTCCAAGCTCCAGCTCCAGCACCCTCCCATCGGCCCCCAAACCCATCCCATCCCATCCTCGGCCCTACTAGACGATCCCCATCCCGTATCCACCCCCAGCTCTGCGCCATAGTGGCTGAACCGTTCACAGCCACACGGACCGCTCATCCAATAACCGCGCTCCTTTCTGCCACTTCGCACACCCAGCACAGCCCTGCGTGTCCGAACGTGCTAGCTCCAATATCAACCCAAGAGAAAGTGCAATTCAGGTCGCAACCCTGCTCTCATCATCATAGTCTCCGCAGCTCAATACAGCACAGGCGTTGGGCGCAAACTGCAGCGCAGCCCCGCGCAACTCCGCACGCCCATCTATCCGTCCAGACTCCCGCGCTGGCGCCTGGGCACCTCAGTGCTTGCAACGGCAAATTGCACTCCCAAAGCCTGCCTCATCAGCTGGGAAAATAAAAACCACCCCATGCCACGCTACCATGCCGCGATCGTCGCCGCTGCTGTCAACGTCTTTCCCAAAGCGGGTCACCGGTGAGGCTGGCTGGCACGGCTGGCTGTTCGCTGCAATGCAATGCGCAAGTGCGGCAGGCAGCCCACGTAATGCACGGGACTGGACTGAGTAGCCTAAGCGAAAAAACCGGTCACGGAAAGAGTCGGTGAAACGGCGACGCGCGTTTTAGTTGATGGGTGGTTTCAATCGGGGGCGCGTGGGCATCGGAGATGAACGATTGGGCGGGATGGCGCGATGGACACGTTGGTTAAGGCTGCTGGGGGGGTCCCTGGGAAGGGTGTTTGGATGCGATTGTGGGGGAGGTGAGTTGTTCAGAACTTGTTCTCTTACGCGCGCTAAGGTACCGAGGGTTGATGGGAGGTTGTTTGGGAATTTGGGCTGGAGATTTGGGCGTGGTGTTGGGATTTGGGCACGGTTTTTGCACGTGATTCACCTTCGCACTTCTGAGGTCTCATTGACGGTCGATGCACGTTGGCCGCATTTCTCATTGTAGATTTGCCTTGGATTTTGCCACGTGGAGTATCCAAAGACGATTGATGATCCGAAGAGCCTGAAGAGGTACCTGTAGATATCGCTGATGACATGCAGGACTGCTGGAGCATTCCAAGGTTTCCTCAACGCAAAGACAGGTCCGCACGTTGTCGCCAACACCCGAAACTGCGAATGCACAACAGCCCTCGAAGCACGGAGGACAACACCGATGCACTGATGTCGGGCCACAATCTTGACAACTAAACTCGACCGTGGCAACATAGCAAAGCATGGATTCCTGTGCCAGCGCTGGTCACACGATCCCGAAGCTTCGGGATGGCTCGATGAATCCAGAACAAAGAGACTGCAACGTGTATACCACGCACGGAGTGATGGGGTGGAGACCGCGGGCCATCGTATGATCGAGAGGAACATTTGTGGATACGTGGATGCATGAGCCGTGCCTCAGCTAGTGTGACCTGCCTGTTGTATAATAATGTATCGAAGCATTGGAATATTCAGGCCGATTCGCGCACGTGGTTTACTTCTGGTCTCCGTGTAGACGACAGTCTTTTGCTGCTCACTTCGAGGCGAGATGAGCTCTCGTTGGACGTACTGTCAGTGAGTGCGGTCCAGCTGACGCCTGCTGTAAAAGGATCAGTGACCTCATAGACCTTATCACTAGCATTAATCCCAAAATACAATCTACTCCATACCAATAAGCTTGAACAACACTTTAAACACTCTCATGAGGTTGTAGCTGTATACCTGCCAGAGCCTTCAACAGCAACACACCAACCACTGCCTTCTCTTCCCCTCCCATACAACATAAGATAGCATGCCGCGTCTTCCCACGTCATGCAGACGTGATTACCTCCTGAAACCCCTCTGCACAACCCAAACACCTTCCTAAAATGCCATACCCATACAAACAGGCTTCTGCATACCCAAGCCCAAGACTACCAACCTCAGCAATCACACCGTCAAACCCCTTTCCCAGTTACCGCATACATAGCACCGTTGCCCAACCAAGGCCCAGCACCCAGCGCCGAACAGCCTCGGTGACCGGAAACGTAGTCCGCCAGCACACGTAGGCAGTATGGACAGCCCGGCCCAGGTACATCCTGTAGTCATCCACTCGTCACGCTGAGAAACCCACCGCGCATAGATGCGTTGTACGACGTCTGTACCGCGCCGGGTCGTCCGGAATATACCTCACCTCAGCAATTGCAGAGCACCAAAACCCGCGCCCGCACGCATGTTTGTGATGACAGGCCAATCCCACGTGACGAAACCCGTCTGCACCACGTAGCACCATCAACTACCAAGCGAAAATGAAGCTTGCAGCCCAGCACTTCCCTCCCCCTCAAACAAATTTCAAATTACCCCAGCCCCCGGCCATCGCATCCGAACATCCCGTCCCTATCGTGAGGCTCCAACGCGCCCCATCGTGAGGCTCCAACGCGCCAACCAAACGAGGAGCATCCCCGCAAATCGGCGCTGCTAAAAACAGCGGTATCCCCGACTGTCACGAAGACGTGGCTCTCGGTCTGGAGAGGACGTGGACCGCGACGCGGCAAGGCGAGGGAAAAAAAAAAGATGGCCGTGCCGTGTCGCGGTGCGGTGTCCTGATTTGGGACACCGTGCCGTGTTGGGATGAGGCGGAGGAAACAAAAGGAAACGTGGAGAGAGGGGGTGGCAAGGCGAGGCGAGGCGAGGCGAGGCGAGGCAACGTGGACTTGAATTTTGGCAGATTTGCACACGAGAGGTAGACTGGAGATTTGCACATCCATTTGTTGCACCGTTGCGCATTTGCGGCGGCGCCCTTCCCAATTCCATCCATGGCGCGCCCTTTCCCATTCCATCCATGGCGCGCCCTGTCAATCAATTCAGTCCGGAAGCCCTGGAGTCATCGCTCGCAGGTGCGCAAAACCATACACAATCAATACCACCCCACCTCCCCCATCCAGCCTAGCTCCCTCTCCCTTTGCACCCTCAACCTCACTCAGTCTGAGTCAGTCACATCTCCCACCACGCAGCAGGCAGCACTGCCATAAACTCGGCACTATCCGCGCGGGACGCCTTATTATGCTCGACCAGGCGACAGCCAGGCAGAAGCGCGGAATTGGTGGCAGGTGATTGGCGCGCGGGTTCGTTGTGGGTTCGGCAGGGGGGTGCGCGTGAGCGGTGCGGGTGCGGGCTCGGTTGCGGCCGAGGGTGTGTGGGTGAGACGGAGGGTGGGAGTCATACTTCCTTTCTTGTTTACTTGCTGTGGTTGAGGGAGGGGGGTGTTTGCGCCGTTGCGCGGACAGAGAGAGAGAGAGAGAGACAGTTTCATGTACAGCGGGGCATGGAGGATAGGTCACAAGGTTGCGTGAAGTCATGAGATGGTAGTATGATGATGATTTCTTAAATTTCAAGCTATCCTAATATTCTTGGCCAACGTCATGCATCATCTTGACGTTACGTCTGCCGTCGTCTTCTCAACACCGTATTATTAGTGGAGGTTCTCTCTTAGGCATTCCCATGCATAACCCAGTATATCAAACAGCAGCAATTGCTTCTTTCCTGAAAGCAGAGCAAAACAAGGACCAAAGATCAGACTTGTTGCATGCTGGATGGATTCCTTTAGGTGGCAGCGGTGCATGCGGAGCTTCTCAGCTTCCGCGGGGGGCGTGGCGTGGTGGAGTGCGGCGTGCAGCGCATAGCGTGGCATGTTTGTAGGTAGAAACAGTTTAGAGTCGGTAGTAAAGCACTGAGGAAATGGGGGGCGATCAGCGGTAGTAGCCGGAGAGACGGTGCTCGCGGATGTCGCGTCGAGAGGGCTCGCGGACTTCGACCTTGTAGTTCTTTGCGTTGCGGCGCTGGAACTCGAGGTCTTGCTCGTACAGGGAGCCGCGCTTCGAGGTCGGGTTCTCGACTTGGATGGTGGCCTTCTTGGGCATCTTGACCTCGGTCGGCCACTCGACGATGCCGCCTGATCGCGGTCGTGACTTGACTTTGGCCTCCTGCTCCACCTTGACGGACCGCGAGCGTACGGGCTTGCGGGCGGCGACGTAGTATGTGCGGTCCATGGAGACAAAGGGAGTGCGTGATCGATGGCGATGGCGGAGGCTGCGCTCAATAGCCCTGAGCAGGCCGCGTACCTGGATGTAGCCGGCGGGCAGCTCGATCTGGACAAGCTTGCTGCCTTCCTCGACGGTGCTGTAGGTCTTGCCATCTGCGTGCTGGTAGATGAACGAGGCCACGTCCTGGGCAAGACGGTGGCCGATTTCGCAGAGCTGCTCGCGCTTGCGGTGGACCTCGTAGGGGTCACGGCAGAAGACGCACTCTTTGGCGTGCACTTCGAAGTGGTACATGGCCCATGACTCCTCGGGGTTCACGGGACGCGAGACGGCGCTCACGGGGTCCTTCAGGAAGCCCACGTTGCGCTCCTTCCTCGACCCGGACGAGGTCTTGGAGGGCACGACGCTGGGCATCGTGTGGGTGCGGGACAAGACGCCAGGCATGGTGGATGTTGTGGGGTACTTTAGGATGGGACGCGGTCGGGAAGCCAACTTGAAGCTGCTGTCCTGGAGGGCGGCCGTGGTGGTGTCGTCCTGGGATGGACTCAGTGGATGGTGTTGAAGCAGACTCTGGTGGACGGTGCCGGAGTCTGGTGGGTGTCTGGTAGATCTCTGGGGGGTGTAGTTTGTGGTTGCGGGTGTGGTTCTGCTGGGGAAGAGGCATGGTGATTGCGGCCTGGGGGGGAATATATAGGGTGGGCCTGGGTTGGGAGGGATGCCTCTGGAGGGCGCAGGGATGCCTGGGAGGGAGCATGGGCCCACTTGGCAATTGTCGAGGGCGGCAGGGGCCAGGGCTGTAGCGAGGGCGGTCAACACCAAGCTCCACTGAGTCCGCCCTCAGATGACGACACGCGCCAGAAACACACTACTGAAAACACGCAGCCAGCACGCTCGACGGTCAGAAGGCCGCCGCTGGGCCCCTCGTCGCCGCGCGCCAGCGTCGCCTGTCGCGAGCTGGCAACGCCTGTTCGTTGCAAGTGCTGTCGCAGCCTGTGTCAGTATGCGCTTTTGCTGGCGTCAAGCCGGAGCGTCTTCACCTGCGGTCGTGGCAGCCTAGAAGCACAGGCTCCAGCCACGATGGATGCGGCCTAGCGTTGGGCGCATAGCCACACCGTCGCTCGTTTTGCACTCGGCGACGAACTGCTGGCGGCTGCGCATCGTGATGTGCAAATCTCCCGACACGAGCCGTTCGAGCTCGCGCTGCGGCGCAGTCCAGCGATTGTTGCACTCGCCGACCGCTCCCCCTCCCTCATCCGACACCGCGGTGCTGCGCCCTTCTCCATGCCGCGCAGACCAGACACGCTGCGCGTAATTAATCCCACGGCCTGTTCCTCGAGCCAGCTGGCCGCCTGCATTGGACTAGCATGCACGTGCGGCTGTCGCCTTTCTCTTCTTGCTTGACCGGAAAATGGCCCGCATCCATTCGCCAATGGCCCATGCCGCCCCTCTACGCCCATCTACGCCCATCTACGCCCTGCACAGCTCGTCGTCACTGCAGCAGTTCGCGCGCCCTCCCGTGCTGGGCCTGCTGCCATCCGTCTGCTGTCGGTCTGCTGTCGGTCCGAAGGGACGTCTGCTCGATACCCTGAGATCATGTACAATTGCGCAGCACTGCTATTCACCCATACTGTCATCCTCCTGGACCCCGCTCCTCTTGGCTACCGACCGATAGCGCAACCGGTGAGTCAACGCGAACCGCGTGGCTCAGCTCAACTCAAACTGAATGAATGATAACTCGAATTCCTACGCAGCGGCCCGCACCGTATGTTACGCAACAGCCAGTATCTGCAGACCGGTGACTAGACAAGTATCTTGGCCCGTCTGTTCACTGCTAGTGAGGCTCTGCGCACGTCACTCTTGTTTGACAGCGTGGATGGCGGATCGTTCGCGCTAACACTCTCCGCCCCAACGAGACCTCCCAGTGTCTTTGTCGTCTCGTCGTGCTTGTCCCACACGCAACGTCTCCTTAGCCACAGCTCTCCCCTGCTCGGTAACCACTTGCAGAATCACTGTGGCGTAGCAAATACCAACAGCCAAGTGGCAGCGGGGTCGGCGAAGAGCAGCTCGTGTCCCAACATCTTGGACTACGTACACCATCTGCAGTTTCAGTTGCCTTCTTCACGCCGTCAGGAAGCGATTGCTCGACATGCGACATCGTGGCCACAATCGCATGCTGTTATCCGGACATATGGGCCGCGGACGCCTCGAAGACGTCTCCACAGATGTGTGCTACATACGTTGTGCTACTCAGACGACCGAACTCCCAGCTGGAAAGACGTGGGTGACGACGATTACACGAACAGCGACCGAAAGCAATTGTGTCTCAGGCCTTTGATGACGGATCATGCCGCCTTTTGAGTCCATGGTGTCACCAATCATTGCCTCGTTCGGATCATTCGGGGCTGAGAGTAGGCAACAGTGACCAAGCCTTGGTCGGGCAGGCTAGGCTACGGCTCCCTCCGCCCATAATATCAGCCCTCTAATCGCCCCTTTTATTTTAGGTTGTTCACCGTCCCTCGTGGCAAGATGAATAATCGGTCTTGCGTCCAGATTGCTTTTGTCGCGAAGACCAGGCAACCGCTGCCTCAGGGCCCCCTTTCTTTTTTTTTATGGCTACTGCTTTCACAGAACGCCGGAGCCAATAAAAGCAACACGGAAGATCGGATACGAAACCTCGACGACAACGAACATCCCCACCCCGTGTGGCGAGAAGTCTCAGCATGCCTTGATGCCTCAGCATCGGCGGTGAGGGTGTCGCGTGTTCGGTGGGTACGTTGAGGATACACATCAGCTGCTTCGTCTCAATCAATCCACGGTGGCAGTTTACCTTAGTCATTGACCGGACCAGAGCACCAACAGTGTCCCAACTAAAGCTAGTCAATTGCTAGATGACTTCGCAAGAGTATCTCACATCGCCGTAAAATTCACCGCAGCATTTGCCCGGGGAGCTATCATTCGACCGATTGGTGTCTATGGCACAATCTCCACGTCATGCGATTCAATATCATTTCATCACGATCTGTCATGGATATATCTGCTTTTGCTTACTTTTATCCATTTGGCTCTGCGCGTCGTACGGGGCACCGCTTACATGCACTGCTCACGTGCGCACGTAAGACTGCAGCTGTATCGGCCCCAATATTATCTGTGTACATGCGGTACAACCAAGCCCAGTTGCTTTTTTCTTTGTTTGCAATGTTGACGCAGATTTTGCAGATTTTGGCCATTCACGACCTTGGGCAGCGTGTTTCGGTTGTTTATCCACACGTCTTCACCTCTCTTCTGACCTCTCCTCCATTCACAATCGCATCTCAACTGCCATACCGACGTCGGGCACGGCGCTCACGCCTGACAACGCGTCCGCGTGCACAGATCAGCGCTAGGGCTCAACCCGGCTAGCGCTCGATCCGTGCTCACCAAAGCTGTCAAACCTCACACCGCTTTTCACAATTCAGCGGGCTGGAGCCGCAAACTATTTCTGCGAACCCCGGCCGTTTCTCTTCTTTTTTGTTCTTTAACACCTCCCTCGTTCCTGCATTCGCAATTCCCCTCTCTGGGTACTTGACTTTGCGACTTCCCTGATACCATTCCTCCTGCGTGTGTCCGAAAAGAGGCTGGAATATGCCCCCAAGAAGCGTCTGCTTGAATGTTTTCACGACTAGCCTGGGCAATGGCGTAGGCAAAGAGGCGGAAGTTGGAGCGCCGGGTCTGGTGGAGAAGAAGGACGACAGCGTTGTCGAGGAAAGGGGTCGGCACGACAGTGTTCAAGAAGGTGCGTGTTGTCTGCGTACACCAATGCGCAGCCTTGTGCCACCGGATGTTGGACGGGACAATGCATTGGATATGGTTGTACTAACTTCACTCAGATTCTATGTCTACAACGACGCCATCGTTCACGCAGCCCATCGCCACTACCTTTTCATCTTCTATCGCGTCCACTCCAACCCTGCCTGGAGCCATGGGAGGTATTACTGGTAAGCCTTCCTGATTTTTTTCCATCCAACTCCAGATTTCATCTCCCCTTTGAACCTGGCATGTGCCATCTCCACTTTCTCCTGATCCAGATGCGGATCCTTTGAAGTTACCATGGCGTTGGAGCAGCGGTGTGCGATTCAACCGCCAAGACACGCCACATCCACCTCGGCAGGGATCGCCACTCACCCCGATTCGCCGCCTTTTCGTCCCCGATGCGCATGCCACGTTCTAGAAACCAATTATTGACCAATCACCAGCCAACCCGTTTACCTCGACCACCATGATCCCGACCACATGTTCGACATGCACTAGGCCACCGCCTTCGGGCCACACGCTGCTTCGCTGCTCGCGCTGCAAATGCACCTACTACTGCTCCCGGACGTGTCAGAAACAAGCGTGGAAGAGCCACAAGGCGGAATGCGATCCTGTCTCTGCCCCGAGTCCGTTTTCCGTGCTGGATACGCCGGATGTCTCCGTCCCGGGTTCGCCTGCTCACGCCACGGCTGATGATGAATTCAATTTGGTCGCGCCAATTACCCGCGATGTGGTCGGTCGGTGTGACGCGATGAGCGAATCGGTATCTACCGCGTCCATCACTGCTCCCGGAAATGTCGCGTAGAAGCGTCGTTGTCTGTGTATTGCGGGTTTTTTCGCCTTGGACAAGGCGACAGCTGCACCATGAGCATATGGCTTACATGCGTTGTGGAAGCGCTTGGCTAAAGAAGCGTGCTGGAAGATAAGGCACCGGAAAGGCGCCGAAATGAGGTCATGACATGCGAAAAGAGCCCGGAAAAGAGTCGTTTTAGTGTTACGTTTGAGCATTTTAGGTGTTGGTTGGAGGCGTTTTGTTACCACTTTACCTTTTTAGACATGGAAGCATTCAGCGTGCGACTTGATATAGGGAGACGTGGGATTTTTTCGAGTGTTGCGTTCAACGAATGGCCTAGGCGCAATTCAGCCGTGTATAGTAAGCTTCTTCGTTGGCATGTTCGTCGTGTGCGCTATGTCGGTTTTGTTCTGTTCTTTTTTATTTAGAGTTCTGGCGGGGTTGAGGAGTAGCTTGTTTTGTTTAGCTTGGTGGAATGGGTTGGATGTCGTGGACTGTATGCGCTGTATGTAGTTACCCCTCTCTCGGTCGATTCCTCTCGGTCTTACAACGGCTCGGGCGTATTACTAGTACTATTGTTGTGGATGGCGCTCTCCCCTGTTCAACACTTATCACTAGATCCGTTCCGTGGGAAAACTACACACGTACACGGCCAGCGTCCAAGCACGTGTATGCTACCCACCCATCCGCCTTCAACGCATCGTACATCTGCCCAAGTTGCCAATAAGGGGGTGGGAAGGATGGGACGGATAGGGTGCGGAGGGCGTGGGCGTGGGCGGGGAGGAGGTGGTGAGGATGCGGATAATCGCTGCAACCGACACGATTTTGTCGGTGGAAGGGGCCGAAATTTTTTTTTTCGGATGGTTCGGATGGGGAATTCGGTTGTTCTTTGGAGTGAGTTGGTTACTGGGATTGAGGTACGTTGTTGGGAGATGGATGATGGGCAGAGAAGAGTCTATGTGTGGAAAAAGCGGTTCGTGTTTCGAAGGCTCGTCGACGGAGAGAATGGGTAGAGTCTATATGTGAGAATAAGGATTTCAAGCGCGGGTTCTCTTTCGGAGGCTTGTTGGTGGGGTGGGTATGGATTGATGGATGTACATGTGCCTCTGGTCTGGGCGGAGGTGGAAGCGTAGGGAGGTAGGTAGTGGTGTCGCGTGTTGGCCGAGTGTTGATCACTGCCCCGGTGCTTCGTGCAGGGTGGTGTTTTTCGGTGTTGTCTGTCTGGAGGTCAACTGGTCTTTCAGTTTACGTACCTCATGAAAGGGCCGGTGCACTGCGGGTGTGTTTGGTGGTGCATGGGGATTGGGCGGGGGTGTGAGGCGGCGCACCGCTGTGGCTAGGCGTTTTTAGGACGACGGAGATTATGGGCGGATGATGGGCGGTTTGGGTACGGATTGTTCAGTGAGAAAGGATTATCGTATCTGCAATATGTCGATGGAGAAGTGGGCATCGTGTCTGCAATATGTGGAGGCGTGCCGGACAGAGGAATGAGGGTGGGAGTGAGCTAACCCGATCAGGACTAACACCCATACCTCAGTGTAGTGATCATCCCCTCCACTCTTGCGTCTTCAACAATAACCCTCGACCGTCTAATTATCTCCATCTCATCTCCCTCCCTAATTCAGTTCAATTTTGGTGTATATTAGAAGACTGCAAGACTATGAAGATAGCGGTGTCCGATTCATCGACCCTGTTTTCGAGCGAGCTGGCCGTTGCTGTTGGTACGACGTCCCTTCTGTTCTTCTGCTTAGTTTACTTCGGCCATACCCCAATTCTTATCTATGAATAGTCATCCTTCTGTAAATGCGTCCATGGGCGCTCTTTAAGGGTGCTCCCTGAGATCTGGGCAAGGCCTCAACCTCTTCTCCATCTGATTGTCTAGAAATAAGCCGTTCTAGATAGTTATATCGCTACTATAGCCTAGAGTGAGGCGCCGGCAGTGTTTCTAGTGCACACGTAGAATCTATAGAGAAACCAAAGATAAGAAGTTATGATAACGTCGCCTGTGATGCAATCAATGAAGAAAGGCGGCAGGCGGATTACGTGGTATGGCCTCATGCGCCTATGCGTGGCGATGGCATCACTAGCTCCTGAAACTTTTGAACGGACACAAAAGCCCCCGCTTGCCCTCGAACTTGACTGCTGGCTCCGACCACTCGCCTCAATCTCGACTCGAAGCTGTGTCAGTACCGCCCGGTCACTAGTACACCATCACCACGTCGACTGCGCGCTTCCTTCCACCAACGCGACCTGCCTCTGCTGGCTCTACTAGAGGGTCGACACGCCATCGCCAGCCGTGCGGCGCCGGGACACGAATAATCTCGGCGAGGCTTGTCAGGGGCGAGGCATCTTGCTGAAGCTTTTGTCAATTGTTCGCATAGCCGGTCCGGCATTATGGCAGGCCGAAACTTGATGTACCTGCCAGGCGTTGGAGTCATTTCAGGTGCGTATGGGTTGCAATCGAGTACAACACAGTTGCTTATCGTTTCTAGTTCCTCACACCGGTGGTTTGCCTCCTGCCAGCAACATGTCTGACACACAGAGGATCGACTGGCTCGACAAGGACAGAGATCTCGACGACGATATGGAACTACGCGAAGATATGGACTCCGACGACAACATGGACTCTAACAACAACATGGACTCCGACGATGACTCGGACTCAGAAGACAGCATATCTGGTCTCGGCTTGTGTGACAAGATTTTTCCTCGATGTCACGGAATAGAATGGTTCCGAAGACAATGGGTATCCAAGGCGATGCATGGATTGCTTGTCAACCCTCGGGGACACAAGGTCCTCGGTGACGGAAAACAAACAAAGAAGATTTGTGATCTGTTTGATATCCCAAGCAACACATGCTCCATGAGTATTGCTGAACCGCCAGTGTGCGGTATATCATACCACGAGTTCCCGAACGAGATCCTCTTGAAAATATGTGAGGATGATTGCTTGAGCGCTGGCGACTTATTCAAGCTGTCTCTCATTAAGCCTTTCAACTCAGCGGCCAATGAGATACTCTACAAGAAAGTCAACCTCTGTTCTCGTAACATCCTCGAGTTTAGCCGCACAGTTCTTGCCCACCCGGGTCTAGCTCAACTAGTTCACCTCCTGAACATCGAAGAGAGCATTGAAGAGGGCGTCTACGAATGGCTCACGGCTAACGATTCGGACAATCTGCAATTCATCATCGAACGAGGCGAACAGCTTGGCCTGTGCCTCCCTTACGCCGGACATCATGCGTACAACCCAAAGAATGTGCGCCATGGTCGTATGCTGTTCGGTTGGGGAGGCGTTTGCGCTGCGATTCTCTTGAGGGCTTTGCCTGAGCTCGATCTTGTCAGCATTCCTCATGTTGTGTTCGAGCCTATTGCAGATCTCAAAACTATGCATTGGGATGTGATCTTCCCTATCAATTCCAATACTCTTACCAACCTGAAGAAGGTCAACATTGGTGGTGGTGGCCAGGGGATTTGGAATCTAGCACCTCTATTCAAGCTTCCCTCCCTTGTCACTTTAACAGCCATGGGCTTTAGGGGGAGTGACCGCACACAAACTGATCACCACTTCGATGACTTTGGGCCAGATCGATCATCAAGCATTACAGAGCTTGAATTCTACGGATGCGATATCACGGCTGTCGATCTAGAATTGATCACCCGGCGCTGCCGCGCATTGAAGGGCCTAGCTTACGACTATTGCTGTGCCTCATACGGAGACAGCTACCTCGAGAAACGTCTTCACGGTGATCTTCCTCGGCATGAAACATCCCATTGGGACTTCAACCCTATCAAGGCAGCTTTGCTCCCACATAAGAGCACTTTACGATACCTCAGCATCGAGGAAACAAATATCATTGACAAGGTCGTAGACTGGACGCCAATTGGTAGTCTTACGGAGTTCACGAATCTGGAACGCCTGTCAGTGGAAGGCGAAGTGCTATTTGGTCCCGTGCCTCCTGACGACCCCCTTGGTCCCGACCCTGAGGATTGGGAACCTCCGGAAAAGATTCTGCCCCCCAGTCTTAAACAGCTCGACATCAGTTCCTATCCTGCTAGTCCCTTCGACGACTTCGTCGCCTTGGATCTAGCTGATCAGGCCGAAGAGCACTTACAACCCAAGCAGGACTACTTTACCGAGCTTACACATTTCTCAACTTCATGGGATGATTGGCGGTACTGGGAATATAAGCCAATGGTAGAAGAGGATTTTGCAAAGAGACATGTTGTATTCCGCACTTACCCGATTGAAGGGAAGCGATGGCGTGGAGGACTATGGAGAACTCAGGGCAGGATCTGCATGGCAGAGGACTGAGTATCAAGATGTTTGCTGAGGGTTTAAGACCGGAAAGGATTGAGCTCGGTCGCTATCCAGAGTTTGACGATCTACTCACGGTGCGTTCATCACGCGTCTCGAGCAAAATTGCCAGCCTTCTCGAAACTCTGCATAATCCAGGTGCTAGACCACAACACTTGTTCGGAACTCTGTACGACTGAAGGTATGTTCCGTCTTTTCATCGGAGGGCAACGGCCTTCCTTCTTTACACAATCGCGCAAATCCTGTGAGTCTCGATCGCTCGGTTTCATCCTAACTTGGCTTTCTCCATGGAGGACAAACCATCAGCTATATTGGCGCAGCTTTCCACTTCTGCTCGGCAGCTACCTATCGACTTGGGCGCAATACGTCACTCCATCAGTCTAGTGTCAGTGACTTGGAGTACTACATCCCTCGTCGGGGCATAGGTAAATGGTACTTGGAAGTCAGCATTGTATTCAACGATGCTTCTTCTGTCAAATTGCTTCCCATCAATGTAGCTTACAATTCATCACTGTTCCTTCGTCACTGCTAAGGTTTTATGTCCATCCATGCTGTAGTCAGTTTCCGTTCAGGCATTACTCTTCACGGATGCGACCTGAAAAGCGTTATGTGTATATTAATATGCAATTCTATTGGTGACCTATGGGTTAAAGCCTTTTAGGAGTAGATGGCGAAAAGCGGACCGCGAGCGTAGTCACGTGTCCAGAAGATCAGACGATGCTTACGTCATAGTCCAGGACTCGTGTGGAGACATCGCTTCCCTTCACTAACATATCTTCAAACATATCCGAAAACTAAAAATCCAGCAACCAAATTGCATAGAAAAATATGCAAAGTTGAAACTGGTATATACCTACACATACAACAATCTCCTTCCACTGATTGTCTGCGAGGTGAAAAAAAAAATTCGGCCCCTCTTGCAACGATTATGCGGGGTGACTCCGCGCGTACGGCCGAAAAAATCAACAGCCTCTATCAGTACAGCACTGGCAGTAAGCGCACCATGGCTCAGATATTTCCTCCTGTCAGGGCGTGTATTTTCGATGTGGATGGAACCCTCATCAACTCGGAAGACATTTATACCGACATCTACAACGAGATTCTCCACGAGTACGGCAGGCCCGCCTACCCTTGGAAGATCAAAGCCACGCAGCAAAGTAGAGGTACTCCCGTATGTAAAATTTTCTTTGGGTCTTCTGCACTGCATCACTTACTGGATCAGGGGACCCAGCGCCTACTGGATTGGGCGCAAGTGCCTCTCACCCAAGCGGAATGGAAAGCGAAAGAGAACGCGCACACGCATCTGTTCAAGAACAGTAAACTACTCCCTGGAGTTGATATACTACTCAACAATCTCAGTACTAAAGCTTCTCCGCGCATACACCTTGCACTCGCCAGCTCAGCAGGTGCAGGACGCTTCGTGCTCAAAACGTCGCATGTCCCCATAATCACGACAGCTTTCGCAGAGACACCGTTCCACGTCTTCGGAGATGACCCGGATATGTCGGAAGCCAATAAGAAGCCCGCGCCCGACATCTTTCTCCTCGCATTGAAACGGATCAACGATGCTGTGAAGAGAAGCGGAGAGAGCGAAGTCGAACCACGTGAGTGTCTGGTCTTTGAGGACTCAATAGCGGGTGTTGAAGCGGCGAGGAGAGCGGGGATGAGAGTTGTGTGGGTGCCGCATCCGGGGTTGAGGGAGGTTTGTAGAGGACGAGAGATGGATGTGCTTATGGGAAGAACGGAGGCAGACGGCAAGGTGCCCGATTTTGGAGGGGGGCTTGGCAATAGTGAGACCGAAATGGAACCTACAAATGATGGGAGGATACTATCTGAAGACGGGTTCGCGGAGATGGGGACGAGTTTGGACGATTTTCCATATGCAGCATACGGAATCCATGTCATGGAGTGAATGCGAAGCTACAAGGCTCCGTGAATGCGGCCTTGGAACCAGTGTCTTAGGCGGGTTATGTTGGTGGATTCTACCATTGTCCTTGAATGAAGACTTAGAAAATGGTGGGTATGATGGAACAAACTTATCATTGTTTGTTTGTTTGGACATTGTGAATTTACAATTCTGGCTCGGCATGCACACGGAGTGGCTGGACGCCTTTCTTCATCCACGCTAGGCAGTAAGTAATCCCATCTTTTTCTTCACGCAATGGAGGATACGTTTGCATTCGTCTCACATCATAGGGCTCTAAACGAGCATTGTTAAGCTTCAATGGAACGCAAGATGACTATTTTCTCTACCACGAGCAGCGATAATGCATCATTGTATGCGGACTTCAGGGAAAGGTTCTTCTCAACACACCTTATATAAGAACTCTTCTATCATACCTAAAAGATACTCTAGAGTTCAAACCCACACTCTTACTCAACTTTCAAGCACATCTACCACTTAACCAGCTGAATACTTACGGCTATGTCGGATACACCATCAAACCAAAAACATCCAATGGAGCCTACTCCCGTTGATTTCAACACGCAGCAGGATCCCACTACAACCACCCAGGTCAACGCAAACGTAATTGGAACTCAAATGCAGCATCCAACGGCGACTCCGGGCCCTCAGCAAGTCGTTCCCCTGCCGGCTCAGAAGTTTGATACCTCCAACCCGCTCCATGCGTTCAAAGTACACGTCAAATTACAAGTAATCGACCTCATCCACAGCCTTGGACATGGCGAGGACACCATAAAGCAGATCGCGTTCTACCTGGATAACGACACCTGGGCTACATATTTCGAATCGGTGCAGCACATGCGAGCCAGCTTAGATCATTCCCCGGCATGGACAGCCGCAGACAACAATATCTTGATGACGCTGTCAGGATTTAAACTACACGAGACAGACGTCGCTCAGATGTTGTTGCCGACTCATCTGCCGTACGAACGCCTGGAGCAATTCAAGTTGCTGACGAAGGCCCAGCCGGGCACAATGAAGATTTGGAAGTTCCCACCCCATCAATCGAGCGGCCGAGGGGGGGTATATGACCAGTCGATGGACGACAAAGGTACAGTTGAAGAGATGGAAACCCTGCATAATCTTGTACTTGCGCGTACGGGAGCCCTTATTTCCCTCCAAAAAGCCTGTGGTTTGAAGAGCTATGGGAATGCACGCCCGCCTCCTCTTCAGGGAACCTTTAGGGTTGCACATTCACATCTTGCTAAGCTGCGAGACTCGTTCAACGCATCAGGATGGCCGCGGTTCTTCCGACCGCTTACCAATGCCGACAGTGTTCCTCCACACCCAGATACATTGCGGCGGGAGGCTGAAGACCTTGTCAAATTTGTCAAGCAGACCGCATATTATGCAATAAATGCGCAAATCACACGCATCTTCTTCCCAAACGTGGAGCATGCTCAGCTCGAGCATCACACACGCGCTCCCACATGCTGGACTAACGGCGATACAATCAAGATGAAAGAGGCTCTGAGCCGTGGAGTCGACATCGGTGGAATGATGAAGATCTTCTCAGGGCGGCAAAAGCGTACCCTCGTCCGTAGGATGGAGGGGTGCGTCGCGGAGATGGCGGCCGAAGAGACGAACCAAGCTGCTTTGTCGTCGACTATTGGAAAATGCAAGATCTCAGCATCGCAGGAGAACGAGGTCCAGGAGGCAAAGAAAGCGCATTACTCCTTCGCAGATAGCACTGTCGCGGATCTTCTGAAACTTCGACAATCCCTAGATGAAGAAATCCAGGCACGCCAGTCGATAGCGCAATGGTTTGATGCTTCACCGTCACCCATGGCCCAGTCAGGTCCCTTTACTGCTCCCAATGGCTACGAAGCTCCGATCACTGGCGCGGCAAATGCGCCCCCTAGCAACGATTTCGTTGCAGGCGCAGATGAGTTCTTGCCAGACTGGACAGAGTTTATGCAAAATACTCCCCAGGCCGAAGGCAATGGGGTTCAGAAGAACAACCAGGAAGCTCCGGTCACTAGCGCTGCAAACACGCTCTCCGAAACCCCTGTCCTTCAAGGCGCGGATGAGTTCCTTCCAGATTGGATGTGCGAGTTTACGCACAATGGTCCACGACCCGAAGACGATGGACTGTACGACCATATAGATCTTGATCCGTCATCTGCAGATGATTTTACCAATTTCTTCAATGATGATACACTGTACCAGAACAACCTATTGCATTCCGGGTTTGCCAATCCAATGGACCTGCAGTTCGGCACTGATCTCGACCAGCCGCCTGTCGATGACGACACAGCAGGTTCAGATAAGCCGCCTGTCGATGACGATGCAGCATCTTCAGAGCAAGGTAACATAGACCCTGCGTTGTTGTGAGATGGCATCAAGGGATAGATGACGAGTTTTGGGTGGGAGTTTCTCACCAGGAACTAGTGCGTCTTAGATCCTGGTTCGTATCAACCGAATACCGAAGAGATTTTGGGTTAGAAGATGCGCGATACATGGTAACAGGACTTGAAGGAGTCCGTATATAAATAAATAAGAATTGAAACCTGAGTTTACCAATCACCTGAAAACGATAAATTTAGTGAAAGAGATTAATTCCATTGCACCTCGCTAGAGCCGACCCTGCGCAACAAATCGATAGCACGTTTCCAGATTTAAAAAGTCCCCAGAGCAGGGTAAACTAATCGCATGTGAATAAATGGTACACTCCAGCATGATCAATAGAGAAAAATCACAATTTACAGCCTTTGCGATCGTTCGCGACATCCAGAACTCAAGATGAGTCAGTAAACATGCGAGAGACATGGAAGATATACGCAACAAACACTCAAATGCACCCACGTCAGACACCTTTTCAAATTGTACACGAGCTATTAAAACCCCAACGTTGGTAAGCTTCACCCCGACATCATGCATGCCTCGAAAATTCTAGGTTTTCTCAGCTGGAAGAAAACCGAGCCAACATCAGCCCACATAGGCTACTGCAGACATCCCCCACGAGCCAACAAACTCAGGTACGTCCCGTAAGCGCATCCTTCAGAAATCCGCTTATGCGAGTCAATCCGTTATGCAAGCAAAGCGCGTTGGTGGCAGGGCTAGAGCGTTCCTAGAAGAGGCGTGCTCCCGCATCTGCGTCACTGTTATACGAGCAGGCACCAACTGTACCTGTGCACGGCAAGAAGGAATTGAACAAAAATATTCAGTTCTCCCCAGCACCACCACTAGTAAACCGGAGATTTGATCTTTCTTCCTGAAGCAATGCGCTTTACAACGTTCTCGCTTTTCACACAACCTCAATCAGAAACCCCGCAAAATCTAAACATACCCCCGGAACAATCGCCCACCCAAGGATACCCCTACTCCCTACCCGCCCTTTCCAGCAATCGATAATCGAGGCAGTGCCGTGGGATATTCCCGTATCCGCTAACCTTAGCTCCAAGCACGCACATCCAAGCAAAACGGGAACTCATACTACGCAACCAGATTCCCGGAAAACCCCCCTCCATCCGATTGGCTTCTATAAGCAGCCCCAAAGCGGCAGCCTCCATCCGACCCACCGCGACACTATCGAATGCAGCAGGTCAGCCACAACAAACGTGACGCGAGGTAAGCACGCTCGACTACGGGAAGTGGGGACGCGGTAGGGCGCGCAGTCGAGATGTAGCTTAATCGTTTGCTGCGGTGAAACTCACTGCCCAGGGAAGGATCCACTTTCGTCAAAACTTCCATATCTGTGTGGTGGAGGCATCACTTGGAAGTGTTGTCGGGGATTTGCCCGCTCCGAGACGTTGGTAGGTAGCGTTGGCAGTGCAAGCTTCGTACGGATAACGCTCGGCCTTCCAATGTGGGCTACCGGCTCGTCGGTTCTGAGGCAGACTTTGCGCTGCTTTTCACAAAGTGTATGACTAGTTGGATGGGCGAGGTCCCAGGATGGGAAGCCTAGAAATCCTATCTAGGTAGGCTCTCAAACATTGTTGAGCCGGAGCGCCTGTGCTGAGTCGAAAAAAATCTTGTTGTGTGTCACAGCCAGGCAGAAGCAGAAACGAGAGCAACTTCCAAGCATGCACGTAAGCTGAGACTCACGTCCAACGCCAAACCATCTTTGTCTATGTAGACCGTACCTAGGTACCTGTCGCATCACGTGACGTTCCATTCATCCCAAACTCAGCCCTCATCCCGCTCCCTTCTCCCATCTCACCACCTTCCATAGCTAACAAGCATAACCAGCACAGCCTCACGTCGCCAATATGAATGAGCACTTGAGTAATCCAATTCGTTCATCTTCGGTGGGTGTCCTTCCACAAGCGTGCTAGCGCTACTTCGGTCCGTGCGTCCATACGAACACCGAGCCGAATCAGCGCTCGATTTTTTACAATCCCGATCGGAGACCGAGAAGTAGGCAAATTTGCTATGGCGCCGAGCTGCGAGATCGGTGTGTAGAACACGTGGTGTTGAGGTGCAGAGGAAGAATCGAAGGAGGCATTGCTGATGAACATGGGGATTTTAGCTTTTGCGCAGAAGATGACGAGTTAACTTAGGTAGCATGACTCCTTACGCATGGAATATTAGGTATGCGCGTTGAACGTGAAGCGCAATGTACATTGCCATCTCTTTCAGCCTCACACACTTGGCAATGACGTCTAGCCGCCCAAGTTAGTCCGTCCAAGCATCTGGAAACGGACATCCCACAAAACTGGTGTTACCCGCTGTCAAAAGGAGACGAAGCGAAGGAATAGCTGCCGATAGATCTGCAGTACTCCCATCGCGTAGTTGGCGAGTTCGGTGGGCTGAACCGGTCGTCCTGATCTGCAAACACGCACAGCATCGCGATCACCAGCTACCGTGCCGCAGTATGACAACCCGACGCGAGAATGGGTCGACAAGATGGATCAGCTGTGTGTTTGCGTGGGGCAGGGAAGTAGTAGTGCTGCTCCTGCGACGGCTGACGTACGGTGCATCGAAGGCTGCAAACACAGCGCAAGGTTGGGTTGAAGTTGGTAGTGTGCGCGACTGCATATATGTTGTTAGAATCAAGCAGAGACGTGGGGTTTACTGCAGTAGCTCCGGCTTTCAAAGTCAAAGCTTTGGTAGCGAAGGAAGTCGTGCAGTGGAAGAATCCGGGGATGCGGTAGAGAAAAGCAACACGAGAGCCTACGAAGAAAAACTGTGAGATAGACCCGCGTGGAACGATGGCAGAGTCCCGGTGGCTAGCAGGGGAAAGTAGCTCAATGCAAGTATGACTCAGCGCAGTCGAACGAGACCATGCAGGCAGGCGCGAACATCAGAACTCAAGCGAAGCAGTAGCGATGAGTGAAGTTGTTGAGTCATTATGAATTTCTATTTGCGACGGTATTCTAAAACGCTCTCGGGGGCTTCTTTTGAGGCTTTGGGCTGGGTAATGGTGGGTAGTACTTCTTAAAGTACTGACCCTCGTCCCTCTGCTCCCTCAGAAAGCTCTCCTCCGGCACGCTGATCACTTTCGATCTATTAAAGATATATTCTGACGGCGGCCTTCTGCTCGCTTGACTGCTCGTCCCGGAACCTCTATCGCTATCCGAGTCCCAATCATATAGTGGGAGAACTCCAACTTCGGCTAGTGATGTGGGTATCTCGGGTATTTGAGGGATACCTCTGGAACTATGATCGGTGGATAGGCGTCTCATGCTAGATTGACGCGACACACTGGGTATGTCAACACTACGCATGAATACGTTGTCGGGTGGACTTGGGCCTGTTATCGGAGTCGCAATATTGGAGGGAAAGCGGTTGGGAAAGCGGTTCATTTGCGGCGAGGTGCGATGTGTTGGTGTTTGGTCGAGACCATGTGTCGCTAGAGGTGCACAGTAATCCTCCTCCTTCTCTTGCTTGATGGGTATGGTAGAAGACTGAGACGTCATCGGGTCAAAGGCATTCTTTCCTGTGAAGAATGCTATTATCTTAGCTTTCTTCGGGCAGATAACTTTGTGCACGTTTTCGTTTTTGGCGGAACCAGCGAGCATCTTCACGATGAAGGGGTGCAGGCTGGGCAGGCAGGCGGTGATGACGGAGAGGTTTTGCGCGATCTGTATGCAGAGAACGGTTCGCCAGTAATCGTAGGTGAAATCGCCGGTTTGGTATTTGTTGAAGAAATGTAGTTGCGCGCCAACGGCTGCAACAATGCTGTAATAGTGTCAATGGAGCCAACTGGGGTGGAGCAAGATACGTACCTCAAACGAGACAAAAATAACAAGGAAACAGACACGCGCCGCCCAGCGGAAGTTCGAACATTCCAAATGCAAAGGGGTATCGAGATAAGAAGTACTTCAACAACAATATTCGTGCTTCCAACGTAGTTGATCCAGCTAACCACGTTGATGCATGTCTTCCCCTGGCCCCACTGCCAAGGATTCGGCAGCGAGCATGCAAATGAAGCAACAAGAACGCCAGAGACTGTCCAGAGCGCAGTAAATGCAGCGAACAACAGCGCCGTGATGCGCGCAGTGCTACCAGGAAGAATGTTCTTGATGAGCAGACAGACGGATATCCTCGCGCAGCCCATGTTCGCAATGTAGAGTATGCAGCTCACATATTCAGTCTGCTTGGATTAGAAACGGTATGTGACCTGGACTTGGAAGAGACCACACCTTTTGAAAGATGGTCACTTGCTGTGGACTCAGCTCAGTCATGCGCTGACCCAAAGCTTGTATTGACTCCACCGACACAGCTATTGTCTGAGCAATACTGAAGAGCTATACAGGTCAGCCTGGCGTCAATATATGGGTCAACCGGATGACTCACAAAGGCGAGAAAGATGAACAGATCGTCTAGTCCAAATCGTCGTGTCTTGTCTTTTATCGAGAGCCGCATTGTGAAGCGCGCGGTGAGGACGCATATCGCAACGACGGCTAGTAGCCATGACACGATGTTGATGACGGTGCCGGGGTCGCCTATTGGTGCCGTCCGCCGCCTCTCCAACCCGTCCATCCCATTGTACATTGTGAGTGCCATGCAAGTAAAGGTCTCGTGGTCCGCGACGGTCAAGTCTAGTTAATTCAAGTCATGTGATGGCGGAGCACCGGCCACACGGCCAGCGAAGTCGACGTAGGTTGGTAGCGCAGACGCTGGGTGTATTGGGGCTTTTAGATAGCTGCTGCGTAGACGCTCGGATCAAAGTGCGCAACGAGAGGTGGGACGCGGGGCAAGCTAGGATCCGGCAGTGTGAGCTTGATTGCGCTTATGGACTCCAGGATACAGGACGGCTACAGCAGGCCTGTGCGTGATGCCGACGGACTAGCAGGCCTGCTGTAGAAGCCCGACGGTGTCTCTTGCGCGCGTGTACCACGTAATCATCGAAAAGACGCGCTTTTTGGGAAATAGCATGGGTCTGCCGAACCATCGACTCATGTCAGCGCGGCACAGCACCTGGGGGGCAGCTTACAGCCCTAGCGCACAGGTACCCAAGGTACCGTGCAGCGATAGGTCGCCCACGGAGAGGATTCGCAGGCTAGAGCAGGCAGTGAGGCCAGCACGGAAGGCCTGCAGGCCCAGCCAGACGCGACGACGGCGCTGGAAGAGTGCCCTGGGCGCGACTGGTAGCGGGAATGAGGAAAGCGGAGGGCGTCGGACTTTGAGACGGTGAGATAGTCCCCGGCGCACGGACCGTTTCGATAAGCTCCGTAGGATCGCTTTTAATAACCAGCGAGGGATCGTTTTCGCCTTGCCGAGCGGGCCAACAGTGAACACACGGACGAACTGGCCCTATGGGATGGATGGATTGGGATGGAAGATGTGTGGAACTTTCTACGGTGCCGCGCACCACGGGGCGATGCTAGTTTCACGTGCCTTGAGCGCTAGTCCTCACATGGTATAGCCGACTTGGCGCCATCGCGCCTCGTTTCACGTCATCAGAAACACCATTCACCACCGTCGTTGCGCACCACCACCCTCTTCACGATCGATGCTCACGACTGACTCGCTTCACCGCTATCGTTGTCTCTGTTCAGCCGGCATCTCTGCGCGGCAAGAAAGCTGTCTTCGATAGGGCTTCTTTTGTCTAGACAAAGGCGCAAAATATACTGCGCTCCGTGCAGTGTAGGGGAAATTAGTTCGGTGGGTTTTTTCAACCCATATAGTAAAGCTTCAAATCAAATTGGTGTCGCTTCCAAGGTTCAATCACATGTCGCCCGTAAAAATCCTGAGTTCCGGGTCTCCTCACCGGCAGGTATTTCCCAAGAAGATTTGTTTGGAACACTCGGATTACCGCACCGTCGTGGCGGGGAGCAGGCTCGCGCGGCTTCAGAGGCATTGTTATATAGCCTGGGCCAACACGCCTCGGTGTTGAGAGGCATAATCCACAGTCAAACACTCTTACAATTATTTCAATTCCCAGCTCCTAGAGACAACCAGCAAAATGCAAGACACCCTCGACCCCGCCGTAGTCAAGCACGTTACCGCATCTCAGTCCGACTCGACACATCGAACCTCGGGTCCCCATGAATATCCAAGGAACACAATCGGCAAATTATAGCCAACGACTAAGCTCTAACGATTTCATATGTTTGCAGCCCCTTAGCCACAAGGCCATCACTCTTGACGGGAAAAAACCTGTGATAGGTCGTATCCCCATAAAATCTCTGACCAAGATTACCTAATAGCATTTAGACCACGTACATAGTTCAAGTCGCACGACTGGAAAGTGGATGACAGTGTCGGCAGGTGTACTCGGGCATGTGGAAGGTGCATACCCACTCATTGTTTACACGCTATGATGTAAGCTGAGCGCTACAGTCAGGCCTTTTAGTCTGAGTCTCCATCAATCTTTCATGTCAGTTTTAGTATGCAGAAGACAACATTCTTAGGAGATACCAGCGGGACAAGCTTTCTCCCACTGTCATCCATCCGCACGGCATGACTTCGAGTACGTTAGACCTTCGTATTCTACCCTTTCTGAACTAATAAAAGGTTACTAGACATTGATTCTAGCGATACAGAAGGGGACAATGAGGGAATCGTCAATATTAGTGAGTCAACGCGACAAGACGATGCGTGCGAGATAGCCGCTAATACAGCTCTATATTTCGTGCCCTTCCTAGCCAGCGAAGAGCTCAGAGTCTCCATCGATGCAGTCTATGCCGCAGCACAAGACGCCAAGCCTCAACAAAGCTACATGCAGATGGTTCACGATGACCCGAATTGCGACCTTATCGCTGCGCAGAAGAAGTACATCCGCGAAGAGCAGCGCCTACGGGTAGAAAAGCTCCCCCCGGTTCTCCTGCAAGCGAATCGCGACTTTGAGGCCCTCCAAGATCAGATTGAGAAGACCGAGAGGCTAAAAACGCGCGATGAATTGGATATGGCGATGCTGGAGGAGATAAAATGGTTCCTTAAGCGGGTCTGGGAAGCGCTGACAGCGGGAAAAATGCTTGTCCACTTGGCAAAGGAGGCAATGGTATGTGACTCTGACCTTGCGAGACTGGCTCCTCAGCGCTCAATTCACCATGATACACAGTGTCAGCGTAGCCAACGTACCGTAACGATATTACAGCCCGTAGTGACATAGGCCAAATATTGGCCTTTGCATCTGTGCACTGACTACTATATATACTGTGTCCTGTCCGGCTACATGCAACCGCTACGGGCCGTAATATTGTTACGGTACGTTGGCAACGCTGGATACACTCTTACAAACTGAACCTTCTCTTGGATGGCTAGCTAACGTATCTTTTCTCAGGAAACAGAGCTTACCACCGAGCCTGCATCCTCTGCAAACGTCTTCTCTCAGGGTACCGAGCCTACCAGCCCACCTGCACCCTCTGCAGACGCAGCAGATCCCAATCCTTTCGTGGCCGCAGAAAACGCCTTTCCCGCCCTCGAACAAGCACTGAATAAGCTCCGAGCGTGCTGTCGTGTAATCCAAAATGAATCGACGAACATCTACCAGCATCATTTGCGCGCAGGAGATTCTCACACCGTTGCCGAGGAAGCACGCGACAACCACCAGCACTTACGCACGCTGGAAACGGCCGAACAATTGGTAGTCGCCCATGCCTGCGCACGCAAATTCCGAGAGAAATGGCAGGGTGCAGAGACGTGGGTCGAGGCTCGAGATGATGGTACTCTGGACCATGATTTTCTCTGGACTGAAAAGATCAAGGGGCTAGCTGATCGGGAGCTGAAGATGAGGGAAGAGAATATGTTGGAGGCTGCGGTGTGGGTGTTGAAGAAGGCTGCGTGGAGTGGTAGTGCCCTGCTGAAGGAGACTTGACATTGGTAGGGATGAGACACGGTGCATTGGATATTCCTATTTGAAAGGGAGGGACTCCCTTTCCACGGTTTGTCCTAATTGTTCGGGATGAGAGACAGCGCATTCAATATGCCTACTGTAAATAGGGAGGAAATATGTTGTATTCTCCCTTTCAACCATCCATTCTAACCGAGTCTACTCTCTCCTCACAACCCTCTTGAACCCCTGCAGCGCAACCTGCGCCTGTGCCACCGCAATAGTAGCCTGCGCATTCGGATCCACGAAGCCGCACCCATTCTTTCCGTTCTGGAACTGCGCTGCCTCGGCAGAGCAAACGCCTACATCAGACGCATCGGCGCAGCAGGCAGAGCTGCAGTCCGCGTCCGCGACACAGCCACCAGTGATGAATTGTGCGGCGTTGCCCGCGCCGACGTTTTTGGCGCCTGCGACGTTGGGCGTGATTTGCGCGAGGGAGAGGGTCGCGACTGGAATATGTCAGGTTAGGGATAGAGAGGAGGCAGGGGGGACGTACGGCCGAGGAGAGCGGCGATGGTGAAGCGCATCTTGATGGTTGGCGTATGGGAATGGGGAATTCAGTATCGTTTGAGACAAAAAGATTATATGAATGAACGATACCGGGTCGAGAATGCAGTCACAGACGCAAGAAGTAGAAGTTGAGCTTGTGGGAAATGTGGATGCCTTATTCTCTCATCGCAGCTTCCTTTATATACCCATATCGCACGATCTTACCGTACAGACTCAGGTTGCATAGTACACTCCTTCATATTTAGACCTCACAGTAAGCATGTGATCGTCTTAACATCATCGCAAGCGGTGCAGCCTGCATGCCCAAGCGGACGCTCATAGCACAAGCCGTTGTAAAGCACTGCGGCGGTTGTTATTCTGCGTTTCGATATCATGCCTGATATCATGCCTGGTATTTAGGCAGAATATGAGCGTAATACGAATAGCTAGAGAACCAATAGCGGGTCAGAGTGCAAGCCGCATGATCCATGCGGTGATGTTGCAGTTGTCGTTTCAGATTCTGAGGTACGCCTTGTGTGGCGATCACCACTACCGCGACTCTTATCAATATTTGCCCTGCGGACTGGTGTAGAGGTGTAGAGATGCAAAGGTGCAGTGGTACAGTAGGTAGGTTAGGTAAAATTGCTCTGCGAAGTAGCAGGTGCCTCGACAGTCCAGAATGAATTTTTGACTCCGAGACGTGCACAATCGGGAAACATTCTAGTACTGGGGTTTTTGGTATCCTGTACGGCTTGAGAAGTGTTCCGAATGCATCTATGAAGCTTAGACCTAGAAAGACATGTATCTGCATCGAAACATCGAAAGGGAGGCCTGGGTTATCTCACGCGTGGATCGACGCAAAATTTCCTCCAAACCACGAGTCGTATTGTACAAATATCTCGCGGTCAACTCCTCAAGTCTTTGTATCGTCTTTCATCCTCCTAAACGCCGATTGAGCCCATTTCTGCACCCAGCACGACTCGAGGACCTCTTGGGCCGAAGGTCGGTCGTCTGGTCTAAATGATAACATCGACCTCAAAAGTACAAGGAAGGCTTGCTTCTCTTCCTTATCCATCTCTGCCATGCCCTTTCGTTTTCGTGGCTTCTGTATCGTATGTTCCAACCGATCTTCTAGTAAATGGCGCGGCGACCCATTAACCCTCTGAAGTTGATCGTTGAAGTATTCACTGCGATTCGCCCAATTCGCCCACCACTCTTTAGGTAAATAACCCAACGCATCGACCTGTTCTTCCACGATTATATCTGGACTGGGAAATAAGTGTCGAACAAAGGTCGCGCACCCATAATAGCGAAAATGGCGCATGCAAGACTCCAGATCTCAGCAGGGAACGAAACATGTGATTTTGGCTCCAAGAACAGTTCTGGGGATCGTAAAATCAATGGAGCATGAGAAAATTGTCGTGCGTCAAGTGCTGGCTGAAAGGATTCGCCGAAGTCGATTAGCAGGATACGCGAGTCGGCGAGCGAGACAGCGTCACTCTCATCTCCAAACCCAACTGCTACGACACCATGAGTAGGCACCCACGGGTCCCAAGGTCGTCCGTCCACTCGCTCTATTGGCTCGAGTTCAGGCTGTCCATACTCCTCATAGAGCTGGTCCTGAGTAAGGTTATCGATGGAGCTGGGCAGCTGAAGAAGAATATTGCCCTCGTGAAGATCTGAATACGGAGTGAGCAAAAGAGGTGGAAACTCCAGAGCAATCAGCTTGGTTACCTACCTCCATGAACGACACCTCGAGAGTGCATGTAAACGACGGCTTGGATAAGCTGAGCAGCAATGGCGTGTGCTACTAAGGGCTGGAACAATCCGCTGTAGGATGGGCCTCGCGCTTCTGAAATACTCATCCAGGCTGGTGTGGTGACAATGCAGTGATGTTTTCCTCTTGCGCCTTGGATTTCTGGCCCTTCCACTTCAAACTCATCCAACAATTCTGGTATTAGGGCAATTCCGGGATGTGCTTTCGCTTTGGTTCCTTCCTCATCCCGCAAGATTCTCATTTTGGCGCTCTCGGATGGCCGTTCAAGTTCCGACACCGCAATTTTGATCGCGACGTACTTGGCCAAACGCGTATCACGAGCTAACCATATGGTGGAAGAACCTCCATAGCCCAGCTTGTGCACGATATGATAACGAGACGAACCGATTCGTTCGTTGATCGTAGCTGGGTAGTAGCCTCCAGCAGCGTAGTCCTCGAATGGCTCAATGCCTTCAATCAGTCCATACACTGGCCAGGAAGGCTCCGAAGCAGGCGCGTCGTCAGATACTGTCTGTCGGGGATTGCAATCTGAAAGCCACCTCTTCACCAGGCTACGACGGCTTATGTGTAGAGCAGCGAGTCGAAAACAAGCAGAACGTGACAGAGAGGATGGGACTGCAATCATGGCTGATGGATCTGTGGAAGGTATGCCAGCGCACACTGCAAGCAGCTTCCAAGGTTTTTATATTGCGATCTACGGCTCCCCTCACCGGCAAAGTATAAGAGTCGCATGTGATAGAAGTATAGTTGTGTTAAACTTTAGTTCGGCTCCTTATAAAGTAACATATCGCCCAAAAAAAAATTCGGCCCCTCCTCACCCACAAAAACATGTTGGTTGTCACAATTGTCTGTGGAACGATGGTGATGTTCTTCCAACACTCAGATGTTAGAGACCTCACTATCCCGATTCCGGCATAGACGCGTTTATTAACACCTGTAATAAATTAATTGGTCTGTTGTCTCATTGGCTGGGCTGGTCTAGGGCCAGAATGGTGACTCTGAGGTCACTGTCCTATGAGTCGATTGCTCCACAGCTGTTATATAACTAGTCCTTTACAATTATCGCGTTATACTTTAGCTCCCTACTATAGCTAATCCTAATCGCGCCCTCCTTTTTTTACGTACTTTAGCTATTAAACCTTAGTTATGCTTGCTGTTAAGTCTTATAATCTGTAAAAGGTTAGGTCGACTATAAACTGATATGAATAAATGAATGAATCTAGGGCCAGCCGCCAGCGTAAGAAAAACCGCCGTGCTCAATACTTCGTATAGGTACTCGTGTCTTGATACCTATCATCCACTACGCCTTCCCACTGCTCCCACAAATATCCATCCACCTCTCCGTCTCCTCCTGCAACACCTTCATCCCCTCGTCAATCAGCTTCACAAGCGTCATCCCACTAGCATTCTTCCTCAAGAATTCATTCCACACTTCTAGTAACAGCTTGTTCACATTCAACTTGATTGCTCCATTCTCAATGCACTGCTTCATAATCTCAGGTGGGAAATCGTTCGTCCCGTGTAATGCGATGAGTACGCGGTTATTTATTTGCATGTTGATGGAGGTGAGACGGTCGAAGTGCAGCTGTCCGGGCGCGGGTCCTGTGGGGCCGTAGTCGCCGTGGATGTTGCCGATTGAGGGTGCGAGGATGTCGATGCCGGCGGCGATAAAGTTGTCCACGTCTTCCGGGGATGTGAAGAGTGCTGAATTTGGATTAGCACGGGGTCGAACACAACTAGGTTGCGAGCAACATTCCATAGCATACCTTCTAAGCCCGCTGTATCCGCAATGCCATCCTCACCGCCTTCTATTCTTCCACTCTCCGCTTCTACTGCCATTCCCTTCTCGTGACACTCTTTTGCTAGGATCCTCGTCTTTTCTAGGTTCTCTTTCTCGTCATAATGCGACATGTCCACCATGACCGAATCGACGGTTAACGTGGCGATGATTTCGCGGATGTGGTCGACGTTTTGCGCATGGTCAATGTGCAGCGACAATGGGACGCTCGCGGACTTTACTGCAGCCGCAGCAGCATGCGCCAGGGTAGGAAGTTGCTTGAGTGTTGAAGGAAACAGCTGGATGATCAAGGGCGACCGTTTCGCTTCAGCAGCACGGACGAGAGCTGTAAGCTGCTCGATATTGTACCTATCAGGTGTAAGTAGTATGTTCCTCTGCGGGTACCGCTTTGGATGCGTACGCGATAGCTGCCATAACCCCATATTTCCCCGCCGCAGCAGCATTTAGTATCTCTAGAGTGCGGTTTTTGCTTGTCAGGGCCATTATGTGCAGGAAATTCGTTGTATTATGCAATCAAGCAATCAACAAGAGTTTCAGCGTGCACGAGAATGCGACGGCACAGTGGTCGCGAGGGCTTTCAATATCGGAAAACTCATCGAAACGGCAGGCGAAGGCAAACTTGAACGACTCCGAAGCGAGCTCTCGCCCAAATCTCTCGTTATCGCTTCGTGGTCACAAAAAGAGTCAAAATACATCGCATCGATCAACCATGTCAATTAGCGATAGAAGAGCCTTCGGGAGCGGGGAAAGATGCCTCGTCTCGAGGCGCAGAGTGCAAGTAAGTAGCGACGTCATCGGTTCCGTCCCCGCATGAAACCGTCCCGGGATCCACAGGTACAAGACTGAGTTGGTCAGTTCTCAGTGTGGAGATGCAAGCTTATGAACATCAATCGTGCTAGGTTAATCACCCAACTGAACATTTCGCGGTGCCGTTTGAAACGTGGCAGTCCTCATTCCATGGCCATGTATCTGGATTTTTAGGGCAGACTAGATTATCGGCTATCCGGCAAAGACGAGTTACGGAACGCAAGCGATCAGATTAAAATATTGAACGGGAATGTAATTTTAGATGCTATAGTACATGTCGGAAGTGTACGTTGGAAAAATTCATTCTTCTCAAGGCTCGGCTCTCCAGTAACTTGTAAGATCATCGAGTAGTGTTTTAGGAGGAAACTTGGTAATTTCCAGCGTCCTTTCCAAAAGCTGAAGTATGGCGCTCTGTTTAATCGGAGTTTGAACGCAAAGGCCGGCTATAGATTTGTTAGTATGGTTCTCAACATACACACCTGGGCACAATCCACTCACCTACATATAGCGACTGATAGTTTACGAATGCGCTCGGCAAATCATTGCCCTGGGGCATCATGGCAATGCCGCAAATCGTTTCGACACTGTCATCCAGCAGCCGCTGACGCTGGCGGAACGCATTCATACCACCGACCGACGGCTGGTTGATGAGCACGACTATACGGGCGCAGTGAAACGTTTGAATGGCTGCTGCATAGGACGGAGGATGAATCCAAACCGGTGTGAACAACCCAGGTTGAGGCACCGAACGAGCGTAAATTGGCTGGAAAGAAGGCGGCAGTATTCGATACCAATCGTCAAGAGCCTGGAGCAGCTTATCTCCTTGCTCGATCCGGATGTTCATATCGTAGTGCTTGTCATTTGCTGCGAAGTCGACACATCTCGCACAGATATAGAGGATACGGTTTGCCAGTTCATCGGGCGTGAGATCTACTAATCTCCTAGTCGGCCTCCAGATTGTTAGGACGCGTCTCGATTCCCGGAAAGCGACCCACATGTCTTGGCGTAGCCACATCCACCAGGCGGCTCTGCGAAGACCATCTTTAGTCTCACCGTTGTTATCCTGCGATCTTTGGATCCAGAAGATACCTCGAAGATGCCGCTCCCACCCTCCATCGCTGTACCTACCAGATGCATCGAACATCTCGTACGTGCTAATCAGTATCGCTGTTGCGATGATCTCTGTTGATTTCGTGTACGAGGGGTACAAGAGGTTCTGAGAGAGATAATGCAGTGTCTCGTAGTAGCACTGCGTCGCAACTTCGGGAAACGGATTGCTCAGACTATTCGAATCTTGCATGCTGGTGTTGGAGACTGGAGTCTGAGCGTTGAAGGTCTGTTGCGCTGTTTGAGGATCCGAAAGCAGGGCCATATGGCGTGCCGCCACCGCGAGTAGGGACTTTAAAAGGCCAACGTTGTGGACGGCTAGTTTTGGAACAAGGGTGGAGAAGTGCCTCAAGGGGTCAAACAGATCCAAGATAGGCCCAACGGCGTTGATGTAGTGGTAGAAGAGACCGAGCTCATCGTCACTTAACGGAATTCTGTCCAAAGATGTCCATGGCTCACGGACCTCGCTGTCGGCACGTCCACCCTGTCCTGCTGGTTCGAGTTGAGGATCAATATCGTTCGCCTCGGGCGCGGGACTTTGTCTCCTTGATAGGCTAATGTTACTGAAGCCTATGTTGTGTTTCTGAATATTGTTGATCGCGTCCTCAGCTAGCAGGTCGTACCATTCGAAGGGTGCTGAATTAGGAGAAGGCAACGAAGTCGACAGTGCCGATGGCGACAGATCAAAACGTAACTCGGGTGACTCGCCAAACAGCTGAGCATCAGCCCCCTGCGCGACTGGCTTCCCTGCGCCGCCTGTGCTAGAAGATTCAGCGACAACGGACGATGCAGCTTGGGCAGGTGAGCTGGTGGCCTCCTGTCTGCCTGTCGCCGCGGGCACCGTCTCCTCGATGGGATAGGCATATGCGCAGTCCCGTTCGCTCTTGGCACACTGCCCACAATGAGGCTTGTTCTCATCACACTTCACTCGCCGCTTTCGACATGTCAAGCTGGCCCTATGTTAGCCATCGAACACATTTAAGATGTAAACCACCTGAAGATGATGGTCATGTGGAGACAGCCAGAGACAACACCGAAGGCCCACATGCAACCTGTTAAGGGGCCGGCTGCGCCGCTACAGGAAACTGTGGGTGGCAAGCTTACCAGCCTGTCCTTGTGCGGAGGCCACGAGCGCGTGAGGGACGTGGTTTCCGCGGCTTTTGAGCGGGCATCGCAGCGCGTCTCACATTCTGTGATGCCTTCGCGTCGAGGAGGCGGGATGCGCTCGGTTCGAGGGGGAAGAGATGGAGAGCCTGGGGCCATGATGCTGAGCTGGTCACGATGCGGCGGGCAGGTTCGGCCTGGTAAAGCTCCGGGCCGATTGGGGTTGTTGCTCCACTCGCTGGACCTTCCACTCGACGGCGAAAAGCCTACCGAAGTGTTCGTTCCTGCAGCTGTGGGACTTTCTGCCATCGTGAATTTTGATGCTGCATCTAGATGAGCGATGAGATGAGCGATGAGATGAGACGAGAACCCAGGAGACTCAACGCGTGCTGGTCCATCTCATTGGCCGGGCACGCGACCTGCTGGATGACTAAGCCGTCTGTTGTCAGTTCAAACTCCAAACTTCTTCCTGCCCCGCGCGTTCATCAGACGAACCGCCAACGTGGACAAACTCCTTGGAAAGCTCCCTTCAAGGTAAAAGAAATTGGTATTTGCTCTATCGGAACAATCAACTGATGATATCCTGAACTCCACCATGCAACGAGAAGCAAACGCCCGCAACCTTTTACCAAGCGCCAACGATGCCAGCTATGGGAATATCAATGCCGGTGGTATATGTGGCGCCCTCCGATAGCAGATACACGTACGCACCACCAAGCTCCCTGGGGTCTGCCAGCCTGGGCATGCCGCCATAGTACTGCATCTTCAGATTCCAGTCGGCGGCCTTCTCAACGTAGTAGGTCATCTGCGTCCTCACGAACCCGGGAGAGATGGAGTTTACTCTGATTCCGTGCTTCGCCCACTCCATAGCGAGCGTGTGTGCCATATTGCGCACGGCGGCCTTGGTTCCGCCATATGGCGCCGAGGGCGCGGCGCGGTTCGGACGGTACGAGGTCATGGATGCCGTGAAGACGATGGAACCCTTGATACCGAGCTCAATGAACTTGTTCGCAGCCGCCTTTGCGCAGAAGTACGCTCCGTAGACGTTGAGGTTGAACAGCTGCTCGAGCTGCGGTCGGTCGAACTGTAGCGCAGGCTGGTGCTTGGTCATTCCGGCGTTGGCAATCATGCCATCTATCCGGCCCGATTGTGCGACGACCTGGTCGATGGCCTTGGTCACGCTCTCTTCCGACGTCACATCGCAGTGGATATAATGGACTCGTTCCGGGTTCGCCTGCTGGAGTGCCTGGAACTCCTCGCCGGGCTCGAAAATGTCGAACGAATACACCTCTTTCGCATCGTTCGCAAGGCATACAGTCGCAAGACCAAGACCAATGCCTCGATTGGCACCAGTGATGACGATGACTTTGTTGCGGAGTGTGACCTTCCAGTCGTGGTCGGGGCCGGGCTCAGTCGACAGGTACTCTGGGGCTGGCACAGACTGCTCGATCTGTGTGTCGTTGCCAGAAGTAGGGCCAGCCGTGGGTGCGGCAGTGGGAGCTTCTTCCGTGACGGCGGAGGGAGACATTGTGTAGAGGTCTTTAAGCACGAAGACCGCTGGGTGAGGCGAGTTTGAAACGTTGGGATGAACGAGACTTCCACCCGGACTTGGGCATCTCTAATATATGACTGAGCTACCTGGGAATCCTGCTGCCAAGGTCTGCTTCCGTTGAGAAGTTCCTTCGACTACTCCCGAACAATCCAAGAAGTCTTCCTTGCGACGAGACGACCATGTCGCAGCTCAACAGTGTGTTCGACCCGAGGCCGTGCCACGAGACGACCATTTACACCGGGTAGTGGGCGAGATTGAGGGCAAAAGACCGCTCGCTAGATGGCACGCCCTCGTATCGAGGCTCTCTCGGCTGGGTAACTGGCGCCACCGCCATGAAAGAATTCGTGTCCGATGCCAAGATGCTCCCAAAGTCAACACAGCTACCTTTCCTTTATAGGAGTTACTATACTAACTAAACTGGAAATGCAGTTTGTATACTGTATTGTTGGCTGTCTGGGTCTTGGCATCGGACACGAATTATTTCATGGGGGTGGCGCCGTTCCCGTCGAGCCCCGCCGTCTGCTGGTCCCTTCCCTGTCCCAAACCAATCACGCCGGTGGGTCTCAACGCTAATTGATCGCAGTTCGCGCGGAACGTGGATCAGCAAGCATTAGCCATGTGCGGAGAGGTCCTCTGTACGGTGAAAATCCGGGCCAGTCAATTTTTCTCCAGCAAGACCTGCCTTGACTACACTTCGTCGTCTGTAAAGCATCACGCCCAATAAACAAGGAGGCAACCTGACTTTCGGGTCCTGGCATCTTCATACTTAACTCATCACTCGGTCTTCGCCCCTCGTGTTTCCTTTCGGCTCAATCGACATGTCTTCGACAGAAAAATCTCTCGACCAAGTCGACATCGACACCAAAAGTATGGATGGTCCAAAGCATGAGCACCACGAAATCACGGCAGCTGGGATTTCGTGGACGGCCGAGGAGGAGAAGAAACTTCTGCGAAGAATCGACTTGTATCTTTTGCCGATAATGTGGCTCATGTATCTCCTTTCGTACATGGACCGGACAAAGTAAGACAAGAGCAACCCCTTCCGAGATACGTTAATAACAGCCCTGTTGCATCGGCAATGCAAAGATTGCGGGCATGCAGGAGGATCTCGGCCTTACATCGAACCAGTACAGTATTGCGCTGGTCGTCTTCTTCGGTACGTGCAGCGAAAATTTTGCCCTGCCACCATACTGACAGACACAGTCACATATGTCGTCTTCGAAGTGCCTTCCAACATGTTGATTGTCAGAATCAAGCCATCCGTTTATCTCCCGATCATCATGACTATCTGGGGCGCCTTGACCTGCTGCATGGCTGCTGTCAAGGATTACAAGCACCTGATCGTTCTTCGTATCTTTGTCGGTGTCTTCGAAGCCGGTTTCGGCCCCGCTATACTGTTGCTCTTGTCGAGCTGGTACAAGCGTGAAGAACAGTCCAAGCGTTTCTCCGTCTATATCTCTGCGGCCATCCTTTCGGGCGCCTTTGGTGGTCTGCTGGCCGGCGCGATTACTGGTGGTCTTGACGGCGCTGCAGGCATTCGAGGCTGGCGCTGGCTGTTTATAGTAGAGGGGGCTGCAACGATTTTCGTAGCGCTTCTCTCGTATTTTATCCTTCTCGATTTCCCTGCAAATACTGCCAGGTTCTCGGAGCGCGAGAAGGCCATTGCTATGGCTCGATTGGTGGGTATTCAATCGTCTGCGGAAGGTTCCAAGAGAATGGGCAAGGGCAAATCGTTCATTCTTGCTATCAAAGACTGGCGCACCATCGGTTTCGTTCTCGGTTACATGGTAAGCGCATTTTGTGGTTCTTTCTCAGAAGGATCCTGCATCTAACGCGTTGAAGGTCATTGTCGGCTCCTCCACTCTCTCCTACTTCTACCCGACCCTCGTCAACGGTCTCGGCTACACTTCCACTGTCCAGGCGCAATACATGACCGTCCCCATCTACGCCGTGGCTTTTGTCTGCACCGCCATCACGGGATACTTCGCCGACCGCGTCCCCAACCACCGCGGTCTCATCATCGCTGGCTGGCTCGGCTTCTCCCTCATAACATCCATCTGCGTCTGTGTCATCTACGACTTCACCGCACGCTACGCCCTCCTCGTCCTCATGGCTGCCGGCTTGTGGGCTTCCAACGCCATCTCGCTCTCTTTCGCCGGTGCGACATTCGGAGACATGGACGCCGAAGTTCGAGGCGTTTCGCTCGCGCTCGTCAACGCGCTGGGTAACCTTGCCCAAATCTACGGCGCGTACCTTTTCCCGGCCGCCGATAAGCCCAAGTATCTTCTGGGCTTTGGGGTCATTTCGGGCATGCTGGGCTTTGGTGTTGTGGTGTATACTATCATGCATATTCTTACGCGGAGGAAGGATGGACTGGGACTGTTTTAGATGGGGACGGACGTGATGGGCATGGGCGGATCCCGAAAACCCGAAAATATTGGAAGAGGTTAGCTTTCTCTGTATATATTCTTGCGCATATATGAATGGTATGAGATTATGATCCTGAGATCTTTATGTGCCAATCTGGTAGTTGTATCGGTGATCGGAAAAGCAACAATGTGAAGCTACCGACGACCCTGTCTCGTTCGTCTCTCGATTCATAGCTTCGCGATGGGTATGTCTACCAATCACCCTTTCTCCGCTCGCCTTTTGAATCAAATGCGCCTACATGCCGTGACATGTTAGCCGACACATCACTCCATCCACCCCTACACTACCACATGCCCTTAACCAACATGAATTCTACAATCACATCTTCTACCACATTCAGCACAGCTAACGCATAACACCGCCATAACCCCAATCCAAGCCCCACACCCTGCTCCCTCTTTCCAACAATACCCACCCTGCGGAGGAAAGAGCTAGCGCGTAGAGGTACACGGGAAGGGGCGCTAGGTACGGCTTGAAGTCCACTATTACGCTGCTATTAGGCGGTTAGTCGGAATGGAATAGGAACAGCATTCACTTGACACGGTGGATTCAATGTGAAAAGAATGTGGTGACCAAGTGCAGTGCGGAGAGTCGGTGTGAGGCGCGCGCGCAGGCCGCCCGACGAAAGGCAGTTTTACCCGAGCCGCCATCCAACCCACAGAATTTCCCACAGCCGCTGATGGTGGCTATCCCCACGCACGACAGCTGAAATGCCCAAAAGGAAACGCGCAGAGCCCACGGGCTCTCCCCCCACCGAAACACCCGCCGATCGCTCCCTTGGCCGCCGCAAAAAGTTCTGCATCCAGCGCCTCGCCGCTGCGCAAAAGCCCCTCCTCGACGCGCTCCGCCATGCCGCCAGCCTCGAACGCCAGAAGCACAGTCGCCGGAAGAAGACTGCGCAAGCAAATAAAGACGCAAAGGCAGTGGTGCGCTTGGACGCAGAGTATGTGCACTTGAAGGCCTTGGAACTTGACAAGGTCGCCGAGCAGCTTCTGCGCAAAACGATTGCGAAGGTGAAGAGCCTCAAGGACAATGAGTGTCTGCCAGAGAGCGTGAGGCAGATTGAGAAGGGGAATAATGATCCGGCGCTGCTGAATGTCAAAGGGCGGCTGTTCAAGGTGGATGCTGTGCGCAAGGCCGTGGACGAGGTCATTGATGACCTAAAGGAGATTGTGGGCGCTGGTGGGGTGATTGGGAAGGAGCAAGGTGAAGGAGACAGGCACAAGAAGGCGAAGATGCAAGAGGAGGAAGACGAGGCATTCCCAGAGGATGCTGAGTACGGCAGCGATGCCTTCGCAGCACTCGACGCACTCATCGCTGCGCCATCTTCTGCGGAGGGTGATAGCGAGGATTCTCTGTCAGATGGCCATCGTCCGCCGAGCGAAGAAGACATGGGGAGCGAGGACGACGAGGACGATGACGATCTATCGGACGCGGTAGGATTGCCCGGCGCCGATGCTACAATACTCCCTTCACACGATTTGAGCGATGTGGAAGAGTCTGGCGCTACGTCAAATTCAGGCGTAGTAGAGGATCTGGAAGTGGAGTCTGCGTCTGCGTCGGACGAAGCCTCGATCCCACTACCAAAAGCGAAACGAAAAACCCTAGTCCCAGCCAAAGTATCCGACTCGACATTCATCCCCGCCCTCAGCCACGCCGCCTACTTCTCCAACTCCGACTCCGAAGCCTCCGATCTCGACGAAGAAATTGCGCCCAGGAAGAACCGCAGAGGCCAGAAAGCGCGGCAGAAGATCTGGGAAGCCAAGTTCAAGGACAAGGCGAAGCATCTGCAGAAACAAGAGCGGAACCAAGGCTGGGATCCTAAGCGGGGCGCTGTGGGCGATCGAAGTGGTAGGAACGGACGGCCTACGGGCAGAGGACCGGAACAGAGCGGTGCCAATGAGCAGCCGCTGGGTCCGAAGAAGACGAAGAAGGACGATGTGGGCGAGTTGCATCCTAGTTGGCAAGCTGCAAAGGCGGCGAGGGAGAAGAAGATGTCTGTTAAGCCACAGGGCACGAAGGTGGTGTTTGATTGATAGTTGCGATGCCCATTGCCGACTGCATTTCTGATACTGATTGTAGCAGTCTGCTGCATGTATCTGTCCATAACGGCCATGCATACTGGGAGGGAAGAATCAGAATTTTCCCATAGCTCCATATCTCCGTTACCGCCTTCTACCTCTACGGTATATCCTACACTTTGATAACTAACGATACTAGTCTCCCACGTGTACTGGAGCATCACATCACTGCCGCGTACCTGATGCTCGGAAGCCCCGATAGCAAGACTTCGTCCTATTCACTATCCAGGTACCTGGCTGCGCGCCAGACCCTGCATGTAGTCCCCAGCCGGCGCACGTGTAAATCTGAATGGCCAGCCCCATATCGGACGTCGATTACTCCTTACCGCAATAGGCAACTCGATAGGAGCCGAGATGCACGCCAAGCATGTAGGGCGCCTTCCTTTTGCGAGACGGGATTCGCCACGGAGGATGCCATAAAAGGAGCCGCAGACGTGAGCTTTTCCCATCCACGAGATTCGCGACGGTTTGCGACGCGAGAATGAACTTGTGGTCGCGAATATGAAGGTTTCTACGTCGGGACCACTGCTCGCGCTTTCTGCGATGGGCTTGGCGACCGCCGAGGATGCTTTGTATAGTCGCCGGCTTATGAAGCGTGGATTGGATGCTCAGGGAAATTACAACGTTTGTAAGATTTCTGTTCTTTCATTGAACTCCCGACTGATGATTCTAGCCTTCTTCCACATCAATGATGTGCACGCCCATCTCGACGAGTTCAGCTCATCTGGAACGGACTGTACCAGACCTGAAAGAGGATGCTACGGTGGTTACTCTCGCGTCAAGCATGTAATTGACACGCAGCGGCCCAACTACAACGACAGCCTCTGGCTCAACATGGGCGATGAGTTCCAAGGCACCCTTTTCTACAGCTACTACCGCGGCGAGAAGATCGCTGAGACGATGAACCAACTGGGATTCGACGCCATGGTTCCTGGTAACCATGAATTTGACCATGGCGACGAAGAGCTCGGCGCATTCCTTCAAAATCTAACCAACATCCCCATCATCTCGGCAAACATCCAGTCGGACAACGAAATCTTGAACAAGACCATCAAGCCATACCACATCTTCTGGGAGAAGGGCCTTGCTATCATCGGCGTTACTACAGAGGACACCAAGAGCATTTCGAATCCTGGCGCAGGAACCACCTTCAGCAGTGCAGTCGAAGCAGTGCAAAATGCCATCGATGAGATCAAGGCAACCACCAACATCACCAGGATCGCAGCCATGACCCACATTGGCTTCGGAAAAGACAAGGAGCTCGCGGCTGCGACCCGCGGTCTCCAGCTCATCATGGGCGGCCACAGCCACACTCTCCTCGGCAACATGGCCGACGCCGAGAGTTCCTACCCGACCATCGCCAAAAACCAAGACGGCGACGAAGTCTTCATCGTCACCGCGTACCGCTGGGGAGAGTACGTCGGCTACATCGACGTAACGTACGATCGCGAAGGCAAGATCCTGGCGTACCACGGCGCCCCCATCCACATCACCAACACGACCACCCAAGACCCCGATCTGCAAGCCCAAATCGACGAATGGCGCGAACCCTTCGCAGAGTTCGCCGCCCAAGTCCTCGGCGTATCCAACGTCGTCCTCGACCAAACGACGTGCCAGCAAAAAGAGTGTCTGCTCGGCGACTTCATGGCCGACGCCATGTACGAGTACCGCGCCGGCGCCGGCGAAGACGTCGCCTTCGCCATCATCAACGCGGGAGGTATCCGCGCAACCATCGACGACGGAAACATCACCCGCGGCGAAGTCCTCACCTCGTTCCCCTTTGGCAACTCCGTCGTCGAGCAGAGCATCAGCGGCGCGGATCTGCGTCACGTCCTCGAGGGCATCGTGTCCGGCGTGTCGCAGATCAACGGCAACGAAGTCACGTCTTTCCTGCAGATTTCGCGCACGCTACGCATCCAGTATAACCCCGAGAACGCGGCAGGTAGCCAGCTCGTCAACGTGACTATTAAGAACGAGACGCTAGATGATGCGGTGCAGTACAAGTATGTCACGTTGGACTTTATCGCTGGAGGCGGTGACAATTTCTTTGCTCCGACTAACGATTTTGTCGCGCTGGATACGCAGGACGAGGTGCTGGTGCAGTATATTGAGAAGACGACGCCGGTGGATATTGCGTTGGATGGGCGGATCGAGGTCGTGAGTTCGTAGGGGATGGATTGCGAAGGATTAACATATTTGTCTGATCAAAAAGTATGTATAAATCAATTGTAGGTCAAGCAGACGGAAATAAGACGTTAAAACGGTTCAAAAGACATGGAGTCAAACTTTGCTTGTGTTTCTCAAGGTATCAAGGCATTTGCTTTGTCTCCGACGTCTTCCGGAGGGATTTGGACATCGAATACCCCGCTTCGTGACCTGTGCTACACCATCCTCTGGTCAAATCACTCCGCCCCCACGATATTGACCAGGTGCTGCCACATGCCCGTGCTGGAAGCCTAGTCAAGTGTACCACAAACCAGCCCAACGATCACATAACTCTATTCGGCGACTTTCTATATACCTAACAGAGACCCACGTCGTACAACCCAACGAATCACCACTCCGTAACTGTGCCGCATACCTCAGATACAACTACAACATCTCCAGCGCTGCTCCACCCCGTTCTTCCCGTCGTGAACACTACACCAAGTCATGGCGTCCACCCGCCCCTTCATCGTCCTCCTCCCCGGCGGCTCTCAAAACCCCACCCACTACGGCTATCTATCCCACCTCCTCCAACTTGCCGGCTACCCCACCTACTCCGCTCTTCTCCCCTCGGTAGGTGCGTCAGCGAAAGTGACTACCGAGGACGACGTGGCCTATATCCGAGATAGGATGATTTTGCCTATCCTCGATCACGAGGCGCACGACGTAATCCTCTTCATGCACTCGTACAGCGGCGTTCCCGGCAGCGCAGCAGCACAGGGCAAAAAGACTAGCGTGATTGGGCAGATTTTTTGTGCGGCTATTGTGCAGAAAGGCGCCGATGGAACCGACATCTTCACTGCCTCGGGGGGTTAGCTTCCCCCCATATCTGAGACCCGATGTACGTTCCATTCACTAAGGTTATGCTTGCACGATGGGTACTAATTCATGGATACAGCCTGACGCAAACCTCGTCCGATGCGACGACCGTATCCCCCCTTTATATCCCGAGGCACCACCAGCTCTGGCAGACGCAGCTGCTGCGTCAACGATGGCGCAGGGCTTGACGTCGTTTTACTCGCCCATGCCTCGGGCGTCGTGGGATAGCGACGAGTTTAAGGGGAGGGTAGTTTACCTTCGGACGGTCAAGGATACAGGACTCCTGGTTTTTGTGCAGCAGATGATGATTGATGATGCCAAAGGGGTGGAATGGGTTCTTAAAGACATTGAGAGCGATCATTCGCCGCAGATTTTTCAGCCGGAGAGGTTTTGTGGGATGCTGGTTGAATTGGCGGGAAAGTTTGAGGAGGAAGTTTGAGGATGTGGGCAGCAGGGGTGAGCAGGTCGAAATAATGCTACGCTGCGTTGGGGAGGCGTGGTTTTGGGTCGCCCGGGTGTATTTTGTGTAATATGAATTGGTTACTATCTTTGCACGTGGTTTCCCGTGAATGGTGAAGTGAATGTCAAGGGTCGTGGATCAGAGACTCAGGGCAAAGGAAGATCGTACGTCTAAGAAGGGTTTGATACGGGCTCTGGGATGCCTTACAACGTATAGTCGGTATTGATGCAAAAGAGAGTACATTGTACGTACAGCCAATAGAGCTCGGCGGGTGCTCCATTTCGACTCTGAATCTGGTTGATCGGTCGCTCGATGAGCGTGAAGACGCTGGACTTCTTATACATTTCGATTTAGCAATATGTCACAGGGATAGAGATAGTATAGTAAGACTCGGCCAACCAATTGTGCGACAAAGGGTGACATGGCCCACATGAAACGTCTTGAACTTCTAGCATCCTACTGTAGATAATCTAAGGTTATTGTTGATGTTTGAAATCTCCTTCTGGGGCCTTCAACGAAGCTTTCTGCATTGTTGGAGCGTTGAGATCCTTAGTCGAAAGTTGAGGCAATTGTTGATTGTAACTATTGAGCTATGGGAGCCCCGTATACTCCTGAGTAGAGCACGGGCCAAGGCGCTGACGTAATCACAGCACCGCTGACGTAATCACCTAAAATCCGTCACATGCATCAATCTCTACACAAATTTCGACGAAGTTGTGTGCATTTCTAGCACTATCTACACTTCTAGACAATGTGCACAATGCATGGTGGCTGGAGAAGGAGCGTGGAAGGCAAAGCAAGAGCGTACGTGGAAGGGAACAAAAGCATGGCCTCAGTTGATTGACCGGTACTGAATAAGTCCGTTGTCAAAAGGGATACTGCACTAACCAAAGATTCTTGAAATGATGTTCTACTATTCATGCAGTGCTGACTCTAGATTGAAAAAGAACGAAGTTCCAGATGTCCTCGTTCACGTCATCGTTCAACGACCGCCTGATCCACGCTTTCACTGCCTCGTGATTCTCGCCGCAACCACCAGTATTCACCAATATTTCACACAAAGCTTACAATAGCTCGCGACAATAGCTTATGACGCGCCGCCGGGGCCTTAGCGCTCCGTGCACACCTACGCTCTCTCTTAAAGCGCCGCCCCCGCCCACAGCATCGCGCTCACCCACTGCGCGCCCCTGATCTTCAACTTTGTACCACTTCAGTGCACATAAACTGCACTAAGGCCTTGAAAATCCCAAGTTGCATCTACCAGCGCGCTACCTGCCTCATCATTCTTTCTACTCCACTCCTACCCTATCCACCCCACTTTTGTCTATTCCCAACCCCAACATTGAGGCATCCAGTATGTCAGCTCGCCGGGACTGGGGCGGTCTTGTCTCCAAGATGGCTTCGCCTTTCACTAGCTTCAAATCGTACTTCGACGACACTGTCGCGTGCGCGAAGCGCAAGCGAGCACAAATAGAGGAAGAGGACGCCGAGGCCGAGGCCGAGCAGCAACAGCAGCAGCAGCATGATGCTGCACGACCCCATGTTGACGAGGGCCCCATTAGACCGATTGGGAGCGAGGTATGTTCGACCACTACGAGGCTTTGTGGTTGCAGTGGTAACTAATCTTCATAGGGACGAGATCATGAGGAGGCTTTAGAAGTCACTGCCAGCACTGCATCCGCTGATACTCATCCTAATGAGAAGCGCAAGCGAATAAAAGTCGCACACAGCCAACCAACCCCTAGGAAGCGTGGCACAGACGTTGGCAGTCACCGCCCAGTTGCGCGCAAGGTATGTGTGGTGCCTCTTAAGTCGAACCTGTCCATGTACGACTGCTGATCATTGTAGCCTTCCCAGAACCCTAAGAAAGGCCTAGATAGTCCGAGTTCATTCAATGTTTTTCGGGCCAGCCATACGATCGCCAACAATACTCCAGCGGCGCAAGAGCCGACTGTACCTCGACCCCTACCGACCTTCTACGCCTCCATGCACAACGACCATATCGAACGGACTTCGGAAACTAATCCTGCCTCAAAGAGCACGTTCAACTTGCCGGTCGGAGCCTTCATTGGCATTCCGGATATGCTGCGTGACCAGAAGAAGACGATCGCTACATTAAACGAGAAGACCCGTTCAGACAGAAGTGCTTTCGAGGATGCTATAGAGGGTATTAGGCGGGAGGTTGAGAAGCAGAAGACAAAAGAAATGTCTGAAGAGTCTGCGAAGAACTTAGCTTCGATCACTGAGCAACACGACGCTCAGAATAAGGCAAACAGCGAGGAGAGCAATCAGGCAAACAGCGAGGAGAACAACCAGGCAAAGAGCGAGGGTACTGTTGAGGATGAGAACAAACAGGTAAGTTTGACCTAACGATGCACCGTTATAAAGCTCCTTCCTTCTCCATAATCTCTTCTGTAGTCAATGATATATACTCACTATGAAAACAACAGTCCACTACGGCTATTATCGACTCCGAAGCCATCACTGCCATCACTGCCCAGAACGCCCTGCCTGCCGAGCAGGCAAAGATAGACGAGGAACGCCAGTTTGTCGAATCGCTAGCAACGACAAGCAGTCCTCTCAACACCTCTCAAACGTCTAGCCTGTTGAGTAGTTGTTCCACTACGACTTCTACAAGCACCCACCGTCATTGGACCCCGGATTCCTCGTTGTCGCCAGAGAGGGCCACGCCCATCAAAGGTACGGATGCTTCCCAGGCATCGGTTGCTGCAACAGTGGACTTGGTCATCGCCAATCTGACTGAGCTTCGAGATGTCAAAGCTTCGGTCACGAATATTGGGAAGGCTGTGGAAGAACGCCCTTCCGTTTATCAAGTGCAACTCATGGTACAAACGGCAATAGAGGAGAACCAGCAGCGATTGTTTTCAGCAAGCTCCAATGGCCAGCAGACAACGTTCGAAGCTTCCAAATACCTCGTCACAAGGGAGCAGTATGACCAGGCCCTCGCTGACCAGAAGCTCGCCGCTTCCGCCGAGATTGAGAGGCTGAGAGAGGAATTCGGCCAATACGTCGAGCGAGCTGCGAGTCAAGTCGTGCAATGGTTACTTAAAGATATCGCAGACTTGGATAGAGACCATGGCCTGACGATGGAGAATCTTGCACCTCGCTTGTTCGAGAAACTGATCACCGCCCGTGACGCTGGCACATCTCTGTACGACTCGGCGCTGCTGATTATCGAGTATTATCGGGAGTTTCCGGGTCAAGCACCTGTTAGCTATACAGCTCCCAGGCCTGAGAAATTAGAGAGGAACACGCACGTCATTGCGACTGTTCAATCTGCGACTTCGGTATCAACCAACAGCGTTAACGCCCCGTTTCTTCGACACGAACAAAATACACCGCTCGTAGACGAAACTGAACACGAAATGGAGGACGTTGAGTCGGAAACAGTCCAGAAAGGGTTCAATCATCAATACCAGATGAAGCAGCAGAGTCAGCAGAGTGAGTTCGTCGCATCAGCAGCCAACCAGTTCTCAAAACCATTCGACACCCACCCCGACGGAGGCGCCATAACCAGCAACTCCTACTTGGAATTGCCCTGTCAGAATCATTACGATGCTTCTTCGAAATCGGTGCGGCGGGATAAGCGTGCTACGATACCATGCCGCTTTGGAGTGCGGTGCAAGAACGGCGATACGTGCCAGTATCTGCACACGGCCCGCGACACTCCTTCGTCAAGGAATCAAGTGGATCGCATGGCTCTTGACGAGATACCAGGGATGCAGCAGTTCGAGCCCCAGCCTACCACCAGTGAAACTGAGTCTGTGCCGTGTCAAAACCCTTTCGACAACGGATCTGATACACACAATGGCCCACCAGCTCCAGTTCCGCAGAAAAATCGCCCAAGGAACATCTGGAAGTTCGAGATTCGACCAGGCAAAGGCTGTCGCGACAAAACCCGCTGCACGTTCCTCCATTCTGGGGACCCAGAATATCCCTTCGCCCCCAATGACGATGGCCTACAATATATAATAGGTTCTCCCAAAGATTCGCTCAGTCCAGCAGAGCAACTACAGCACAACGAACATCACCTGCGAAATTTCATCTGCAGTGCATTGATCAGAAACAACAATCTGCATCTAGAAGACGCGGTGATCCTCACGGAAGAAGCTATTTATCGCGCTCAACGATTCCTGCAAGATATCCAGCATTCGACGGCAAACCAAATCTTAGATTCGGACGTTGATGCCATCATACTGGGTGCCTGGGCGGACAGTCTCAAAGAGACGTTTGAGAGGTTTTATAAAGCTGACGCGCCTAAGGCGGAGGTTTCCAAGCTCGTAGAAGTTCTGTCCAACATCGGGAAAGAGGTGGACATGAAAAAAGTTGCTCAGTTACACGAGGCCATGCTTCCGTACGAGCAGCTGCCTCAACAGGTTCCCAGCGCCACAGACGAACTCCGCATCCGAGGAAAAGCTGACGGAAGCGGTCTCACCGTCAACTCGACGCAGTGCGCGGGAATCACCAAAGACCCATACCTAGCAGATCGGGAGCGCCACAATTTTCGTAGAGAGGATGTCGATCGGGCGGGAAGCTGCTTTGCACGTTCACGAAGCAGCCTGTGGCAGCAGTCTGGCCCTCCGAAGACGGTACGTCGCAATCTTGCAATTCTCTCAACCATTTATATCTTACTAACAGTTACATAGAACAGCGGCCAGTTGAGCTCCAGTTTGGATGAAGAGCTCTAGGCCCTGGGCAGAGAGTGTCTTTGCATGTTTGCATTGCGTCTTTTGTTGCCATTTTGTTTGTTTTTTTGTTTGTTTGTTGCATCTCAATCTCTGAGAAATGCACGGCCTGTCATATACCATTTGTTCTGATTCTGCGTTCCCATCCGCATTCATTGTACGCATATCACCTGGGGGACGCCCTGGCGGAGATGTCGTGCAATGAGTGCCCAACGCAACTCTACACGTCGGGGACGCCTTGCGTTGTAGAGATGCAGGATAGGGAGTGCGGTACGACGCTTTTCTGGCCGGAAAATATTCTCAGGTTATAGAAGGAGAAAAAATGCGTCTTTTATTCTGAGTTTCATTGCGTTTGCTTAGTGAGTATGGTAGCCATAATTCTGCTACACCTACCTGGAGCTAAGCTATTTTGTCCTTTTTTAAATAGCCATGGTATCTCCTGGTTTGAAACACTTAGCCATGTGCGAATGGTGAAAATTAATCGTGATCTAATTTGCAATTCGTGATAGTATTATGCCTTGTATACATGTGATGTCTTTGAGCAATGGAAGTATAGATGTGTTGAACTCTGGTTCGGCTCATTGTGAGTCACATATCGCCCGAAAAAAATAATCGGCCTCACCCTATACGGGAAACTCACCAACTAACATGTTAGTCGTCACGTGTCTTTCAGCAACTGCGTTCTCGACTAGCTTAAGCGCTTCTTGTTTCGTCTGAGCAATTCTCGTGCCGCGCGCATCTCATCCCAGTCCTCCCATTCTGCTAGGGGGAAATTTACACTATTTTTAAGTTAAAAGCTTTTTACTTCGTAACTACTATTAAAGGCCTGTATTCTCTTTTAAGATATTATCTTATTCGTGTTGTAGCGTTTCTAATTCCTTTCCTTGGGGACTTTGGTCTTAAATTATGTTGGGAGCCTAGATTTGTAGATGCTGTTCTTCTTTCCAGCAGTTTGCTTCCCAGGGTGTCTCAGCCAGTCTCCGTCGCGCGCAGTTGTTTTTCGACGCTAGACGAAGACAGGCTGATAATGAACGAAATATTGCAAGAAGATGCTTTGGACGAGAGCGAGTAGTGAGGGCTAGATACAGTCAACACACAAAGCTACAAGAGTGTTTTAGGCAAGATAGGAACAGGCAAGGCTAGAAACTAATTGGGAACACTAGAGACAGTGGCAATGGTTTGTATTTTTGATACACAGTACATTCGCTTCACATGCGAAAAGGGAGCCTTTTTCTGCCTTATACAGAGCAGATATGCACTTCTAATCAGTCTCCTCGTCCGACTCTTCAGAATCGCTCTCCAAGAACTTGTCCCGGGCCGCCTTGTACGCCGACTCGGTCATGTCAGCGGCCTTGTACTCCTCCTCTGCCATCTCCTTGGCCTCCTTGCCTTCTGCCATATTCTCAGCGACCTTCTCTTCTTGGGCCTTCTTGTCCTCGGCCTCCTCGCGCCGAATTTTCTTCTCAAGGATGAGTGCTGCCATCTCCTTGGAGAACCCCTCGCTCTGTGACAATTTGATGACATCCTGATATGCGGCCTTGTCGATGATCTCGGAACAGAGGGCATCAACCTTCTGGAACAGGTACTTGAGTTGTTTGCCTGTCTCGTGCTCGGCAACGTCGGTGGGGCCCTGGCGAGCCACTTCGGCAGCCATCTCAGACCAGTAAGATCCGAGGGCGTGAAGCTCCGCCTTGCGGGTTTCCAGTTGCTTGATCTTGGCTGCGAATGCCTTGAAGTCCATGGCTGTCACTTTCTTGGGGTGCAGAGAATTATTCAAGGCGTCGGCGAAGAAGGATATGGCGAGCAGGCAGGTCTAGACGGTGAGGTAGACGGAGGCAGACGGAGGTTGACGGAGGTTGACAATACCTGCTAAGGTAGACAAGAAGTGGGGAAGAAGCGTGTAGCACAGACTGCAGGTGCGCTTACGACAAAAACTGCAAATTAAGCTCCACCGGAGCGATTGAAATTAACTGTGCGGTCCTCGGTGCTCGCTTAGTCACCCAATGGATACGTCATGAAGACACGGACGATCCGACATTCATTCACGTTTTCCCCTCATAGGTGTTTCAATATTCAAGCGCCAAGAACGACTGCTCCTGGGCCAGCGTCTAGGTTTTATACACAGTAGGCTTATTTACCACTAGTAGAGGCTTTTCCACTGCATATGTCTTATATAGCGGCACACTAAAAAGGTCGAGCGTAGGGAAGTCGGAGATGAGGGTAAAAGATTCGGCCACGGAGTAAATCTAGGACGGCTTATAACTTAAATTATTCGGCCATCTAGGGTCACGGCGAGCGCAAAAAAGGTGTCGAAGTTGCATTTTACATTTACTTGACGCTAGTGGAGGCAATCTTGGAATCACCTCCAAGGTGAAAGAGGGAAGCGCGACGGGGTGACGACGCAAATTTTTCTCTTACTTGACGCTAACGAACCCGCCAATCTTCGGGCCTATATATCTTCTACGCCGCGACACCCACACCTCTACACCTCTTTCTTTACAATACTATGCTACTTCCTCTCTACCTCTACACTACCCACCTTACGCTAAACGCCTTTTCTAAGACCAAGTCACTCGAAGACTTGGCTACGCCCCCGTCCGTTGTGCGCCGCCATCCATGGGACTACCCTGCCTGGGGGGTAGATCCTGGCTTCCAGCTGCCAAACTGGCAGCAGTCAAAGGCCGACGTCCGCCACAATGCAGCAGTGCACCAGACCTTCCTGCCCGAGGATGCGGTCTGCTACCAGGGCGCTGACCTGGTCATCTTCACAGAAGATGACAACGGCAAAGTGCAGCCAAAGCGCTATGCCTCCGACTACCACTACGACCTTGGTCTCTGCTTCGACCACTTCCGAACTATACAAGGCTGCCGCTATGGGACCAATTGCGACTGGTCCCATACGCCGCTCACATGGCGTCAGGTGATTTGGCTCCTGTCGCTAGGAGCAGCAAGCGCCAAGTTTCTACAGCACGTTATCAACATGTGGCAGATGCGCTACGGCGCAAATATGGACGGCGTGGGTGGGACCCATGGGTCCATCCTATCCATTCGACCCACTGTGAAGAAGGCAGCCACAAAGGCTTCGGATCCTGCAAAGGTTCCTAGGGTCGTGGAAGACCCAGCCTTCCACCCCTTCCTCCGAAAGTATCAAGAGACATTCCGTCATTGGGACATTGTCGCTCATCGACACCACGTGGCACGCCAGCGAGCTGAGGCACGAAAGGCAAAGCAGGCGGAGGAGGACAAGAAGGCCAAAGAGCAGCAGGGTGCGGGGCAGAATCGGTCCAACTTGATACTCCTACGACGCTGGGGCAAAGTCCCAGAATGCTGCAAATGGGGCGTTTGGATCAAGAGCGAACTTCTACTTGCCGTACAAGCCTCGCAGCAGCTCGATGCCGGGTTATTCCATACTACAAAAGCCTGCGACAGAGGTGACGAAGCAAAAAGGCATCAAGGACACAAAAAAGGCCACACCGTCCCATTCTCACAATGGAGACGCCGTTCGCCTGTATCAGGGCCTTTCCAGCAGGGGACATGCTCTGGCCCTGTCCCACGCGACACGCCCTTTCAAGACAAAGTTAGGCAGACAGTTCTTTGCGAACTGGTGTCATGATTTTGCGAGGAAGGCTGCCAGCGCCGCTACAGCACCAGGATGAACGATGACGGCAAAATCGGTCCAACTTGATACTCCTGCGACGCAAGGGCACTTGCCCACGTAGATTTTCTACGTACCGTGGGGGTGGCGCCTCCAACATGGCTGGTTGCACGAAGCACCATCACATGAAAAACGACTGGCCATCGTACTGGCTGTGGGATGCTGCAGCGGTGGTCCATACGGCGTCAACCAAATCGACGAGGAGTACGACCAGTTCGCCAGTGATCTGGGAAGGCCGGACACACAAGACCTTATTGCTTTTGTCCGCAGCAAGAGGTCAGAGAGAGGGCTGCCGGACCTGGAGATGGCATTCGCCAATTAGTTCCTTGGAGCTAAAGTAGGAGGAGCAGCGGAAACAGCCGCATCATCATATTTCACCAAAAACTCTGCGGCATTAGAAGGTTTCTTTTGAGCCCACTATTTATTCTTCATTCTAATTTGTAAGGGATAAGTAGGGTAGCAATTAGGAATGAGAGACTAAGTTGATTGTAACAAGCTGAACAGAGAAACTGCTTAAGTAGCAGAATCGTGATCAGCAACTAGTCTACATCAGGTTGGTGGTATTATGTGATATCGTACTCCACACTAACATAATTCAACATGATCACTCAAGAAGAACAGAGAGTCTGCGTCGGCCAGTACAAGCAATACAATGGATTTGATGGAACTATTGGCTGAGGGTGGAAGAATCGACGATGCTGTGAGAAATACAAAGCTTATTCCTGCTGATGTCAGGAAGAAAGTCTGAGCTGGCACACACATGGCCCGAACCGACTGGACGACCACTTATGCAGGGTATGAAGTGGCATTTGTATTTTTAGTGCTTCTTTTGAGTCTCAGAAATGTATACAAGTAAGCCGAGAGAGGATTTCTAGCTGAATTTGCAACATAATATGACTGTCTGCATGCACCCAGCCTTCGAAGGGACCCTGTTTGAGCATATCCTCGGGAAATGAAAATGTCCACACTACAACCAGTATACATTATCTTCTATATGTGTTCAAAAGTATTGAAAAGTATCTTACCCTACTTACTTGATATTTAGCAAAAGAGGGTGCATGAACAATGCTGCTATGTAGTTCAAATTAGTCTCACGAGCCTACAATCAATTCCACCGCACGACTGCAAGACACAGATTTAAAATTGTTTATGGATTATATAGACTACGACTAGCCCGCAATACTTCACAAATTCCACTTGATGGGACCGTAACTGGCAAGACTGAAATCACGTATTAGCTTGCACTCAGTGTTGATGAATGATTTTATTGCTTACGAAATATCGGGAAAGAAACTCTGACTCGCAAGCTGACTGGAAGCTTCGGGCGACGGAGCCTCCTTCCAAGTGCAGTCCTCCGTCAAATGCGTGTCCGCATTCTTCCACCGCTGGGGAATCGTCGACTCGATGCACAGCTCACACGGCACGGCTGGCAGCAAACACTTATCCAGTGAATGTGTAGTCGCTGACTTATGAAACCGGGAATCTGCACATCGAGCGCAGTGAAGCTTTTCCGTACACTCGCTGGCCATGTGCGTCGTCGCGTCGCAGCGTGTACAGTACGTTGAGATCCCCCAGGTGAGTGTATCCCTATTCCGGACGTGGGCTTTCAGATTCACAACGTCCATTTGGTTCTGGAGTTGGTTACGGTGTTGTCCCGGCGTTTGGGTCTCGCTCGCGAGAAGGCAGGCCGCTACCAGGGTTTGTGCCACGTCATTGCCCGCATTGTGGAGGTAGGGCTCTTGGATGGCGTATTCACCGAGAATATGCTGGAGACTCAGCTTGCGAACTGTCTCCATTCCCAATTCTTGAGCCATGACTTGCGTGTCAAGAGTCATTGCGATGACACCCAGTTCATCGAGATCGATGCCCACCTTCTCGCGCAGGACCTCGATGTCGTTGTCAATTGCGTGCCCAATGAAGATAATTGGCCGCAAATTACCATCGCGGTCATAATGCTGAAAACACTGGGCGATCGCTTGCCGCCCTTCCTCCTCGTCGATAAACCGACTGGATCCAAACTGAAATTGTTCCGGATGTCCCTTGCACTTCTTCCCATTCACCATATGCGCATTTTTCTTGATGCGCATATGGTAAACTGACATGTCTGCAACCTTGTGTATAGGCCTTGAAGGGAGGGGTTGGCGTGCAGAGCTCAGGACCGCCAGGCCGAGCTCCGTTATAAATTTGGGTCCGCTCTCGAACCACTCTGCATCTACCCCGACGATGACAGCGTCTTGAAGAACCAGGTCAATGTTGTAGAAGAGGTAGGGGTCTTTCCGGAATCCTAGATGTTGGGCCATAGCATCCACGTGGCGCAGCTGGCCTTGAGCGAGACCTGTGGCGATGTACTGTTGGAGCTGGGTGAAACTCATCTGTTCATAGTACGTCGCCATAACGTTACCTGGATATACGTATTTGGATGTATGGACAGTTGAAGAAGTTGTCGTTGTAGATTTTTACGTGGAAGTTGAGTGTTTCGTAGGCTTCCACGTTTTCGGGTTGTGTGTTTGGTTTGGTTGAATAGGCGGTTGACTGGGTAAATATATATATCAAATGAGGACGTGTTCTCTGTATTGTACGTGCACAATAGCAGAGAGCCATTGTAGCGTTGTGAAAAAACATGGTTGCCTGGAGTTAGTGAAGAGGCGCCCATTGTGAATGGTTAAATAGACGCACGCGACACCATCTGATTGCGCATTGTGCAGCTGAGACCCGCGGAATTGTTTCCGGCAGCGAATGTGAAAGCGAGACAGAATGATGGAATCACGACAGCAATCACGGGATAGACTGTTTGAAATCAACAATGCGCGATTGAATGTCCAACCTTAGCATATCATTGTATACTAACGGAAAAGCGCAGAAAATGTAATCCTTGAGTCTTGACGCGATGTCCAATACCAGCCTCCGCCAGATAGAGCAAAGAAGTTTGGATCTCACCGTATACCATTAGTTCCATCATCTCTGGAGTCATATCACGGGCAACTCCCTTGGTTTGCACGGCAGCCACAGTCACCAGAATCTGAGACCCCAAGAAACTCGCAAGAGACGCCAGGCATTTCGAGACTGGCTTAGCCACAAAAGATGTGCCAGCTTTCTAAGACAGTCTTAGCAACGGAAGATGCACAGGCCTTCCTTGTGAGTTGCAGCATTCTCGCGTCTCCACGGTGTGGTCGAATTTGAGCACCGATTGCAGATGAAGTCGGAATTAGGACACTCGGAGAAATAGTGCGCCCACATTCCGCATCGGTAGCAATATGTTTCTGTCCCGACGGGTGGAGCAGGGGTTGGGCGCTCCATAAGCCATTGCATGACACTAAATAAAGAGTTTAGTTAGTGTAGATCCTGGAAATGGGGTATGGTAGATCGTACGCTTGTGCGGTTTTCGACGCAGACTTTCCGTACTTGCCAGGCTTAGCCTTCGGGTTCTTCGGGGATGTATACAAGATGGTCCTCAACGCGGACAGAAGCGCCGAAATGGTGATGTACGCTGCTGCATTGCCGGAGTTGCCGGAGTCGAAGGGCGGTATATGAAACACTCCGAGGACGTATTCGATCGGTGCGAACGGGTTTCGCGTGACTTTGGCTTGCTCTACGATCGATTGGCCATCCAGCACGGCGACTGTAGTATCCATCTTCGCGGGTTCGAATCCAAAATCGTACCAGGCCAAGCCGAAGACGTCGTTGCCATAGTGAAGGCAGATGACTGGACGAAAGCCGAGCTCCGGGTCTTCCTCGTCCATTGGCTGGTGCCAGACATCTCCCAGGAACTCGCGAGCTTCATCCTGAGAAGTGAATACGGAAGTACCGAAATGATATGCGTCGGGATTTCCCGCCTGGGCAGGTAAGTGGGCGTGCTCTCGGAGTCGAAAATGCATAAAGCAAGCTTGCGAAAGGTAGTGTTGGGCATGAGGTCCAGGGCCGTCGCGCTTGTCAAGTTTTCGCGCATCGAACCTACAATCAGAATCAACGTTAGTAACTGTCTGCAATGTCGCGAGAAATACCACAGCAGATCATTTGTTTTCCGTACGTGGCGATCCCCAGCTCCTGCAACTTGAAAGGGCTAACGGCCATCCTGTTGAGGTGAACGGTCACTAGAACGGCGTTATTGAACAGCTGACTGAGCTCAGCAGAGCTTCCGGAACCTAGAGTCGTCGCTCCCAGGTAGTGCTGCAGGATTTGCGAATGCCTTCGGACACCCAGCAGCTGACGAAGCAGCTGAAGGGTGCGAGGTGTTGATTTCGACATGCTTCGTAGGGATTAGGCCCTTCGATCTGTCCAGTTTCCGCCGCTGAGGCGAGTGGGTGGCGCGACGGTGTTGAGGGACGTGGTGAGAAGTGTCCCGGAGAAGCAAACAAACTTGAGCGATTAGTAAGAAAGTACGATAACGGCGCACGCTGGAATCGAGACAAGAGTGAAAAGACGGTCTTTGCGTTGGAATTTCGTCAACCCATTACTCGACTGCGAGCACCCCAAAGTGAAACCAAGCGTCGCAGACCATTCCTGCAGGGCCTCAACAAGGGCCTTCTGTTACCATTGTACCACACGTCCTCATGATGAATACTGAAAAATGGCGGTGGACGAGATGCGATGGTTTGAATCCATCGATTGATGTCACACCTGACCGAGACTACGACCGGATGCGCTAACTTAGTCCGTACCATATTTTACCACCAAATGCACGGACCCACCAAATGCACGTTTTTGCCGCCACCAAGGGCAACACTCCAAAACCTATACAACGCCAAATATATAGTAAAATCACTAGATTTTTTGCAGTAGCACTCGTAGGAGCATGTAAAACCATTGCGCAATGATAAATTACTTGCGATAACGCTATGGGAGCTGTACAGTACGGGTGCGCGTGGCTCTGGCGGGTGAGGGCACCCTCTCTCCAGTGGGCTCTTGATCAACAATAGTAGCCTCAGGTCTCTCAAGAGCTTGTTTTTTTGGTGTACAAGGGTTAAGGCTCTGTTAATTACCCTTTTTAGACAATTGTATATCACCTTTGAGTTGCTTTTCGAGCTGCTTTTGGAGTAGCTTTTCAGCTCGCTCAGCAGCCTTGGCCTCTTTTGCTTACGCCTTCAGTTCTCGCGCCGCCAAACGTACGTGAGCTCTCTCCTCTTTAAGAGCTTGTTTCTCCTGCTTTTAAGAAGCCTTTGGTGTTAAGCCTCTAAGAGTTGTTGTTGTTGAAGCTTTTTATCAGTCTCAATTTGCTCCTGCCTCTCGCAGGCCCTCTAAACTTTGCTAGGTGAGTAAAATACAGCGCCGCCATACCAATTATTAGGTTTATTAAGTAGGAGAGGCTTGCCACGTTAACGGCGCCTCTTCTCGTTAATAAAAGCTTGCTTAAGCCTATTATATTAGTGTTAAAGGATCCTATATTTAATCTCAAGCTTGTGATAACTTTGCGACAGCTGTTTACGCTCCTCAGCGTGGTCCTCCGCAACAATGTCCTTTAGTATTTGCCATACTTTACGCCAATCAGAATCAGAGAGGTTTAACGAGCTACTCCGACTTAAGGGAGGGCTCTCGTGCTCTGCAATAAACTTCTTAAGTATAGTGTTTGGGTTATAAGGTGACAACCCAGTACACTCAAAAGCTTTGAGTATTATTGTTTCTTAAAAGGCCCTTTGCCAGGAGGCGTTAAAGAGTCGATAAAAGTCGCGTTTGGTAATTGCTGAGAGGCCCTAGCAGTTGTACATAAACTCTAAGAGCTCTCTTGTATACGCCGTACTCAGAGGCTTGAACATCGCCACATTAAGAGGCTAGAGAGTGTGGGTAGCGTGTGGCGGGAAGGTTATAAGGAGTATTTTGTTATTGTCGCAGTATGTGATAAATTGCATAGTAATATAAGACCCATGCCCATTAAGTATGAGTAGTCGGTACTCCCTACAAGCTTTCTCCTTGGTCTCGCGATCAAATACTTGTTTGAGCCACGCCAAACCAATCTTATTGTTAGTCCACCCACTTAATAAGCTCGCAAAAAAGGCCTTGTAGTGTTGCAGATCAAAATCTTAAAGCCATAAGTCTTGTATATTGCCCATAGTAGCTTGATAAATCAAGGCTGGCGTCAGCGAGGTGCCGTCGGCGCAAATACAGGCAATTGTTGTTACCCACTCTTTATTACTGTCCTGGAGCATTTGCTTGTAAGGGCCCTGCTCATACAGCTGCCGCGAGAACACTCTTTTCATCTTGGTGAGCACTCTAATAAGGAACCCTTTTTCATCCATATTGTACATATGGCGACTGTCGATATCGTACTAGGTTATTTTGTCGCCTAAAAGCTTAAAGTATAAGGCGTATTTGGTAGCAGAATCAGCGCGGTGGCGACAGGCGTCGATACCAGTAGTCCATCGCGATATGAGCTCAATATTGTTGCGGGCAATAAAGCGCTCAACCCAGTTTTTGCCTAGCTCTTTTCTGGCTATTTCTGTTGCAAAATTTCGGATCATTTGCTTTGTAGGAGGCAGGCCTCTCTTGTTAAGCTTATATATGTAGTTTACAAGCTCTTTTTCTTGTGTGGTGTTAAGAAATTTCTACTCATTTGCCCTCTCTATGTGGCTTTTATTGATCCCGCGCGCGCGCCGCGATAAAGTTAATCGCTCAACGCCAAATAATTTGGCAATTTTGGTGTAATTAGGCTTTTCGCCTGCTGGCAAGCTTTCGATTGCTGTCAGCGCGGCCTCCATAGCGTCAATATTGGTGGAGTTATGAGCGTTGATAAACTACGTGGATTTTTTCAAAACCGTGCATTTGGTGGGGTCGTGCATTTGGTGATTAGTCATGGTATTTCAACGTGGAACTATATCCTCATAGGTGCGCACGGCACGCGGCTCGTAGCAAGTCCTCCTCCTGCATCACCCATGCCAGCAGATGCCTATATCTTGGCCGATACGCCTAGCTCTTCGCATGATACTACCCACCAAAGCCATATCCTTTGCGGCTATGTACTAGGTGTGGTAGGTATCAATCGCCTCCGCTGCGTGGTGCGCGCAATGGCTAACGGACAGGAGACACGATATATCCCCGATGCAACCAACAATGCAAAGCATAGGTTCGCAGTCGAAGTCAAGTTGAGTCCGTTCGCGGTGTCCGGTTTTGTGTCGGCCTCTACACAGGCTTCTTGACCTTCTTTCCACTAGCTGCTCTGTCAACCGCCACCCGGTTTTTTCAGCATTCCCCCAAGGAGACCAGGATCGATAAGAGCCGGTTCTGGTGCGTCGATACCACATCGAATAAACATGCTCTTCCAAATCCCACCGACTGGTCGTTCCTCTGGCATGAAAACCACGGTGTTCACGTATGTCTCGGTGGTGTTGTAACAGCTGTCCATCGTGAATAGCTGCGCCTCGCAGTTGTCGCCCTTGGCTGCAAAGAAAATGCCGCATCGCGCATCAGCAGGCAAGTCTACACAGGTCCCGCTCTTCCAACTGCTAGCCGGCGGCGGCAGAGATAGCTTCTGTAGCAATTGCCCTCTGCAATGCTTTGGGCCACCGTTGCCGGTGTACGATAGCGCAAGAATCGGGGACTGGGCAGCTGGGGTAGGTTGTGGGATTGGTTTCGGTACTGGCGAGGATTCGATCGGTCCAATATAACCTTCGTCGACTGAAGTTGGATGAGTAGTCAGTGTCAGTCCGATCATGCCTTGATCCGTCATGATAGATGGTTCGGCGGTCACGGGGAGATGCCATGTTGCGGTTTGATCATCGGCGACGATAGAGGTCCCACTGAGGATGTCGGCTCGGTCGAAAGCGCTTCCGTTAATGGTCCCGCCTTTGCGCTGTACCTCGAACTGCTCTTCGTGTGCGGCTTGTGCTATCGAGATTTGGACGAGTTTTCGTGGCGCCGAGCGGATTTGAATCGATGTTGCGAGCGAGACAGTGATCACGAGCATCAATATTATCGATGATGCCACGACGATATGTCGGCGAGATATCGCCATTGTGAAAAAAAGTTGAAATCAAAAAGAGTAGGAAATGACGGTGTTGAGACGCACAGCTTCCCTGGTTTCCGCCAAGAGATGTGTTGCATTTGGTGTTTCATCACGACTGACATCTGAAACGTCACCAACATTCAGCGGAGACTACAACAAAATGAAAATGGCATCAACCGGAAAGTGTTAATTAGAATCCACCTCGATGGCGAAGAACAACAGCAGCGCACCCCCATGAAAGATTCGTGCCCAATGCTAATATGCGTACAAAGTTATAGAGAGTTATGTCTAGCTATATACTAGAAAGTATGATTGCACAGAGCTGGTACATAGAAAAAAAGGTTATAACTAGATTTTCTTTTACCATAGTATAGTTGCGGGATGCAGCTTTGTTCACAAAAAAAATAGAAAGTATGAATACAGTTTGCATACTCTATTGTTAGCTATTAGGTCTTAGTATCAGACACGAATTCTTTCATTGAGGTGAGCGACCATTTCGCCAACATTTTGTTGTGGCGATGTATCATTCCAAGATATCACCGTATAAGAGGCTCTATTTCTTCATATCGTAGCTCCAGCTTTGCTTGGAAAACGATGGTCTAGAAGGATTGCCATTCCTATAATCCCAATAACGTGGGAATTCCGCTCCATACAGCGCGTGCCTCGGTCTCGGGACCTCAGTCGATAATAGTCCCTTCGCAGACTCACAGTCATTGTGTCGCGTCCATTCACTTCAACACCGGCAACGGCGCCTCCAACTCTTGAGCCGTCCGTACTTCGATACCCTTCCTTTGAAGACCTCGCACATGCGCTCCACGCTCTTTCGCTTCCCTATCCTGTTTTCTCGCCCTCTGCAGCGAGAAGAGGACGAGCAATACCGCAGAAATGAAGGCCACAACCACTAGAACAACTACTATTTTGTGATTGCCAGTCCAACCGTCGTCCCGAGCTACGAGAGCAGACTTCGGAGCCGCTGGTGGGAGGAAGGTCGGAAAAGGTAGACCGAGTGGTGTCCCTACCCGAAGAGGTCGGGTTAAGAATGCTGCATTGGGAGTCAGCCGCTGCAATGCGGCGATCATACACCATACATACGTGCCATCGCATCCGACGCTTTTCTATACCGAAATCCTACAACTGTCTCTGGATTTGGTTCGAGCCGTCGATGAAGTACGGGTATGTCTTTGCCTCACAAAATTCGAGACCGTTGTGCTAAATACTGAGGCAGACATAGACCCCATCGCGCTTTATGGTGTAGTCGACGCTGGTGAATTACATCCGGCTAAGGGTTGCGCGTTTGAGGTGGCGTGGCAGTGCGACCAGCCGGTAAAGCGTTGGATGCAGTATTGGGGCGAAGATCATAACGATCACCCCCATGAAAGAATTCGTGTCTAATGCTAAGATGCGTACAAAGTCAATAGTAGCTGCCTCTATGATTTATATATACTTTCGAAGGTAGTTAAATAATTACTAGTAAAACTTTTATAGGTTTATTCTGTATAGAGAGCTATATCTAGCTATATAATAGAAAGGATAAATATAGTTTGCGTACTATATTGTTAGCTATCAGGTCTTAGTATCAGACACGAATTCTTTCATGGGGTTGTGACTTCGCGTGGCTGCGCCTGCTGACCACCCGAGCTGGTGGTTAGCGACAAGAACAGTCGCAACGTTGATGATCTGCGTTTATGCGCAAGATGTCCACTCGTATCAATGAAACCTGAGGTATTTGAATCCCCTGGGATATGTCTGGATACGCTCTTCAACCAACGCGCTCACGAATCCCACCTGCAGGTTCGTCCAACTTGTCCTTTCGTTTTTCAATTCCGGAACATTGCGATTGAGGAGTGTATACATCCAGTCATATTTTGCACAACTTCCGTCTACGTTGCATCGATCGGTCCCCTGTTAAACCTGCATTTCTAACCATGAAGTATGCTCCTTTATCAGAAAACTATATCCCCAGTCACCATAGCCCCCAGTCGCCGCAAAATACCAGCCGTGGACGCCGCGAGCTCCACTCTAATTATTCTTTATACCCCCAATCACTTCCACTGCGATGCCGACCGACGCCGCAGCTCTACTAGCAGATCAGCCCCGTTCCTTCCCAGACTTGTTACCACGACTGGACTCACCCAGGAATTCCGCCATCTTCTCCTCGTCCCTCGGCACTTCGACGCCATACGGCTCATCTGTACCGCCCTCGATTTTCCACCAGAGTAGCGTAGGAACAAACGTGATGATCTTTGTGAGGACGACGAGAAGGACGAGGAGTGGCGTGGCGGCGATGATGAGTGCCGTACCTGCGTGGTCTAGGAAAACCATTGTGAATGATGGAGGGCGATGATGGAGCGCGACGCTGGAGATTGAAGATTGAGGATTGAGAGATGTTGGTAGAATACGAGGCTGACATCAGCGGGAGGTAGCATGAGCGGCGCAGGACCGCTGACGCTGACTACCTTTAGGCCTCACTCTCAGTGGCCGATGAGCTGTGCCGCAACGCTGACACGACATCTTATCCAACTGCGCCGCTCCGCTCCGCTAATCCGCTCGAATCAGGTATTGAACGAGGTGTTGTTCACAGCATTCGGCTTCTGATAAGCTGGAACAATTCGCTCTAAGACGTGGTTATTAGTCTCAACTTCGGAGAGTGTTGGGAGGATATTAGCATTTGCTATCAGATTCAAGGATCAATCGACAAACTTGATAAATAAGTAGAGCAACAGCGCTCATCTCAGAAGTCCACGAGAGTACATAGAAACAACATTGGATATCAATTCGCTAGTAATGAAAACGCCGGCCCCTCTTAACATGCGTGATTCGTACAGTTCGTCGTTGTTCTCAATCCGAGTCATAGTCCACCAGAGCAGCCAACGTGGATGGTTTCGCAGCAACACCGGTCGAAGGCGTCGGTGCGGGGAGCTTCGCTGGTGGTACTGATGGGGCCTCCTTAATTGAAGGTGTATCGTCTTCCCGCTTGCGCTTGAGAATTCCGAGTTTCAATTTCGGTGTACTGGTCGCGTCCGCGGAGAGGAAAGGATCGATGGATGCCCGCGTGTTGCCGACGAGCACTTGCTGAAGATTATGCCTGCTCTTCTCCGCCAACATTTCCGACTTGAGGTTCTTCGTCGTCGAGCCTGTCTCAACGCGCGCATTTGTTTCCGGCCTGTCGAACAACGGCTTCCTTGTAGTTTCATCGACCGCGTCTTCGCTCGTACCACTCGCCCCAAACTCCACCAGCTTCGCCCGCACATCATCCGCCTCCGTCGCATCCGCAATCTCATACCCAAAGCTAAACCTCTCCTGCATCCCCTCTTTCCGCCTATCCTCCCTCTGCCACCCCTTCCTCTTAGCCCTAAAATCCCTCCTCAGCCGCGCATTAACCTCATACGGATCCCTCCACACCTCAGCCTCCTCATACAACTCCTCCAACCTCTCCGCATGCGCCCTCACCACCCCCTTCTCCTGCACCGTCCCCTCAAACTGCGCAAACGCATCCGCCCTCCTCTTCTCCCTCTCCTCCTCCGCCAAGAACCGCATCTCGCCCTCCTCCTCGCCCTTGTCCTCAGGCCCATAATCCCGCTTCTTAGCCCCCTCCACAACCACATAATCGGTGATTTTCGGGTCCGTGCGAATCTCCCACCACCCGCCGCACGCCGTGTGCTTCATGCGGAAACTCCATATCGGCGTCGAGTAGTAGTTGCCTACTTTTTTCTTCTCGGCGTTGAAGCGCACGCCTTGGCCGACGATGGCCGCCGGCGTGCAGTGCGAGCACCAGACTGCGAATGGGAGCTCGAAGCGGATGATGTTTTTGGCGCGGGCGCCGAGCGGGTTTGACGTATTGAAGCTTGGAGCGTTGGACGCGTCGGGCGCGTAGTAACGCCCCATGTTGAAGCCCTGCATGGTGGGCGGGGTGTAGAGTGGTGTGAGCGCGGCGTGCGTGGGGTGATGATGAGTGGTGAGTGGCAAAGTTGTCGAAGAGGTGCGGAGCGTGGGGAAGTTTGGAGAGATGTGGCGGTGGTGGCGCGTCGATCCCGCACCAGCACCGGTGGCTTTCACTTCACGGGCCGAATCCGTCATTGCTTACCTCCACAGGCTCCACAACCTTCGGAGGCAAAACAAGGCAAGAAGAGACAGATATTAGAAGCTTCACGAGGCCTAAGACGAATATTACAGTATCTGCTAGTTGTATTACTCAATTGAATCTTTTAACTAGTTGTATTACTCAATTGAATCTTTTAAATTCCTAATCTCTCCCACCTAATATATATATATATCTTCTACGCCATAGGCGCCCTCTATCCCGCCAAACTATTCCTCCCCTCCTCAGCATATCCCACCTTCACCACCAAACTTCCCAGACCGGAAGGTATAATAAGGTTATCTGTTGATTACTGCACTAAAAGGCTTGTCTCCGATGTCCTTCGCCGCGGGAGGCTTACTCCATCCGGTAAGACCAAACGCAACATGTCTCAAAGTAAAAGGCTGCTTTCAAAGTACGGTTTGCGTTGAACGAGCAGAGACAAAATCATATTCTTTTCAGTTCTATGTGCTGAGCCCTCTACATCGTACCCCATCCTCATGCATTCATCAACGTCACATTCCTCACGCGGCCTGCTCCTGCTCGCAAAAGCTATCGAAGCCGAAGCTGCCGTACCTTGCTGGTGAATCTAGTAATTCCATGCCAATTCTTTGGTCCATTTAAGCAGCGCTGGATTCATCCGTGATCAGCTTGGTGATCTTCCCGATGGCAATGGTCTGCCCTTGGTCTCTGTCCACATAGTTAGCTACCGGGCAAGATTACGGTATCTGGGATGCTTACCGGAGCGTGAAACGACCAAGCTGCGGGTAGTCCTCGAACCGCTCTACACAAATAGCGCCAGCATTACCCGTAACATTGAGTCGCGCAATGATCGACATCCCTTTGGTGGCAAAGCCCGGCGCCTTCTTACTTTTCCTGTTCGTACCCTTCTCCAGTTTATGTAACAAAGCGCTGAAGGTGACTTCTTCCTGCATGCAGTGCACATGCAGCACACAGTTGTAACCCGCTGTGAGAATACTCTTGAGATCCAGGAGGACAATCTGCGCTTCGAACGAAGACACACAGTGGACTGGCCGCTTTGGGGAACAGAGAACGAATCCTGGAAGTATGTCCTCCTCCTCCACTCCACGGATGCGAATACGGACTTGATCTCCGCAGGTGGCTACGGCGATCTCGTCTTCTTGCTCTCCGTAGAGTGCAGATACTGAGATTGTCTCCCGGTTAGGCATCATAAGGTACTTGTTCTCTTTCTTGATAATGCCGGACTCGATCTTGCCCTAGAAAGATATCAGCATGGTATATTATAGTGAGACCGTACATACCTCGACCATCGTACCCATATCCCTATACTTGGCAGAAATGGGCATCATGAAGGGGGCATTGATCTTTCGCTCGAGAGCCTTCATATCGTCGAGATATTCGAGCAGTGATGGACCACCGTACCAAGGTGCGAGTTCTTTCGGAACCCTGTCTTTAATACCGACTGTGGTTTGAGCGCTGATGGGCATGAACGCCAGATCCGTCTTGGGGTTGTAGCCGACGCCCTTGAGGAACATCATAAGCTTTGACGTGCACTCCTTGTACCTATGCCACATTAGCGATGACCCTTAAGAGAAGTCGAAGCAGTAGAGGTATTGAGTAAGCCTGGGTTCGCATGAGTCTGTTCAAGTCGAACGATCCTGTACCCATCAGAGCTGTATCTCGCAAAGACTTACCGCTCCTCAGACCATTCCACTGTCGGATCGTCCATCCTAAAGAACAGTTAGATTGATAGCATTGTCTGTAAAGATGTAGACTCACTTGTTCACAGCCACCACCAGCTTGTTCACACCCTGGGTCTTGGCCAACATAGCGTGCTCGCGAGTCTGTCCTCCCTTCTCGAACCCAGTTTCGTACTCTCCCTTACGGGCGGAGATGACTAAAATCCCCACGTCGGCTTGAGCCGCACCACCAATCATACTCGGAACGTACGTCTTGTGGCCTGGTGCATCGAGAATGGAGTAACGACGCTTCTCCGTCTCGAAGAAGCCGCGACCGACTTCGACCGTTTTGCCCTTTGATCGCTCCTCCTTGGTCAGATCTAGTGCCCACGACAGATACCACGTCTCTCGGCCGGCATCCTTGGCTTCCCTCTTGTACTTGTCCATTGTTCGCTCATCGACCATGCCAGTTGCGAACAGAATGCTACCCCCGAGAGTCGACTTGCCCGCATCAACGTGGCCGAGGAAAATAATGTTGACGTGCTCTTTTCCGTACATCTCAGCGAGGAGCTCCTCGTCGACATCTTCAGCCTGCTCCTTCTCGACGTCTATTGCCGATTTCTTGGTTTCGGCAGCACGGCTAGGTGAGGTCCGGCCTGTCGAGGAAGTGGGCGAGGTCCTGCCGCTCGCAGCGACGCTACTGGTGTGCTCGCCAGTCTTCTCGATGGCTACAGCCGCAGCAACCTTTGCGCCCGCCTCCGGGGCGTTCGTGTCCACATTGTCTTTTGCCGAGGGAGCAGCGGCCGGTGCACCACCCAAACTGAAAACCTTTCCGCCTCCCGCCGCCTTCTCCACCTTGGGCGCCGCAGCGTCGGCGCCGATGGACAGAACTTTGGCCTTGGGCGCTGCATCGCCACCGATGCTCAATACCTTCGCTTTGGGCTCGGTCTTTGGCTCGGCCGCCATCGTGGGAGCTTGCGTGTTGGTATCGCCCGCTGCCGGCCTCTTTGCGATCTGAACAGGAGCCTGGCGTTGCTGCTGCTGTGGCTGGTAGCTCTGTTGCTGCTGATAGTTGAATTGGGCTGCGTATCCCTGTTGCTGCTGCGCGTAGCCTTGCGGTTGTGCGTATTGAGGGTAGGCTTGCTGCTGCCCATATTGTTGGTAGTTGCTGTATCCCTGGGCGGGGTATTGCTGGTAACCTCCGCCATACTGCTGGTAGCCTCCGCCGTATTGCTGTCCGGGCGTGAATGACTGCGCACCCGGTGTAAAGGAGGAGGCGCCCGGGGTAAATGACGCTCCGCCAGGTTGGAATCGTCCTTGTGCGTTATTATTGTTGTTGAGGTTGAGGTTCTGCGCCTGCTGAGCTATCCGATCTTCTTCTTGCTCCCAACTGTCTGCCATTGCGCGTGTGCGGGGCTGCGAGCCCGGCGTTGTTCGAGCGTCGAGTAACGGGCGGATCGGAAAGGCGGCCGAGTCGCGAAAGTGGTGTTGTCTGCGTTCGGCAGCAGAATTTTACGGACGGCTCGAGGTTTTTATATGCGGACGTCGTGGGACGTTGGGCGGATGCGAAGACAAAAGTCGAGCCGTGGGTCGCCTGCTGGGACGCGGGGCAAGCGCTGGCGCCGCTGGGCAGCAGCGTGGCTGGTGGCACCTTCCGTGCCTGAGCCACAAACAATCACCACGGCCGCACCCATAGAGCCAACGCCTCGAGATGACTCTTTCTTCTCCCTCTTACCCTGTCACTCGCTGCCTGGCTCGGGCCTCTCCGCATTCAGCCATTCCGCGCTCCCCATGAGGTCTTGCCTCCCGCACTGAATCCCCCAACGCGTGTACTGGTGACCCAAGATCAACATGGACGTTCTGCTCTCAAAAGTATGACTCTGCGACCCTAGACTCCCCTGTATCATTGGATTCTCGACCCGGTCATGACTCAATGAAGGATTCCGGCTGACCCTTTGCAGGTGACCCAGCAGGCGATGAACTATGCCATCCGAACAGGCATCACCATCACAAGTGGCTACGCTCTCCGGCAGTGCGGACGTCTGCTCAAGGTACATGCACCCGTTTGAGAAATCATCATCTATCTCTCACTAAATAGGAACAGACTGTGGATGGCCATGAGAAAGAAGAGTTGGCTGCTCTGCAGCTACGGCTCGAAGGGAAGATCAGGGCAAGTGCTACCAACCAAGAGAGGGGAAAATTCTAACTGAGCAGATCATATCGCCAGCAATTGACATGATTGAGCTAATAGCAGCACGCGGAAACACATCGTTGGAGTCAGCTGTGACTCTTACCAAGTCGCTCCGGTGGGACATACAGTCCCTGGGCATTCGGCTCGCAAAGGCGGTAGGCGAAGAAAAGCTCACCCGCAAAGGAAGTTCACGGAGCCAATCACGCGCCCAGAATGAACTGGAGCTGAAGCGTATCATCGTCGACATCAAGAAACTGCTGGATCGGATCGAAGATGCAGTGCCGCTGATCAGCCTCGCCATCACTACTTCTGGCGTTAATTTGTCCACCACTCTTCCGGCGACTGTTTCGCCTTCTAGGATGTTGCAAGCGAGCACTTTTCTCACGGCCGGTGACTCACAATACAACATGTCCATGCCTAGAGCTCAGCAAATCGGACCCTCATTTTACCTCTCCATGTACATGCTGTTTTCTGGACATGCTTCTAGACCTCTGGACGAGGAAGGCATTCGAGAGACCACTTGGAAAGAGGTCATGCACAAAGCTCGAGTTACGCTGCTGAGAGTGCCTCTCGACCACGTTTATGACTATCCTGCGCCCTTCGGAGGTGACACCAGACGAGCTGATGAAGCTGATCACAGCCACATTCCTTCGGAAGGGCGTCTGCATGAGTTTGCGTACCAACTGCTGGTCGTCGAGGACCTGGATGATGACCGCGTTCACACATTCGAGGAAGACGACGCACAGCCGGGCCCTTATGAGGGAGTTAATCTTGCAGGCATTCGAGAGATCATTCCAATCCATGAGATCTCCAAGATCTTCTACGCCGACACCGGGAAGATATTGAATATTGGCACTGAAGGGGAGACGAACAATCCCATCCTTCTTTTGAAACGAGACGTACATGCCGTGCCCCCTCGACGGATGATGGAACAAAATGCCACGGAACCAGATTACGATTCCGATGGCTCACACACCGTCGGTGGCTCAGAGCCTGATGGCGAACAATCAGAGCTGGATGCACAGCTACGGCGCGAGTCCACGGCAGAGCTGCCCACTGTAGACTCGCCAGTCGAGGAGCCGCCTCACGCGCATCCCTGGCGTCTCCCACCCAATCTTGACCTTGAGTGGATGGCGTTCGAAGTATATACGGAAGAGCCGTCCACGGACTCTGACGCTGACGAGTCTGAGATTGAGCTTCAATTTTCGCCGCCCCCAGCAGCAACCCCGCGGCGTGCTGAATCCGAATCCCATGGGCTGACCTCGCATTTCTCAAACCTGGATCTGAGGCCATCCACACCGACACAGACGAGCCCTCCACCACCCAACACCCAGCTCATTCCCTCGCCTCAAAAAAAATCTCACCCCATTCCTCAGCTACCCCAACCGCCCACCGCGCTCCCTGCAATCAAAACCTCCCTCTCCCTGCTCGAGATGCTCGTCCGTCTGACCGCCCTCCAACAATTCCAACAAACGTCACACCTCGCCATTCCTGACGAACTCCTCAACTTCTTCCTTTCCGACAGCAGTACGGTAGGGTCGGGAGGCGACTCGGAGGTGCGTAGGCGCGTCCGTCGCGAGGCTCGAATGAGGGTAGGTTTTGATCCGTACGACGAGAGCCCGATCAAGCGTCGCGGCGAAGAGTATCTCGAACACGAGTTCCACGACGGCGAGAACGGCTACGATGACGTGTCTGTGGGAGAAGGCAGGCCGTACGACTACGAAGGATTTCCCCACGGCAAAGCGTCTACGATTTATTCGCGCTCGCGATCTGCGACGCCTGCCCGTTCGCCTTCATTGCCTAGTTCCTCGCCCATTGGGGCTGGTCGTTCGCAATCTTCTGCAGACATCCCTCTACCCTCGAGGGAGACCCGTCCCTCTCCTGGGGCGGCTTCATCCGCGAGTCCGCTTCTACGTCGAGCGACTACCAAGCCTGATCTGTACAGGACTATGAAGCAGCCCGATCTCTACAGGGGTATGAAGCAGCCCAGCTTCCGCGGACCTCCTACCGCGCCGCCTACTTCTAGCTCGCCACGATTACTGCAGGGTTCAGCGCAGCAGACGGGAAAGGGCAGCCAGCCGCCTGATACGCCGCCTAGTAGTGCTAGGAAGCTCTCCTGAGTCAGCGATCAATTACAAACGCACATATCACGACACCGAACGACAGCATGCATTGAGCGGGAGGTCCTGGTTTTCATACACCCTGATTTAAAGATACCATTTCCTGTCAGAATCGTTGGAGAAGACTGAATCCAAAACGCACGACATAGCGGATAGGAGGGCACGATAAGACGTACAGCACCATCGAGTGTAGTTAGAAATAATCAAGCAATTGATGTGATATATTACTCCATTCTCCGCTGTGAACTCGCGCACCTAACGCCCTTACCATAAAGCCTACAAACGTTGTTGATCTTAAAATACGATATCCATCAACATACATCGATGCGTAACCCATCACTACGTTCTACTCCCAATCTTCCTCGTCACTCTCCTCAGCCGCCGTCTTCTTCTTATCCTGTGGGCTGCCCGGCGCCCTGCTCGTCGCTCCGCTCACAAGATCGTAACTCGCGTCGCTGTCTGCCACGCTCTTCTCGTCATTTGATCGCCTCGGTTGCGCAGGCTTCAGCATATCTTCCGAAGCGGGCTTCAGCGTTTCCTTCGACGCAGCGAGATTGGTAGTGGATTTAGCATCCTTGGGCGTGGAAGTAGATGTCTGATCGGCATCATCGTCGGAGTCTTCATCCCAGGCGACTTCTTCCTCGTCCGCGGGTGCGGCAGACGCTATTACGAATTAGCCCATCCCATCCAAGACATACCAAGTTCGGCAAGTGGAAACCTACCCTTCAACATCTCCCTCCGCCTCTGCTCCTCACTCTCAATCACATGCCTCAGGAAATAATACCTCTCCCAGAAAACGCCATACTCCACCTTCTCAGGCACGCACTTCTCCATCGCCGCCCTCAACTCCGCATGCTTCTCCAAATCCTTCGCAATCGCCTCCGTCTTCGCCTCCACATCGAACCCCTTCCTCCACACCTCCCACTCAGGGCTCACAGGGTCCTTCAAAAACGAGTCCAGCGACGAGTGGATAACGTGCAGCTGCGCATCGAAGCGCGTAGCATGCACGACCTTCTTGCCGGCGCTGTCTTTGGATTCGAACAGCACGGCGCCAGGCGTGCCCGAGGCGTCGTCTACGGGGGGCGCGATGGTCACGGCGTCGCGCAGGAAAGAGCGGATGTTGGTGCCGAATTTGAGGAGGGCTTCGTCGGCGGCGTCTTCGGCTTTTTCGATGTCTTTGAGGCGTTTGGCGGCCTCGGCGCGGAAGCGCGAGAGCATGCCTTCGGCTTCTTTGACGATGTCGGCGGGGAGGGACTCGGGGCGGTCGGGGTGCGCGTCGGGGTCTTGCGTTGCGGGGGCCTTGGAGGCGGAAGACGAGGACGCATCGGGTGCGGTGACGGAGATGTTGCGCGTGTGGGATATGAGGGTCGAGAGGCCGGCTGTTGCTTGCTTGCTGGCGCCGTCGTAGTATTGCTCGCCCTGTGGTGCAGCTTGTCAGGAGACTTGCTTTCCTGGGCGCGGAATGGCGTTCCTTACCTGCTTCTTTACTGTGCCGAGGAAGCCGCCTAGACGCGCCGCCCAGGGGCTGCTCGAGATCGCCTTGTACGCATCTTGTATCTCGGTGTTGATGTTGTTGGAGGCGGGCGCGGAGCTGTCCTTGTTGGTCTGTGATTGCGGGGCTGGATCCTGTGGGTAGGCCTCCTCTTGTATGTGATCGTATGCTGAGTCCATGGCTGTATATTGTGAGGCTTGAGCAGCCGCGGCAGCAAGTGTGGATGCGAAGGTTGTCTTGCGAACGGGATTGTTATGGGGAGGAGCGCGTGTGGTGGTCTGAGGAGGTTGTTGTCCGAGGTTACGTAGGTATCTGGACAAAGCCCAGGGTACAGGGTTGACGCGTTTTTGATAATTGGGTCACTGTTGGAATCGAGGCAAAGATAAGATGCACCTTGTATAGCGCCAGGCAAGTTATCCTTTACTATGTAGCTATTTGAACAAACTATACCTTCAACTGATGAGGGGTTTCACGAGACCACAGCATGTGTCAACCGAAACAGGATTAGCGCCTCCATGGGCCACGTGACGCCCGGTTGGTCCACTCAATGGACTTTGAGACAGCACCATTCGTGTTACCACTTTAATAGAAATTTTAATTATAGATATTATATAATAATATGTGTTGTTAATTAACTACCTAGGGGTAGAACGACAAAGGCTTTCATCTCAAATAACATGACAAAAAAGGCAGAGCCCCTTGCTTAGTAATCAAAAAGAGCGTAAAAATAGGTATAGTATACTTAACTAATATTATACAATTTATTATACAACTAATAACTAAGTGTACAAGCTTACTATAGCTAGCTAACGTCCCTCTATAGCCAAAGGAAAAACACATTCGTGTTACCAGAACAAATCGGCGAGCTCAGAAATCGGCCTCTCCAAGAGCGTAGTCTTGATCAAAACCTAGGTCGCAACAAGTATCCCCCCATTCAATGCTTCCTCAGATACAACACCAACCATCCCAAAAGCCTATATCCCAAGACAATCAGCAGCATATACCCCACATACTTGCCCACATTTCCCGTATCATACCCATAGCTTCCCAACACCGCCTTTCCTTCGATCATGCACTGGTCCTGCAACTTACTAGGATACATGCACCGACACGCCCCATCCACCACCTCGCATGCATAGTTCCTCTTCCCAAATTCGTTCACCATCATGCCGCGGAATACGTATCCCTGATAGTCGATGTAGTGGAACACGTACCGCCAAAACACATTGAGCGTTTCTGGCTGCACCATGAAGCCGTTGACGCTCATCCAGAGGCCGTTCGCGAAAGCGGTGGCTGCGAGGGCGACGACGAAGATAGGAATCAGCGAGGAGAGGAGCACAACGAGGGATTCGGCGGCAAGAAGGTCGAGGAAGAGCCACATGACCCAGGTCCAGAACCCTTCTGCGCTGGGCCGGAAGTTGCCGAGCCAGTAAGAGATGACGGAGAATAGTATGGTGATGATGAAGAGGTAGGGGATGCCGACGAAGAAGTTTGCAATCATGAAGGCTGTGGGGCCGTACAGCCCGTTGAGCCGCTCTTTGGTGTAGATAGAGATGTCTTCCAGATACGCGGGTATGTAGGCGACGGCCATGAAGGACATGAAGGCGCCACCGAAGAAGATGGCGTTGGTGAATGCGTTGATGTTGGATTGCACAGGGTCGAGTCGGAGCCAGACAGTGCCCATCATGATTGCGAGCCCCATGTACATTGCGATGCGAATGCCGTACGCGACTACATCGCGATATGACTTTACGAAGGAGCGATGCATAAGGGTGAATGGAATGAGGTAAGGATTCGCAGATAGATGCGTGTGGTCAATTCCGAGTGGGCTGGAGGTCTGCTTGGCCCGATCGAGTAGACTCTGCAGGTCTGCGGCATGTTGGGACTGACTCCATGTTGTGTGTAAGTGGCCGAGCTTGTTGGCTGCCTCGGTTTGATCCTGGGAAAAGTCGGTGTTGACTAGCTGGATGATATACTCGGCTGGGTTGGTGTATAGAGGCATGTCGTAGCCGATGCCCCCAAAGTAGTCTCGAACACCTGCAATGTCTCCATTGTAAGCCGTCTTGCCGCGAGATAGTAGTAGGAGCCGATCGAACAGTTCGAACGTGGTTGTGGAAGGCTGGTGGATGGAAGCGATAACGAGAATCTGGCGGTACGGTTAGTTACACCTGCAAGCTACTTGCACAGTGACTAACCTTGTACTTCTTCGCGGTGGTTCGAACAAAGTTCATCACCTCATAGCTGGCTGCAGAGTCCAGTCCGCTCGTCGGCTCGTCCAAGAACAATATTTTCGGGCTGGTGATCAACTGGCTGGCCACGCTGACCCTGCGCTTCTGGCCACCAGATACACCTTTACGGATAGGCGTCCCAATCAACGTCTCAGCCTGCTTCTGGAGCCCGAATGCATCAAGTAAGGCATTGATTCGGGCGATCCTTTCCGTTTTCGTTACCGAGCTGCAGAGTCGTCAGCCGTGCATTGCTGCGTTGGGTGCTCAGTCTTACCTGGGAAGAGCGAGACGGGCGGCAAAGTGCAGCGTTTCGCGGACGGTGAGCGACCCAACAAGTGCGTCCTCTTGTTCAACAAAGCAGGAGAGTTTTCGGAAGTCGTCCAAGTCTGTGACGGCTCCATTTATATACATGGATTGTTGCACCGAGGCGCCAACGGTCGCTTCTCGGTGGGCCAGAACGTTGAGGAGTGTTGTCTTCCCGGAGCCGCTGCAAAATTGTTAGATCTGTTGCGTAGGAGTAGTTGGAGAACCGGGTCATATTACCTAGGGCCCATAAGAGCCAACATTTCACCTGCGAGGCATGAGTACGTAATGTTTCTATCTGGAGCAGGCCACATACCAGCCCTAACATGGCCATTGACGCCCGATAAGATCTCCAAGGGCTGCTTCGTATGGCGATCCTTCACTGTTACTGTAATACCCTCCCAGCCGAAGCTATTCACCGACTCATTGCTCAAGTATGCAGCATCAATACTCGCGTCCTTCTCGACGTCGAACGAAACGGAGTCCCCGGATGCAGCCATGCCGACGTGTAAAATGGCTCAGAAGTTTTCCAGTTCAGAAGAGGTGAATGCCAAGTTTGACGAGATAAAACGAAGCAGTAGAGATGATCGAAGCATTTAAAAAGGCAGCCGAGGTGTACTCAGTGTCAGCCTGCCCGCAGTGAACGGCGACGATAAGAATAAGCGGAGGAAGAATAAGCGGAGGACCAAAACCATCCTGTATTAGGCACAGGGCGACGCGCTTGCGGACAAGCGACACGTGGTAGAGATCGATGAGGTGTGGGACAGGGTTCTGTTTGGAAGCCACACTGGCCCCCAGCTGAGCAAGCGGTCAAGCCGAAGCTGACAGTCGGCGAAAACGACGCTCCACCTCAAGCCACGGTCCTCCACCTCGGCGACCTCAGCTAGGTATAGGTATCTTCGAAGGGAGGCGAGGCTATGAGGGTCGGCTTTGTTCACAGGCATACCAATAAGTAATCGCGGGCTTACCAATAAGTACCCTAGTTTGGCAGTCCGTGCAACGCGTCACTCCATGCAACACCCCGCCATGCAACACCCCAACTTTGACGCGCCATATCTCCACCAATATGGATCCAATTGAGGCTGCGATAGCAGCAATCGAATCGCGAGAGCCAGGAGAATCTTTCTCATATAGACAGGTTGCAAAGGATCACGGTGTTGTGACTTCTACACTGACGCGTCGGCACCAAGGCGTCACACAAGCAGGTGCAGCTGCCAACTCCGCGCGTCGAAATATCAGCCAACAACAAGAAGTAGAGCTTCTACGATATATCAAACAGCTCACCGAACGTGGCCTTCCTCCTACAAGGCAGATGATACAGAGCTTTGCTTCACATATAGCCAAAAAGCAGATCTTAATATCCTGGGTTGATCGCTTTGTACGGCGGAACAAGGAATCCTTGATATCTCGATGGATGGCCGGCATCGACAACAATCGCCACAAAGCTGATTCTCTAGCTAAATATAAGCTCTACTTCGAGCTCTTGCAGCGTAAGATCGAACAATATCAGATCGAGGCTCGAGATACGTACAATATGGACGAGAAAGGCTTCCTGCTCGGCATCACCTCCCGCTCTAAGAGGATCTTCAATAGGCCTCTATACGAGGCCAAGGCTGTGAGGCAAGTAATACAAGATGGCAGCCGTGAGTGGATATCGATCATAGCTTGTATATGCGCCGACGGATCTGCCTTGGCCCCAGGTCTTATCTATCAGGCCAGCTCTATCAACATACAATCAAGCTAGGCCGAGGATATCAATCCTAAACACCATTAGGCCTTTATCACGGTATCAGAATCTGGCTAGAGCAATAATCAGATCGGCCTTGCATGGCTGCAATAGGTGTTTAATTGGCTCACAAAGCCAAAATCTGGACGATCGTATCGGCTATTGATTCTTGATGGCCATGGATCTTATATCACAATAGACTTTATTGACTTTTGTGATCGCAATAGGATCCTGCTAGCTATATATCCGCCTTATTCTACGTATACGTTGCAGCCTCTTGATGTCTGCGTCTTCAAGCCTCTATTAATAGTATATTCGAACGAGCTATCAGCCTTTATAAACAACAGCCAGGGACTGGCCTTAATCGCTAAGAGAGATTTCTTTAGCCTGTTCTGGCAGGCCTGGGTCAATACAATGAGGCAGCCATTGATCCTCCGGGCCTTTGAAGCTACAGGCATCTCCCCGCTCGATCCGACGATTATACTCAATAGATTTGATCAGTCTCAACTATCTGAGCAAGGATCACGAGAAAGCTCAACCTCAGTACTCAGTGCTTCAGATTGGAGAAAGATCGATAGGCTACTAAGGGCCGCTGTGGATACAGGCGGAGATAATAAGGCCAAGAAGCTCAGTCGAACTGTACACCATATCTCTGTACAGAAACAGCTTTTGGAGCATGAAAACAATGGCCTCCGCGAGGCCCTATCGATACAGAAGAAGCGCTCAAAGCGAGGCAGGCCTTTACCTCTTGATCGGCCAGATAAGTATCATGGTGGAGCTGTTTTCTGGTCACCTCATAGCGTGCAGCGGGCCCGCGATCGTCAACACCAAAGATATAGAGGATCAGCAAAAACAGCTTCAAAAAAGTGAGCAAGCAGAGGCTCGTCGGGCCAGCCAGCAGCTCAAGGCAAGACTTCTCCAGGAGAGGCGTATTGCTCGAGCAGCTGCTAGAGATGCGCGCGCAAAGCAGAGGGCTGATGAGGCTGCAGATCGACGTCTTAAACAACAGGCCCGCAAGGCACAAAGTCAACTTCAGAAACGTATTAGATTATCCTAAAAGGGTAATAAGAAGGCCTCAAAGCCTTCTAGCAGATCTATTAAGAAGAAACAGGCTCAGCGTGAGGCTGTAGATATTGATGAGGCCTCATCTGTTGCATCCGCCTCACAGTCACGCAGAGGCCGAATCATCAAAACACTAAGCAGATATCGATAATCTGAGTAGCTAGCAATTATCTACGGGCCTTAGAGACCTCAACTCCAGAAAATCTCGTGATATTATTTTTTGTGGCTGTCTCTATAGCCTCATGTTTGTGGCCGAGCGATTATGTTGGGGTGTTGCATGGAGTGACGCGTTGCACGGACTGCCAAGCTAGGGTAATCGCGGGCATACCAATAAAGGCCCATATAAGCCAAGTAGCCAACCACACCCTTGTAAGAGGTCTTAGCTTCTTAGAATTTTAAAGAAAGATTACCTTTAAAAGCTATTCTATTTTTAAAAAGCGTAGCTTTTTCATCAGGAAAAGTTTTGAGCGAGCATGAGCACCTAAGGCACCTGAGCGGCTCTGAGCACGCCTGCGCACGCCTGCGCACCAAATGCGCTCAGAGCGCACCAGCGATACTACTTTTTCTTAGCGTGCGCATGCGCAAGGTTGCGCAAGGATGCGCACCTATGCCGCCAGTGCACTAGGGCACATAGGGCACCTATGCTATTAAAATAATGCTGATTAATCAGCAAATAAAGCTCTTTAATTAGCTAGAATTTAAAAAAAGCTTAGTAAGCAGCTTACTAAGCTTTTAAAAAAAAGATTTTTTAAAGTATAAAGTTAAAGTCTCTTACTAGATAGTAATTACTAGTTAATATAATAATACTAATTGCTAACGTGTTATATAGAACTTCTATCTAACCCTAAATTTTAGGTTTTGTAGGTTTAAAAATAGAAAAAATATAGTTTTATAATTATTTAAAAGAATTAGATTAGGCGAAAATTAGTGGCTTGGCAAAGAACACTATTTTAAAAAGTTTAAACTTTAATAACTTTTTAACTACTTTATTATTTTTATAACTTTTTTAAAAATTTATATAATAATTTATTAGTACTATATTTTTATATAATAATATTACGTAATATATATAATAACTAGTAAAATAAAGAGTTTTTATTAATTACTAACTAATTACGTAATAAAAATAGTATTTTTAAATTAAATAATTAAAGACTAGTATTTTCTCTATAAATCTATTAAAAAATTAAAATTATAGCTTTACTAGTAAACAAGTTATAAAGCTTTAAAAAATTACTTATTTAGGCTATTTGTGCACATCTGCGCAAGTCTGCGCATATCTGTGCATCTCTAAGCATTTTTGTGCTAGTAAATTGCTTGTGCAAAAATGCGCACAAATGCGCAAGTCTGCGCACGTCTGTGCACGATTCGCATAGTTGAGTAGAAAAACTTTCCTGATGTTCTTTAAAATTATATTATAATAAAGAGAGGCTATCTTTGCAAAGATAATATTACTTTTGCAGCAAAATTATCTTAAAAAATAATAGTGAAGTTGGAGGTTGAAAAGGGCCCCTTATTGGTATGCCCGTGAACAAGTCCCGCTTGAGGTTTGATTTTGTACGAAGGAGATTGAGCGCTCGGTTTCGACGCATATGCCCACAGCGAAACCGCACAACAGCGATCTACAACGGATCTTGTGAAGCTCCAATCGAAGTTCACATGTCGAATATTGGATAGAAGTTTTTCAAATGGTCGCACGCAACACTTGAGCTTTATCGCGGGTGACTCCTTGCGCCGTTTCAAGTGTCAGTAGCTCAATCCCACATTTGTCGAACGTTCACATTGATTCTCTTCCTCGCCATCCACCCTCTCCATTCATCGTATTCACTGTCGCCCTCATTTTCGCCAGCGGGCCAACTCTCGAGATCTGCAGGACAGGTATCCGGCACAATTTGAGGAACGCCGTGCCATGCGAAGCGTGATGCGCCACTCATGTACACGGCACTCCCAGAGCGTAGTCTGATAGCGAGCACGCGCTCTTCTGTATCGTTGGAATCAGATTTGTATTCCGGAGATGTACCAATAACAAAGATGGCATCGCAGCCAAGGCTGATACTGATCAAACCAGTGTCACTAAACTCGGCGACATCGCGGTGCACACTCAGTGTGTCTCCGGGTGAGTAGAGGTTCACGATAGCAGCCTCCGCCCTGGTGTCCGTGAAGATGCTCTCTAGCAGTGTCTTAATATCTGATGGGAAACATGGGGGGATCCCATCCGGATATCGCTTCTTGGTCCAGTCGTATTGACCACCAAGCGTCATCCAACGCATCTTCTTGTTCAGAAGCTGGGATACGCCAAGCGGACGATGGACAGAGGGGTCGATTGGGTCGGCGACGATCTGGGAAGAGTTTGGGGACAGGGCAAAGAAGGAAGACTCCGATGAGGGGTAGGAAATATTGTAATGAGTATGTATGTTTGTGAGATGCGAGGGCTGAGCCAGGTCTCGATGCAGCAACCGGGAGAGAAGTGTGAGCTGGACCTCGGAGGGTAGTAGAGAAGGAACAACAAGGAGACCTGCCCGATGTCAGGGCCGAAGGTCGAAGGGGGCAGAATATGATGCACAATGGAGCAATGCGTCTCTTGAGTGACTCAAGCATGGTCGATTCACGAGCAAACGTTTTATTCAGCCCGTTGGTCAAATTTGCATTTTGATAAGTGGAAGCGGTATCAAATCTTCACCTACCTGGCATGTCCTCGTGTTCATACACTGGTACTGAGGAGATGTCTTTTGGGCGCTGTAGCTCAGCGCTCTCGCTGGCAAAGCGCCGAAAAATGGCGGTCAGCTGCCGAGGGTCCCACTCAGAGACCACGCGCACCCTGCTGTTGGAATTTTCAGCGTGATCTCGATCCAGATCTACGATGTCGGGGTCGTGGCCCAAGGCCTGTGAGCTCATCCTCTGGTATTTTTTGTAGACATTTCGGATGCGCTCCGGCGGACGCTCATACGGATCAAGAGTCGGCATGCCAGCTGTATCGCTGATACACAGCGGGCCGTTGGAGAAGGATGGGGCTTGGACGCGCAGGCAGATATTAGCAGTACTGTAGGTAGTGGGGTGGTGAAGAAGAGGAGGTAGTCAGTGTACCTTGCCCTAATGCGAGACGCGTAGCCACTGTTTGAGGCTAGGGCGCTTGGCACGTGTGTTTACTACCGCCTTTTCGAGAACAACATGGACAGCGCCCCGCCGAGGTCTTTTCCAAACCCCCTCGACCAGACCAGGAGCACTAACAGCAGGTGAATTGCGCGTAGCCCCCGGACCGTGACGCCAGGACTGTTGCCCGTGCCCGCTGCCGCTCGCTTTCCATTCCCATTGACACGGCCAGACGCTCTCTCCACCAGCAGCTCTCCCGACTCCCAACCTCACCGCGCCCCAGACCGCCTACTAAACGGAGCTCTGAGCCGCGCTCCGGCCCGCCGCCATGGAGAACTACCAGAAGATGGAGAAGATCGGGGAGGGTACGCACGCGATTTGCCTCGCACCGCCATGCGAGGCGCCCATGCCAGAATGAACCGACACTAACGTGGGATGCAGGTACCTACGGTGTTGTCTACAAGGCGAGAGACCTGTCCACCAAGGACCATCGCATCGTCGCGCTCAAGAAGATCCGTCTCGAGGCTGAAGACGAGGGCGTCCCATCGACCGCCATCCGCGAGATCTCGCTGCTCAAGGAGATGAACGACCCCACCATCGTCCGCCTCCTGAACATCGTGCACGCCGACGGACACAAGCTCTACCTCGTCTTTGAGTATCTCGATGTCGACCTCAAGAAGTACATGGAGGCGCTGCCCGTCAGCCAGGGTGGCCGTGGGAAACCGCTTCCGGACGGCTCTAGGCTGGACGTCAACCTGGGTCCGGACATGGTGAAGAAGTTCATGACGCAGCTGTGCCAGGGAATCCGCTACTGCCATGCTCACCGTGTGCTACACCGCGACCTCAAGCCCCAGAACCTGTTGATCGACAAGGACAACAACCTGAAATTGGCAGACTTCGGGTTGGCGCGCGCATTCGGTGTGCCTCTGCGCACCTACACTCACGAGGTGCGGAAACGGGACGCCTGGCTGTGGATATACACTGACTCTTGCAGGTGGTGACTCTGTGGTATCGCGCGCCCGAAATTCTTCTCGGCGGCCGTCAGTACTCGACTGGTGTGGACATGTGGTCTGTGGGCTGCATCTTCGCCGAGATGTGCACGCGCAAGCCGCTGTTCCCTGGCGACTCCGAGATCGACGAGATCTTCAAGATCTTCCGGTATGTCTGGACCCATCCCGGAAACACCACACGGTCACTAACGTATTCGCAGAGTTCTTGGTACCCCGACTGAACAAGACTGGCCCGGTGTTACGTCGTTCCCCGATTACAAGTCTTCGTTCCCCAAGTGGAACAAGCATGACATTGCTTCGACTGTGACCACTCTGGACGATTACGGCCTCGACTTGCTCGACGCTCTGCTTGTGTACGATCCCGCAGGTCGCATTTCCGCCAAGCAAGCCGTCACACACCCCTATTTCACGGGTCTGAGCGGCTACGTAAATGGCGGCTTTCACTAGCCGTCGTGGCATGTCTCACGAAGTTATGTGTTGGACAGCATGAGGGCGCATGGGGATCGGAGTACCCTCAATCTTCTGTCTGAGTCAAAGTTCCCTTTGTCATGGCTGATGGAAGAATTACACTGGGCTTAGCAAATAGTGTATGGCGTTGGTTGGTTTACGGTATCTACCCTACTGGGATTTTAGGTCTGCGGGGCCGTTTTGAGTAAAGTATGGCCCAGGATACACTGTGTATAACACTTTTGATTTGCATTTCTGTCTGTCCATGTTCACGATGGCAGTTTTGGTGTTGCAATGACGCAACCAATCATGCGCCTGCCCCACTTCCCCCGTTCGACCATACACTAGTGTATGGGCGGGGACGGACACCAGCACCCTCCCACTTCGCATCTCGGTCCTTCACCATAGACTCACATTCACTTCAATGCCGCCAACTCCCCCGAAGCTGCTACCAATAGACAAAGGCCCTCGCCTGATTGTATACCACCAAACCATACACGACTCCGCCGGCGGCTACCATTCGCTTCTGCCCCTCGTTACCAACAACACTGGCGTCACGCATGTCATAATCGCGGCCATCCACCTGAATGAGGGCCCCGGGAATATCACGCTGAACGACCACAAACCAGACGACAAGCGCTTTGAGCAACTATGGGGCGAGGTGAAATGGCTCCAAGGAAGTGGGGTAAAAGTGCTGGGGATGTTGGGAGGCGCCGCACAGGGCTCCTATGAGCGGTTAGGTGGCACCGAAGAGAATGTACGTCTGGTAACCGTCTCATCGTAATCGGACTGACAAAAACCAGTTCGAAGCCTATTATATGCCTCTCCGCGCCATGGTAGCTACGCAGAAGCTCGACGGCCTAGACCTTGACGTCGAAGAACAAGTGCCCGTCCAAACCATTACCCGCCTCATCGCCCGCCTCCGCGCAGACTTTGGCCCGGAATTCCTCATCACAATGGCGCCCGTAGCTACCGCGCTCATGCCTGACCCCAAGATACCCGCCCATCTACGCGCACCGCGCCCTATGCTCGCCTCCGGCCCGACGCCAAACCCTCTGCATCCCACACTGCCGCATCTGAGCGGCTTCAGCTACCCAGAGCTAGAATGCGGCGTCTACGGGAAGGAAATAGCGTGGTACAACGTCCAGTTCTACTGCGGGTGGGGCGACGCAGGCTCGACGCAGTGGTACGACGCCATCATCTCGGCGGGCTGGTCACCCTCCAAGGTCGTCCTCGGCGTCGTAACCAACCCCGGAAACGGCGCGGGCCACGTGCCAATAAGCAGGCTGCGCGACGTTACCGCACGACTGCGCGAGAAGTACAAGAACGTGGCCGGCGGATTTGGCGGGGTAATGGGCTGGGAGTACTTCAATAGCGGCGACCACGAGGAGGACATGGTCCATGTGACGGCGCTAGAGCTGAACAACGAGACTGTCCAGGCGGGATGGGTTGCCGCGCTCGGCCGCGTATTGCGCGTCGAACATGCACCAAAGGTAGATACGCCGGCGCCGCTGCTTGGCGTAACACCCGAGCAGATCCGGCAGATGGTGACCAAGTTGCCGGGGGCGCGGGTAGCGTGGCCCGCAGAGTCGATCGAGAGCCTCGTCATGCTGGGCTTCTCGAACCAAGAAGCCGTCGCTGCGCTGAATGCTACGGATGGAAATGTGGAACTTGCTGCTGGGTTTCTGTTTGAACAGTACCCGGGGTAAGAACGCATGATAGGGCAGTATTCCGCTCTGAAATTAGCTCCAGATACCCCGAATGTTGCACGACTATGTAACATCCCGTGTGCGAACTGGTAGCAGAGTATATGTCTATGCAACTCGTGCATGGCATCGCATAAGCGGGCTCATCTTTGAGTTGGGCGTTTTCCATTTCAATAACATAATATACTGTACTGTGCATGTTGGATACTACATCAGTCATCTCAGAAGAAGCAACGGAACTCGTTCATGCTACCGACTATGCGCTACATGTATGCCTACAGGTCTAACAAATAAACTGCACCGTCCAACATCCCACATGCGATTAATTCATCAGCATCACCTTCACTCAGACATGCCAATACCATCGAAGGACGAATAAAAACGTCTCTTGTTGCGTGCCGTGAGCGAAGACATCCGTCTATGCAGCAAAAGCAAAAAACGCGAACAATGCCCACTTTCAACTCCATCTACGATAGATAGTATGGGTATCCGACTCCCAATCCCAATCCCAATCCCAAAAAGAAGCGCCACCTCAAGTCATCAGAGTAAAACAAAAGAAAAAAAAAGGTACAGAGAATGCGTGAATATACACATGCCAACCAACGTATGAAACAGCCACCGATGCATGTTCATAGAGAATATCATGTCGAAGAGAAGAGCGAGACAAGAGCCACCGATACCATGCCATGCAACACAACACCACCGCCTGGAAATGCCCACGTTTCCACCATGCAAGTCGTGACAAGTACAGTACCTTCAGCGTAATGCTTAAATGGCCGTGCCCAGCGTGAGAAAAAAAAAGGGATAAAAAACACCTCAACGGACATGCCTCAGCGCCCTTCGAAACCCAGAAACCATATCAATCGTCTCACGGATACTATTCGCCGACGATCGTTCGCGCAAATTCAGCTGCGGCACGGTCAAGTGGTGCCGCGACGGCACCGGCGAAGCCGAGGAGCTACGGCTCCGAATCGTGGTACGCGGCGAGGTATTTGCAGATTCTGGCGACAGCGCCGACGAAGTGGAAGAATGTGATGTCGTTGGCGTGAGGGGGCTATGCAAATGGGTATTAAGTATATGAGCTAGATGCCGTGAACAGGAAAGTAGAAAAAAGAATAGGCTTTATGGCCATGTTCGAGCGGGAAGAATGCGATCTATGGATGAAGAAATGTGGGTACAGAATGGAAATGCGGGTTCGTGTAGGAGGTTTGGATGCGGAACGGGCAATTAATTACCTTCCGTCTTCGCTTGGCTTTGGAGATTCTCTCCGACTATTGATCACTGTGTTCCTTTGAGTTTCCTCGGTCAGAGTATCAAGACTATGCGCCGGGCTAGGCGTGTTGCTTCCACTAGTAGGGGTCCTGCTAGGACTGGAGGGCCTGGAGGTGGCGATTTGGTACGTAGGCAGGTCTTCGGAGAGGGCAGCTCCAGCTGGTGTACGCACGGCTGTGTTATAGGAGGGCGTACGAAGGAGAGCGTCCATGTCGTAATTATCGTTGGTAAAGTAGCTGGTGGCCGGCACAGCATTGGCGTCGTCCGGTAACGAATGCGGGGTGCTACCCCCTGATGAGTGTTGCTGGGTGGGCGCCAAGCGCGAATGACTGCCATGCTGGTTGAGGTTGAGGTTTTGAAGACGGTGTTGCAGAGCCACGGCGGAAGCGCCGCCAGCAACGGCGTCCAAGGATGCCAGATCTTCCGACGATCCGGACCTGCTCTGACCATAGAAAGGGGTGTTGGAACCGCTGTTCCCCAAGCTCGCATGGGCACCGGGTGTCATGAAACCGCTGGGATCGATGTCGTTGTAGAGTTCGTCTAGTTGGTGCAGACCGTACGTAGGCGGTGCATTCCGGTTCGCTTCGTCCAGCACGGCCTGTTGCGATAGAATATCAGGATCCACCACCACACTCTGATCTTCTCCAGGTGGCAAATTCGGCGAAATAAACAAGTGGACGTGGTTTTTGACAAGAAGCTGACTTGTATGACCCTCAGGGTTGTGTAAGTTGACATATAGGCGCAGTTTATGAGTTATTCCAATGTTTTCCGTGTCCATAGACTGCCTGCAGTGCTTCAGAGACCTTGGAAGATTTAGTGTCATCGCAAAGCGGTGGCATTCGTCGAATAGGTGGTCGGCGTCCTCCACCCCTTCAGGCACAACATTCCTGGAATGCTCTGGCATCTTGCCCTCCGTGTGCGCGACTATATATTCCGTCTGATGTGAGACTCGCCGCCCACCCCAATCGCAATAAAGCAGCCGACACTCGATCAACTCCATCTTGAGGTTTGTTATCTCGACGCCTTTCCGCAGCGGTATCAGGACGAAGTCGGCGGTTACGGACGTTCCGATGATGTAGTGCTTTTGGGGTACCGTGATTTTATACGCAATCTTGGAACCCCAAATGTCTTCGTGGATCTGCTCCATGGGCTGAGTTTCCATGAGATCGCGGCCCAGTGTCCGTATCACTCTGATGTGTGAAGATGCGGTCAACGGCTTGCTCATATAGCCCCGGTCCACTGACGCCTTCAGGTTGTAGACGACCCAATTGGTGGGAAGCCCCTCAAAGCTCTCGTCCAGAGTCGAGGGCATCTTGAATTTGAAGTCCCACTCGTGTACGCCCGCATTGATCTTATGCGCCTTGTGCTTGGAACCGTCTACCGGAAAAAGGCTGAGGTTATCGAGGTGGATAACCTGCTTCTGGGTCACAGGGTTCGGGGTAACTGTGTTGGTGGGGGACCATCTGCCAAAGGCGATTAGCACGCTGCCCTGCTGCTCTGGAAGGAGCTGCCGTACGTTATTTTGCGGGTGCCCGTCAGAGTGACGCGGATGCTCCGGACCGACATGGACTCTGGGTTGGTGAGGATGAGCTTGCCCGTGAGCTCGGTATCCTGCGCCTCCGACGAGCCTCCATAGAAGACTACAAACGGCGAACTCGGCCTGCGTGCGTCAGTATGAGAGCGACGCGCATGTGGCCAGTGAGGCATGCTCACTTGATCTCCAGGACGGGTGTGGCAGTTCTGCCAAACACACCTCCGCCGGCGCGAGGCATGGTGCAAAACCAAGGATACAAATCAACAAGAGAACAAGATTATCAGAGGGCTAGGATGCGCGGATGGCCAAGTATTTATTCAGGGAATGGCTGCGAGGTGCGTCGTACGAGCCAGGGTCTTGGGAACAACTGTCGCCCGAGGCTGTTGGCTATACCTACTAACTTACAACTGCGTTGGCTATAGATTACTATTAGCTAAATAGTTTTTTTTTAAACTTATTTTTTAAAGCTTAATTATTTTAAGCTAAATTTTTACTAGCTATTTTTATACTTTATATACTACTAAAATCTTTTTACGCTATTTTATTTACTAAGCAAGGGGCTATGCTTTTTTATTATATTATTTAAGATATAAACCATTATTGTTCTACCTCTAAGTAGATTAAATTAACACTATATAAATAACTATAAAAATAACTTTAAAAATATTATTAAAAAAATAAGTAGTTAACTATAGGTACTATAGTGAATTAGTAACATTAAAACTATACGTAGTTTATATATATAAATATTATTTACTATAATTAAGACTTAATTAACTTTTTTACTAGGGGCTTTTAACTCTATTGCCTTAGTAACTAGATGGTGTGGGCGTGGGCGCAAGCCCAGCATGCAGCATGTGGTAAGCGTGGCTGAGGCTGCGAAGTGAGAGAGGGTAAGAGCGTGGGCGCGCGCCTCAGCTGGACGCGGCAGGGGAGGCACTATAACTGTCGGTGTGGGATGTTGCAGGCTAGGGGCGCGTGTTTGACGTATGCAGCTTGAACGCTGAAGGAAGAGAGATACGACATGGTGCTAGCGCCCTTTGCAGGTCTTGATTTTCTGTAGTAGCAAGCAAGAGGGGGAACCCAGCGGGCGGAGGCGCAACAAAGAGAGAAAGGGACCCGCGAACGGCAACGCGGCTCAACGGAGATGAGTTCGCGCCGAGCGCGCTATGCAGCACCCGATCAAGCCCGTGGAGGTGATGGGTGATGCATGGTATGATGATACCTCGCCCGAATCATCGCTGTAGCAGTCGACAAGGTGTGGCCCTTATCGATAGCTTCGGCCCGGCACGACGACTACAAAAAGCTTGCCAGGTGAAAGGTTATTCCCGGCGACCCATCGGGATCCACCGCGCCAGAGCCATTATTCCGCCTCGTCGCTTTCTCTCCAGCGATACGTGTCTGGTCCAGATCATGTCACACGCATGCATGCAGCTAGGGCTGAATGACGAAAATATCGCGCACATGCCAACAAGTCGGATGATACCGGGTTCCTATCGGACATCTGATCGGACTGATGATCCTAAACACCAGGGATACCAATGCGCGCTGTGGCAACCCTGCCTACGCGCCGCAAAAACTTGACCCCGGCGAACACCTCGTCTGGAATATACACCAACTCAGACCACCACCTCCATCTACGCATTGCTCGCGCCCGCGCTCGCAGAAGCCATCGAAGGCGTGCCCTCGCTGCCAGCGCCCTCCTTCGGTCGGTCCCACGTCCGGATGTGGCCTGCGGCACTCGTTATCAGTTATGGATCAAAGTGGGCTTGAGGCGTAGTGGGTGTTCCTGTATCCAAGCTCCTCGGGGCCCAGACAAGCTTATCACATTGGTCCTGAAAAAAAAAACTCTGCACTCACCATTGCTGCACGATGTAATGATGCAATCTTCTTCGAATCCTAACCAGGACAACGGGTGCTCATCGACCTTTTTCGCCTGCAGTAATTTCCTCAGCTGTGGGTCCACATGCAACCTGTATCGTTGACTCACCATAACTGGCGGCAGCATCGCCGTTCGCGCCCGGGATTCCACCGGGTGCACCACCTCTTCCTCGTCTAAAAGACTTCCGGATGTGAGATTCGAGTTGGACCGTAATCGGCTGTTGGAACCATCTGTTCGCGTGCGTTGCATCTTGAGCGTCACCGACGTGACGCTGCTGCGTTGTCGTACTGATGCCTGCATCTGTGTCAGCCTTCTCTCGTCAACGGGAACGGATCAAAGCCCACCGCTCGAGGCCTATGGAGCATGCCGACGCTGAAGTCCCATAGCAGCAGCCGGCAGTCCTCGCCGACGCTCCCGATACGATAGTTGCGCTCGTCGCATCGCCACGGGTCGAATTGTACCGCTGTGACCCATGAATTGTGCCCTTGGCAACGCGCCACGAGCATGCTGTCTTCCAACGACCAGATGGACACAAGGTCGTCTTGGCCGCCAGTGACAATGTACCGTCCGTCTGGAGACCAGCAGACGCACATCATGCCGCCATAGTAACTCATGTACTGGTGTAGCAACCTACGGACGTTAGCTCGAATCTCCCATGTCGGTGTGCTGACCCACTGTTCTTTTAAAAAATCAATGAGGCGGAAGGTCCCATCTTCAGACACTACCGCAACGTGCCGACAGTCCGGCGAAAAGACAAACGCATTTATCTTGGAGTTGGACGTCTTCCAGTACGATACTGGATTGGTCTTCTGATTCTTCGAGTTCACAGATTTCTTCACAATTAACCGTGCCTTGCGTTCCTTCTCGTTCTGCATCTGCTCCACAGACGCAGTCTGGTCTTCGGCAACAAAAGCTGCGTCTTCCTTCTCTTTGTCATATATAATCAAACTTCCGTCCATGTGCGCTGCGAGAAAGAGGTTTTCGCTATTGGGCAGCCACCGAATATCCGACACTGCAGATCCGTTGATCGCCCCCTACGTGATTACGTTAGTATGCCGCTTCCCTTCCGAAATGTGTGTACTCACGTTTTTGTTTATCCGCGCGTACTTCTGCGACATGGGCTCGTACCAGATGATGTCGCCCGTGGAAAAGCCCATTATAATGTCAACATGGCTGGGACCTTTCGTGCTTTGGTTCACGTCGTGACATAGCGCATGCGCTTTTGTGAATAATATTTTGGTCAAATGTTCGTCCTGCAAACTTGGTAAGAGGATGTTCGTGCAAACTGAAGGGAACGGAGCACACCTTGGTCGGCGAATTAAGATCAAGCCATTGCAAAGCGCGGTTCACGTTCGCAAAAGCGTACAGTCCGTTAGGGTTGTGCTCTTGCAATCGCTTTGTGAGAGCTTCGTGAGGAATAACTCGAGAGACAAAAGATGAATTGCTCTTGACAATATTGCTCTTCGGTTTCCGCCTCTTCAGAGGATCCTTGCTGTCTTTGCCGTTCACCGCGGCCAGTGCGGAGTTCCCTGATCCGAATGCCGGGGCATGAAGACCTTCATGCGTAGATGCCGCAATACCGCTCGCGCTCTGCGAGCCCGAGTCGCTAGCTTGGCTGTTCGATTCATTCGGAGACTCCTGGATGCTCGGCGGCAGTTGTGAGCGCGCGCTGGTGGTAGTGTCTAGTCTGAACAACCGCGAAGACGACTGCTGGCGGGGTGCAACGACTACGAGGGACAGTTTCGTACCGGCGCTGGGTGGTGAAATGGTGGTCGCGAGCGGATTTGGGTTGTGTACGGGCGCTTCTGAGGGGTGCGGGGGCGGCGTAGCTAGGTGGAGGTCGTCTCGGAGCACGTAGGTCCCTAACATGGTCCCAATGTGAGCGGACAATTACAGGGAGGCTTCGGGGCGAGCAGCATACCTTCTCCCACGACCAATTGGTGCTCAGGCCCGGTGGGATGAGTGAGGGTGTTGTTCGTCTCGATCAGTAGGCCCCCACCTGGCGCGCCGGGATAGCCAGCGGCAGGGTATCTTGGAGGAGGTGGGAGCACGCTGCAGAGAGCCAGCTGTCAGTAACGGTTCTCGGCGCAGGTGGTGCTAACGGGCGTCTGTGATTGGGCGTCGGCGCACAGCGAGCAGCGTGGGAGAACTCACAACATGGCAGCGGACGCGGTGCGATGTGTGGATTAGCAATGCCAACAACCGTCTAGAACACCGTGGAACAGATGGCGGCCGGCCGAAATGCTCTTCCGACAGCCCTCTACGGCATGCGACTGGGAAACGATGGCGGGCGGGGCAGCTGTGTGATGGAGGGACGATTCGCGATGGGTGAACTACTCGAGCTCGAGGCAGGCTGTCCGTGCCGCAAAATGCCCGGAGGTGCAGCCGAGCGCTCCAGGAGAAAGTGCGGAGCTAGTTTGGGGGCGTGGCGTTCCATTGCCCATGGGACGGCCTCCGTCAAAAGGGCAAGAGCCAGTCGGTATCACAGCCTGGCGACGGTCGCCGTCGTGGAAGAGGCGCAACGCAACGGAGCTGGCGGCGCGTGCCCAGATGCTTCGCCAGCAGACAGGTAGTGCCAGGGCTGAGGGATGATGCCCTTAGTTCACCGCGATTGCGGGGACGGTTTGCTGCCCCTGCTTCCACGTGCGCTGGCTTGGCGGCCTTTGGACAGCTCAGCGAGGGCGTTCAGTGTTGCTCCACACGCGCACATTGACGGTACTGAGTTGTTGTGGCATGATGTGCTAACCATGTGCACACGACATGGCGACCGGTAGGCACTCCTCCACGCCCGCGTTGGGCCGCGACTGATGCTTCCCCTCCGTGTCTAGTCCGAATCTGTGTATGCGGCGACGAGGGCGTCGGCAAGAGCTCCATCATCACCTCGCTCGTCAAGGATGTCTTCGTCACGGCAAAGATCCAGCCCGTGCTCCCGCAGGTGACGATACCGCCTACCCTGGGCACCCCCGACAACGTCACCACCACCATCGTCGACACCTCGGCGCTGCCCCACGAGCGCCATGCCCTCCGCAAAGAGCTGCGCAAGTCGAACGTGATCCTGCTGGTCTACTCGGACCACTACAGCTATGAGCGCGTGGCCCTGTTCTGGATGCCGTACTTTCGCTCGCTGGGCGTCAATGTGCCCGTGGTGCTCTGCGCAAATAAGGCGGACCTGGCCTCGAACGGGAATACATCGCAGGTCGTGGCCGAGGAGATGCTGCCCGTCATGACCGAGTTTAAGGAAATCGACTCGTGCATCCGGACCAGCGCGAAAGAGCACCACAACATCAACGAGGTCTTCTTCCTGTGCCAAAAGGCCGTCACACACCCCATCGCACCGCTGTACGACTCCAAGGAGAATGCACTCAAACCCGTCGCCATCGCTGCTCTACAGCGCGTATTCCACCTCTGCGACAAGGACAAAGATGGCTATTGGAACGACGAGGAGATCCACGACTTTCAGATCAAATGCTTTGAGAAGCCGCTTGGAGGCGACGATTTGGCCAATATCAAGCGCTCTATTGAAAGGTTCGTCCCTGGATCTACCGGCGAGCATGGCATGGACGAGAAGGCCTTCCTGCTGCTGAACAAGATATTTGCCGAGAAGGGGCGGCATGAGACCATCTGGATCATCCTCAGGAAGTTCCAGTATACCGACAGTCTCAGTCTCCAGGATACCTTCCTTCATCCGAAATTCGATGTGCCGCAGTACTCTTCTGCCGAACTGAGTCCTGCCGGGTACCGTTTCTTCGTGGACCTGTTCCTGAAGTTCGACAGAGACAACGACGGCGGATTGAACGATAAAGAGCTCGCTAATCTGTTCGCCCCCACGCCTGGCATTCCTGCGTCCTGGGTTGATTCGGCATTTCCATCTTGCACGGTGCGAAACGAGGCTGGATACATCACCCTACAAGGATGGCTGGCGCAATGGAGCATGACGACATTTGAGGAACCTAAAACGACGCTTGAATATCTGGCGTATCTTGGCTTCGAAAGTAGCGATCGAGGAGGGACTACAAACGCGCTGAAGGTTACCAAAGCACGCAAGAGGCGGAATAGACCAGGGCGGGTGGAGCGCACGGTGTTTTTGTGCTATGTGTTGGGCTCGAGCGGCAGCGGAAAGAGCGCCCTGCTATCGGCATTCTTGCAACGACCATTCACCAACACGTACCACCCGACAATCAAACCGCGCTCTGCAGTAAACAGCGTGGAGCTGAAAGGCGGAAAACAGTGCTATCTCATTCTGGAGGAGCTCGGCGAGCTGGAGCCAGCCATTCTGGAGAATCGGGCCAAGCTCGACGCCTGCGACCTGCTCTGCTACACGTACGATTCAAGCGATCCGGATAGCTTCGCCCATATCGTCGAGATGCGGAAGAGATATCCTCACCTCGACAATCTGCCGGCAGTGTACACGGCCCTCAAAGCCGACCAGGATAAGACGATGCAGCGGTGCGAGCAGCAGCCAGACGAATACACGAGTGCGCTCAACATGGCTGCTCCACTGCATGTGAGTGCGACCTGGAGCAGCATATCAGAGCTCTTCGTCCACGTACGTGCCACTTGGATTCAAATCATCTTGTTGACTGTATGCTGACCTTCGGTAGCTGGCTGAGTGTGCAACCCATCCCTCGACCGCCTTCCCCAAGCAGGAGGAGGAGCCCTACGACAACTTGAATCTCTATCTCGCACTGGGCGCTGTGGCATGCGCATTCGCATCGGCCGTGTTCATCTGGAAGCGCAGCGGCACGTCTTCGTAGGCTTTGCACTTCTCTACTCTTCAACTTGTATATACATATATAGACGCGCGAGGGCGAGCTGGGACCTCTCCAATCGAACGAGCCGTTGTAGCTAGACGGTACGGTAGTGTGTAATAAATAATCCACCCTCTGCATATTGGACTCGCCTTGCGGGTGATGTCAGTCGGCCAACCGAGTGCGACGGTGGTGGTCACTGCAGCCAGGGGGCCAAGAGCTCGAGCGAATCGTCATCCACTGGTCGGACTCGGACCCCTGGCGCTTGCACTGTATCCGGGCGGTGACACGGCTTCGCAGGGCGGCTGCGGCTGCACGTCTGGGGACGGCGTGCATCGCATAGCACGCCCAGCGGCGTTTGTGGGCGAGGGGCGTGCATGGCGAGGCGTGAATATACCGTACTGGTACTGGGGTTGGAACTTGGCGCTCAGAAGGTCCGCTCCGCTGCCTTTTTAGGCCTGGGGGCAGGTGGACGTAGTGTAGTCGACTAGCGAAAGGCATTCAGCGATCCTAGACATCTCCCTCCAAGACCCTCACCACCTGGGCAGCACCAGCGCACCAGAGCACCCGCCGCCGCTCGCCGCTCGACGAGATCCCCCACAGTCACGCCCTGGGTCATGCCCGCCGACGCGCCCTCCCCCTACCGCTCCGCTTGAGCCCGCAGCCACAGCCGCCGCGCGCCCTTGACCCTAGATGACCTCTTTTCCCCCGGCTGTGGCATCGTTGTGAACCGCGCCCGCTGCCGTCCGGCCACCCCCGTTGCGCAGCCAACATGCAGGTAAGCTACTGTCCCGCTGGGGAGGGGAGGGCATGTAACCTTCACCTCCGCTGCAGTCTCCCGTCCACCACCGCCCGCCGCCCGCTCTAGCGCCAGCCTGCCTGTCCCCATGCTAACCACCGCTGTGCGCTCCCCGCAGTCTTCGGAACGAGCACGCGAGCTGGAGCGTGTCTACCAGCAGCGCCGTGGTCACGCTCCCCAGATATCCATCAGCGATGACAACCACCACGTCACCGAGGCCATTGGCGACATGTACGGGCACGACGAGGAGTACAGCAGCGCGAGGCGTCACTCGCGGCCTCTGAGCTTCATCAGCAATCCGAACGGGGACCGCCTGCAGGTAGACGTGCCGCTGTCGCCCTTCAACCCCTTCCCGACCGCGCCGCCGAAATCGCCCCTCCGTGCGCAGATGCACCATGAGAAGCCGCCCGTGGAAGCAGGCCCCAATGGTAGCCCCGCTGCGCTAGCGAGGACGTCGTCTGGGAGCTCCAACGGCCAGCTCTCACCGCCCCTGACGAGGGCCAACTCGGATACCGCCACCCACCGGTTCCCGCTCCATGACCTGGACTACGAGTCGAGCCCAGCCGGCTTGGCCCAGGAGCTCAGCAACCTGCAGGCTATACGGCGCATGTCCATGGACGTGAATACGGCCGACCCCGATCTACCGTCGTTCCAATCGTTCAACGCGTCTGCAGTTGCGCCGCAGCGTTTCTCCGAGGACGAAGACCCGTCGAAACTCTTCTGGGTCCCGGCACGACTGCATCCTGAGCTAGCGCCCAAGGAGTTCAAGACGTTCATAGAAGAAAAGGTCGACACGATACGACGTCACTCCAGCGATTCGGATACGCTCTCGCCGGACGGCGCCCTCGGTCGCCAGGGCTCTGGTGGAGGCCTGCGGAGAAAGAAGTCTATGTTATCGAGGCAGATTGACAGTGGCAGCGGATATCGCGATGGTGCAGACCGTTTGGAGAGGAAGCGTTCAGGTGCGCAGCAATCAAATGGGCTCCCACCGCTCCAAGAACTCGAGCACATAGTCGAGGACCCCGTGGCGCTGGTCCGACGCATGAGTATCGACCCAGTCCGAAGAAACTCAATCACCGATGGCGATAGCGGCGAGGATGTACCCATATTACCAGGCAAAGTTGCTGGCCTAGGGACTCTAAAGCGATCCACACGTACCAACTATAGACGAGGCAGTATTCGGAAAGGGGAACGTGTGCCTTTCTCGCGTCGGGCAGCAATGGCAAGGCAAGCTGAAACGGATACTGAGGAGTCCCCCGCTGCCTCTCCGATCCATGGCATGGAGCATGAGCCGTCTAACCTCTCCCTGACGAGGGTGCAATCGGAACCCTCGAACCAGGCTGCAGAAAACTTCTCTCGTCCAACGCGTAAACGATCACCACCAGGGCTACCACAGACTTCCGCTTCGGTCGAGGATCTGTCCAGACCAGATTCCTTAAATGGCGCCGAGGAGCGCAGAGCCCAGCAGCCAAAACCTTTCCACTCGCGGATCGCGTCCAACGGCCGGACGACAGCTCATCTAACAGGATACAATCCTCCACCACAAGTGCCCCAGATTATTGCGACTCCTCCACCACCAGAACCACAGCGGAAACAGCAAATACAACTGCCAGAGCGAAATTCCTCACGACAACCGCCTCCCAGTGCTCCGCAACAACCCCAAGGACCCCGACAGCCACCTCAACCGCAACGGCCACCTCCGTCCGCTCGTCAAAACCGCCACGCACAGTCCGCTCAGGCTTCGCCTATCAAGCCTTCCCAAACCATTGATGACCTTGTTTCACATCCTTCGCCGCTTCTTGGCAACAACACAAGGACTGATAACCTATCGATCATTCCCAACCTCGCCGAAGAGAAGAAAACGGATAAGAAATCGAAAGACAAGAAGGACGGCTCTGAGGGTGGTTCGCGGAAAACGAGCTGGAATTGGCTGAGAGGAGGTGACGACAAAGAACGTGACAAGAAAGAGAAGGAAGACAGGGATAAGGAGATTGCGAAGAAAGTGAAGAACAAGCTCAGCAAATCGCAGGAAAAGAGCCAGAGTCACGATGACACGAGGCTGGATCTACTGCAGACTTCCATTCAAGGAAATAACAGGGGCCGCGAAAGCGTGGTTCTAGATCGCGAGAGCCTCAAGCTCGAGGAGGAGCGGAAGAAGGAGAGTAGCAGGAAATCGGCCGGGCACGACAACAAGAAAGAGAAAGAGAAAGAGTCCGGTCTCTTCTCGTCCATCTTTGGTGGAGGCAAGAAGAAGGGTGACAAGGAATCCCACCACAAGAAAGGGAGCTCTATGCGTGGACTGTCTCCAGACCCGCCGCCTCGGATCCTTAAGCCTGACATTGACTACAACTGGACGCGCTTTTCGATCTTGGAAGAGCGAGCCATTTACCGAATGGCACACATCAAACTCGCTAACCCTCGCCGCGAACTGTATTCTCAAGTTCTGTTGAGTAACTTTATGTACTCGTACCTGGCTAAAGTCCAGCAAATGCACCCGCAGATTCAAATCGGCACTTCTGTGCAGGCCAAGCAACAGCAACAACGACAAGCAGCAGCTCAGAAGAAGGAGATGGAGCAGCAACAGCAGCAGCAGCAGCAGCCGGAAGAGTATTCCCAGTATCAGCGGTATCAGCAGGTAGGTAAACAATCCCTACCTGCAGGCAAATATGCTAACTCTACGGAAACAGCATGAACAATCAGAGAAGGATTCGCAGCAAGAAAACATGGTTTCCGAGGCTCCATACGAGGATGGCCCGTACCAACAGCAGTATCACCAGGATTTGCGTGCGAACCAGCGAGACCCAAGAGATTCACATCATTCCAGTTACGGGGCCTCCAGCGGTGGCTACAGCGTTGCCAACAGCCAAAGCTACATGGGGCAACCCAAGAATGTTCAAGGCTATCAAGCGTATGACGATTCGGATCAAGGTAGTAGAGACGACGACATGTGGTAACACTGCAGTGTTCATATCACCAGGCCCTATAACACGCGCATCAAGAGGAGGCCTCTCTCTACCTTTTTCACTCTCCCTTTTTTTCAGCGGGTCGAATGGACATTTCGCCTGCCAAATGTCTCCTTCTTGTACCATAAACTTGTGCTCGACACTTTGTTCATCTTTTAGCTGTCGTGCCTGTGGATTAGCCTGGAGTACGTGTTACATGGCTTGGATGTTGGGCGTATTGTAGATGGATAGGTTCTGGTGGATTAACGTATGGGCGTGTATGTGCTATGGAGCCATGAGGGATGACCTGTTACTATCTAACGTAGTTAGCACACTAGCGGCTCGAATCTGCATATACAGACCCTTTCACGAAGCAATGTTTAGATGTGCCGGATGTGTGGGGAAGCGGCTTACGCGGATTACTCTCGTTTTCGCGTCCCTCAGAGGATAATTACCAAATCTCTCTGTTCGCTCTCAAGCCTAGGACCCAAAAAACCACCAGCCGAGGGTTCATCACAAACAGCGAAATCTGATGCCGCCATGTAACGCAAGCTCCACACCTGCACACTTGATCTACCGTCTTTAGCCTGATGCCTCCACACTGCACGCAAGCGCGATCTCTGAGAATGGACGATGTGAGATCAAGCAACTGCAGCTGATCATGTTCACGGGCATATCCTTGGAATGGTCCAGAGACTAGTTGTACAAGCCGTGCAGATCACCCGCCAAAGAGGTTCGACGTCGCGCCACTTGCATCAACCGGAGGTCTTCCAAGGTTTGCGTCGATCCCGCAATGACGTCGGTCTTGGTCTCCCAGAACGCGGTGGATTCCAAATCTAGAAGGGCGCGCTTCATTTTGCCGTCATTTGTCCCTGGGTATAAACGCTGCTTTGGCCTGGTGTGTTCCCAGTTAAAAAATACGATCTTGCTCTCCAGGGCTCTTCCGAGCGCGGCGACCCCACCTTCGCGCTAGCACACGTTCTACCGCAATTTACACTCCTACCAGCGATCACACTACGCCAGCAACGTTGTAAACAACGACGACAGCAAGCATGGCGTCGCCCACGAGCCCGACCGCCTCGCGCTCGCCTACAAACGGAGACGATGATCCGGTTCCGGGAGAGGACACAAGCGAGGTGACGAAGCTGTTCGCTGAGAGGCTGTCGGCCTGGAAGCATGCCGTGAGCTATCTTCAGGAATACATCATTGCGACCGAGAAGGTGCATCACACGCATGGAAGGGAGTATGAGAAGATCCTGAAGGTGCGTTACGCGTGCATGGGAGGCGGCGCGTGCTAACGTGGTGCAGACGGTCAGTCATCCTCTCAAGGAGGGACATCACTTCGACCAGTCGCTTGGTGGAATCGCGGGCATGTTTGAGACCATCCGCTCCAATACTCAGGTACGTGCAACTCATGTGTCGTCCAATAAGACGGTCGCTAATTCTGCCGCAGGGCATCTCCAATCAGCACTTCGAAACCCAGAAGCAGCTCAAGGGCACTATCATTCCTGTCTTCGAACGCCTCCATACCGAGATCAAGATCAAAACCAAAGAGCTCACCAAGGGCGCTGGAAAGGGGTCAAAGGCGGTCGACAAGTCCCGTGCCGTGACCCAGAAGCATATCGAGCTTCTTGGTCAACATACGGCCACGTTTGAATCTCATGGCGGCAAGATGACCGCGGCTGACGACCCCTATATTCTCCAGCGGGGCGTCATGCACAGGCTCAACAAGCAAATCCAAGAGGAGAACAACAACAGGCAGGACTTGATCAGCGTGCAGAACTCGTTCGCCCAGTTCGAAGCTCATATCATTCAGACCATTCAAGGAGGTATGGGTCAATTCATGCAGGTGGTAAACACACAGGCAGAGCATACCAAGTCGGCCTATGGCGATATGGTGGGAACGGCCCAGAAGATTCCTCTCGACTTTGAATGGAACGGCTTCGTGCAGCGCAACAACACCATCCTTATCGATCCCAACGCGCCGGCCCGCTCTGTTTCAAGCATCAGCTTTCCCAACCAGAACCATCGCTCCACGAAACCCCTCATCTCCGGCTCTCTTGAGCGCAAAGGGAAGATCATGCGCTCCTATGACACGAATTACTACGTCGTCACCCCCTCCAAATTCCTCCACGGATTCAAGACCGACGACGACTTCGCCAAAGATCCCGTCCCGGAGACGTCTCTCTATCTCCCCGACTGCGTGGTCGGTGCCCTCGCAGACCGCAAGTTCAATGTTAAGGGCAAGGACGTGTCGAAGGGAAAGGTCGGGAACACGTTCAGCATGTCCCACGAGTTTGCTTTCAAGGCGCACACACCGAGCGCTGCGTCTCAGTGGTGGGAAATCATACGGCAAGCCGCTGGCCAGGTTACGAATGAGGTACCCGAGGCCAGTGTTCCGACCAGCCCCATCAGCAAGCAGAGCAGCCCTGTGGAGAATGGGAGGCAGCCTGCACCGCTGCAGACGCAGGGCTTTGACAGGACACCTTCGAGTGCGACCCCGGCGAGTGGTGCGAACAATGGGAATGGGAACCCGACACCTGCTAGTGCCGCCCCAGCCAGTGGTGTGGAAGGAAAGCCTGGACAAAATTGAGCAGGGTGAAAGGGTACATGTGCTCGGAGCACAGGCGGTAAAGGTTGGTCCATCTCGTGGTCCTTGATTTTCTCTGTGCGGGGGTTTGATACTGCTGATAACGATACCAAAACTGGGACTTTCCTATTATTTGAGTTCGAGTTTTACATGATAATACGATAATTGTTCTACGCTCCGCACGAAGTCATGTTATGATTTGCTGAACAGATGGTTCAGAATTGTTCATTTTGTCTAGAACAAGAGATCGATGCCAAGCTGTGAGATTCACAAAATATGAATGGTAGAGGGAAGGGAAGAGCGTCATGGATGAAGCCTGGAGAGTCCATATGCCGTCACCGCTACCGCGGAACGCACGTTCCTTACCCCACAATGCCCACGAGCCTCGGATGTGGCTCCAACCACCGCTCTTCTCCGCATTCCCCAGCACCGCCATTCTTTTTATTATCCTCCCTCTTTCTCTTTTCTCGCTTCTACGTACTTCTTGTTCAACGGACCGGCTTACAGTTCAGATTGAAGCGAACATCGTTAATTGAGCTTCGAAGCCGAGTCACCTTTGTTTAGACGGCCCCGCCAACGCCGCTTGACTCCGCAAGATGTCGATATCACCCGCGATCCGTATATCGCCTTCGCGAGCAGCTCGCGCGCTGAACCTTCTTCGAACCGTCCAGTTCACGCACCCGCCGACATGCCCCTGCCACTCCAACCCCGCACACCACCACCACACGCCCAACACCATCCACCAAGCACGGCGCCACCTCGCCACGCCCATTGACACGTCGCACCAGAAAGAATATGCCTTCGAGATGGCTGCGTCGTCAATACGATTCGGCCCCGGCTGCACAAAGGAAGTAGGAATGGACTTTAAGAACATGGGGGCAAAGCGTGTGATGGTGGTTACGGACGGCAATGTACGAAAACTGGATGCAATGAAGCAGGTAGTGGAGGGTTTGGAGAGGGAAGGCGTGCAGTTCAGTGTTTTCGACGGGGTACGGGTTGAGCCAAAAGATTCGAGCGTGAAGGAAGCGATAGCGGTTAGTAAAGGGTATGCGCCGGATGCCTTTCTAGCGGTGGGTGGTGGGAGTGTGATTGATACCGCGAAGTTGATGAATTTGTATACGACTTTTCCCGGTAGGATGTTTGATCTGAAGCGTAACGTGATGCATGCTTACATGTCACAGAGGCCGATTTCCTCGACTTCGTAAACGCTCCCTTGGGCAGAGGTCTGCCTATTCCGTCGAAGCTCCTCCCCCTGGTCGCCGTGCCTACAACAGCAGGCACCGGCTCTGAAACCACGGGGACCGCCATCTTCGATCTGGTGTCGAAGCGAGCAAAGACTGGTATCGCGCATCGCAACATGAAGCCAACGCTTGGAATAGTAGATCCTCTGAATACTCGCACAATGCCATCCGCAGTCCACGCATCCTCGGGCCTTGATGTGCTCTGTCACTCTTTAGAGTCTTGGACTGCGATACCCTACTACGAGCGCACACCGCGACCCACAAATCCCATCAATAGGCCGGCCTATCAAGGCGCAAATCCCATATCCGACATATTCTCCCTCAAAGCACTCCGCGATACAGTCAAATACCTCCCACGCGCAGTCAAGGACCCCGAAGACCACGAAGCGCAATCCCAGATGCTGCTCGCCGCCACCCTCGCAGGCGTCGGGTTCGGAAATGCGGGCGTGCATCTCTGCCACGGCATGTCGTATCCCATCTCTGGCCAGAATCCCGGCTACAAGCACCCTGGATACGAGGTCGAAAACAGCATCATCCCGCACGGTGTCTCGGTTGCCGTGACCGCTCCTGCCGTCTTCAAGTTCACGGGCGCATCGAATCCCGAGCGGCATTTGCAGGCTGCCGAGTGCTTTGGCGTCGACATTAGTAATGTGAAGAAGGAGTCTGCGGGGGAGGTGTTGAGCGAGGCGTTGGCTGAGTTTCTGGTCAAGCTCGGGGATCAGCCGAGGGGGTTGAAGCAGTTGGGTTTTGGGAAGGAGCATGTGGATGGGTTGGTGGAGGGGACGATTCCGCAGGCGAGGGTGTTGATGTTGGCGCCTAGTTTGGAGATGACGAATTTGGAGGCGGAGAGGGAGCAGTTGAGAGGGTTGTTTGAGGATGCGATGGAGTATTGAGAGGGATGTGTCTGTGGTGGAACCGGGGGGTGGTTGTATATAGAGTTGTAGCGATGTCGCGCACATATTGGAGTTTGGAAATTACGGTTCACTAGCTAGGAGAAAAGAGCTTGAGCACTTGCATACAATGGTACGATTGATTGTACACAGTATCATAGTATACCCCAGGGTACACGAATACGCTTTCTCGCTAGTGAATTTAGGTGGCAAATGTGCAAGTTGCGATGGGCCTGCAGAACGGGGCGGTCTGTCGCCGATACCACGCGTGGACGCCTCGTATGCATACAGCGGGTCATTATTGAATTAACCTTCACTATTCAAACATAGGATCTAGGAGTGCCATTCAAACAAATGCCGTTTCTGTTTCAAGCGTGCATGACCCGATTTGCACTAACCGAAGTGCCGCTACGTCATGCCTCGCGGGCGGACATCACCAGGGACCCTCGCGTGGAACTTCCAGCCATTAGACGCACCCCAGAATCCAGGAACATGGCTAGAGCCTCTCATACTCTTTAACACCGCCTCCCCGCACATACACACCAGCCTCAACCATGGGCTCTAAAATCAACGGAGACAGCCCGCCAAATAGAATACCTAGGAAACCAGTACCAGTACCCGTCCCTACTGCTGCTCCTACTACCGAGGCGATAACCGCGACGAAGAATGCGACACTTGCGCCTCTTACATATGTCGCCCTCACGTTATTAGGGACTACGTGGTTCAGCCGATGGTGGATCTTCTCCGGAACTCCCTTCTTCGTCTGTGCGCTGGCTTTGGGTGAGTGGAATGGCAACCGGGTTTTCTCACGGATACCGCTATGGACGATCCTGTCTGTGCTGCATCTCGCCTACATAGTGGCTTCGACGTCGTGGATTCTCTACTGGGCATTTATGACGATCTGCTATCCTGCGATCGTACTATCCTGCGTCTACCAGTTCGGCATAGCGGCGAAGCTCGCGCGCCGCTACTTTAGGAACATCCTGCGTCAAGGCCATTTTGTTAGTGATAAAATCAGCCTGTTCGACCTTCCCGCGCTTGAAATCGACACGGATACCGTTGGACTCTTCGTTATTCGGGGCCTGACCTTCTCCATTTCTACTCTGACGGCTACCGCTTATGGCATCGAGGTTGGGATCAAGCTCGACGATGATATGGAATTGGCAATACAGACGGACAAGGTGGTTGTTGCGCTCTTCCGACGTATCACAATTGGAGACGTGTATGCGAATGTAAAAGGGCCTCAGGAAATGAGCTTTGGAGATATACACTCGTTTCCCAACGAACGCGACATGACCAAGGACGAGTTCATCGCAAAAGATACACCACTGCTGAAAGCAGCCTGGGCTTCGCGGAATGATGGTTTCACAGAGATCAGGGGCGAGTTTGACAAATACGAGGATCCTCAGCCGCCCGATAGATTGGTTAGGAAACCGTCACCGGACGAAGACAAGGCTCGCGCTGAGGTGGAGAAGCTCACGCAACATATTTTGCACACGAGCTCGAGTCACGTTGCCAGCGAGATGTTGAAGAGAATCGCCAAAGCCCGCTCTACCGAGGGCCTTTTTGAAACGGACAATAACCTCCGCGCAGCGATTTGCGCTCACGTTCACGATCAACCGACCGTAGCTCATCCTCCGACGAAGTCAATACGACTCACGACGCTACGATATAATAAACATCCGAAAATTAAAAAGTACGTAGCCTGGAGAGTAGTTTTTCATTCGTCATGTTTCATATCCTGGGGTAACGCACTCAAGCGAACTTTACTGACTTTCGCCCTGATTGATAGGTTTCTCCATCGGTTACCTCTTTTGTACCGGCTGCTTCTCAACCCAATCAGTTACTTTCATCCTATCAAGATAAATTCCGTCACGTCCGCCGGATCTGGCAAATGGTTTGTTTCACTCATGAAAGACCATTTTTTCAAACACTACTCTACCTCCGACGCCGAGGTTCGTCGCCTAGAAGGACGCATCTCAGCTTGGTTGGAAGAGGCAAATTACGCCGTAGGCCTCAGCGACCTCTTCTGTACAGCCCATATCCCCGTCGATACCGAGTACGACATTGAGTCGAAGATCAAGATTGGGGATCTCATGGCGCACAGGATGCTCCCGGAAGCAGTGAACCTTACCCAGGTCGTCCACCTTGGCGGTGCCGACGCCACATTCACTCTTCCCTCATACTTGTTCCCTCATCACGAGCACCTCTACCCGCCGCTCCTGACCGACTTCGACGAGATGAGGATGGAGCAGGAAATCGAAGAGTTAAAAGGCACGCCGCAGGCCGTGCGGCTGCGGAAAGAGCTCGAACGCCGCCGAAAAGACGAGACGTGCATGAAGATCGCCGTCCACGGCCACTTACCTGCGCTCTTCGACCAGCAACTCCTCAACTTTGTCGCTGCCACGGTGAAGGCGACGAAAGTCATCGAGAGCGAAAAGGGCCACGAGGAACTCGTCCTCAAGCGGGCCGCCACGGATAAGCTCGAGCTGGAAGTCCGGCGCGCAGACTCGGTCGCCTCGGAGAGCGTCGCATCCGACAAGGCGAGCGTAGAATCATCCGAAGATTCCGACGCCGCGAGCACGACGTCGACGCTTACGTCTAAGAGCGCGGGTACGATTGGTGCGCGCATGGGGCAGACGTTCAAGGGGATGAATACCAAGATGAAGGATGGATGGAGGAAGGCGGGGATTCAGACGGTGAATGTTGTGGCGAATGATCGGTGGATTGCGAGTATTGTGGGGAAGATTATGCGCAAGCTGGAGAGGGCGCAGGGGGATGTGGGGTATTCGGGTTTGATTGCGCTGCCCATGTTGGAGTATCGGCAGAGGGCGGAGACGGAGAGTAAGTTATTACCTTGAGGAGGAAGAGGATGTGTGTATTATAGCTTTGTGGAATATGATACCTACCTTTGTTTTGCCTGGGGTTTGTTTATGGGATGTGATGCGATGGTATATGGTGTTCGTGGCTGGAGGGTTTTGGTGGGGGGGCGGGCTAGTCATTTGTTATGAGGGGTTCAACTTCGAGGAGATGCTGACGGTGAAGTTGCCCTCGTGGTCCCGTCTGGAAACTTGCACGTGAGCAGGGCGGTACCTAGGTACCTAGGCACGTACCTACCCAGGTGGGTACATATATCCTCTTCTGCATAGCTCATACGCACGACTACACAGGTTAGTTAATGACCCATTAGCTATCTCTGTACCTTCTAGTTCCAAGGTTTTCCGATGTCCTTGTGACGCGAGCTATTTAGCCTATTTAGCCTAACAGAGAGTGAGGCGGGGAGCGCAAGGCGCTAGAAAAGGAGTTCTCGTGAGTTCCCCGCGTGACACGCACGCGGGGCCAATGAAGCGCCGCTGCCCACGTTCCCCAGGCACGAAGTCAAGGCAACGAGCGGCGCAGCCATGCGCACGCAAAGACTTGTTTGAGCAAAACCATCCACCTTCAAGAGGGGCATGCCAGTGATAATAATAATAATAATAATAGTCTTTTTGATTGTTTAGTGCTTTATTGTTTAGTTTGTGAGCATGTACGACGCGATCGAAGATGGTCGATCAAGCAGTCGCAGCAGAGAGCAAATCTAAGAGTACATGGGCGTCACTAGAGATATCCGTATTCCAGCGAGCAAATCCGTTTCCATCACCGAACGCCGATTTCCCAAGAAGATCATCAGAAACCGAGACAGTGGAGACGCAAAGATGAACCGAAAGATATTGTTGCCGTAAATGGTGGAAGAGGAAGAGAAGAGGAAGAACTGGAAGAGGTGTAGAGCAGATGTGTCACATCTCCATCGCATCAACGTCTGCCGTAGCGCTTGGCATGTCCATGTCCTGCGGCGGCGGGGTAGAGGGTTCCGAGGGGGTGCGTTGACGCGCGTTGATGCGCTCGCCTTCGACTTGTGGGACGGGACCGGCCATGAGATTGTGTACTGTTCGCTCGAGTGACCATCCCACGAGCTGGCACCACTGCAGGCTATCGGAAAAGAGCCAGTAGCCCTGCACGCCATGTTGCTTAGCGCGCACAAGGTAGGCCGAGAGCGACTCCTTCTCCAACATGATCGTGGCGTCGGTGAGGTCGAAGTGGTTCTCGATGACGCGTGAGTAGGCGCGCGCAGCATCACGCAGTGTCGGGTTCGTCATAACGTTCTTCCAGCCCACGCCGAGCGACGACATGAGCGTGTCGAGGGTGGTGCCGTGCTCGTCGACGATGGCTTCGGTCTTTTGCGCTTGCATGTCGTTGAGTGAAGGGATGACGATGCCAGTCGCGGAGTCCATACGTTGCGACTTGCGCGCGGCAATAATGGGCCGAACAGGTTGCGCCTTCTCTTCCTTTTCGATCTTCTCTTCGCACCAGGTGCCAGACTGCGATTCGGCGGCAATGCTGAAGCCGGGCTCGCCGGGATAGATGAGAGTCATGCCGGGACCGTAGACGGGCTCAGGCTTGGGCTTCGCTGATGCTTGGACAACGACTGTGCCGACCGGCTGGTTCTCCTCGGGGTCATCGACGTCGGTGATGGATCGTTTTCGCCCAGCTGTGGAATTGGATGATCCAGCAAGATAGTTGAGGCTCGGTGGAGTCGGGTACTTGGGACGGAAGGTGCCTGGTGAATGAGAGCGCTGATTGGGGGCGAAGTAGTCGTGCGCTTGATGGGGCGGGAGCACTACGGTGGGCGACGAGGCATAGTAATTGAGACCCATGGTCACTGCTTGTTTAGTAGATCAGTCAAGGGGAGAGAAGTCAAAGGATACAAGGTCTGCTAGACTACGAGCAGACGACGAGGCTTGTAACAGGGTTGTTACGGCTACAGCGCGACGTGAAGGCGGAGGAGACGACGGCAGCAGCAAGGTGGGAGGAGCGCGTGGATGGTGTTGATGATGGAAGCAATGAATGAAGAAAGGATTGAAGGCTAATTGAGATGAGTGAAAGGCGTAGTGAGAGAGGGGACCAAGGCTGTGTGCGGGAACAGGTAAGCGCAAGTAGCAGGTGAAGTGTAGTGGAAGAAGGATGGTTTGAGGGCGCGCGATGCGACTCTTGTAGGCTGCGCGCTAAGTCCCGTGAGAGGCTGGTCAGAGGCGGTGGAAAGCGGCAGAATGGGGTTAAATGGGCTCCGGATGGGGCCATGGCACCCGCGTCTGGCGAGGCCGAACGCGACAGCACGCTAGCGTATGCCAAGGTTCGCCGGATGCCGAGCGGCCGAAACCTTACCTAGGTAGGTATTAGCTCAATCACGTGGTATGATTACTCATCCATGGTGCATGGGCCGCTCTTGGCTTTAGCGGAAAGTGCCGCCGGCGCGGAGAAACGAGCGGCCGCCCGACGCGTTTTTTGGTGGAGCAACACCCAGAGCTGCAAGGCACCTGCGCAGCTTGATACCCCGCCTCACATTGCAGCTTTCCTGATCTTTGTTTAGATTCCGAACAATCGCCAAGATGCAGGCGCCCGTGGTTGTTATGAGTGAGTTCTGACCTCTGTGACAGTTGGCAGCCCGCTCACAGCAAAACAGACACGCAGACACCCGGCGGGGAGCGGCAGTTTGGCCGCAAAGCGCAGATTTCGAACATCACAGCTGCGAAGACGGTCGCAGACATCATCCGGTCATGTCTGGGCCCCAAGGCAATGCTGAAGATGCTGCTCGACCCCATGGGTGGCATCGTACTCACCAACGACGGCCACGCGATCCTGCGGGAGATCGAAGTTGCGCACCCTGCAGCAAAGAGTATGATTGAGCTGAGCCGCACACAAGACGAGGAAGTCGGAGACGGCACCACTACCGTCATAATACTAGGTATGCATGCACCACGCATAGTTGGGTTGACCCTTCTGACGGACCACAGCTGGCGAGATGCTCGCACAGGCTTTGCCCCAGCTCGAGCGCAACATCCATCCAGTCGTCATCATCCAGGCTTTCAAGCGCGCCCTTGCCGACGCCCTTGAGATCATCGATGAAATCTCCGTGGACGTTGACATCGACGACGACAAGGCCATGCACCAGCTCATCAGCGCCTCAATCGGCACCAAGTTCGTGTCACGGTGGTCGGAATTGATGTGCAGCTTGGCGCTGAAGGCGGTGCGGACGGTGTCGATGGACGCAGGAGGAGGGAAGAAGGAGGTGGACATCAAGCGTTACGCGCGTATTGAGAAGATTCCCGGAGGCGAGATCCAGGACAGCCACGTGTTGGACGGCGTCATGCTGAACAAGGACATCACACATCCCAAGATGCGGCGGAGAATAGAGAACCCCAGAGTCCTGCTTCTGGACTGCCCGCTCGAGTACAAGAAGGGCGAGAGCCAGACGAACATTGAAATCAGCAAAGAGGAAGACTGGAACCGTATACTGCAGATCGAGGAGGAACAGGTCAAGGCCATGTGCGACGCCATCATCGCGCTCAAACCTGACCTCGTCATCACAGAGAAGGGCGTCAGTGGTATGTTCGAAGCTTGCTGGAGTCCGCCGCTATAGTGCTAATCCTCGTCACCAGACCTTGCCCAGCATTTCCTCGTCAAGCACGATATCACCGCCATCCGACGGGTACGTAAGACAGACAACAACCGTGTCGCACGAGCAACTGGTGCTACGATTGTAAATTCTGTCTTCTCTGCAGCCGCTTCCGACGTCGGTACGCAGTGTGGACTCTTCGAGATCTCAAAGATTGGCGACGAATACTTCACCTTCCTTACCCAGTGCAAGGACCCGAAGGCTTGCACAATATTATTGCGCGGGCCTTCGAAAGACATCCTGAACGAGGTCGAGCGTAACCTTCACGATGCTATGGGCGTAGCGCGAAACGTCATTTGGAATCCAAAACTGTGCCCGGGGGGTGGAGCGACCGAGATGGCAGTCGCGGTTGGCCTCGAGAGGAAAGCGAAGCAGATTGAGGGTGTTGCGCAATGGCCATACAAGGCGGTCGCCGAAGCCATGGAGGTCATTCCCCGCACACTCATTCAAAACTCTGGAAACAGCCCGATCAAGGTGCTGACACAACTCCGCGCAAAGCACGCGGAAGGCTATGAGGACGGAGAGCAAAATGGCAGCTCGTGGGGCATTGATGGCGATGCTGGTAAGGTCGTGGATATGCGACAATTTGGCGTGTGGGAGCCGATGGCGGTCAAAGAGCAGAGTGTGAAGACGGCGGTGGAGAGCGCGTGTCTGTTGTTAAGAGTAGACGACATTGTCGCAGCAAAGGCTGCGAAACAGGTGTCTGGGCCAGTTGGAGGTGGAGGTGATGATTAAATACGAGATGCATATTTCGGACGTGCATCGGAAGATAGCGGGAATTCTCGTACGATGCATACCTCGTTGGAGCCCATCAGCATAGATTCAAAACTAAGAAATTTGTCGTCTCTGCAGATCAGTAGGTAGTGATGGGTGCACTTCAAGTGAATTCCGGCTTAAGCACGGAAGGTGGACGACGCGCAGGTGAACGGACGCTCGATATTGGAGCCGGTGAGAGACCCGCGTATGTAAGCCACAACGTCACATCTCAACAACCCACATGTTCAGCTCCTCGCAAATATCGTCACATCAGATGACCAGATGGTCCAAGGTAAGCCTTGGGCAGAACGTGACATCTACAAAAATAGCTTCAGGTCTCGCTTCGCCAACAGATCACATCTAACTCGCCGAATACAAAGATGAAAACACCTGCAGCGTAGATATACTCGGCCCCTTGCGGTGCTGCGTAAAAGGCCATACTACGCACAGCCCACCTAACTCAACAATAAATATTGCTTAACGATAAAATATGTAAATTGTATGGTATTTTCAATTGTAATTATAGTTTTAATCGCGCAGAATTATTTGTAAGCTTCTATAATTGGCCTTTGTAATTATGGTTTTTTTTTTGCGACTAAGAGGTTTCTAATAAAAAGATTACAATAATAGCAGTTATCCCTCCTGCCGTTTTGGACACAGAAAAGCGTTTTAAGGTGTTAACAAAAAGGGTTGTAATTATATATACTTTTATAAGTGTAGTAGGTGATGTTGTTAGGTGGTTTCTGTAAAAACGTTATTGTTGAGTATGGATTATTGTTGAGCTGGGTGGGTTGTGCGTAGTATAGCCTTTTACGCAGTAGAATCAACGACCGCAAGGGGCCGAGTAGTCCTGCGAACAGGGTTAAGAGTCTATAGGGAGAAGGCAGCCTGGTTGTGGCTGATCTCACCTCGTGAGGAGCTGAACTGCCACCGCCAACCTGACTAAGAGCGTGCGAAGAATGCGACAGTGCGTTCTCGTGACCTCGGTGATTGAGCCTGAGTGAGAGCCAGAAGAGCGGAGTATATGGGGTGAGCTGGAGTGATGAACGGAGCTGAAGACCGTCTGAGATGATGGTTACAACAATATGAGATGATGGTAACAACAACGTAGTATTTTCAATCAATGGTCCAAGTATAAAGTGTGCTGCTATCCTCACTCCGAAATTCCTCATCACACAAAGTCATACTCAAACTCTCATCGAACAACCAACTCAATCAATACTTCACCAACCTCCACACATCCACCTCATACCTCTCCACGACAAAAACCCAACCAACCACCACCCACCAAAAATGTACACCCCGACTCTCCTAACCCTCGCCACCCTCCTCACCGCCGCCCTCTCCTTCCCCACAGCCGAATCCGACGCGCCCACCCTCAACTACGCCGTCTCAAACGACCTCACGGGCGCCCAAGCCCCCTCGACCATCAGGGCCAACGGCACCCCGGTCACCTTCCGCGACGTATTCCGCGGCACACGGCTCGACCGCAACGGCGCCATCATCGCCACAAGCATGCTATCCACTTCCAACGGCGCGGGGATTTTCTGCACCGTCAAGGATAGCGCGGGAAACCATGTGGGGTTTTTGAACGAGAGGCAGACGTGGGTCGATTTGGATGGGAAGGTGGGCGCTTTCGAGACGGATGTTAGTGCTTTTACGATGGTTTGCACTGCGTAGGGAAGGGGACGGGAGTTGAGTGGACGGACAGGAGAGTAGTACGGGGGAAGTGGGAATTAGTCGGTCTTTTTAGAATTGGCACTTACGGTCTTTGATTACAATGATACATTCGCTTTTGGGAAACTGGAAATCGTTCGGATCGTGTCCACTCATCTCATCAAGCAGAATATCACGCATACCCTGTTCGATAGGGGTACTACCACGCTGTCCCTTGACCAGCAAGCGCGGGTCATCGAGTCTGTCTCTTTCAACAGCTTGAAACAACGCGGGAGTGTCGCTTACCTCAGGCAGCACTACTAATTGGCGTTCTGGAACTATGTGAAGACGTCGAAGTACTTTAGAATTTGCTATCGCTCGCGTAGGTTGCTATTGCTGAGGTCACCCAGGTATCCTTGAAAGTCTAATTATGATCAGCTTCTTGCAGAAGGCCTCGCTACAAATGTATATTTGCTTTTGAGACCTAATAGATGCTTTCATACGGTTATTTGCACCATGTGCATCATAGAACTCACGAGCTCATCTCCTACAGCACTCCCGGCCAAAACCGGCCCTTGTTCGCCTCCCTCCATTCCCCATCATGCGCAACTACAATCTCGACCTCTACGAGCCCATCGCCTTCCTCTTTCACCCTGCCCTCTCCTAATAACCTCCTTACCCTCGCTACCGTCTCTGTAGCTTCCCCTGTGTCCATATGCACGCTCCTCAAACCACCCTTCCCATCATCATACATTGCAATATCTCTCTCCCCGCTCAATATACGCTTATCATGACAGCAGTCTCCGCCCAGGTACACCCACTTCCCAGGCGCCGTGCGCGCGAGAATGTTGACGTGGCCATGGAGATGGCCCGGCGCATCGATAACATACAGCGAGCCATCTTCAAAGAAGTCGATTGCTGAAGGAAAGCCAGCTAGTGGTTTCCATTTATGGTGTGTTACGCGTTTGTGGGATGGAAAATTTGTGTCTTCGTATACGGGCGGTAATTCCTTCGTTCGGTGCTTCGGCAGCTCGTCCGCGTTGAACAGTGAAGATGGGTATAGCGGGCCGCCGCCGTGTGCGAGGAGATGCAAAGTCCCGTTTCCGACTACGAACTCCGCATTCTCGAAATCACTGGGCGTGCCTACGTGATCCCAGTGGACATGGCTCAATACTACTATATCGACGTCGTTAGGCTGTAGTCCCCCATTGCGTAGGCTGTCGGCAACGTCGGGTGAAACAATGGTAGGCTGGCGTTGAGCAATGTGGTGTTGTTGCGCGGAGCGGTAGCCAGAGACGTCGCGCTTGAGGCCCAGGTCAAAGATGAGTTTGGTCGTTTTGGTGGAGTCCGGTGTTGAGGAAGGGTGCTGTATAAGGAAGGAGAGGGAGGGGACGGTGTTGCGTTTAGTAGGATCAGCTGGAGTGACGAAAAGACTCTCAGGCAAGGTCAGATGGCCACCTTCAAGCGCCGAAATTGTTACGTAGGTTTGTTTCTGCGAGGGTGCTGGGAGTGCGACGGTGTCTAGATCTAAGGAACTTGAATCCATGGCCGTGGACTTGGTCGCCATGGAGGACGTGTTGCAAAGGTGAGTTGTGAGTCGATCACTTCGTGTCGTAGTACGAACTGAGGAACGACAGTTGGAGAAGGCCAGCCCCACCTGCAGCTGCTACCCCGCTGCGGGGTCCCGGAATTTATCTGTGAAGGACTGTCGGGCGACATATCCTAGGCATCCCACCAATTTTGTATTTGATAACTGACCAAAATACGACCCCGGGTGCTGAGCGTCGAGCACCGCAATAGCTACAATGACGACGAGCCTCCCCGAAACGATGCGCGGCCAGTTCCTCGAAGCTTTCAAGCAGCCGTATACCTTAAGAACCGTGCCCCTTCCAAAGCCATCTCATCCGGACGACGTATTGATCAGAGTCGACGCCGCATCGTATTGCCACACCGATTATGTCTTAGCGGAAGGACAGATGCCAGGATTCCCAAATTCATTCCCACACATCGGTTGCCATGAGTTCGCTGGTACTGTAGTATCGCAATACGACCACAAGAGTCCAGAAGCAGAAAGATTTCACATAGGCGACAGAGTTGGAGTGACTGGACGAGCTTTCCACGCCTGCAGAGACTGTTTCGAGTGCCAGGGTTCGGAAGACCCTGTGAGTCAAGATGAAAAGGGATATTCAGTGTACTGCGCGCATGCAGAGAACAATGGAATAAGCCGAGATGGCGGTTTCGCGGAGTACGCAGTAGTGGATGCTCGCCAGCTCGCACCGATACCCGGCACATTGTCCGCTGTAGAGACTGCGCCACTCATGTGCGCTGGCATCACGATATACGCTGCTCTCAAAAGATGTCAGTTGAAACCTGGGCGCCGCGTAGGAATCATGGGAGCTGGCGGCGGCCTTGGACACCTCGGCTTGCAGTACGCAGTGAAGATGGGATACACAGTCCTGGGTGTGGATGCAGCCGACGGCCCGCTCAAGCTAGCCAGAACTCTGAACATTGGGGCGAGAATCGTCGACGCGAGATCCGAGGGGGCAAGCGATATCGTACAGCAAATGGGTGCGGAAGACGGCAAAAAGGACCTGGGAGAGATGGGGCTCGATGCCGTAATCATCTTGCCCGAGAGCCAAGCAGCTTTCGACTATGGCATGACGTTGCTCAGGACTCATGGAAAGTGCGTCATCGTGTCCTTTCCAGAGAACGGATTCCATATATCGGCGCGGGATGTCGTTTTTCGGGACATCTCTATCACAGGTAGCCTCGTCGGAAGCAACAGAACACTGCGTGAGATGCTGGAATTTTCCGCTGAGCACAACGTACGAGCCGTGGTCAAATCGTATCCGCTTTCCAACCTAAACGGACTCGTCGAAGATTACCACAAAGGTGGTGGCGGTAAGCTAGTCGTTGACTTGGTTTTGAAGGACGAAAGCTGAGTGGTCTGATGTGCTATAGTCTCTGTCGTTCCACGAAGAGCAAACTCGGCTGTATATAGTAATTGGTCCAAATATCAAAGGAATAACAATGCTGCGTTGCAATTGAACATGTGATGAGTATTAAGCTCGTTCACAAACTTCTGTCCTGGTTGTAAAGTCGAATATCACCCCGATTCCAACATATCTGCATATAGATTCAGAGCGCTGCCAATGACATCGACAATTGCCCAAGTCTGTGCGCCTTTGAAGATGGTCGCCCATACCCTGAGTACTCCTGCGCTGAGATGTTTGGTATATATCGGTGAATCGGCAAGCACATCAGGTGGAAGACCAAACTCGGTCTCGTCCAACATGATCTTGACGATGGCTATAATTCTGCGCTCGTCCTCCGTGATTGGTGGTTCCGGATCAGGCACAGACAAGGCTTCGAGCCATTTACTCATTAGATACGCGCATTCCAATGTGCATAGTGAGTGTTGAATAGACCAAATGAAAGACTGCGTCTTTGCTACGAGTCTATACCCTATCTTCACAGGAATGCTTAGCGCATGGGCTGAGTGGAGCACGGCTCGAGTGATTTTTGGAGACCGTTTGATGGCAGGCCCGGCTCGGAACGCATTTGCAATCAGAATAGGATCCCTTGTGTCCAAAGCGCGCCCAGCGGTGTCCACGTAAAGCCGTATGTAAGCCAAGCGAAGAAGTGCAGTAGAGTTGAACGCAACCGGACCATTGGGGCTCATTGGGTCCAGCGACGATTCAGGATTGTTTTTCCAGCCAGTCTGCCAGTTCCTCAAGGCATTCTCGAGAGATGCAACATCGTCATGGCTAAGCTCTCCCGGCCCATCAAAGCGACTGCGTGCAACTTGACGCATAAAAAATATGTGCTGTATCAGAGCGTGTATCAACGCGTAATTTCCAGCGCTCGAATTCCATTCGGTGATATCTCGGCCATTCTTGGAGAAGAGCTTCTGGAGAGCATCCTGAAATTGTATCTCTGGTGCACTTTTCCTTCTCGCCTCCCGCCAAGCGGGTTCAGTCGACGCTTTGAACTCGGCAGCGCTGCATGGAAGCGTCAATCTGAGTTCTGAAGTGAGGATGAACGGCGGAATATTGTACACGATACAATGAAGATTCGAGAAACCATAGACGATGAACTTGGTCCGCTTGATGGTTTCACGGCGTATCCAATCCTCCCAGGGCAGTTCTCGCCGCAGTGGTTCGTTTTCCAATCCATCGTCCCGGATCAAAGTCGCTAGTATACTCTGGATTGCAAGAGCTTCTCGGAGAATTTCCTTGTGTTTTGCCCATGTACATAGAGCCATAAGTAACAGCAAAGCTTGCGCTGTTTGCATGAGATCCTCGCCCATGGGAGCGACATCAGAGCCGGATGGGAGGCCAAGTGGTCCGACAGTCGAAGCTGCACGTGCTGGGCTTCGCGGTACCGAAGCAGCCTCTGTTTCATGAGACGAGGAGCGATTCGACTCAGCGCGCCGGTGCAGTTCAACTAAGCGAGCATCTCTCTTCCGAATCCGATGAGTTGCTATTCCGCGACTCACGTTGAACAATTCGACGCCTTTCTCGCCCTCAAACGTGTACTGAGCACCGACCGCAGCAATTGCAAGAAGAAGCTCGATTGAGCAGGTATCGATTGACATTGTTGGAATGTGTAAAAAGGGCATATGCTCGTGGAAACCGTTGATGTAAGCGGCCACGTATCTACACAATGCTAACCGCGTCGGTAATTTGAAGTCGTCGGAGATCACGGTGGAAAATTCATCTAGTTTCTCCGCGACTTTCTGCCTGTCGTCCATGGAAATATCAGAGAAAGAGCGGCGACCGTTGTTTTGATTCAGTTCGTCGGGCTGTAATGATGGCAACCTGGATCCGAACCGCGAAAACGTATAGTTCTCGTCACTTTGCACTTTACCAGGTGCTAATGTTGATGCCAATGGTGTGCCAGCATGGGGTAAGAGCTCGTTTCCATAGCCAAGGGATTCTGGTGAAAAGAAAGGCATAGGCTGTTCTGTGTTGATGATGCTCGCGAAGCGGTATGAGCTGAGGGGTTCATTGTTCAGAAAAGCTGCTAGGCTGTCTAACGACTCCCCGAGACTAGGACCATTCATTTGTACGGAAGCCGAATGGAGTACAGGCTGCTCAACCGTGCGTGAGATGGGTGCATCCTGTGGTGGCAGTGCATCTTCGACCTGATGATGAGACTCGCTATTCGTCATGCTTCCTTGCAGAGATTGATATTCAGCTGCCATGGAGAGCGCGGCAAGAGAGAATTCGTCGTTCTGGCCATAATGCGTTGGCGCCGCAGGCGGGGGCTGAGGATGAAGACGTGGTTGCATGTCCATATTTACGGTCACCGCTGGGGTAGACATCATACTGGGAATCTCGGGCACTGGACGCCAAGCATCAAAGCTTGTGCGCATGCGTTTCTGTGGCCTTGGGTCTTGGGTCTCATAATGGTCGCCCGAGGACAGCTGGCTCTTACTGTGGTCCTTGTGGTGGGTCAGTCTCTCGTGGCGTACAAGGAGATCACTTCGAGCATCAGCAAGAAATTTGTCTTGGTCGATCTCCTCCATTACCTGCGCGTGAACGAGTAATTGCACTCGGAGCAGCTGAAGGGTTTGATCCCACTGTCTTGATGGGACATTAGGACAGAACAGTACGGCATTTGACGCGACTCACGAATGCGGTCATGGCGCTGGAGATGCTCAAGGCGGGCGAAGCTCCGTCCGCACTGCCCACAGTGAAAACGCTTCTCCTTCTTCCCGGTGGGCGACGCGTGTTCGCCCGAACTGGATTCCATAAGGGCCGGGGGAGGGGAGAGCGCTTAGACCTTCATTGGTCCGGATAGCCCTGCAAGCATCTCAAGCTGACATTCGACCATCCTCTGGGGGTTGGGGGCTGGAGTGGGAGGTAGGGGGATGCGGAGAGCGAGAATGCGGAGACGTGCAAATCTATCGCGTGCAAAAATCGGTAGAAATCTTGGCGGCATCCGAGAATTTGCGCGCGCGCGGGGAGCCTCATACAAATCGTAAATTTGACTGTGACGCGTCGATAACAGCCTATAAACTGTTGAACAACTGTTAGTAAGTCGTGAGGCTGTACAAATACGTGTATAGGGCTATACTGACGCTTTTTTTGGTGGAGTAGTCCATGTTTCGAGCTCACGGAGTCGCTCCTCGCCCTCTTACTGCCGCGCAGGCGCGTCGCCCGCCAACTATACCCCGAGAGCTTACAACTAAAGGCCGTGGGCTGGATCCCCGTCGTCGCCTCGATATTTATCGCTTTCTGCTACTTGGCTGGCGCCACGACGATATCGCAGATTCAGTAGACGTGTCGTTGTCAGAGGTGTATAAAATTGAGCGAAACTTGAAGCTCTATGGGAGCACTCGCAAACCCAGCAGCCCCAACGTTGTACTCGGCCGCCCGCGTAAATTATCGTCTGACGATGAGCAGGCGCTGTACGATGAGCTGTTTCAGCGGTTGGATGTATCAGGACGAGATTGTATACTGGCTGTGGATGGAGAGAGGCGTTCAGGTACACCGATCCACTATTAGTCGACTGTTAAAGGATCGCGACTGGAGCGAGCGAGCCCTACGGCCCATATCAATACTGCGCAATGAGGAGCTCCGTGAGGCTTACCGGAGGAGTATGAGGCAATTTATCGCCGCCGACTTGGTGTTTCTTGACGAGTCTATTTTCAACGAGAAGACTGGCTGGCGCCACAGGGCGTATGCCCCAATCGGGTTTACCAATCGATATTTCCAGGACGTACGGCGTGGCAAAACTTGGGCTATTCTCCCAGCGTATACAGTTGACGGTTACCTGCCCTGTACAGGTATAAAGGAGGGCTATTTCAGCCATGAGGACTTTATCGATTGGATCCGCGATTCGCTGTTGCCCACGCTCCGGGCGGCGTATGGCCAGAAGCCTATGGTTATAATACTCGACAACGTCTCAATTCATACAAACTGGGAGGTGGTGAGAGTTATTGAGGAAGCTGGCCATATTGTTAGATTTCTGCCACCGTATTCGCCTGATTTTAACCTAATTGAGCTTACCTTTGGAGTCCTAAAGGCCTGGATCCGCCGCAACTACTGCCATGTACGGTGGCGCTTTAACAACTTTGGCGACTTTCTAAGGGGCGCTATCCGCGAAAGTCGCTGCGATCGGTTCGCGAAAAAGCACTTTAAGCACGCTACCGACGGCGTGTATAGGATAGAGAACCAGGAGCAGCTCTGGGAGGCACGTAGGGAGATGTGCAGGTGGCAGTAGAGCGTAGAGTAGAGCGTAGAGTTGTTAGGATAGACGTTAAACTTGCCAAGGTGAATACTAAGTAAAGTAGTGACGTAATTACGTAAAGTCCATGCTCTGCAATTATCGTCAACTCAGCCAGTAACCCCACTACCCACAGCGCCCCTACTACCCATACTTACGAACCCTGCGGCGGCAGTAGCTGTCTTACAGTGCTGCTTATACTTCTTCAGGTCATCTCGCAGGTGCCTAACGACTCCATCCTTCAGCTTAAAGCGCTCACTAACCGCGATTTTATAGAGCTCTCCTCCAACGCTTGACATCTCCTTAAGATCTTTGACAGTCCACTTTTCTGATATCGCCACATCTCGAGCCTGCTCGTAGTCCTCACGATCGTCCTCCGGCTGCTGGTTGATTAGCCAGCTGAAAAACTCCCTCACTGTTGCCCTTGTATCCTCCTGGCCACTCACAGGGCTTGAGCTGACGATTGGGAGGGCGCTGCCTGGCGTACGCGGACGCTGACTTGGCAGAGGTGAGTAGTACTGCTGCAGCTGTTGAAGCTGCGATGGAAGAGCTGGCGGTATAGAGTAAGCAGGATAACCCATTTGGGGCGCCATAGGTACTGCAGGCTGACCAAATCCGACAGTATTTTGCTGTAACTGGACGCTCTCACGCTGGAGCTTGAGCAGCTCGTGTTTCTCGTCGCACCAGCGAGCCTCGTCAATAGCTCTCTGGCGCTCCTTCTGGCGCTCACGTCGCTCGTAGTTACGCCAGAAGTCGCCCTCCTCCACCTGGCTAAAGTCGGCCAGCGTTACTAGTATTTTTCGCGACTTTACGCCCGCTCGAAAAGCCACCGTACGGCTCTCAAAGTCAAACTCACGCCCACTAAGTTGAGCCTCTGGCTGCTCCAGCATATCGTTTATAACTTTCTCCGCCATATCGAGCCACCAAAAATAGCGGCCGTGCCTCTCTGGTGGGCGGTGAACAGCGCTCTTGCCGTTGACGATAAGCTTATAGTCTACCTCCAGGTCAAATTCCGCTCGCGAACCCGGCGACGACGATAAACCAAGTAGTGGAGGGCGGAGAGGCTCACGCGCGCGCGGCGTAGTGGGCGACGACAGCGGCAGCGTGCTCTCGACGGTGAGGTCAATACGGGGAGGCTCTACTGGTGGCGGCGATGACAAGGGTAGAGCCTGCTGTCTATTTGCAGTGTTCTGCGTACTAACTGAAGCAAGGGCAGCCCGATTGACTGCTGGGGCACTGTTAGCCCAGCGTCGCGCGCGAGTTATTGGGCCCTTACCGGTACCGCTCGCCAGGCGCCCTCTAGTACTCCCACTGGGAGCTTTCTTAGGGCCTTCTTGCTGCTCTTACGGGCTGTACGCGCCTTTGCAGCTGCTCCGTCGCCCTCAGTTTGCTCTCCAGGCCGTGAGGGGCCCTACGCACCCTCTGTGGGCGATCTCCAGCCATTTCGACGGACTACTCCACCAGAAAAAGCGTCAGTATAGCCCTATACACGTATTTGTACAGCCTCACGACTTACTAACAGTTGTTCAACAGTTTATAGGCTGTTATCGACGCGTCACAGTCAAATTTACGATTTGTATGAGGCTCCCCGCGCGCGCGCAAATTCTCGGATGCCGCCAAGATTTCTACCGATTTTTGCACGCGATAGATTTTGTGGGGACCCCACCAACCATCTGGAGCTTAGCGAGGCGAACGCCAATTCTGCGTCATCACCAGTGCGCAGCAGAAGACTTGACATGTGTGAATTGCAGCCACGCTATGGTGTAACATGTTATAAGGGGGTGTTGAGAGCAGATGCACTTGTGGTGCCTGTGTTGAGTACACACGACAACGGTCGCGCCTGCCGTGGTTTCATCTACCAACGCGTCGCTCCTTCCCATCACGCATCCACGCGTCGCCCTCAAGTCTCATCAGCCCGACCTGCATCCGACCTACACCCGTTCACTCTTGTTCCCCATCTCTCGTGGCATCTCCCCCTTTTCGGCCATGTCGTTGAGTACCTTCTCTGCCGTCTTCATTGCGTCCACGCCCGCAGGAACGCCGCAGTAGGTCGTCGCGTGCATGATGGCTTCGCGTATCTCCAGTTCGGACAGGCCGTTGTTGCGCGCACCACGGATGTGCACTGCCAGTTCTGGCGCCCGATTCAATGCCATCAGCATGCCAATGTTGAGGAGACTTCTTTGCTGCTTGCTGAGGCCAGGCCGGGTCCACGCGTAACCCCAGCACCACTCAGTAACGAGTTCTTGTCCCGCCCGCGAGAAGTCGGTGGACCCATTGGCGAGGGCGCGATCCACGTACTCCTCCCCTACGACGCTGCGGCGCATCTTCAGTCCCTCTTCAAAGAGTTGCTTGTGGAGCTCGTCGTATTTGGGGTCGGACGACATGGCGGACGGTTTGTACTGGTGCAAAATTTACCCCCTAAGGTAATTGTATCGTCGCGCGGCTTCTAAGCGGGATGATGTGGATGCGAGTATGAGGAAGAGAGAGATGGTTCAACGATGGGAATCTGGAAGAAACGCCTTAGAGGGAGGGCCTGCTAGTTGGGGTTGCCCCTCATTGCTACCCCTCTTCCCCAACAGACGCACTGTTGCGTCTCCAATTCACTGGACAATGATCGTCAGAAACTGGAGTGGGTAAAACCACCGCGGAACAGATTAGATTACGATCCATTCTTCTCCGGCAACCAATCTTCGTTGCCGCCTAAATATCGATACACAACACGAGAATCCAAATCGCGACACCTGGGATCTTTGCTTGCGCCATCATATGTCTCCAGCCCAACTTCGCCCAGCACGTTCTTTGATCCGACACGCTTGGCCATGTCAACTGCAAGACCAAAGTCTTTGCGCATCAACTGCACTTTAAACCCATGTTTATACCCACCGGACGATGGCGCCTCCGGATAGACGTGCGGAACAGGACAGAAGCGGTCGCAGATGTCATTTTGTGCCGTTCCTGCAGCGTACACTTTGGCCAGTGTCCGAGGATCTAGGCCGGACCGCATGCCCATGTCGAACGCTTCCGAGCAGGCGATCGCAATCACCCCGGAGAGATAGTTGTTTGACAACTTAGCAGCAAGGCCCAGTGAAGGACCGCCGCATGGGACGATTTGCTTCCCCATCATGCTTGCTAGTTGTGTCAACTGCGTGAGGTTCGGATCTGACTCTGCGCAGCCCAAGAAAAACGCTATTGTGCCCTTGACAGCTCCAATAACGCCCCCGCTCACTGGCGAATCGTAAAAGGATGCCGTGGGAAAGTGTGTGTTGATGTGATCCTTTACATCCAGATTCGTCGCTGTGTCTATCGTCGAGCAGTCGATGAGCAGTTTGTTCGAGACATCGGTGCTGCAAATGCCATTTGTGGGATCGAGGTAGACCGAGCGGACATGCGATCCTTCTGGAACCATGGTTATTATCGTTTCCTGAGTTGATTTAGCTTGATCCTACGCCTTCAGCTATACAACCTACAACTTGTTGCGCGACATCCCCCGCGCTGGAGCTTTTGATCACCCTGCCTGGAAACTGCGAACAGACTTCGCTCATCGCTTCTTCCACGACGTCGAAAACGTATATGCGCGACTCTGACGGAAGTTTGTTTGCCAGATGCACCAGCATCGGTTTGCCCATGGCCCCGAGACCGATGAAACCTAACGTCTTGAGCTCGAATTGTTCGCTCATTCTGATGGTGGAAAGTGGGTAGTATCGCAACAAAGCAAGCGACCAGCGGACTGCAATGCCATGGCCCGTCAAAGCCACTTCAGATTGTCGGACAAGGCTAACCCCAAATTCAATGTCGCCTTTCTCGCCCCACACTAGCGCACACTAGCCAGATCGCCATGGTGGGGTAAAGCTCCAACATGATACCAGCGGGGTAGCTTCATGGAAGGAATTTTGGCATGTAGATGGCCCAAGCTAACCAAATCGCAGTGCAAATTGACCTTGGAGCTCGGGGAGGGCGATGTAAGGCACGCCTAGGGGTTCGTTGTACCCACGACTTACACCACCTCAATCCTTCAAGATGACTTCAACCGTTATTGTAGCACAAGCAGGACCACCGTCTCCACCGCCCGAAAGAACAGTTGTCCTGGTTCACGCACTCTCGGCTGGTCATTTCACGCTTCCGGAATATCAATTCGTCCATCCGGTATCTAGAGACGCTCGAAAGACAGTCCCTTCTCTAGCATTTCTAATTCAACATCAAGACGTGCTGACGGGCAAATGGACGCGTATCGTATTTGACTTGGGCTTGAGACGGGACATCAAAAGATATGCACTGCCAATACAGAAGCATACGCAGACGCGACAACCAATGACCACGGACCCGGACGTGGTGAAAAGCCTTGCACTAGGGGGCCTAACCCCAGACGACATAGACTATGTTCTATACTCACACGTATGTCAAGAATCATATTGAAACCTTGACGGCGATTGACAGATCACGCACAGGTTCATTGGGATCATATTGGCGAACCACGGGACTTTCCGTCTTCTACTTTCTTAGTAGGACATGGCGCTTTTGCCCTTTTGAATGGCACACCATCAGCCCTACGTGGCGGACATTCTTTCTTCGAGAGCGACCTCCTCCCCGAGGGGCGTACGATTGAACTATCACAGCCTACAGACCCCTCAGAGAACATACGCCCAACAGCCGAACTGCAACGACTAGGAAACATCAATCTATTCCAGACATGGAAACCTCACAAACACCTCCCACATACACTTGACATCTTCAACGACGGCTCCCTGCTCATTGTGGACGCACCTGGTCACCTACCCGGCCATGTGAATGTTCTTGCACGGGTTTCTGAGACGCAGCAGGTCTATCTAGGAGGCGACGCATGCCACGACAGAAGATTGCTAACCCGCGAAAAGCAAATTGGGGAGTGGAATGATGCTCAAGGCCACATATGCTGTATCCATGCGGATAGAAAAGGTGCCGAAAAGACGATAGAGCGGATCAAAAAGTTGGAGGAGGAAGGCGTAGAGATTATCTTCGCACATGATGTGGAATGGGAGAATGCGCCTGCCAACAAAGCACGTTTCTTTGGCGCAAGAGGTGTTAGTGATTGATAGGCGGCACACCATGCAATACTCAGCCTTGTCTAGTCTATCCTACAACATTGCAAGGCTCATGTGGAAAATCATGCAAAATCTTCGCGTCTTCACACCAACTTACCTTGTCTCCAACACCCGACAAATCCTGAAACAGATGCAGGAAACGAATGTTGGCACGGCTTCCGACTTCCCCGCGTTGCTGTTGGAGAAATGTGGGGCTATATTCCACGAATCAGCAGCGACAATTCCCCCCCATCACAAGCCGAGCTCGACCCCTCTCATGTGCAACCACCCGGCACAACCACAATCAAGACCTCCACCCAAAGCCATTCGGCCTAGTCCTAATCTAGACGGCTTCCGTTTAGCTACGCTTCGAATCTCGAGCCTTAACGATGTCATCCCAGCACCAACTTCAGCAGCCCCCTGCGTATTCGATACTCTCATCACCACCAGACATGTCTCTCACACCAGAACAACAGTCCTTGAAGGAGCGCTTCGACGCAACTCTCGGCCCAGACGCTTTTGATGAATCATGGTTGCGTCTCCTCAAACACAGTCCGGAAATGTTCGCCGCCTCCTTACGCATGACGGCCGTGCCAAAAAGAAAGGCACATCTCAGTCCCAAAATCCAGTCCTTCATCTCTCTTGCTGTGGCCGCAGCAGGTACGCATCTACACGTTCCCAATATACAACGCCATATCAAACAAGCCCTGTCAAATGGTGCAACTAAGCAAGAGATTGTCGAAGTCTTATGTTTAACGAGCACGTTGGGCATCCATGCTTGCAACATCGGAGTACCACTTCTAGTGGAAGTGTTGAAAGAGGAGGGGAGAGAGGTGCAGAGCGGCATGGAGGGCATGAACAAGGAGCAGTGGGGTTTGAAAGAAGAGTTTGAGAAGAAGAGAGGCTATTGGCATGCTTTTTGGGAGGATTTCTTGAGGCTGAGCCCTGAGTTTTTTGGAGCTTATGTGGAGTTCTCGTCGGTACCGTGGACGAACGAGGGTGGGGGAGGAGTACTAGAACCGAAGGTAAGCGATATGCCCTGTTCTTCCATAATACAGTTGGGGGAGGACTAACATGACGGCAGGTCAAGGAGTTGATATATTGCGCATTCGACGCCGCAGCAACACATCTGTACCAACCGGGCTTGAAGCTGCATATGAAAAATGTGCTCAAGTACGGTGGGACGCCCGAAGAGATTATGGAAGTCCTAGAGTTGGCGACATTGCTGAGTATCAGTACAATGGACGTCGCCCTGCCCATCTTGGAAAAGGAGTTGGCGAGTCAATAGGCAGCTACTGCACTTAAACAGCAAGTCAAGAATTGGCGCTGGCATTCCTTCGACAAAATAGTGGCTTCTAGTGTGTCTACTAATTACCAAGGAAAGAACTATCATTTCCTCTCGCTTTCGTTCAACCACTTATACACCACCCTCGCATCCTTGTCTTTGTACCTCTCGTCGCTCATTGCTTCACCGAATGCCTCCAGCGTGGGCTTGTCCAAAATCGTGCGCGCGCCCACCATCTCTCCAAGTTCACTTCCCATCTTCAACACTTTTGCACATAGCTCGATCCGGAATCCCCCTTCGTAATCCCTCGAGCTCGGCACATTTGGCTGAATCCCTGGTACGGGATTTGCTTTGGATGTCACCCAACATTGTCCGCCAGACACATTGATAACGTCTGTGAGGAGCGCCATATCCAAGCCCATCTTTGCGCCTATATTCAACGCTTCCGATGCAGCGAGCGAGGTTATAGCCGAGAGATAGTTGTTGATCACCTTGAACGCTGTGCCAGCGCCCACATCTCCGCACAAGAACACAGCGTCGGCTTTCCCCATATGTGAGAGGTACAACTTCACCGTTGGAAATATATGTTTCTTATTCGTCCCTACCATGAACGTCAACGACCCATCCTGCGCGCCCATCGGTCCTCCCGAAACAGGCGCGTCCACGAACGTCAATTTCTCTGCCACGCTTGACTCGTTCGCCCTCTTTGCAACCTCCAATATCGTCGCCGTCTCAATCGTCCCACATTCCATGATCAACTTCTTCCCCGCGCCATCTCCAATCGCTTTTTCTGCTCCGGAAATCACGCCGCTCTCGGGGTTTAGATATACGTCTTTCACGGCAGCGGAGCCGGGCAGCATGGTTATGATTGTGTTTGCGCGTTGTATAGCGTCGAAGCCGTTTTGGACGGTTTCGACAGGGCCGAAGTTCGAGGTCTCGGAGTGGAATTTTGAGAGGGCGTTGGGGACGACGTCGCAGATAAGGAGGGTGTGAGAGGAAGGGAGGCCTTTCCGAAGGTTGAGGGCCATAGGGTAGCCCATTACGCCAAGGCCTGGGAATCATCAGCATGTTTTGGGGCGTTGTGCATGCTGTGACCTACCTATGAAGGCTACAGTTTTGTCTGGAGACGACATGGTCGTAGAAATTGTGCAACTAAAGTGCAACACGACGCCAGTGAAAGGTGTTCCGCTAATAAAACTGCTTCTCCAGTTGCGACAGGACCTCAAATTTCTCAGTATGGTGGAAGTCGTGGCAGCTTAGTTCCGCGAGCCATTTGGAGGCAGCACGATCCTCATTTGGTGTTTCGTCTCATTGAACATGGATCCTCGCACGAAGCCCCTCATTTCCCGACCCCGCATTCTCCAACCTTCTCCACATACTACATTGCGGAGATTCGTACCATCAACCAATCAACCGTATGTGAAAAAGCACACGCGAAGCGCAGGAATAGCTACGACATGACTGCCAACTTGCCTTTGGAGAAGCGGAGAAACGTGCAATGGCTTCTGCATCTCTCGACGACTGTGCAAGATGACGGAGTGAGACACTACGTGTGTACTCCAGACTTCGCCCCGCATCTCACTCGCGAGGACGGTTGTACAGGCCGGGCGTTCGCATAGATCAGAGGTAGCACACCAACGTCAAGGACCGAACAACATGGCAACGTCGCATAGCATCCATCGCCGGTTTTCATCTCATTCTCACAGTCCTCCAGTAAATAGATCAACATGACCACCATATCAGGTATAGATGAGAAGGATGTGTTATCTATAAACGCCGACGCGAAAGACGCACAAATCCATCGCGAGTATCTTCAGCAAGATGAGTCGCCCGCAGACCTCGAGGCTAACAAGAAAGAAGCTGCGCTAGTAAAGAAATTGGATTGCTTCGTTGCGCCGGTCATGATGCTGCTCACGTTGATATCGTATCTGGATAGAGGGAATATCGGCTTCGCAGCGAGTCAAGGTATGACGGAGGACATTCATTTGAAGGGGAGCCAGTTGAATGTAAGAGGAGCTTGCCTCTATCTTAAAAGCCGGTGCTGATGAACCTAGACTGCAGTGTCTGTCTTCTACATTTTTTACATCCTTGCTGACGTACGATCCGCGCATTCTTCCATCGCTCGAGCAGATCATTGATATGGAGAGTAGTTCCCCACCTCGCTCCTCGTAAAACGACTTCAATTCAATCGTGTCATTCCCGCTATTACTTTCTGCTGGGGAATCGTATGCCTGTGCACCGGATTTGTGCAGTCGTTTGGCGGCCTGCTCACCGAGAGCCGGATTTCAGGTACTAGATCTAGTGTGTAGCGAACGTCTTCTCGCGTGAAACCACCGATTCTTCGCGGAGATCGATCTAGTGGTTCTTTAAGCCTTTCTGTTGATCGACCTGAACACTTTGATGCGCGTACCCCCGTTCCCGTTGTGGTATTTCCGAAGCATGCACAACGCGGAGAATAAAGATCACGACTAGGGTAGAAGGTATCCAGATGGCAACTGATCTTCGCCTACCGTGGTGATGGTGTTGCGCATGCAAGCTAAAGTTACCTTTATAACATGCAACATGTCTGCTTTGCGCTGGTCGGCATAGCTCAGAGGTATAGCTTAGGTATGCGGGCCTCCCGTGTCCGTCAAAGATGCACGATATCCCATATTGGCAAATCGGCTGCTTGATGTTCAGGGAATGCCATAAGCAAGACCATTTTCTATTAAGAGTCCTCGATGCGGTGCTTTGGGATCCTTTTGATGGCTGTGATGGTCTGGGAAGATGTAGGTATCGGATCTCATAGCTGTTGTGGTGCAACTTGAAACTGATGGTTTCATTGTATCCCAGTAATCGACTTTGATTGAGCATGTTCATGATTCTGATTGGACTTTCCCTGGTGACGAACACTGTCGTTTCATCAGAAGAGTAGTTCGGGTACAAGGAAAATGAATAACAGAGTCCCTGGTTGTCTTCTTGCTGGATGGCAGGGTTGGTAGTGTTAGTCAGAAGTAGTAGTAAGTGAAGCGCCCTAGCAAGTGTTGCGACGCTGAACGTTATTCCCGTCTATGCGATGTCGCTTTTGTTACTCATTCGGAGTCATGGTGGCTAGCCACTCGCTCATTCCAGGTACTTCTGTGGTAGTTACCTAGGTACGTTGATCAAGCGCACTTCCGGAAGGTAATAACACGACTCGAGGGCTCTCTAGTCCAGCCACCGTTATGGTCCACGCTGCACGCCGCACGGTGTCGCATCTATATTCCTCTCGCACATCGTTTTGAAACCTCTCTTTCTCCAAGAATAAAGCTTAGCATGTCGCCTACACAATCCCAGTCGCTGTACTCTCTTTAGTAAAGATCTGCGATGTGTCTGTCGCCAGTTTCATTTTCCTCGGAGGATAGAGTAACCGAAAGCCAATCAATCTGGCATAATTATCAGCGAAGAGCCGAAAGTAGCGTGCTGTCAGATGCGCTCCGCCCGTCATCGTATACTCATCGTAATCGCACGCAACCCGCGATCAGTATAAAATACGACTTCGGCCGTGGGATTCTTTCTGGACATTCACCGGTGGCGCAATATGTTTGCGAGAAATGGAGTTCATCCTTGGACGAACCGAACTGTGCAGAGCAGGATCAGAGCTTGCTCTTCTTGATGAGTCTGGGGTTGCAGATCAGGCTACCGGATTATTCACACCGTAAGAATTTTACGGGCGGTGGGAGACGGCGTGGTGGGTGGAGACGCCAGTTATTAAGCGAGGGTCAGTGGCTCAACGACGCCTAACAACTGCCCAACATTTGGGATGGATCGGAGGAGCCGTGAACCTGCACGGAACAGCGGGAAAAATTAGAAACAAGTATGTCGCAAGATGTTGCTGGGGGTTCACTGATGCAGTGAGCGAGAAATCGTCGCGTTGATGGTCATTCCGCTTCAATCATTGGTGCGATTATTACGGTAACAACTTCACAGGCGGGCCAGAATGTATCCGGGTATCCGGGTGTGTAGAGCTAAGACTGAATGCCGTGAGTAGTCTATGGTCCATGGTCTCTAGGAATAAGAACCGAAGCAGGAGATTGGAGAGACGTCGATGAACTCCATCCCAGTTGAGACGCCAAGGTGACCGGATCGCATATCCCTACTGACCATCATCTGCCAGCCCGATGGGACGATCCGGGTATTAGATTTAGTTCCTTGGCACTTAAACCGACACATCTCCGCCTGCTCCGCATCAGGAGTCGACGCGTAGAAGCAATCGAAGAAATTTCCATCCTCGTGTCAGGTTTCAAGCTGGATTAGTACCACCGGGGTAATTTGCATGAACAAGGGGTAAGATGGTTCGAAAGGCCCGTGTGCCGAAACACTGGAGAGAGGAGCAAACCTTGTTGCTCCTCAGCTCTTTAGAACGGAAGGCCTGCGCGTAACTGAGCGTAATTGTACCCAGGTATGTACTGTAGCTAGACTACACTCCTGGACCAGAGCACATAGGGGTTTTCCCATGACCCGAGCTTTATCACATCCCATTGAATGCGAGACGTTGGATACTGAGATCGTCATATGAACGACAGAAACTGGTAAAAATCTTCTCTCAATAGCCCCTCCGCTGGGTGAGTCCAGAAGCGATGGTAGGTTTCAACTCCTCCCCATCTCACTGGTATTTCGACGACTGACGGCTTGACAGAGCGGTATTATCGATACATCGGGTTCGGTAAGCTTGAGACACTGCCTCATTCCAATCCGAATAACCTGACGATTGGAAGTTCCCACCTGGCTTTCTGGAAGAGAGCCGAGGGGCACAAATCATCGGCGGAAATGCCGCAGTTCAAATTATCGGCACACTCGTCTTCTTAGCACGCGTATACTCCCGGCTCGTCTTCACTCGCAACTGGAAGAGCGAAGACTGGGCTCTGGTGTCTGCTTGGGTCAGTGACACCGTGGTGTTCTCGTCGTCGTCGCTAATGCGGAACAGCTCGTCGCAACCGCGTACTCCATCTGTCAATACGTTCAGGTAGCTTACGGATCGGGACGGCATCTGGCTGCTGTTCCGCGGGAGAATGCTGTCACCTCGCAAAAATTCGCATTCATCGCGCAGATATGTGCCATCATCGCCATACCATTACCCAAAGTTAGCGTGTGTCTACTTTATCTGCGCATCTTCTATACGGACGTACCCGGTCGACGCCTCATCTACGCTCTTCTGGTCACCCTGGCAATGACAATCTTTCCGTTCGTTATTGAAACCTTCCTCTCCTGCAAACCGTTAAGGTTGTACTGGGAGGAGTTCCGGCCCGCGGACAAATGTCTCGATGACAGTTACGCAATCTTCATCCATGGAAGCGTTAACTTGGCTGTTGATATTGCGTTGATGGGTATTCTCATTCCACGCATACTCAAATTGAAGCTAAACACGCGGCAAAAAAGTGTACTAGTTGGCATTGTGTTGCTTGGATCAGTGGCTGTTGTTGCAGGCATCGCACGACAGGTCCGCGTCGGCACGACGTTAAGCAAGTACAAGACAGGTGGAGGACAATTCGATCCGCCGTGGGATATGTTTGATGTCTCCATCTGGACGTCGACGGAAATCTACGTTACGCTCAGCTGTGCCGCAGCGCCGGGTCTGAAACCGCTTGTGAGAAAACTGCTACCCAAGCTGCTGGGAACGACACTGGCTACTCGCAGTCGGACAACTGGCGGACACACCTACCCTATGGAGCTGAACTCCAAGGTGAAGCGCTCGATGCTGGGAACAAGCCGGACGGAGCACAATAGCGCGAGCACGACGAATCTGACATATATGCCACATGGGCCGTACGCGGAGATTCGCAGCACGGGCAGACAACCGGACGAGGAAAGCTTGGATGGGAAGAGCGATGTGGAGCCGACTCCGATGAAGCCTAAGGATGGAATTTTACGGAATACCATAGTGGTGATCAAGACAGTGCAGCTGTAGGGCAGGCCGAACGTGTATCTACCCAGCAAGGGCGAGTAGCAACAATAGAAGGGCATTGCTATAATTGTGCTCGGTATCCCGACGTTATTGTGGTCCCTGATAGATGAATCTGGCGCCGGCTGTGAGGAGGACCTGGGAAGGGACAATCGCTATATTTTTTTTAGCTTTTTCTTTTAATAAATATAGTATGTGGTGTTAATTTAATCTACTTAGGGGTAAGATAATAAAAGCTTTTATTTTAAATAATATAATAAATAAAAGCAGAGCCTTCTACTTACTAGTAAACTATAAAAAGATTTTTTTATTAACTTGAAGTATATTAAAAAAGTAATAGTTTTTATCTAAAGTATGTAGAGCATATTTAAGCGCTCTATAAGTGTATTAGTTATAAAAGTAATTACTAAACTTAATTATTTTTTTATAAATTAATTATTGTACCTTTTACACTCTTTTTATTTACTAAGTAAGGGGCTCTACTTTTTTATTATTATTAAAGATAAAAGTCTTTATTATTCTATGCCTAGGTAGTTAATTTAATGCTATATAAGTTAATTATAAAAAAAGCCCGAGTATTTAGTGCTACTTTATCTAGTTCAATTATAAGTTTAAATAGCTTTCCCTAATAGCGTTATACTGTATACTAAATTGAAAGGTCTGCGATGTTTCTCTTCCTAATATTATAAGTTTAGTGTACGTATTTTTTATAACTACCTTTTACGCTTTTGTTATTTACTAAACAGGGGGCTCTACTTTTTTTATTATATTATTTAAGATAAAAGCCTTTGTTGTCCTACCCCTAGGTAGATTAATTTAACACACTATAAGTTTAGTATTAAAATTAAACATATGTCGAGCACCTTGCGGTAACAAGACCCCAGGAAGAGGGAAGGTGTGACCTAGTGCCACTGCTGGTCCGCCATTCCATCGTCATTTATCGCCATGCTCTACTCGTTACTCTGCCGCTATTGCGAAGCAGTAACGCGCTGTGCGCCCGGTGCTGGTCTGGATACTTGTGCCTCCTGTCAACAGTACAGCGTCCTTCTCGAGATCGCCTTCGAATTTCCACGGCTACGTATTTAAGGTACTCCCGCTTCCTGGCTGGCCCTGGTCTCTCCTAAGTTCTCCAGCGACTGCCACCGTCATGTTTATATAAAGGACGATCTGCTACTGGGCTGATGCTCTGTACAAGCGAAAGCTTGTCCGCGTTGGGCCCACCTTCACTGTCCGCGAGTGGGAAAGGAACGTCGCGTGATGTCCCATCTCCCCACCGCTGTCGCGCCAAGATTTCATTTACTGCTCCCACCCTGTTCTTCGTCTAGGATCAACTCTGAGGACGAGGAGGAGAAGAATAGCGTCACATTGCTTAAATATCCGTCACGCCGAAAGCCATTCCCGAAGCTTGAACGTCGCCGAACAAAGTTCAAATTCATCCATGCCCACGGCTGCAGACCGATTGCAGACCTAAAGGCGCAGCTCTGAATCAAGAGGACGTAGGGGATACTGGAATGCAGCTGGCAATTACACAGCAAGCTGGAAGCAACTACCAGACACAGCAAACAGGAAGCAACTACGAGACACAACAAGCAGGAAGCGACCACAAGACATATCAAGCAGATACGCATCCATAATACAACAATCAATTACCAGCGTAAGGTATTAAAGTCGCTCAGCCGCCTCAAGCTGCCTGTTAAATCATCACAGCATCTTATTCAAGTCTACTAGCACGATGTCGAGCAATACCGAAGACGAAAAGCAAAAACGTAGCACGGTTTCTCGTTCTCCGACACCTCCTGCGACGGGTGACTCTGCTGAGATTAATCCTAATCCCCGTTCCAGGTCCAAATAATCTCTCGAAACAACCATAGCGAGATTACTCGAAGATGATATGTCGTCCGTTGCATTATCCACTGACAGTTCTCGCAATTCTACTCCGGCGACGGTTGAATACACCTTGTCTCTCCCTTTCGGGCATACACCACCTCCCGGAACAACGATCATGGAATCAATCGAACATGACCCGTCTGTTACATTATCCGCTGGCGACTCTCGCGATACTACCCCTAGGCCTACAGATTATCGGAGGATCCCGACTCCTACCCGTGAGACAAGCGCTGATGAGCCAATGCAAGATGATGCCACATCCTCAGCAACCGCCGACAATTCTCGCAACAAAACCGCTCGGACTGCAATGTCTAAGAATCTGAACGCGACTCCCACATACAGCTCTAGCTCATCTCCTAAGACAAGCACCGATAAAGCAATGCAAGATGCCGCTTCCCCAGAAAGGTTATCCACTGGCAATCCTTACAGCCCTATCCCTAGACCTACAATTTCTAAGGACCTTAGGAGGATCCCAACGCCCACTTACGAATCTAGCTTATCTCCTGAGACACATGTCGACGAGACAATGCAAGATCAAATAATGCGAGATGAAACGTCCTCAGTTACGCTGTCCGCCGGTAACTATCGTGGCATTACCCCCACGGTTTTCGAGCATCCCGTCGTACCAACCTTCATTACCGACGCCAATCGTCCCCATCGCCCATTCTCACCTCCGACCCTCAAATTCCACAACTCACCCAACACCCTCCCCGATAACCATCCTGCAAGCGGCCCCATGCTCGCTGCCAAAAGCGCCCTCTCGGATCTTCATTACGCCCTCGATCCTCGCCTCAACGACCCTCTGACCCACAGACCCGACGATGTCAAAGACCCCCTGAAATACCCTGATATTAATGCTGTCATGGCGGCTGCCACGAAAGCGAGGAATACATTGAGAGAGGCAAGGGAAAGGATTACGGCTTTGGAGAATATGCATAGAACGGTGGAGGATCAGCAGGATGAGATCAGGTATTTGGAGGACGCGATTAGGAGAAGGAAGGAGGCATTGGCTCGCTTGGGTAAGCCGGAGAGTAAGTAGTTGGTGCTGATTTCTTGTGCCGTGATTGGTGGGGTTTGGATAGTTTTGGGTGCCGGAGACGCTTCCTTGTACAACAGGGTGTTGTTTGTCTATCAACAGTTTGTTGAGATAGAAGAGCATCAATCAACCAGTGATTATGATGGAGGCTTGAGTGTAATATTTCATGTATTCGTAACTAATACGTCGTTTTAATCGTAACACTTCTAAGTCATGTAGGCATTATCATGCCTATTCCGCCTCCTTGTCTTTTGACAGCTCCATCTCCTTGGGCAACACCTCTGCCTCTCTCGATTCAACGTTCGTGCTCAGCTTCGAATCATTCCTCGATATCGACTCCGGCTTTGTGGCTACTTGAAAAGCCGTTCCTCCTATGCTCCTAAACGCCAACCCTTCTTCCAGCTCGCGTGCTGAGGGCTCGCGACTAGGGTCCGTCTCGGGGCAGAGCTTATTTTGGAGTCTGCAGAAGAAATTTCCAAGCCAGGTATCGATGACGATGGGCCGTAGGACGGGCAGGCAGCAGGCGATCAGTGCGGAGCTGATCTCGATAAGGCACCACATTACGACTTTGGTATTTTCTCTTAGAAGGTTGGTGTGGCCGGGTTTAGTATCTGCTGCGTATTAGCAACTGGAAAGGGGGTTGATGAGAGTTATCGTACCGTATGCGTCTTCCCACATGATGTACACACGTGTTGCTGCTGCCCCGGTGGACAAGAAGCCCAGCGCAAAGACACCCACAATCTGGATCTTTCTCCACAGGTTGAAGTTCATCTTCCAGATCATGAAAATGGGAGCCACAAGGATCAGGAGGTCGATGAACAGGTTGGAGAAGCACAGTGCCACATTGGCGCCGCCGGTGTCGCCGCAGAACTCACGGATGGTTGACACGGAGGTCCAGTACGCCCACGGCCTTAACCCGCACTGGAAGATGCTCGCGAAAGTGAAGGCAAGAGCCCATAGTACAAGCAGAACGCACAGTGCAATGGAGTAATAGTGGAAGAATCTGCTGATGTGGAAGACTCGTCGGTAAAGGAATATTACACTGAGTTTGATCGGCGCCAGGGTCACTACCGTGACAATGGGCACTATCCACGAGTACTGACAGTCAAATCAGCATGCTACGCTCATGAACTGGAAGGAGAGGTCCTACTTCAACGTTGGGGCCTTCTCTCCACGTCCGTATCAACATACCCGTTTCAGGGTCGAGCAGTGAGTCTCTGCCAAAGAGGCCTCTGCTTGTTCCTTTGACACCGTTCAGAAACGACACAATGTATGCGGCAACCAAGGTCCGACGTACCATTGATAATGAGAGCCGTAACACCCCACAGCCCAATCTTCACCGCGCCATCAGCACTGTTGAATCAGGAGAGAACGTCGTAAGGCTTACCAGTCCGGCCAGCGCCGTCCAGTCGTCGACACCAAACTTCTGCTTCTTCAAGTTCCGCACATAGAGACGAGCACCGACAGCAAGGGTCGACAGCCCCGGCAGAATACTGCATAGCACAAAAAGACCCGCTGGACTGGTCGACATAACTCTGGTACAATTTATCTTGGAGGTGTGCTGTGCCAGGCAGGTGCGTTCGCGCGGGCATCTGCGGTGACCGAGGAGTTTATCTACCGAAGTAGCTCAGGATTCTGTCGCGCAGAGAGGGCAATCCTTCGTTGACGCAGCTTCAATGTTGGAGTTCGACCGCATTCGACGGTACCCAACACGCGGTAGGATGCTGACCCATGACTGCGGGGCCCAACCCAGCCACCCAACCCGTTGCCTAACGCACAATTCCTTCGATCATCAACAGGCGCACACTTGGCCGCCCATGCGCTGGTGGGGAGATGTCCGCCGCGCCATTGGTGCAGTTGGTGGCTTTGAGCGTCGGGAGGATGGGGAGGAGGATGGGGAGGAGGCTGAGATAATCCACCATAGGGCTGCGCGCCTCAATCAATCCATCGGCGACCTCGTGTGCGCATATACGTATTTCCCAAAACGAGCATCGGGGTCTTAAGGGCCGAGCGATCATTCTGAGATTCCCAAGAAATCTCTGTGCCGGTAACGAGGCCGAAAGAGGCAGGCAATGCGCAGTGAATAGACGACCGGTCTGTCGGGAGACGCTACACACTCGAAAAAATAAGCGACTGGGATGATGATAAGGCACGTGCCGTCTATACGACTCGTCTATTCTTATCGTCTATTCGTCTAATGCTGATTATATGATCAATGCTGAACACCAAAGTCGCTCAAAAGCTCGCTAGAGAGAATCACCCCAAGAGTCCGTCCGCGCTATGCAGTTGTCGCACAACCGATAAGACTAAAGGCCTGAAAGCCCTCCCGAAAAGGCCACCCTCGTCTATCTCCCCAATGCAGACCCTCTAATGCTGACGTAAGAACTCTATATGCTGGATGGACGGGCAAGAGAAAACCGGAGTCGGTGACGTTATGTACAATCGTTCAACGTCGTGTCACCTCCACGTTTGATGCAAGCGACGGGCTCACCGCCTGTGTAGAGACATTTACAAGCCGGTGAGGTCGTTGCTGGAGCGTTTCAGACCTGAAAGGTCGGTGGTGGAGCGCTTAAGGCCGGATAGATCGGTGGTAGAGCGTTTGAGTCCGGATAGATCGGTGGTAGAGCGCTTGAGTCCGGATAGATCGGTGGTAGAGCGCTTGAGTCCGGAGAGATCGGTTGTGGACCTCCTTAGGCCGGTCAAATCGGCCTCTCTTTTCAGCCCAGTCAAGTCGGCCTCTCTTTTCAAGCCCGTCAAGTCAGCCTCTCTCTTCAGTCCACTCAGGTCGGTTTCTCTCTTCAGACCAGTCAAGTCTGCCTCCCTCTTCAGGCCAGTCAAGTCCACATCTCTCTTAAGGCCCGTCAGGTCGGCAGGGTCCCTTTTCAAACCGGACAAGTCGGTGGTCGATCGCTTCAAACCACTGAGGTCGTTGGTTGCTCGCTTGAGACCCGAAAGATCGGTGGTTCGCTTGAGTCCAGTAAGGTCGGCAGTTGCTCGCTTCAGCCCTGTAAGGTCGGCGCTGGAGCGTTTCAATCCACTCAGATCTGTAGTCGAACGTTGCACGAGCTCCACGATCCACCGCTTGAGGCCGGTCAAGTCCGTGCTTGCGCGCTTCAGCCCAGAGAGGTCGGTGCTCGAGCGCTTCAGCCCGCTAAGATCGGCAGCTGCCGGTTCCGCGTCGCGTTTGAGGCCTGAGAGATCTCTGTTTATTTGCGATGAGGCGTACTCCCAAGCAATAGGAGCTGCAGAGACTTGGAGCGCCAAGGCAACAATGGTGGCGGCGAGTACGGAGCGCATGTTGACAGGGGTGGAAGAGTAGATCCTGTGGTTGGTGTGGAAGCTGGATGAGGCGTATTATGGCAAAGATGCAATATGAAGATCAAATTCTGGATGCGAGATGTGGGCAGGCGGTGAGCACAGTTGGATGTTGTGGGGAGGGTTCAATCGTTGTTCTGGAAGTGTTGGAGGCGTCGTACACGATCGTCCCAAAAATGTCGATGCTGGAACTGTTGCTGTGCCTGAGGATATGGCTTGATCTGATCACTTTTGGATGATCGGGCGCCTGTATATGTAGTCGTCCTCGGCTCTTAGACGCGCTCGTCTGATCCACTTCGAAGCTCGTCTCTGCGACCGGACCCCTATGACGGTGGCCGTACGGGCTCCACGAAATCGATTATTTTCCAAGGGCACTATCGTCGTTGTCGCGAAGGTTAGTATCCATCGGTCAGATTCCCCAGTCGCGAAACCACGGTTAGCGTAGCTTCACCATCTTTGTCAGAAACCCCGTGATGACTGTCGCGCTACTCTGGATGATGGGCGCCGGGATATGAGGATAGTTGGTCAGGATGTGCGCTGAGTGCGGGTGTGCGTAATCAAATTTCGGTCTCCGAACGATAACGGCTTTAGGCTGTTGTTCATATGCACGACATAGCTACGCGCAGACGGCAAAATTACCGTCGTTTACAGTAGCTGGTCTGACGTACGACCTTGTTGCACTCTTGGCTGTTGGTCCCATCGACGATCTACTCAGCTTGTGCGGTGTGGAAGGTAGCCGCGTGCCGTATCCGCTGCGGAGTGAACCCTTTCCAATTCTTAACGACTTCGCCGGCTGTCCATGTTGAATCCCAATCCTTGGGCTAGGTACCCGTCAAATCGGACAGAAACCCGCGCGGCTCTGATAGGCGCTGTGCCATCAGACCTCCGAAAGGAGTGATACCCGGTTGTCCATCAAACGTTCGGCAATTCACATTAGTGCCTCGCATCGCTCCACGCAGACCGCCATGTGTCGTGACCACGGCAGCACTTTCACGAGCCTCCAAAGGCGGCATGACGCCATCCCTGCCTGCCAGGCACGCAACATCCACGCAAACATCAGGAAGCTCGGACCTTGCTAAGTGGGCCAACATACAGACTCGAATGTACCGAAGGCGGTGCGTGTGCTCAACAGCAACACACCTGACAATAGTGTGGAGAGCTGGTGGTGCATATTTTGGAATAACCCGAAGGATTACGGTGAATGGCGACACTGAAGCGACGGGAATTGATGAGGTAGTGGATGCAATCCTCCGGCAACTAACAATGGCGAGACATTGTCTAAAAGCATGTTGGGAAACCCCATATTGAAATCTTCTGCACCATCAACCTTTTCTTACTCTTACTCAATTTCAAGATTCTTTATTCTTCAATATGAGCTTTGCTTCAGAGAAGATCTCCTTCGATAAGGTTTCGATGAACGAATCCTACGACGATGATCAGGGTTCATCAAGGGACTACGATGCAGCCGAGGCGCTTTTGGGGACGCTGAACTCACGCAGGGCTTCACACAAAGGATCAAGGTCCTGGAAGTTGTGGTTTGCGGGCAATACTACAAAGTTACTCTTGTCGATTGCTCTCATGATTGTTGCCATCGAGAGCATATACATTGTCCAAGTTCAGCGGCGCGCAGACGCCCGGTTCTTGGGTCCCGGTATGCAACCTCTCAATCATCATATGCTTGCATTCACTGATCGAATTGAAGCGGGTTTGAGCCACGAACGTACTGTGACTCGGAAAATTTACGCACATTCAAAGTACATGTCAAATGACGAAGAAGTGGCATCGAAAGCATGGGATGAAATCCTTGCCGGCCACGGCGTGATTGCCCTCAATGCCGACGAAGTTGCTGAGAAGGAGCTTCCACCAAGCGTTCCCCTTCCAGATGAGAGTGGAAACTTCATGTACGTGATCGAAGCATATCACGCCATGCATTGCACCGTAAGTTCCATTCACCAGTTGCAATCCCTCACTCGCTAATTGGTTTTCAGAAAGTTCTCCGCGAACATTACGTCCTGATGGAACAGGGCCAGGCATGGAACTGGTCGCGACCGCACGACATGCACTGCTTCGATGCATTGCGACAATACATCATGTGCAACGTTGACGACACCATTCTCTGGACGAACGGCCACAGAGAGACTGGCCACGGGCAGGAGAAGAAGTGCAACGACTGGGATGCTCTCCGGGACTATGCAGAGTCCAAATCGGCCAACTACTTTGACATCGAGCCGGAGAAGGGCATCATGCATCTGGACAACTACCATGCGGGCGATGGATTGGTCTGGTGATCGGAGCAGCAAATCGGCGTCGGAGTTAGGGTAGGAGGATACGAATTTTCGATAGTTAAACAAATGTTATTATTAAATTACCTTCACGATCGCGCTTGCTCCTGAACCGGTGAAGTGGTCCGATTTCAGGCCAATGCATCGGCCCATACAGCCGCCCATGCACCCCCAGCTTTCTCCACGTGGTATTGAAGATCTAGCGCCGGGATCCAGGGTGTATTCGTAGTTTAGGCGCTATCGGCAGCTTAGCGCTCTCTCAAGACAGCCGTAGCGTCGGTGATCAAAATCCAATAAACCAAATTCATTCAACCCGGAACCCTGTGAACTGCCTCCGGACAACGTGGAATGCCACGAGTGATGGTCCGCCGACCTGGATAGTGGCGCCTGTGAGGACCCTTGGTCGCCGCGTGCCGAGACGGATCACGGGGCTGAATATGTGGGGAATGAGTGCAACACTGGGACCGGGGTTTAGAAGAGAAGTTGGACGAAGGCAGTCTAAATATGAGCGCAGGTGAGGCGTTGGGTCAGGTCCGAGACTATCATTTGCTATTCGGGGCTTAGGGATGTGCCCTGCATTTCAAGCATCTCGCCTAAGTGAGCAGAAGCATGATAAGATGGGATCCTGTAATACCTCGAATGCAGCCAGAACAGTCATTAGAGTCGGTGTGCTAAATTTGCGCCGTGCCAAATGTACCATATCCCCCGATGCAGGGCCACCGCTCCCTGTAAGCATGCACGCCTCACAGATTTCGCTGCATGATATCACGTGACGATGACGAGGGCATTTGATGGTGTTTTACAGATGGGGATTTTAAATATGACTGTGCATTCTCAGTAGTTGTTTGTTTGTTGGTACACAACTTGAGTGAGTGGTGCATGAATTGAGTTGCTGAAGGATTGCCGCGGCACACCCGCTCTCAGGATCTCGATGTCCGAAATTTAGAAGCGATAAGCGCCATGATGGATGTTTCCCGACCATCCTCATTCTCATCAGTACTGTCCTCGTAAGCAACATACGACCCACACGTGAGATTGCAGACCATCTCCTGATACCATCATGTTTGTTACTTGATGGCAATTGCATCAGTGATGGACAACGACCAAGTGCACCTTCATCATGTTGGAATGCTTCTGTATTAATCCATTTTCAGATAGTCGGCGGTACGCAAGAATGTTGTAAGGGATAAGTAGGGTAGCAATTAGGAATGAGAGACTGAGTTGATTGTAACAAGCTGAACAGAGAAACTGCTTAAGTAGCAGAATCGTGATCAGCAACTAGTCTACATCAGGTTGGTGGTATCATGTGATATCGTACTCCACACTAACAAATGTAGACCCTTACCTTACCTCTGCACACCGATATAATTTCGTGCAAGCGTCGGTTGCCCGGGCTCACTCCTCAAGAACCGGCAGCGTCGGTAGTTGGATACGATGTGCTTCTCGGATATCTCCGGTAATATCAAATGCACTAGCTTCTACATTGAAGCTAAGATAGTCTGACCAACCGACTCAACAATTGCCTTAGAAGTGCCAGACCAACGGCGGTCGAACCGAATACTTCCACCATCTTCACAAGCCTGATGGCGGTGTTGGGCTTGTAAGTTTGGTTCATAGGCTCGGTAGGGTAACTCGGCACTTCATCTGGACGCTGTACTTTTGGTGAGTGTTTTACTGGCACACTGTTATAATCAGATATTAATGATACCTATGTAATCGCGATGTACCTTGCCTTGGTGACAAGAAGATGGAAGTCCATATATCATCGAATCGATATTCATTCATTCATTCATATCCGTTTATAGTCGACCTAACCTTTTACAGATTATGAGACTTAACAGCAAGCACAACCAAGGTACAACAGCCAAAGTACATCGAATCGATACATAATGTGAGAGTATTTAGGTTGAGGTAAGATTTTCGTATGCTTCAAGATGATTCAGGTCCCGGACGATACATTGGCACTAATGAAAATGTAACCATCATTATTTATTATACATGAACTGTGAACAGGTGACAGAAAAGCAGACCAGCGAAAGCTAGCATTAGGACAGACGATGTCGGCATTAAGACCAATAACAGAAACTGGCATAACCACTATCACAGAAACTAGCAAATATTGGCGTCGAAAGCGATAGTGATTGACCCAGGGAAGCATCGATCAATCACAGAGACTTATAGAATAATTATCCAGCACTAGCACCCCTATAAAAGAATTCGGGTCTAATACTAAGACCTAATAGCTAATAATAGAGTACGCAAACTATATTTATACTTCTTATTATATAGCTAGATGTAACTCTATTTAAAAGAAGCTTATAAAAGTTTCTGTAATAATCATTTAAATATATGGCTGGTGTTGACTTTGTACGCACCTTAGTATCGCACAAAAATTCTTTTATAGGGGTGCCAAACGGCTTGACCTAGAAACTCACTTCTCTCCAATCAGTGCTAACACGCTCGGGTTTTGAGAGAGGCATGACTGCGTACCGCAACCCTGCTGGACCCATCACGTCTACTGCGACCTAGCACAAAGGCTTAGTCTATCACATTCCAACAATACCATGAGTCAGCCGCAAGTCGACGAGGCTCAATCACCAAACTCCCAGAGGGTCCGCTGCAAGTCGACAAGGCTCAATCACCAAACCCACAAAGGGCCCACCGAGGGGCCCAATCCAACGCTACAATTGAGCGATCAAGAAACAATCAGATAGCGCCTAACAGCGCTCCCAACAAGCAAGGAACGGCCGAAGGAGCGAAAGCGCGAAAGCTGCAGCTACAACGAGAACAAGAGCAGCAAGTCAACCAGCTCAACAGTTATCCTAGTGGGATTTTCATCACTTTGCCAAATCCCTTAGTGGCGAAAGGAGAGCTTGCATCGCTCGACGGTAACGGTATGTGTCTTGTCAGAAAGCAGTTTTAAGAAGAGGTTCACTAATAATTCAGAAGCATTTACATTACCTGTATGAACTTACTGCTGCGCGACATGTGAACCCCAAGAGCCATGGACGGCAAGCGCCCACTCGAGGCCGCCAGTGATGGTAGAAGTGAACAGCAATACAACTGACCAACAAGCGAACCAACAAGCCCACCAAAGCGGTACGAGTATGCCCGCCGACCACCAAGCTGAAACTAGGGCTACGCTCACCGGCCCTTCCATACTCAGTATTAAGACCAAGATAAAGACCAGCAGCAGAAGCTGATATCAAGATACCTAAGGTAGCAGTGGCATGCGGCTTCCTGATCGGCCACAACTACTTTACCAAACAAACTTTGATCCACTCATTCTCGTCTGAGAAACCCTAGGGTAGAATAAAAGTATATAGTAGCTTGTCCGTACACCGTACGGGCAAGGGCACCTAAGGGGGTTAAGGTTTCAATATTGTCGCATAATAACATTACGTAGGGATCACGTAATGCCTATGCGCCGCAGCCTATACGCCGCAAGATCTTCTCCTTTCTATCTACACTCTTTCTAGAGATAAATAATTAATACTAAGTTAGTTTTATTATATTATTTCTTTTCTTTGTATAATTATCCTATACACCCTTTACACTTACTAATATAGAGTATTAGATATTAATATCTATATAGCTAGCTATAGAGCCTATTTAACACTAATTAGTAGTTAACTAACCCTTAACTATAAATTAGTAAAAGTAAAGATAGATTATTAGGAAGAGAAATATTGCAGACCTTTTAGTATATAGTATAACACTGTAAAGAAAAGCTATAGATATGCTAAAAACGCATTAAAAAAGGTAAAGTAATAAGATAAATTAAGAACTATTTATTAGCACGAGCAAATTAGCCCCTTATACTAGAGGTAGTTAATTATAAGATATACTAGATACTAAAGTTAATAATAATATAACACGCAACTGCTACCTATATAGGATAAAATATATAACTAGATATAGATTATCTATTTATACTAATTTTCTATTCTTGCAAATATTTAATTGCTAGTTAAGACCTTAAGATTAGTTACTATATTTATTTCTCGCCCTAAAGACGGTATTACTACTAGATATATAGTGTTACGCCCCTACCTAGAAGACGTAAATAATATAGCTAAGTATAATAGCTAAATACTACTTAATATTAAAAACTATATAGTCTATACTAAGAACCTATATAGTAAGTAGATAGCTACTATAAAGTTAGATTGCTATATTAAGAAGAATATATATTTTCTTAAGTAGGAGTTTAGAATTAAAGGTAGGATAAATCTTACAATATAGATTGCCCTATACTAGTTTAGATATAAAGTGCTTATAACTATTAGTAAAAACTAGAATTGTTAGATTAGAGCCGTGTTGCCGAATAAGGGCACGTGGTCGGCTCCATTCTCTAAATTAGACCTTGAGCCAACAAGTTATAGAACACACACAATACAACTGTTTATCTATCTTATATATTAGACCCCCTATCTTAATAAGCTTAAATAGTGCTCAAATCTAATAATTAAGAGTCTTACTGCCTTAATTAACCCTAAGAAAAGACAATGTCGCTGTTAACGCTCCGCGACTTAACAATTATGTTAACTAATTACACTAACTATACACTATAGCTGCTGCAGCTAAAAGCGCGATGCGAGCTAATGGATATATGGCCCATTATTAATCCAGATGGAGCCAAACTCCCACGCGAAAAGCCGACACCGCCGTCGCCGCTAGAAATAGCGAGTTACCAGCCAATTATCCGCGTAAATAACGACAATTAACAAAACCCTCCAACGCGCCTATTAGAGCTATTAAATTCAGGCCTTAAGGCATATAAGGAGGACATTAAGTTCTATAAGATATAGCTTAAGGACTATAAGATTAAGAATAAGAAATACTAAGAGGAGAGAATAAGTCTTAAGAAAGTAGTTATCTATATCTAATTAACTGTGTTGCAACACCTGCAACGTAACTACTGCAAGTCTAGAGAGTAGATCTAGTAATAGATTAAATTTCTAACGTAGACAGTAGGCGTTAATAAGGAAGATGAGCGGAATAGAGTAAGAGCGCGATACCTATAGGCTCTTAAGCCGATAAGACAACCCTTAAACTAGGATACTTAGCTAACTAAGTATAATTAGGCAGCTACAAAAGCAGAGATAAATAATGTTACTAAAGTATAATTAATTTATAATACTATAAAGGACTTCCTAACTGCAATTATAAAGGCGGCCCCTACCTAGAGCGTGTCCTTTTAAGAAACTAGACGCCAAGACGCAGATATAACAAGGAAGGAGATAATAAAACGCTTCTAAGAATATATAGTAATACTTTACCCAATTAAGGGCAAATAGCATAGAGGCGCCTTTGCTACTAGTGAGCTATCTCTCGCTGCTAGTGGTGCATCCACTCTAGGCACTAATAGGGACGCCTCTTACGCTGCCAAAGACGCGCTATCTTCCACAAATAACCAACATGGATAGGGAAGACCTTAACAAAAATAATCCTTTAACTAAAGTACTATATTTAAGTAGTTCTTAATAGAGGATATAATAGTAGTTAAAGACAAAAAATTCCCTACTTATAGATAAAGGCATAGTCTAAAAGACTACTTCTACGCATATTTAGAATATACACCAGAGTAGTTTAGGCCACAACTTGGCTTTATAGACATAGTACAATATAGAATTAGAAATAATTTAGATCTATAAAAGGAGATAAGAAAGGTAAAGAGACTAAGGTCTTAAACCCCACGAATTAAGAACTTACATACCCCTACTCCTAAGATTAATAATAATTAACTAGATAGATGAAAAATTTCCACTATCTAAGCTAGCTTTAATGCGGCATTATATTAATTCGATTCTACGAGCTACCCACTACAATACTTCTCGATCCTTAATTTAGGCACTACCTGCCACATCGCGAACAACCTTAATTAATTTGTCTCATTTTGCCCTCTATCGCCTAGAGACTTTATATAGGCTAGAAATACACAAATATAGGTTAAAGAATATAGCATAGTTTACCTTAAACTAAAGGGCCTGGCTAGACGGCGGATACTACGCCTTAATAATATAGCCTATTGCCTAGACCTTTTATACAACCTAGTGTCTTTTAGGATACTACAACGTTAAGGGCTATAGTGGGATACTAAATTAGAACCTATAAGCCTAAAGCGAGCAGATAATATAGTTATTACTAAGCTGTAAGAGCTCTACAACTAATAGGTTCTAGAATACTAACTAAAACTAATAGAATAGGCAACCTTCCACACCTACAGGATTACCTCACGCACTAAGAGATCCCCGCAAAAGGTAGACGCACTGCGATGGCATAAGCAACTAGGGCATCTAGGCCCTAGTGCTCTTAAGCACCTAGTGCAGCAATCTAAGGGGGTGCGAATTAAAGGCATTACTACAGTACAGTGCGACGCCTACGGATAAGCCAAATCTAAGAGGTTAATCCGCCAAACACTATAACTAATTAATAAAGGACTAGGAGAACGAGTCGCAATAGACTTCTATAGCTACAAGGATGGCAGCTTAATAAAAAAGAAGAGCCAAATACTAATTACTAATCGATACTTAGGACTAATGTGGGATTTCTACTTTAAGGACAATAGCGTAGCTTAATCTATCATCTAAACTTTGGCCACTTTTACAAAGTTTATAAAGAACTAATTTAACCTTATAGTTAAGGTAATTAAAGCGGATAATAAAATATTTACAGTTAAATAAGAAGTTAATTAATAGTACACAGCCTAGGGGATTATAATTAAGCCTTTAGCACCTAACACACAAGTATAGAATAGGGAAGCTAAACACTTAGAGGGTATAATAAAAGACAAAGCCTAGGCAATACAACTTAATACTAACCTACTATAGGAGATATGGCTAGAGATTACCTAGTTAGCTATCTACCTCTATAATTAAATTCCAAACTATGCGAATCACTAGAGAACACTATACGAAGTCTTCTTTATAATAGTGGCCTTCTAGAATAGAGTAGTGTTAGTGTAGAGTACGATATCACATAATACCACCAACCTAATGTAGACTAGTTGCTAATTACGATTCTGCTACTTAAGCAGTTTCTCTATTTAGCTTGTTACAATTAACTTAGTCTCTTATTTCTAATTGCTACTCTACTTATCCCTTATAGTTATGAGCCTGGCCTACACTTAATTTAACTATAGTTTACACTCTACCTACTTACTATACACACGCTTTCTATAATAGAGATTAACTTAATAAGCTCTAGTTTGCCATAATGAGCAACAAAGAGGACAAGCTAATTATTAAAAAGACAATTATCTATAACAAGCCAAGCGATTAGTCGAAGTGGATCTTTTTGCGAAAGAGAACCGCTAAGGCATACAAGATCTAGGACTATTATAACTCAGATTTGACAGTAGATACTGTTAAGAAAATCTACAATAAGAAACCTAAGGAGCGACTACTACGCTTATTTAAAAAGGACAACACACCTAATAAAGCTTTAAGCATTGTCTAGGGCAATAATAATATTAAACTAGACAAACTCACAAAATCTAAACAAGAGGACTACACCTTCTAGCATGGGTTCTACGCAATAAAGCTGGCAGTCTAGCAGAAGAAGGAGAACGCTCTTAACAACCTAATATGGGAGATTGTAAGGACAATCGCTAGCAGGCATATCCTAGTTATTAAGGATACTAAAACACCCTAGAAATAACTCATGCAACTTAAGAAGATATTCTATATATTAGTAGCAGAACGTAAGTATGAGTTGCTCGAGCAGTACGACAAGATTAAGAAGGTTCCATAATAATAAAAGATGGATACTTAGTATAAGAGCTATATTACTATCCTTCGCGACATAATTAAACTAAAACTACCTAAAGTCTAGGACTATTAAGCACAGCAGGGCTTTCTTTAAGCAATTAGGGGAATTAATAAGTCCTTTATCACGCACGAAATTCAGAAGATTACGCGAGCCAAGATAAACAGAACCCTATATATAGATCCTGTTGCACTAGTAGAGAACTATTAATAGTTCTAACGCACCTTAAACCCTATAGCGTTAGCACTTAGAACATACGCCGTTTTAGGACACCCTAGTCTAAACACTAATAGCAACACCCAGAAACGTATAGTCACGTGCATTTGCAGGAAACAGCACTTATTTAAGTAGTGCTTCTATATAGTGCCTTCTCTCCAACCTGCTAAATAGAGGCCCAACCCAGTTGTCTTAGCCAAGTTTAACAGAGTTAAGAAACTAGGCAAAGGCAACCCTTTAAGCGCAGCTCTATTTAGAGCTAAGAAGAAAGCTAGTGAAAAGGCAGCTGTTGCCAATAAGAATAATTTCTTAATAGACACTAGTTACCCTCTATTAAATGCTTAAAACTTAATAGGAGCAGTTATGCACTAGCAAGATAGCTAGAACACAGCTTAGGTTGTTACTCTACTTAGTACAGCTACTATTTAATAGCCTCCACCGCTATTAATTAATAAGTGGATACTAGATCCTGGCTCTAATCTATATGTCACAAACCATCAGCCAAAGACTTAGGAGAAGATTCGAGATGGACACCCAGATAATATCCTACTAGCTGGCACGCAAGCCCTGCAGATATATAAGTGGGAAAATGTTAAGCTATTTATTAATACTCTAACTAGCGAATGTTAAGTAACTATAATATAGGTAGCACTTATTCCCACGTTCTTTACATTAGTAGTGTCACTTTTACGCTGTTAATTAGTTGGTATTAAGTTTAACTTAGGACGTAGCTATCTCTATCTAAGGAGCGCTTTAATGGATATATTCTGCACACTTAATAAGTAGGGTGGCTATTAGGTTATAGACTCTAATAAGGCAACACGTCTAAACGTATTAGAGTTATACACATTCGCGATTTAATTAAAGTTAGCTAAGCCAAGCTATATAGAGCGCAAGCCTCTATAAGTCACTCCTATAGAAGCTTATTAGATGCTAGCTTATACAGAATAACGCGCGGTTAAACACCTAGAGTAGGCAGTAAATAGTATTAAGCTTATTACTAGCCCCTAAGCTCTATAATAGAGGGGATGTGAAAAGTGCATTAACTCTAAGCTTTCTAAGATTATTAGTTAACGCCCTTAACGCAAGTCTATAACACGCCCCTTTAAATATATTAGCATTAACCTTATATAACTTAGGAAGACAGGTAAAGCTTACTATAATAGGGACAAGTGGCTCTTACACGCTATGTGTTAATATAGCAGATACTATTTAGGGAAGACTCTTTATAATAAGAAGAAGGAGACTCTAACGCGCTTAGTTTAATAGATACTAACGCTTATACAGACTTAGTTTAACGCGATTATTATATATATTCGCTGTGACAATAAAAAGGGTTATGCTAATCTCTAGAAGGTCTTTTAAGACCTGGGTATTATAGCTAAGCGACGTGCTGTTAGTGTAGAAGAGATAACTAGCCTGCCTAAAAAGGCTAGTAACCTTATTATTACTGCGGTAAGAGCTTTGCGGATTAAAGCAAATTTGCCTAAGGAACTAGCTAACAAGTTATGCCTAATAGCTATTTATATCCTTAATCGATTACCAATAGAGATTTTTAACTAAAAGACGCCCTACGAATATATACGCAAGGTAAAGCTGTCTCTTACACACATAGATATTATTAGTGCCAAAGCCCTATTCTATAATACTAAGGTGGCCAAAGGTAACAAGCTCGAGTTAAAGTCAATTACTAGATAGCTAGTTAGATACAAAGGAACGAATATCTTCTATATATAGGTTCCTGGGGCTAACAGTGTTATTCAAACACGTGATGTTATCTTTGTACGAGACTAACGCTACTCGGCTCTACAACTTAAGCCTATAACAGAGAAGATATAACGCGTAGTCAGAGTTCTTAATATTAATTTATTAGACGAGGAGGAAGATCCTATTATCAAGCAGATCCATCGTAATATAACACATCGTCAACATATAGTTAAGGATAATATTAAGAATTAAAAAGAAGAGGCTACTAGGCTAGATAATGCCGAAGAGCAGATTTAATAGGAGGCCTATAAAGGATTACTTACACCCTAAGAGATACTAGTATCTAGCACTTATAATTATTCTTAACTAAAAGGCTAGAGAGAGATTGCTTTTGGAGATACTGCGCTAAACCGCCATTAGAATAACGCTCTAAGACGGACAAACCCTAATATTGCTGCAGACAATATCGTTCTAGGGTCCCGTTGTTAGGGAGGTAGTAGAGAAGACAATACGCCTAGAGACTATTTTAGTATGCACGCTTTTCTATACTAGCAAATATTTGCTATGGCAATCATGCAACTGCCCCCAAATAAAGAGTTAAAGGTTCACTATAATTAACTGCTACTGCCACCAAAGAACTAGGCTAAGGTTAAATCCCGCCCTAATGCTAATAAGTAGTTCGCTACTACGAACAAAAAGATTAAGGAGCAGCTTTATAAAGGTGTATTTAAGAAGGTAAAAAATAACGTAAAAAAGCACCCAGATACTAAGACCCTACTGCTAATGTGGGTTTTTACGTACAAGTTCGATACTAATAGCTACTTAACTAGCTACAAAGCTTAACTAGTTGTGAGAGGAAATTTGCAGACAACTTAAAATAATACCTACGCAGCCACCCTTGCGGCTCGAACGCTCCGCTTCCTTATCGCTATTATGTGCGCCTTTAGACTCCTTGCCTACTAGTATAACATTAAGAATGCTTTCCTTAACGCGTACCTAGCCTAACTCTGTTACGTCTGGACTCTAGATGGGTTCTAAGACAGACTAGGCAATATAATGCGACTACGCCGAGCACTATATGGGCTTAAGGATGCCCTAGCGCTGTGGCACAAACACCTAAAGAAGACCCTTGTTAATATAGGCTTTACTTAAGTTAAGGGTATCCCTTACCTATTTACTAATAGCAAGCTAATACTATTCTATTACGTAGATAATATTGTTATCCTTTTCCGCAAAGGCAATTAATAATATTATTAATAGTTTTAACGCAAGTTCACGAAACAATATAAGACATAAAGCTTAGGAGAACTATGCTAGTTTCTAAAGATACGTATTATTAGAGACTATGCGAAAGGCAAGGTCTAAATAATTTAAGACTCCTATATTGTAAAAGTCTGCCATGACTACAATCTCCTTTAGGGCAGCCGACACCCTAAGGTTCCTCTGCGCGAGTCTTATCTCCTCCTAAGTATAGATAAACCTAACGCGGAGCGCACCCGCCTATATTAGATCCTAGTTAGATGCCTTGGCTTTATCTTATATTTCACCTGGCCTAATGTAGCAAAAGCGCACTTAATACTTGCCCGCCATCTAAACAATCTAAGCTAAAAGCATCTTATTACTGTTAAGTCTGTGTGGCAATACTTATACAACTTCCAATTCTGGGCAATTAGAGCAATAATAGCACGCTCTGAGAACGCCAACTATATTAGTTAAATTAACAATAAGGAAGCTAAGGAGTTGTTATTCTTTGGTGCCTCTAATACCGTGTTTGCTAATAATCCTAATACTACTCAAAGCTTATTCGCCTATATGTTTAAGCTCTACAGTATAGTCATTAATTAGAAGGCAAAAATCATAAGATCTGTTACCAAATCAACTACTAAGGCCGAACTGTTTGCCCTATTAACTGCTGGCACTAAGTTATCCTAGTGGATAAACACCTTTAAAGCTATTAGGTTTAATCCAAAGGTTCGACCTACGTTATACTATAATAACCAGCAAACAGTCTCTATTGCTAACAAGAACAAAGAAAAGCTTAACACAAAGCTTAGACATATTAAAGTACATTAGATATGGATCCGCGAGCAAGTTAAAGCCGGGAATATTAACGTTACCTAGATAGAAACTGCTAATATGCCCGCTAATAGATTGACAAAGTCTCTCTCTAATAGTAGCAAGCACAAGCGATTCTTGCAGCAATTAGGAATAACTAATATCCGCTAACAAGTTATTAGTTTAGAGGATAAGTTTGTCACATCTGTTATTACCTAATAGAGTTCTTTCTAGGAAGGTGCCCTAGAGGCCCTCTATTCACTCATTTTGCTTTATTATACTTTACAGCACTCCGCTACCTTTGTACTATAGGAGGTGTGTTAGTGTAGAGTATAATATTACATAATACCACCAACCTAATGTAGACTAGTTGCTAATCACGATTCTGCTACTTAAGCAGTTTCTCTATTTAGCTTGCTACAATCAACTTAGTCTCTTATTTCTAATTGCTACCCTACTTATCCCTTATATTATAGAGCGTATAAGATTTGTAAAGTGTTAAAAGTTATAAACACTAAAGATTAAATAATTAAAGACCTCTACTCTAACTTAAATTACTAAGATTACTAACGATAAATAACTAGATAGTAGACATATTACTGTCCTCTTAGCGAGCTTTAATACTATTGCAGCCTTCTACTACTTAGACCTAAACATATACCTACTATATAACTCTATAATTCTTAATTCTAGCACAACCTGCTATATCTTTAATAATATTAATCGCTTTGTCTTATAGCGACTACTATTGCCAGGAGACTTTATATGGGCGGAATTATTATAAGTATAGATAAGGGGATATAGAAGTGTCTATCATTATATTAAGAGTAAGGAGGGAAATTGCTTAGTAAGGTTAGATAATATTGCCTACTATTCTGGTCTACTTTGCAACCTAGTGTCCTTCTAATTACTCTAAAGGCAAGGCCTCTAGTAGGATACTAAGTTAGACCCAACAATAATTAGGAGACGAGACAATACAATCCTGGCCAAACTCTAAGAAATCTACAATTAATAGGTACTAGAGTTTATACCAATATTAAAATTAACTTGTACCATAATTAATAGTATGTACGCTACACACAAATTTACCTCGCGTATCGCACGACAAGCGCAAAAGGTAAACGCCATTATATGGCACAAACGACTAGGCCACCCAGGCCCTTAGGCACTAGAGCACACAGTAAATCACAGTAAAGGGGTATGTATTAAAGGGTTAACTATAGTCTAATGCGACGCTTGCGGCAGATTAAAGCTCAGGCGACAAATTAGACGTTAGGCTAGACAAATTAATAATGGCCTAGGAGAGAGAGTCGCTATAGACTTTTACAACTTCGAAGATAAGAGCTTAACTAGCGAAAAGAGTATAATGCTTATCTCTAATCGTTTCTTAGGCATAGCTTAGGACTTCTACTTTAAAGATAATTAACTAGCATAAATAATTATTAAGCTGCTAAAGAAATTTGTACTATTTATAAAAGTATAGTTTAAGGTAACTATAAAAGTTATTAAATCTAATGATAAGATTTTCTTAGTTAAACAAGACGTTTATAGGTAGCGTGTTAATAAAGGGGTTGTTATTAAGCCTTTAGCACTCGATACCCAAGCTTAAAATAGAGGGGCTAAACGCTTAGGGGGTGTAATTAAGGAAAAGAGCCGTGCAATGCGACTTAACGCCAACCTCCCCTAGACACTATGGCTAGAGATTACACAAGCGGCTGTATACCTGTATAATCGAACGCTAAACTATAGTAATTAATGGCAATTACTACACAAAGTATTTTTTACAATAGTTGCCTACTAAAACGGCATTATTACCTAACTAAAGAAACTAAACTAGGCTTACCTTAGAGCCTATAGCTATAAAGCTTTTGCCTTAACTAATAATATAAAACGCAGCAAGAGCAAGCTCTAAAGGCTTGACCTAAAGGCATGGGTTGGTTACCTAGTACGCTATTAATTAACAAATATCTAGAGAGTATAAATACCTCCACTTAATAAAGTTATTAGCACACGCAACGTTATATTTAATAAAAATTAAGTGTTCTTAGGTAAATAAGAAGACCTGTTAGATAACCTTATGCATAACACTACTAAAGAGATTGCTATATAGACCCAAATAGTGTAGCTACTACCCTTACTACTAAAATATAAAAATACGGAGTCTTTCTATAAGGATAAGTCGATTATTAACTCTTACAAGGAGGATAAGGGTGCTCTAGGGTACTATTAAGGGAGGAAGATTAATTACACCTACCTAACACCACTAGAGACACCTCTACCTGTCGCACTACTTGCCTAATTAATAGTGAGTTTCGAATAGGACCAAATTAAAAAAATACCCATAGGAACACCACAGCCAGATTAACGCGCTGTGCTATAGGCAGCCGCCTTTCTTACAGGTACACTTATAGGAAGTAGAGGCAAATATAAGGGAAAGCTACTTAATAAAGCTTAATTTAATTGTATACTTATAGTAGGCAAGAAACCCTATTAAAGTTAACTACTAGAACCTCTATTATGCAGAACCTAGATAGATAATTATCTATTATTTAAAATGTGGAAGGATGCTAAGCAATCCTATCTATAAAGTTATAAAGAAATGAGGTCTTAGAGCGAGGTGCCCGCAGCCTTAGTGCGATCACGTGGTTACTAGATTCTTAACTATATGTAGGTATATACCTATAAACTTAATAAATATTACAGACTATAGAAGTGCAAGGCAAGGCTAGTAGTGCGCGGAGATTAATAACGCTATCTTACTACACAGGATACCTATGCCGCAACACTCGTAAGTAGATTATTTCGCCTACTTATGTTAATAGCGGCTTAGTTTAACCTAGAGCTAAGCTAGTACGACGTTACTAACGCCTTCGTCCACGCGAACCTAAACAGAGAAATCTATATGCGGATGCCCTAAGGTTATACCTAAAGAGGCACCATTCTATAGTTGCACAAGGCACTGTATGGCTTACGCATCTTACTACTACTATAGTAGAGAGAATTTACTAGTGCGCTTAAGGATCTTAGTTTTACTATAGTCCTACACGAATCTTGTTATATAATTAAAGATAGCATTATTATCTTCTTCTATATAGACAACCTTATTGTCGCATACTTAAAAGATTAAAAGCACGCTACTAATATAGTGATGAAAAAGATAGGTATAAAGTTTACCCTAACTAGTGGTAACGATCTATAGTAGTTCCTAGGCATTAAAGTTGTTAGAGACTATGCTAATAGGCAACTCTAGTTATTATAGAGGTCCTATGTGGACAAGATTAGTTGTCTAATTAACTAACGCGACCTTAAACATAATACCCTAATGTTAGCAGTTAAACTGTTACCTTAAGAAGGACTTGCCACAATGGCAAAGATTAATTAGTACTAGCGGAAGGTGGGATTAATTCTCTACGCTGTAGTAATCACGCGCCTAGACATAGCTTTTGTAAGCTTCTAATTATCGCGCTTCCTTTTAAACCCTAGCGACGACTATTACAACGCTGCTGATCGCGTATTGCTATACCTATTATCCACCCAATTACTAGGGCTACGATTTGGAGGAGCAGACACTTATAAGGTTGCGAGCGACGCGTTGTTTGCAGACAACACTCTTAATAAAAAGAGCTTATAGGGGTATATTATTAAATTGTTTAGTGGACTTGTCGCCTAGAAGGCAAATAAATAAGACACTATTATTACTTTAATAACTAAAGCTAAGTTGCTAGCACTTTTATAAGTTGCAAAAGAGGCACTGTTTATAGCTTAGTTAATTAATAAACTTAAGATTAAACTGTCGCTATTAACAATTACTATTAATTGCGACAACTAATAAACTATTCGACTTGTTACTAAGGAAATTGCCAAATTGTAAACTAAGCTTAGGCATGTTAATATATATAATTATTAGCTTTAATAAGAAGTAGTATGTGGAGCTATTAAAGTCTAGTACTAGCAATTAGAAGAAATGGTAGCAGATAGTCTTACAAAAGCTCTGCCAGCTGCTATATAGACTAAGTTCTTGAATTAACTAGGACTTAAAGACGTTAGAAGAAGGATTACTAACCAAGAGGCCGACCTTAACAAGTTAGAAGATAGGATAGAAGCTTTTAAACTATAAGTAATAGTATAACTGTGCAAGAGATAGTTTAGCTTGGCCCTCTAAGGATCCAAGCTAAGGGGGTGTGTTAGATATTAGGTTACTAGAAATCACTATAATTTCACTGTGAAATCTAGTCGTCACGTGCGTTCGATTATATGGTCTCCTTATAACGATAGTTAGTGTAACTTACAGTGATTTCACTGTGAGATCACTGTAAAATACACAAAGAAGACTGGCGTACTACTATTACACTACTCCGCACTATTACTAGTGCGTCTTAGCGCTAGATAGATATTGCGTACGATAGCTAAGCTTCTCCGATAGAGATTACTCGACAATTAATTCATCATTAAATCCATCACTTTTATCTCATCTCATTAAAGATACTTACGTATCTAACAATAATATTAAATAGAGAAGTAGTAGTAGGCGTAGGCTCTAAGGCCTTATTAACTATATTAGATAACTAGTTATTATAAAATGATAAAGGGGAAGAATACCTAGGACTGAGAGGGCTAATAGTAGCCTATATTATATTAATAGTAGAGGTAAAATAGGAGGCTATTATATCTACTAAGGATAATATAAGCTTACTCTTTTTATTTATAAAGTAACCCTTTACTCTATAGAGAGGAGGGCTAACCTACTCTTAAAATAGTATACTTATAGTATTATTAGCTAAGGAGGAGGATTTATAAGCTTAACTATATAGTACTATAGTTTTTATAATATAACTAGTTTATATAGACTTTATAGCCTCCTTACTATAAATAGCTCGTACCTAGTTATCTTAGAAGTATATATTATTACTATAATTAATATAAGGAGGTGTAAAAGAGGTAATATGCTATTATTAAAGAAGAAAGTAGAAATACTAATAAGATAATAATAATAAGGTAAAGTATAATATAAAAACCTTAATATATTATTACATATATAATTAGGCTAATAAGCTAATAGTAGAATATATAATTAGACTAGGTATTAACTATAATAAGTCTAGTTTAGTAGTAAGTTAAAGTATATATAAAGTAGGGTATATAAGGTAAAACTTACTATTAAGATAAGTCTCTACCTATAACCTTAATAGGAAAAACTAGTAAGTATAAAAGTCTTACTACTATAGGCCTAAGTATAGGTAAAATATAGTCTAACTTTAATCTATTAGGAAACCTAATACTACTACCTATAGGAATAGGTCTACTAATAGAGCTAATATAGTACTATTACTTTTATATTTAGATTTATAAAATTCTCCTATTACTAATAGCTAGTATTATTTATATTAAATAAGTAATATATAATTATAAGACTATTAAATCCTATACTCTAACTACTCTAGATATAGAGATTTATAAGATTCTACTACTTGTTAATATAATAATACTATATACTACCCTATCTAAATAAGTGTCCTCTAAAGACCTATACATTTATATAGATATTTATAAAGTTATACTAAAAGTCCTATAGGAATATACTACTAGTAAGCTTTATACTAGTGTCAAATATACGGGTATTCTTGATGAGTTGAGATGGAAAAGTGGTGGGTTGATTGATTGATTGTGTGTGTTCTGTCGGAGAAGCTCGGCTACCTCGAGAAGTAACTATCTAGTACTAAGCCGCACTAGTACTATTTAGACTAGTACAGGGGCAGTGTAAAACAGTAGTGCGCCAGCCTCCTTAGTGTATTTCACAGTGAAATCACTGTGATTTACACTAATTACCACTGTAAGGGGCCATATGATCGTACACACCTACCCACTGGATTTCACAGTGACTGTCTATCTGACACACCCCCTCAGCTTGGAACCATCTCAAGCTGGACCCAATTCTTCGCAGCCGTACTATAACTCATAGTCCAAAAGCTTCCATCCTGTCTTCCAATTCGTCAAGGTCGACCTCTTGGTCGGTGATCCTACCCCTGACGTCTTCAAGTCCGAGTTGATTTACGAACTTAGTCCATTTGCCAGCTGGCAGAGCCTTTGTAAGGCCATCTGCTGCTATTTCTTCTGATTGTTGGTACTGGATTTTGATAGCTCCACGTACTACTTCTTGTCGAAGCCAATGATTGTGTATGTCAACGTGCCTAAGCTTTGTTTGTAACTTGGCAATTTCTTCGGTAACAAGTCGGATAGTTTGTTGATTGTCGCAATTAATGGTGATTGTTAAGGATGAGAGTTTGATCTTGAGTTCAGCAATCAACCAAGCTATAAAGAGTGCCTCCTTTGCAACCTGTAAGAGTGCCAGCAACTCAGCTTCAGTTGTCGAAGTGGTGACAGTGTCTTGTTTGTTTGCCTTCCAGGCGACAAGTCCACCAAACAGCTTAATAATGTATCCTTGCGAGCTCTTTCTGTTGAGGGTATTGTCTGCAAACGACGCGTCGCTAGCAACCTTGTAGGTGTCTGCATCTCCAAAGCGTAGCCCTAGTGATTGGGTGGAGGATAAGTATAGCAGTACACGGTCGGCGGCTTTGTGATGGTCGTCGCTGGGATTTGATAGGAAGCGCGATAATTGGGAGCTTGCGAAAGCGATATCAGGGCGCGTGGTTACTGCAGCGTACAGGATTGATCCTATCTTTCGCTAGTATCAGTTAATCTCTGCCTTTGTGGCGAGTCCTTCTCGAGGTAGCAGTTCGACTGCTGACATTGGGGTTTCGTGTTTGAGGTCGCGTCGGTCGATAAGGCGACTGATCTTGTCCACATAGGACGCCTGTGATAGCCAGAGTTGCCTACTTGCACGGTCTCTGACGATTTCAATCCCTAGAAACCACTGAAGATCGTTACCTCCAGTAAGGGTGAACTTTGTACTTATCTTTTTTATTACTGCGTCAGCAGCGTGTTTCTGATCCCTTGAGTAGGCGACGATAAGGTTGTCTACATAGAAGAATATAATGATGCTGTCTTTGATCATACAGTAAGGCTCATGAGGGACTGCGGCAAAACCGAGATCCTTGAGAGCACTGGTAAATTCTCTCTGCCACAGCAGTGGTGAGATTCGAAGACCATATAGTGCCTTATGCAACTGTAGGATAGTGCCGGGTCGGGTATAACCTCGGGGCATTCTCATGTAGAGTTCTCTGTCCAGTTTCGCATGGACGAAAGCGTTGGTGACGTCGTACTGGCTGAGCTCTAGGTCATACCGAGCTGCCATAGCCATGAGTAGGCGAAATGATCGTCCTGCGAGGGTTGCGGCGTAGGTGTCTTGAGTAGTAAGGTGGCGTTGTTGATCTCCACGTACTACCAACCTAGCCTTGCACTTCTGAAATTGATGATGTTTGTCGAGTTTGTATGTATACACCCACATGCAGTCGAGGATTTGGTGGCCGCGTGATCGCACTGGGGCAACGGGCACCTCACTCCAAGACCTCATCTCTTTGTGGCTTTATAGGTGTACTCGCTCAGCATCCTTCCACATATTGAATAGCGGGTGGTCTTCTAACCGTGTTCCGCAAGATGGAGGCTCTGGCAATTCACTTTAGTAGGGTTTCTTTCCTGCTGCAAGCATGCGATTGAATTGCGCTTTGTTGAGCGGCTTCCCCTTGTATTTGCCTCTGCTACCTGCCTGTGTTCCGGCTAGGAAAGCGGCTGCCTATGGCACAGCACGTTGATCTGGCTGTGTTGATCCTATGGGTACTTGTTCATGTTGATTGTCTTTAAAACTCGCCATTGATTGGGCAAGTAATGTGACAGGCGGAGGTGTCGCCGGTGGTGTTGGGTAGGTGTAATTGATCTTCCTCCCCTGATAGTACCCCGGAGGGTCCTCCTCATCCTCGCGATTGCGTGAGTCAGTGATTGACTTATCCTTATAGAAGGATTCAGTGTTTTCTTGTTCGGGTGGTGGAGGTGGCAACTCCACTAATTGGGTCCATGCAGCAATCTCTTCAGTAGTACTGTGCATAAGGTTGTCCAACAGATCTTCTGTTTTGCCTGAGAACACCTTATCTTCGTTAAAGATGACGTCGCGTGTGCTGATAACTTTGTTGAGTGGTGGGATCTATACCCTCCAGATGTTTGATGATCGGTAGCCCACTAGGTATCCAACCCATGCCTTTGGGTCTAACCTTTAGAGCTTGCTCTTGCCGCGTTTTGTATTGTTGGTCAAGGCGAAGGCTTTACAGCCATAGGCCCTAAGGTGAGCCTGGTTTGGTTTCTTTGGTTGAGTGACAATGCCGTTTTGGTAAGCAACTGTCGTAAAGAATACTTCGTGTGGTGATCGCCATTGGTTGGCGTAGTTTGGAGTTCGATTGTATAGGTATACGGCCGCTCGTGTGATTTCTGGCCATAGGTTGAAGGGAAGGTTGGCGTCAAGTCGCATTGCACGACCCTTCTCCTTAATTACACCCCCTAAGCGTTCAGCTCCTCCATTTTGAGCTTGGGTGTCAGGTGCTGAAGGCTCAATAACAATACCTTCACTGATGCACCACCTGTGAACGTCTTGTTTGACTGAGAAGATCTTATTGTCGGATTCAATGACTTTGATAGTCACATTGAATTGTACTTTCATGAATTGTACAAATTCCTTCAGCAACTTGATGATTGTTCGTGCTGGTCGGTTGTCTTTGAAATAGAAGTCCCAAGCCATGCCTGAGAATCGATTGGTGATGAGCATCTGGCTTTTCTCGCCGGTAAAGCTCTGATCTTCGTAGTCGTGAAAGTCTATAGCGACTCTCTCACTAGGACTGTTATTGATTTGCCTAGGTTGTTGTCTGATTTGTCGCTTAAGCTTTGATCTGCCGCAAGCGTCGCATTGGACCGTAGTAAGTCCTTTAAGCCGCACCCCCTCACAGTGATTCACAGTGTGTTCTAGTGCCTAGGGACCTGGGTGGCCTAGTCGTTTGTGCCAGGTGATGGCGTCTGCCTTCTGCGCTCGTCGTGCGGTGCGCGTGGTGATTTTGTGTGTGGCATACGTACTATTGTGTATAGTACGATTTTGTTCGGGCATGTATTCTAGTACCCATTGACCGTAGAGTTCTTGAAGTTCGGCTAGGACTGTATTGTCCCTTCTCTTGATTGTTGTTGGATCTGCCTTTGTGTCCCACCAGAGGCCTTGCCTGCGGAGTAATTAGAAAGACACTAGGTTGCATAGCAGATCAGGGCAGTAGGCGATGTTGTCTAGCCTTAGTACCCTATTTCCTTGTACGCTTTTGACGTGTAGATGGACACTCCCATATCCCCTTATCCAAACTTGTGATGATCCCGCCCATATGAAGTCTCCTGGCGACGGTGGTCGCAGCGTGACGAAACGATCGATATTGTTGAAGATATGGCAGGTTGTGCCAGAATCGAGGATCGCGGAGTAACGTAGTGGGTAGGTGTTTGGGTCTAAGTGGTAGGAGGCTGCGATAGCATTAAAGCTCGCTAAGAGGACGGTGATTTGTCTGCTATCTAGTCATTCATCGTCAGTAATCTTAGTGATTCGAGTTGGAGTAGGAGTGCTTAATTGTTTGATTCTTGGTGTCTGTGATCTTGGACGCTTTACGGATCTTACGCTCTCTATAAGCGCAGGGTCATTTTCTATCCTAAACTTCATAAGGGCCTTCATTGCTGGCTTCGGTTAAAACCAATCAGGTGCCTTGTTAGGAAATGCGTAAAAGCAGTCTTGCAGACTATGGCGTTGTTCACAAGCAGGGCACTTGGAGTATGATCCTCTCTGGCCACTAACTGCTGTTGGCTTATCGTCTGTGTTCGCGGACTGCTTGGATTTGGCTTTAGAGCCAGCTTTCTTGGCGCGTGATCTGCCTCGCTTGAGTGATACTGCTTCATCCATAGGATGGGCGTCCCCATCTGCGGTCTGGGTGGGTGCACCACCGTCAGCGAGAGATGGTCCTGCAACAGCAAAGGCGCCCCTTTGTTTACCCTTGATCGGGTGCTGCATCGCCATTTGATCTTGGAAGAGTTTCACCATATCTTTTCTTGAAGTGTTTGGGTCCTTATTCCTATGTTGCATGAAGGTTATAACCCACTGGGATGCGACGTTGGTAACCGCCTTCATAAAATCTTGTTTGACTGAGTCTAGCAACGTAAGTTCTGGCACACTATTGTGCTCTGCTTCTGTTGCTGCATGATCGTACTCAGTGAGCCAGGTGGACCATGATCCAGCTGATCTCATGGGCTTGAGAGCGTCTTGGTATCTGATCCTCGCTCGTTGTAGTTCGTCGTTTTGGTCTACCCCAACCGTGTTTGTGAGGTTGATGATCCATTGTCTGATTGATTGATCTGGGGTGCAGCAATTGGTCTGCAAGTGTGCCGAGGTTGTTGATTGAATGAGGGCAACTATCTTGTCGAGGTTCGCCTTCTGTTGTTCGTACCTTCGGTCGAGTAACTTGAAAGTTTCGAGTTGATCCTTATAGAGGTCGTAATCCTCTCTGTACGCCCTTACGCCAGTCGTCGACAGGTCTGACGGCCTTGTTGGGCGTGCGCGAGGGTTGTCGGTATTCGCGTTGATAAACGCTGGGCTTGGTGCATAGCCAACACTGATGTTCGGTGGGATTGGAATGACTAGTTGGGTCATAGGTTGGATCTCTTGGTCTGGGTCGATGATATCCCAGATCCCTAGAGATTGGGCGCGGGCTTTGATTTGCCTTAGCCATGGTGTATAGTTCGAGTAATCGGATAGGATCACTGTGGGATCTCTGAGCGTCGATAAAGACATAATAATCAGCTTGATTGAGGCAGTGAGACTCTTAATTGTCAAATATACGGGTATTCTTGATGAGTTGAGATGGAAAAGTGGTGGGTTGATTGATTGATTGTGTGTGTTCTGTCGGAGAAGCTCGGCTACCTCGAGAAGTAACTATCTAGTACTAAGCCGCACTAGTACTATTTAGACTAGTACAGGGGCAGTGTAAAACAGTAGTGCGCCAGCCTCCTTAGTGTATTTCACAGTGAAATCACTGTGATTTACACTGATTACCACTGTAAGGGGCCATATGATCGTACACACCTACCCACTGGATTTCACAGTGACTGTCTATCTGACAACTAGGTTTTATATTAGGTAAATTATTTATAGTAAAGGGGTATATAAGTAGCTTATTAGGTTATCTACTAATATTCTACTACTCTATTAAGAGAGTAGGTATATCTAGCTAGGGTTTAGCTTAATTAAAATAAAGCTAATAGGGCGTAATACTTAGATTCTTAGCTAAGTCTAGATCTAATTATATTTTATAACTAAGATCTAAATATACTATTATTTTAGTAAGTTTTATAAAACTCTAGTTAAATTTCTATTATACCTATATACTATAAGACTGCCGCATGGCTGTATGGTCGGTCCTTGGTCACATGACCTCGGCCGGAATAACCTTATGCCTAGCCTCACCCATACACCTTCAGGCCCTCGGTCCTCTATAGTAATGACACACCTCTTTTCTCATAGTCAACCCATATCACTATGAATTACTGTGATCTCCACTATCTTATAGTTATGAGCCTAGCACAACGCTTATTGCGCACCCTCTAAAACTCCTTACTAGTTAGTCCTACTGCCACATTATCGCTCGCACGGACCAGAGTAGAGTTTTTACAATAATAACGCGAAAAGTCATTTGCAAAAACTATAATTATAGTCACTATATAAAACACTATAAGACTCTAAATTACAACAAAAAGCCCACACTAGTGGCTAAACACGCGAAAAGTTATCGCAAACGCGTTATAATGGCAACGCTAAAGGACGAAAAAGTCATACTAAAAGGAATGGACAACTTTAAACTATAGTACACAGTTTTTAAACGTACCGCGCGCACACTACGTGCCCTGAAATACGTCGACCTAGAGACTACAAACCTTGCGGTGCCAGAAGACGTTGAATCTAACTCTAATAAAAACCTTAACATTGCAGTGTGGAAAGAGAAATATAAGCGCAAACAAGAACGCGAGAAATTACTAAGTAAGCTTAAAAGCCACATTATAAGTATAGTAAGGGACAACATACTAATTTCTATGCCTGCCGACTACACTATTATAGAACAAATTAGGTTCCTTTATAAGAACTACTTAAAACTAATAGTTATAAAATAAGAAGAAGCAGACTATTAATACAACAAGGCGAAGAAGTACACGCCTGGTTGCTAGTTAATTAAGGACTGGATAAACAACTTCTAAATTTATCTTAACAAGGCCATTGAACTGAAGGTTCTAGCTATCTAGGGTTTCGCTTTCTAGCTTAATCTTCTTAAGGTCTTTTACGCTATTGATTTAGGGTTTGCAGCGACAATAAACAAGAAAGTCTATAAGGCCTATTTAGTATACGTTAACGTAGAACTTAATCCACTAGCTTTAATAGTCTATACTATACTAGCTATTATTAATCGCGCAGGCGTTATTGTTACACTAGAACAACTTATTACAGTCCCTGCACCACCACTAAGTATACCCGACAAGATATCTGTCGCGGCGCTTATTTAACACTACTGAACGACGCCGTACCTACACAGCTTAAATAAGGGCAATATACGAGGCACCGCCTATGCCGCGCTTAATAGAGCATAGTCTCCTTACTATACAGATATAAGAAATTAGAGCTGTAGCTCAACGCCTTTAAACAATATAGGAGGACTTTAGAATAATAGGAAGCGCACTAACACTAAGATCGCTAGTGGTTTGCAAAAAAAGCCTTGTCCTTATAGCAAAGGCGACGCCCACCTAGGTAACCCATAATAGGGAGCTTATCCATACATCTGTATCTGGCTGCAAGGAATTAGGTTCAAAATTAACCTAGCTTGCGTCAAAGCCATTTAAAGATATAGTAAGGTTACTAAATAGGCTAAGCTGCTTAACAAAATACAAATAAGAGAGAAGGCAAAGCAAGATCGCGTTACACCTATAGGTTATATTAACGCTGGCGACTAAGCCTCTAATAGAGAATACAAATAGGCATATATAACAAAATACCTCGCAATAAGTAATAAGCGACGTCTAACCTTAGTACTCTATTACTCTTGGATCCTTAATTGCGGTTCGGACATATACGTCTATAATAAGTCTAACAAGTTTATATAGATTTGTCCTACAATACTAGGCGAAAGGATTAGTTGTGGAGAAGACTTAGTAGAAATCGCCGCATGGGGTAAATGCGACATCGAAATCTAGACACTAGGTAGACCTATAAGGACTATATTAAGAAATGTTGCCTTATGTCTAGGCTTTATTACCTCACTAGTGTCGCTCTCGAGGCTTAGAGGAAAAGATATCCACTTTAACTTAGGGCGTGAATGCCTGTACACAAAGAATAGCACTAAGAATCCTATCTAGGCAACAGTCAAACCTATAGGCGGTCACTATGTTCTAGTGGACCGACGGTCTCCCCCAGCACTACTAGAGGACCACACCAATAGACCTTTCCTAGCGCTTACTAACAAAAGGAGCTACAAGAAACCCTCTATTACACTACTACCTAACCGCACGTTATCCGGTCTTCACGCACACGTCTTAATGGGCTATGCTAGAGCTAAATTAATAGAGAAACTAAGTCACAATATTGCTGGCATAGCTCCGCTTACATCTCCTCCCCCTAGTACACAAAACTGCGAATAATATAGAGTTAACAAGGCTTTATAGATTATCTTATAGAGATCTAACAAAGAGCACTAACCTACGCGTGCATTTAAAGCTATTGCCATTAATATTATCGCACTTAACGCTAAATCTCTTATAGGCAACTAGTACATCTTTTATAGTTACTATCTTGTCTTTAAGACCCATATAGTGTATAGCATACCCGATCGATCTACAGATGTCCTGAATAGAGTCTTCAAACTCATAGATAGACATATTAAACGCCACTACAACGCCAGCCTAGTGTTCGTACTAATAGACAGAGAGAGAGCTTATAAGTTTTAGAATAACCTTAGTGTAGTTAAGCACTGCAAACAACAAGGCATTACTATACAGCTCTAGTCCCCTAACACTATAGAACAATTAGGCCATATAGAATAGTTAGGAAAGATGCTAATTACTGTGTCTTAATTACTTAGGACTATGTCTAACCTTCCACTTTACCTGTGCGAAGAGATGTACGTCTATGCGGCATATCTACTCAATTAGACTCCTGTTAAATTATTAAACTAGACTACACCGTTTGAGGCTGCACACAGCAAACCGCCCTCTATCGCTTATCTACGCATCTACGGATATAGAGCATACTACCTTCGCAAGAAGATTCCCCAAACAGATAAGCTTTCCCCAAGGGCGCTTATTAGTTACTTAGTAGGCGTAGACTCACGCAATATCTACTATATATAGGTACCAAAAGCTGTATCCCGCGAACACAGAGGCAAGGTCATTCGAACAAGGGATATTACCTTTAATAAAGAACTATTCTTTGGGTCCACTAATAAAGAGAGCCTACTTAGCATTTAGTTAGATTAAGCCATCAACAATATTAAGGTTAAAGAATTAGAAAGTAAGTAGAAAGATTCTAATAAGGAAGTACATAAAGACGCTAAGCTATCTATCCTTCCTACTAAAACCCTACTCGCAGGCGAGAAATTAGGCCAAGCTCATAATGTACACTGTGGCAGAGATGCATACCCTTTACTAGTTTCTATAGTTAATTAGACCTCCGCGCTGCCAACATTAGTAACAGCTACACTGCCAACGCCCTCTTAGTCCTCTGCGTCCCCTACACCTATATTAATGGGACCTCCTACGCAAAGAAAGCGATACAGGACTAATACCTATCTCTAAACTACTAACGTGTTGCCCAAACGCATATAAAATTCTGCTACTAACGCTATTTAGACTTATTGGAACACGTTTGCGTCGGCCTTACTACTAGACAAAGTGCCCTAATTAATCGCACTATTACAGCGAGTCTATAGAGACCAGCTTTCGCCCCTGCCTTAATTTTAGAATAATGTTCTGAAACTCCCTATGTGGTTTAGAGAAGGCTTTATGGCAGCTGCAAAGAAGGAGCTGAATACTATTGCTAGAAAGGAGACATACACTAAGATTCCGCTCTTAGAGCTTCCTCTAAGCACTAAAGTCTTGCTACTTATATGGGTCTTCACATACAAATTTAATTAAGGCTATCTAGCCAAGTTTAAAGCAAGAATTGTTGTGAAAGAAGACTTACAGACTGTTATAGGTAACACCTATGCTGCTACTCTTGCTATACGAATATTCCGCGCTCTTATAGTAATTGCCGTCTACTTTAACATGGACATACATTAATATAACGCTGTTAATGCTTTTACTAACGCCAAACTCCCCAAACCTGTTTACACCTTTTAACCAGAAGGTTTTTGTAATGGCGGGCACTACTAGCAACTTTATCGCGCCCTTTATGGCCTCAAGACGTTACCACTACTCTGGTACGAAGACTTTACAACTACACTTAAGAGCTTTGGTCTATTACTAGTACTTAACGCACCCTGTTAATAGAGAGATAACCGCATTATTGTCTTCTTTTATATGGACAATATTATTACTATAGCCCTTCTAGGTTATTTATCTTTCCTTAACGCCTTTAAACGCAAGCTTGTTAAACAGTATAAAATTACCAACTTGCAAGGCTAAGAGAACTCTACTTTCTGTGGTATTACTACACACAGAGACCGCGACAATAGTCATCTTTGGTTGTTACAACGTGACTATATCCAGAAAATCTACGCCAAATACCTGGCACCTTAAAAGTTGTCCTGGACTAAGGCACCTGCTTCACCTCTACCTTTTAAGGAGCTTGTACCATTAATAGAGTCTAAGAATAAGGACGCATCTTATTGTTACTCCTAGATAGTTAGATCTATTGGCTACGCCGCTAGTGCTACACGTCTAGATATCGCCAAAGCTTATTTAAAATTGGCTAAATTCCTTACTAACCCTGGCCCTAAACACTTATTAGCTGCATATTAGTGCCTCGCATACCTGCATTACTCCCAGGACCTGGCACTATACTACTCTACAGACTACACTACTTTGCATTTCTATTAAAAAGATACTAAAGAGACTAACTTCTATGGCGCAACTAACGCGTCTTACGCTAATTATAAGGCAACCCGTAAGTCCTCACAAGGCTATATCTTCTTCCTATTTGGCAGTCTAATTAACTGGAAAGCAACGCTCTAACGCTGCGTTGTTAAGTTAACTACTAAAGCCGAACTCATCTCACTCTCTATAGGGTACACTAAGTACTACTAGTGGTCTAGGATCTTTAATAATCTCTATCTAGACTTTAAGAAACAACCCTCTATGTACTGTAATAATAAATAGACAATTCGTCTACTAGTTATAGAGTCCCCTTAGCTAAAGACAACCCTTTAACACGTGGATATACACTACTATTAGTTACGGGAATAGGCACTACAAGGAACTATTACTCTCGCTTATATTAAAACTAACTCTTAGCCCGCTAACGGCCTTACAAAACTTCTACCTAAACAAAAGCATTAGAAATAGTTAAAGCTCTTATAACTTAAGCCTATTCCAAAGCAGATTATAGGTAAATAAGTAGAGTCTTTAAGCTCTTACACCTCTGCGACCTTATAGCAGAATATTAGCAGTTTAGGTAACTTATAAATCTTACCCCATTCCTGCGCTTATAGTCTCTAGAATTACTATGTTTTACTGTGTTAATAAGGCCTATAGCTACGCGCTTCTCTAGTCTAATGCTTCTCTATCTCTATATGTTAATAAGGCACATGGCCACGCGCCCCTCTAGTCTAATATTGCCCCTAAGCACTGCTCTGTTCCGGCACCCTACTTTCCCTATATTTTATAGTGACAAGACCTTACACGTGTTGTATTATAGCTCTAGTAAGAAGAATCTTAATATCTAACGCAGAGCACTGTCTATTAAAAAGTTAATAATAGCTAATAACTATCTACACCTAGGTAGATTAGCTACCTATCCTGCGGATTAGTTCCCTTAGTACCTACACACCTAAGGCACAAGTCTAGATATTAGCAAGAAGTTCTGTCTCCTTATACTGGCGCAGCTATATAGAGTGGTTCCGCCCACTTACGCTAGAGTTAATTACACTAGAGTCATTAAGACAGCTTATATTAATAATGAACACAGGCAGACCTTAGCACTAGACTAGGACCTACCTTTTCTTATTTAAGACCAGACTCTCCTGTAAGGTACGCCCTTACTTGCTGGCCTAGCTATATAGAACAGTTACGATTGTTTACGCTAGTACCTAGGCAGACTGCTTTCTTATAGTGATTTTATATTAAAATAGACCTAATCTACTATTATAAGCTATATGCTAAGGACACTTAGAGGCCAACCCACACACAGACGGCTTAGGTGACCTATTAGTCTTACCCTGTTCTGGCGGTTTAGGTAACTAATAAATCTCACCCCGTCCTTGCACTCATAGTCCACAAAATCACTGTGTTTCACACTGTTAATAAGGTATATAGCCACGCGCCCCTCTAGTCTAACACTATGTTAATAAGGCACATAGCTACGCGCCTCTCTAGTCTGACACCTTTTAGCTTACTTACACTATTGTTACAGTATTTTAGGGTAACTTTTATAGCAAGCAGCCTACACAAGAACCTACTAACAGCTCCTTTTTCTTCCCCTTACTAAGGTTAGAAGTTGTTTGTTGCCTGTCGCGCCATTTTAACTTTATCTCTTGTCGCCACGCATACCTGTTTTTAACTTAGGACCTGGCATCTCTTAGATTACTACTATTGGCAATCTAAAGGGGGTGTGTAAGACTGCCGCATGGCTGTATGGTTAGTCCTTGGTCACATGACCTCGGCTGAAATAACCTTATGCCTAGCCTCACCCATACACCTTCAGGCCCTCGGTCCTCTATAGTAATAACACACCTCTTTTCTTATGGTCAACCCATATTACTATGAATTACTGTAATCTCTACTATCTTACATATACTTATCCTATATATAAATATTTTTCTATTCTAGTTAGAGAACCTCCTCTAAATAGAGAAACTACTAAAAAGTAATAGTATATATAAGTAATATTATAATATATTAGTAAAAGCTAGCCTAGACATACTTACTATACTAATTTAAAGTATTTTATATATTCCTATATATTAGAGGTATAGTAGCGTTTATATAATAGAGTTACTCTATTTTCCTTACTAATATTAATTATATACTCTATATATTTTCTTTATACTAGATCTAATTAGATAATATAGCCCTATTAGTTTCTCTATTACTATATATAAGATAAAAAGAGAAATAGTAGGCCTACCTTAAGATACTATAGGCCTTTTATATAATATAAGATATTAGTATAGTTTACTAGATTTCTTACCTAGGTCCTATTCTTTTACTAGATAAATGTGCTAGATTCCTAACTATACTTATAGTTATAGTAGTATATAGTAGCTACTTATATTTTTATAGTATATAACTACTTATAGTTTTTCTACTTATATATTAATAGATTATTACTTTCTTTAATAGGGGCTTATAGCTATAAGAGATCTATATATAAATTACCCTTAGACTCTAATAGTCTACCTTTATAATATTATTTATTAGAGGCTCTATCTACTTTTTTATAAATATCTTAAAATACTTTACCTACCTATAATAAATTATTAGTACTAGGGCTTAGTAATAATAGGTATAGATTATTATACCCTATATATATACTCCTAGTACTTAGTATTAGCATACAATTTACTATATCTACTATAGTATTAACTATATTATATCTAAGTATATTAGATAATATATCTCCTAGTATTATAGGCTCTATTACTAGCTTCTTAGTCTTAGAAAATCTATTATATACCTCTTTACTATTAGAGCATACTTACTAACCCTATAGTAACTTAATTTCCTTATCCTAGACTTATAGATTATTATCTATATCTATAGTTTTAAAGGTAATATTAACTATCTTATTATTTATTATTACCTAGATAGCCTATAAGATTATACTTAGAATTATTATAAACTTAAATAAGCTTTATATTATAATATAGAGTCCAAAGGATAAATATATATAGTTATAATATATATTATATATTATTAATTTAATACTCCTAATAATCTTTTATATATTTACGCCCTTATATAAGCTTATAGCCTAGACTACTTAGGTATTAAAGTATAATTTAGTATAGTATTTAATTAACTACCTTAGGTAGGTTTTATAATAGTAGTTATGTTAATACTCTATTAGTACTAAAGGAACTACCTAAAGCTCTTACCTAGGTATAGCTTATATATACTACTAGTCCTACCTTATATTTTATAAGTAGCCTAATAAATCCTTTAGCTACTATATTTACCTAGGCTTTAATAATATCCTTACTATATCTTACTCTTAGCTTATATAGTACCTACTACTAATACTCCTCTAGGCTATTTTTAGTTCTATCTAGCCTTAGTTAGGTTTATTATAGGAAATATAATGTCTATTTAGTATTTTATAATCTACGTAACTAAATCTTAGGGTACTCTTATTCTTATATTACTCCTCTAAGGGTACTATAAGTCTTTATATCTGAGCTTATATTTTATATCTCTAGGCTAGTTTTAGTTAATACTAAGTAGCTACCCTCTCTCTATCTCTAATACCTTAATCGCGACCTATATATATATTAAGTATATAGTATTAAAGCTACTTTCTATTTTACTTTATTATTATTTATCCTTTTAAACCTCTCTACTAGTTACTATATATCCTTAAAGTAGAAGAAATAGCCTCTTATTTAGCCTACTATAGCTAATAAGAGACTCTATAATAGTACTATAGCCTCTATAATACTAGGATATAATAACCTTTTACTTACTAAGATTATAGACTACTTTATATAATAGGAATACTATATAACTAAGGAAATAGTATAGTATAATATATTATTTATCTCCTAATATATATACTAATATAGTATTAACCTCCTATATAGACTTTAGCATAGCTTTTATATACTATATATTAATAACTACTATAATATAAACCCCCTTACTATCTATATTACTTAGGCTAAATTAATTCTATACTATAAATATCTTATAGAATCTAGCTAGGCTACTCTACTTTAGCTTAGTAATGCTTACCTAGTCCCTTTTATTATACTATAGATAGTATATATTACCTACTTATATTAATAGTACTATCTCTATAATATTAATATAAATTCTAATATAGCTACTACTTCTACTAGGCTTAGTAACCTATTACCTAATTTATAAATAGTAATTCTAAACCTATCCTCTTACTTACTATAACTTATATCTATATATATTATATATCTACCCTTTCTATCTTATAATATCTTTAAACTTATAAACTAGGATCTCTTTCTACTATAAATACCTTCTAAGATTTATTATCTTAATCTTACTATAAATAGTAGAAAGCTCTACTACTTTCTTATTAATATAATACTATTCTATAGTACTTATTAGTTTAGTTTTAGGGAGCTTATAAATATCTAGTATATCCTAACTTTATATACTAGGTTATAATATTAATATAGGAGTATTACTAATCTCTATAATAGTTCTAGTAGTATTTCTTAAGGCCTTATCTATCCTTACCTAGTAGTACTATTAGAATAGAGGACCTACTATTTATATAGATACTTAAGGCTACTTCTCTAGTCTATAATAAGATTAATAGCTAGGATATTATTATAGTATAATAGTACTTTCTAACTAATAAAGCCTTTAATAAAGCTTTTAAGTATAGTATTAGTAGTAAAACTATTATAGCTTATAATCTATATACTATTACTTACTATTTTTATAAAATAATAAATAAACTAGTCCCTTAGGATAATAAGTTTAAGACTTAATACTTCTTCTCCTATATCTATATCTCTCTAACTTTCTTAACCATAATTCCTATATTCTTTTATAATAATTATGATTTTTACTATAGTACTATTATTTATACGTCCTCTACTCTCTATTAACTTAACTAACTATATTACCTATATAATACTTTCTAGTCTTCTACTTCTTTATACTATTTAATATTTACCTTATAAACTATTCTATATCTTTATATCTAACTTTTACCTTATTTTACTTATTATATTTTATTATATTTTATATATCTATTTTATCTCTTTACTTATATTAATATTCTTTCTTAAAAAATTTACCTATCTCTACTATAGTCTATTTCTCTATTAAATTACTTATAATTAACCCTTATTACTTTTATATATCTATTAATCCTCTTTTTATTAGGAAATAGTATTATATATTACTATTCTCTACTATTACCTAGTATTATATAAGTTATTCTGTTAGATAGACAGTTACTAAAATCTAGTGGGTAGGTGTGTACGATTATATGGCCCCTGATAGTGGTAATTAGTGTAAATCACAGTGATTTCACTGTGAAATACACTGAGGAGGCTGGCGCACTACTGTTTTACACTGCCCCTGTACTATTCTAAATAGTACTAGTGCGGCTTAGTACTAGATAGTTACTTCTCGCGGTAGCCGAGCTTCTCTAACAGAACACACACAATTAATTAATTAACCCACTACTTTTCCATCTCAACTCATCAAGAATACCCGTATATTTGACAATTAAGAGTCTCACTGCCTCAATTAAGCTAATTATTATGTCTTTATCGACGCTCAGAGATCCCACAGTAATCCTATCCAATTACTTGAACTATACACCATAGCTAAGGCAAATTAAAGCCCGCGCCCAATCTCTAGGGATCTGGGATATCATCGACCCAGACTAAGAGATCCAACCTATGACCTAACTAGTCATTCCAATCCCACTAAACATCAGTATTGGCTATGCACCAAGCCCAGCGTTTATTAACGCAAATACTAACAACCCTCGCGCACGCCTAATAAGGCTGTCAGACCTGTTAATAACTAGCGTAAGGGCGTACAGAGAGGATTACGACCTCTATAAGGATTAACTCAAAACTTTCAAGTTACTCGACCGAAGGTACAAACAACAGAAGGCGAATCTTGATAAGATAGTTGCCCTTATTTAATTAACAACCTCGGCACACTTGTAGACTAATTGCTGCACCCCAGATTAATTAATTAGACAATAGATTATTAACCTTACAAACACAGTTAGGGTAGACCAAAACGACGAACTATAACAAGCGAGGATTAGATACTAAGACGCTCTTAAGCCCATGAGATTAGCTGAATCATGGTCCACCTGGCTTACTAAGTACAATCATGCAGCAATAGAAGTAGAGCACAATAGTGTGCCAGAACTTACGTTGCTAGACTTAGTCAAACAAGATTTTATAAAGGCGGTTACTAACGTCGCATCCTAGTAGGTTATAACCTTTATGCAATATAGGAATAAGGACCTAAACACTTTAAGAAAAGATATAGTGAAACTCTTCTGAGATTAAATAGCGATGTAGCACCTAATTAAGGGTAAATAAAGGGGCGCCTTTGCTGTTATAGGACTATTTCTCGCTAATAGTAGTGCACCCACCCAGACTGCAGATGAGGACGCCCATCCTGTGGATAAAGCAGTATTACTTAAGCGAGGCAGATCACGCGCTAAGAAAGCTGGCTCTAAAGCCAAATCCAAGCAGTCCGCGAACACAGACAATGAGCCAACAGCAGTTAGTGGCCAGAAAGGATCATACCCCAAGTGCCCTGCTTGTGAACAACGCTATAGTCTATAAGACTGCTTTTACGCATTTCCTAACAAGGCACCTAATTGGTTTTAACTAAAGCTAGCAATAAAGGCCCTTATAAAGTTTAGAATGGAAAATAACCCTACGCTTATAGAGAGCGTAAGATCTGTAAAGCGTCTAAGATTATAGACACTAAGAATTAAACAATTAAGCACTTCTACTCCAACTTGAATTACTAAGATTACTAACAATAAATGACTAGATAGTAGACAAATTACCGTCCTCTTAGCGAGCTTTAATGCTATTGCAGCCTCCTACTACTTAGACCTAAACACCTACCCACTACGTTACTTTGCAATCCTCGATTCTGGCACAACCTGTTATATCTTTAATAATATCGATTGTTTCGTCACGCTGCGACCACTGTCGCTAGGAGACTTTATATGGGCGGGATTATTACAAGTTTAGATAAGAGAATATGAAAGTGTCTATCTACACGTTAAAAGCGTACAAAGAAATAGGGTACTAAGGCTAGACAATATTGCCTACTGCCCTAATCTGCTATGCAACCTAGTGTCTTTCCAATTACTCTGTAGGCAAGGCCTCTGGTGGGACACAAAGGCAGATCCAACAATAATTAAGAGAAGTGACAATATAGTCCTAGCCAAACTTTAAGAACTCTATAGTTAATAGGTACTAGAATACATACCCGAACAAAATCGTACTATATATAATAGTATGTATGCCACACACAAAATTACTACGCGAACCGTATAACGAGCGCAGAAGGCAGACGCTATTACCTGGCATAAACGACTAGGCTACCTAGGTCCCTAGGCACTAGAACACACTGTGAATCACTATAAGGGGGTGCGGCTTAAAGGACTTACTATGGTCCAATGCGACGCTTGCGGCAGATTAAAGCTTAAGCGACAAATTAGACGACAACCTAGGCAAATCAATGACAGTCCTAGTGAGAGAGTCGCTATAGACTTTCACGACTACGAAGATCAGAGCTTTACTAGCGAGAAAAGCCAGATGCTTATTACTAATCGATTCTTAGGTATGGCTTGGGACTTCTATTTTAAAGATAACTAACTAGTATAAATAATTATTAAGTTGCTAAAGGAATTTGTATAATTTATAAAAGTACAATTTAATGTGACTATTAAAGTTATTGAATCTAATAATGAGATCTTCTTAGTTAAACAAGACGTTTACAGGTGGTGCATTAGTGAAGGTATTGTTATTAAGCCTTTAGCACCTAACACCTAAGCTTAAAATAAAGGAGCTAAACGCTTAGGGGGTGTAATTAAGAAGAAGGGTTGTGCAATGCGACTTGACGCCAACCTTCCCTTTAACCTATGGCTAGAAATTACACAAGCGGCTGTATACCTATACAATTAAACTCCAAACTACGCTAACTAATGGCGATTACTACACGAAGTATTCTTTATAACAGTTGCTTACCAAAACAGCATTATTACTTAACTAAAGAAACTAAACCAGGCTTACCTTAGGGCCTATGGCTATAAAGCCTTCGCCTTGACTAATAATATAAAACGCGGCAAGAGCAAGCTCTAAAGGTTAGACCCAAAGGCATGGGTTGGATACCTAGTGGGCTACTAATTATTAAACATCTAGAGGGTATAAATCCCACTACTTAATAAAGTTATTAGCACACGCGACGTTATCTTTAACAAAGATAAGGTATTCTTAGGCAAAATAGAAGATCTGTTGGATAACCTTATGCACAGTACTACTGAAGAGATTGCTATATGGACCTAATTAGTGGAGTTGCCACCTCCACCACCTAAACAAGAAAACACTAAATCCTTCTATAAGGATGAGTTAATTACTAACTCACGCAATCGCGAGGATGAGGAGGACTCTCTGGGGTACTATCAGGGGAGGAAGATTAATTACACCTACCCAACACCACCGACAACACCTCCGCCTGTCGCATTACTTGCCTAATTAATGGCGAGTTTTAAAGACAATCAACATGAACAAGTACCCATAGAATTAACACAGCCAGATCAACGTGCTGTGCTATGGGCAGCCGCTTTCCTAGCCGGAACACAGGCAGGTAGCAGAGGCAAATACAAGGGGAAGCCGCTCAACAAAGCGCAATTCAATCGCATGCTTGCAGCAGGAAAGAAACCCTACTAAAGTGAATTGCTAGAGCCTCCATCTTGCGGAATACAGTTAGAAGACCACCCGCTATTTAATATATAGAAGGATGCTAAGCAAGTACACCTACAAAGCCACAAAGAGATAAGGTCTTAGAGTGAGGTGCCTGTTGCCCTAGTGCGATCACGCGGCCACTAAATCCTTAACTATATGTGGGTGTATACATACAAACTCGACAAACATTATCGATTTCAGAAGTGCAAGACTAGGTTGGTAGTACGTGGAGATTAACAACGCCACCTTACTACTTAAGACACCTACGCCGCAACCCTCGCAGGACGATCATTTCGCCTACTCATGGCTATGGCAGCTCGGTATAACCTAGAGCTTAGCCAGTACGACGTTACCAACGCTTTCGTCCATGCGAAACTAGACAGAGAACTCTACATAAGAATGCCCCGAGGTTATACCCGACCCAGCACTATCCTACAGTTGCATAAGGCACTGTATAGTCTTTGAATCTCACTACTACTGTGGCAGAGAGAATTTACTAGTGCTCTTAAGGATCTTGGTTTTACTGCAGTCCCTTATGAGCCTTGCTATATAATCAAAGACAGCATTATTATATTCTTCTACGTTGACGACCTCATCGTCGCCTACTTAAAGGATTAGAAACACGCTGCTAATGCAGTGATAAAAAAGATAAGTATAAAGTTTACCCTTACTGGAGGTAACAATCTTTAGTGGTTTCTAGGAATTAAAATTATTAGAGACTGTGCAAACAGACAACTCTAGCTATCCCAGGCGTCCTATGTGAACAAGATTAGTCGCCTTATCGACCAACGCGACCTTAAACACGATACCCCAATGTTAGCAGTCAAACTGCTACCTTAAGAAGGACTTGCCACGAAGGCTAAGATTAACTAATACTAGCGAAAGATAGGATCAATCCTGTACGCTGCAGTAACCACGCGCCCTAATATCGCTTTCGTAAGCTCCTAATTATCGCGCTTCCTATTAAATCCTAGCAACAACCATCACAAAGCCGCCAACCGTGTACTGCTATACTTATCCTCCACCCAATTACTAGGGCTACGCTTTAGAGGTGCAGACACCTACAAGGTTGCTAGCGACGCATCGTTTGCAGACAATACCCTTAATAGAAAGAGCTCGCAAGGATACATTATTAAGCTGTTTGGTGGACTTGTCGCCTGGAAGGCAAATAAGCAAGACACAGTTACCACCTTAATAACTAAAGCTGAGTTGCTGGCACTCTTACAAGTCGCAAAGGAGGCACTATTTATAGCTTGGTTGCTCGCTAAACTTAAGATTAAACTCTCACCTTTAATAATTACTATTAATTGCGACAATTAACAAACTATTCGACTTGTTACTAAAGAAATTGCCAAGTTACAAATAAAGCTTAGGCACGTTAATATACACAATTATTGGCTTCGATAAGAAGTAGTACGTAGAGCTATTAAAATTCAGTACCAATAATTAGAAGAAATAGCAGCAGATGGCCTTATAAAGGCTCTGCTAGCTGGCAAATGGACTAAGTTCGTAAATTAACTCGGACTTGAAGACGTTAGGGGTAGGATCACCAACCAAGAGGTCGACCTTGACGAATTGGAAGACAGGATGGAAGCTTTTGGACTATGAGTTATAGTACGGCTGCGAAGAATTGGGTCCAGCTTGAGATGGTTCCAAGCTGAGGGGGTGTGTCAGATAGACAGTTACTAAAATCTAGTGGGTAGGTGTGTACGATTATATGGCCCCTTATAGTGGTAATTAGTGTAAATTATAGTGATTTTACTGTGAAATACACTAAGGAGGCTGGCGCACTACTGTTTTACACTGCCCCTGTACTATTCTAAATAGTACTAGTGCGGCTTAGTACTAGATAGTTACTTCTCGCGGTAGCCGAGCTTCTCCGACAGAACACACACAATCAATTAATTAACTCACCACTTTTCCATCTCAACTTATTAAGAATACCCGTATATTTGACATACTCTTAGGAAATACTACTATATATATTATAACCTTATATTTCCTAATATTCTAAACCTTACGCCTAGTTTTTATAGTATAATATACCCTCTAAAATATATTATTAATCTCTTAAATTTAAACCTTAACGTCTTCTAATAGGCCTCTATTATATACTAAAAAAATATTACTTATAGCTTTTAATAATACTACTAGAGATAGTAGCTTTTATTACTACCTTAATATTTAATACCTAAATATTATATTTTTATATTCTAAATATAATATTCCTTATTTTCTCTACTTTTAGCTATCCTTCCCTTATAAATCCTATATTATTAGAATTCTTACTACTATAACTATATATAATATCCTACTATTATTATATATAGCTAGTTCCTCTCTACTACTAAGATCTCTATTAGTACTAGACTTATCTCTTTCTTTTTATAGCTTTCTCTTCTTCCCTTATTTTTGATAGTACTATAGCTATTTATCTTACCCTTTAATTATTTCTATTCTATCTTTATACTCTACTACCTTCTTTTTAGTATTAACTCTACTTCTCTTATTATATTAATATTTCTAGGAATATTTATCTTACTACTAACTTTAGTATTCTTTATACCTATATTATACTAGCCCTAGTATTATATAAGATCTATTTATCCTTCCTTATTTATCCTTCCTTATTTATAACTATTTAATACCTTTTTCTATTATATATACTATAATTTTTATATTGTCTTCTACTTTATTATATTATCTATAAACTCCTTTAGTAGATCTATAATATAATACTTTTTCTTCTTTTTACTAAGGTTCCTAATTTACTATATATATATATATACTAGTATTATACTATACTTATATTATATAAGGTATTTTATATATATAGTATATCTCTCTATATACTTTTTATTTATTATAAAATCTAGGTTTTCTATACTAGCTTTCTACTACCCTAGTAGTTAATACTTACTTAATAGTATTCTATCTAGTTTATAAGCTTAGTTCTATAGTCCTTCCTATATAGTTATAGTATATACCTATACTTTCTATTATTTCCCTATTATTACTTATATTTTATATTAGAATAATTAATAAGCTAGGGTCCCTATTAGTAGTAGTAGGGGGTTCCTTATTAGCGTGCGCTAATACGCATTTAGCTCCTAGCTCGATAGGGGCCTGAGTGTTATCTTCGGCTCTGGCATTTTGACTTATCTGATTGAAACTAGGGTGGCGCCAACGGGATATCACGTGGTTAAACTAGTGCATTCAAGACAAGATATCAATGCTTATTGGCCACAGGCGAAGATAGCAGTTTCTTATTGAGAAAGGACGCCAAAGGTAGCACAGGTACCTCCTATTTATACATTCTCGCCTGACAGGCCTCCACTTTTTGCACTTTATTTCCGTGGTTTATTGCGAAGCAGCCGTTCTATGACCATGCCTAGGGCAAGAGCACAGCGCGAAGCCTCGCAGACCCGGGCGTCAGCGGCGAGGAGCATGATAGTCTGGCGTATGTGCTGCGGAAGGTGAAGAAGATCTGGCTGAACGCGCGAGTGTGCTAGTCAAGGGGTCGCGATGAGAGCGCGTGGTGTATGGACGTGATTCAGCCGCTGGTAAAGCTCGTAATGAGGCTGAAAGGGGATGATAAGTTATGGCTTCAGAGCGTGTAGGTAGCCGTCCACCTCCTTGGCGGGGCTTCATGCTGATCACTGAGCAGACAATCCCAAGCCATTGCCGCCGAATTCCTATCCTCCGTGCCCGACGCCTCTGCCAAACCGCGTCTCCTCGACCGCAAAGCCGACTTCACTGTCTCCTTCTCTCACATACCATCTCCCGGCTTCGAAGACCTATACAGTTGCCTGAGGGCTGCAGACAACCACGTTGTAAGCCACATGGCCGACGCCTTCACGAAGACAACCGCACTCTTTTCCTGCGTCGAGGTCAAGCCCGCCACCGGCGATCGCACAGAAGCCGAGTACCAACTTAGCATATGGATGGCAGCGAGCCTGGGGAAGAAGATGCAGCTCGCGCGGCGCGTGGGACAGGTAGAAAAGAGCAGCCTGGTGGAGCCCTGCTTCACCATTGTCAGACACGAGACGTACGTTTACTTCGCATACATGACAGTGGAAGAGAGGGATGCGGTACATATATTGGAACCAGAGTCTGGGTGTTTAGGCCTATGCGAGACGAGGGGTGTAAGTGGCATCTTTCGGCGCTAAGGCTTTGGCAGAATGTGATTAGGTATGGGAGGGATGCTGGGATTGAGGGTTTCTGGGGTGGCTTTATGGGGTTGGTGTTGCAGAGACTTGCTGGAGATCATTGATCAATAATATTGTGCTGTTAATGTTTCTATGTCGCAGCATTCAAATGTTGGCATATGCATCTGAGTTTCATTATTCGTCAAAGACTATCGGAGGTCAAAGACTATCGGCATGTGTCTGGCAACATGACACCATTTTTCCCAGTCCCTTCGTCCAGGCAAAACAGCCGCCGCGCGCTTATGTTGCTGCACGATTCAACAGCCTTCGCGGTCGCCCAGGCCGTTGTGAAGGCCTCGACACCAACTATGTACCAGAAGGCCTGCGCAAAGCTATCAACTTTCATATCAGCTGTCTTAATACATGCTACTAGCCCACTAAAACCACTTCAGGTCTTGTTAATCTGCTCGTCCAGAATCTCCCCAAGACAAGTGCCCTGAGAGACCCACTCCCCGTACGTGCGACGACACTCAATAGAGTGGGCATGGCCCCCACGACATCGAGCTGTGGCTGGCAAAACGGGGGTCCTGCGTAGAGTTAGTAGGGTGAAAACACGACAATAGGACAACAATAGACTTGCTCGAGGATGGCGAAAATAAGATCGAGATCAATCGTCTTGCCACAGGCTTGTTCGATGCTCTTGAGGTCGATCTGGTAGACTGGGCCGTCATAGCCCTCAAAATCATCGACGTCGGTTGTTGAACCATCAGGAAGGACGTAGATCCTCGCCAAAGAGGTCCTCAGGCTCTTCGTCCTCGTCAGAAGATAACTCGCCAAACGCTGAGATATCCTTGATCTTCGTCTCATCATTCTCAACCCAGGAGACGTAGACAGTGTATTGCGTGTCGCGAGCCATTGGCTGTAGAAGGTCAAGAGCTGTGTGGGTTGGAGACGAGAGTTGGCTGTCGAGCGGCGACGGCGTGAAGGGTAACGAGGTCACAAATCGAGTTCGGAGAAGGAGCTATAGCGGCGCGAAGGCAGAGGGCCGGTTCGAGGCAGGAAAGAGGACAGAGCGAGAAGGCGAGACTAGTAGGCTAGGTGGAAGGCGAGGCCGGGAAAGGTTGTGTAAAGTCTGAGGGATGGCCGAAGCATGAGGTTGCTGACTGCGTCGCCCAAATCGCCAGGCTGTCCAGAGCTCTGCTTCAACAGCTGCGAACTGTAGCCCGCCCGCAAAAGTCTTCGTGGTTGAACATTAATGTTTAGCGTATACGCCAGACTTGAGGTTCAGGCGTGCAGTTCTGCGGGGAGATCTCTGGTCGTCAGGTAGGGAGAAAAAGGTTTTAGTGAAAGAGCAAAACATACAAGCTGGATGGCATATAGGGCGGGAGCTGAGCCATTATTAAGCCCCATAACTAACACTCCGCGTCTTGACTCTATTAAATAGATGAGCACGCGAGGCTGAAATGTAAACTCTGACCCTACCTCTGACGGCGCCACTGTACTTATTCCCGCCCTAATTGTTGGTCCGTTACCCTTTACCCTGCTCTTCTTAAACGCCGGCAGCGCGTTCTTAATGTTCTCTAGCCTATCCCTAACTATATAGTTAAGTATGTTCCTAAGTATCCCCCTCGCCTTTATAATCTTATCCTCTCCTCTTAGCGAGAACTTAAATATTATCTCTATATAATATCCTTCCTTATTATGCTAATATGCCTATATCTACGCCGCGTAGAGATTATAGGTGAACGAGTAGTATGCTATATTAATAATAGGTAGTTACTTGTAGCGGTTGTAGCTAAAAGGCGAAAGTCGAGGCAACACTTGTTGTATTGAATATGAGTAGTATCTAGGATATATACTAATAGGCAATCTAGGCAGTAGTAAACAAGTATAGGCAGTAATGAACTAGTACAGGCAATAGTAGATCTGTAGGCAGCAACTCCAAACTTACCCACTACTGTTACACACCCCCTTATCCTATAGTTGTCTAGCAATATAAGGATGACTTTTCCTGCATATTTGCTATGTATTAAAGTTAAGAGCGTAGATCTGTAAGGTGTAGCTGGCTTACAAACTTGGCATGCTTCTAGCGGGATAGCATCTTAGTTATCCTATTAGCAGGTATTCTATTAGTAGGTCGCCATTAGACGTTAAGTTGTCCTTGCTCTACTTCCTAGCAAATCTAACTCTGGTGTATATTAACGTGCTTAAGCTTTATTGCCAGCTTATCTTGCTCCTTTGTAACAATTCTAACAGTCTACTAGTTATTATACTAAATAGTTAGAGTTGTATTTAGTGTTAAGGATAGGCTGCGGTATAAGCGAAGCCATTCCTCCATCTCTAAGCCTGTAAGAGAGAGCGCAAGTAGCTCTGCCTTAGTAGTAGATTTGGTAATTGTGCGCTATAGGGTAGACTTCTAGTCAATAGTTATCCTAAACAGTTAGAAAACGTAGCCTTAGGAGCTGCGGCAAGTTTCCACATTGTTAGCGAAAGCTGCATTAGATGCTCTAAAGAAGATAGGGTTGTGATAGTCCTCTTCTGTAGTTACAAACTCCTAAATCCCTTCTTTAGCTATATAAGCTTCTAGTGCATAGTACTAAGTCTCTAGGATGTGTTGCCACACTTTGCGAATAGACTCTATATGAGCTTGTCTAGGGTTAGTAAGATATAAAGCGTGTATTATATAAGCGCGTGCTAGATCTGGGCAAGTAAACTATGTAAGGAACGCGAGATAACTAACAAGCTCCTAGTAAAGCTTTGTCCGGGCTGCGTTAGGTTCCTCTATAGATGGCTTGAGATAGTTAACCATTATTAGTACCTTGGCGCGGCGGCTGGCGGTTGTTATGCCATAGTTTGTGGTTATCTTATTAATATAGGCATTCTGGAGCAGCCAAAGTTTGTGGGCAGCGATGTCTTATTCGACGCGTATGCCCAAGAACCACTTAAGTGGACTAAGTCGCTTTAGTTAATAGTACTCGCTAAGCTTCTGCTTAAACTACTAGTGCAGCTTAGCGTTGCAAGGGTAATAAGCTATAACAATATTATTAATATAGACAAATAGGATAAGCCATTTGTTAGTGTATACACATAGGAAACCTAGTATAGGCTTTATCCCTAGTGACTATAGCGTCCTGCGGAGCTCCTTGTACTATAGTAGTAGTGACTCTTTCAACCTATAGAGAGCGCGGAGTATCTAGAGTAGTTCTCTATCTGCTTAAAATCTGTCTGGCATTTGCGCGTAGAGTAGACAATTAAGTCTAGCATTAAGAAAAGCTATTAGTACGTCGTACTAAACTAGCGCTAGTCCAAAATAATTAGCAATAGCGGTAATTGCTCTAAATGTGCGTGCTGCTAGTGTGGCAGCGTAGGTGTCTCCATACGGCTGCTCGAGGTCACCTCAAAGCACTAGACGTGCCTTGAACTATAAAAGAAAGCTGTCTTCGTCAAATTTGTACATAAAAACCCACATTAGTGGTAACACTTTAGCGTTAGCACTTTCTACTATTTTTGTAGTCCTTGCAAAGCATCCTTTGCTCTATATGCTGCGGTATTCTTCTTAACTAGCTTGTTAAAACTTAGCTCTATACAAATAAGTCTCTAGGTCTTTCCAGGTCCTTAGTGGAGGCGGAACCTGTAACTAATAAATCTTAATAACAGGCTGCAGTTTTAGCGCTATTAAAAAGGCGTGTAGGTAGTTATTAATGCGTATTCTATAGGAAATCGCGTGCGTCTGGTATCTGGTTGCATCTATGAGATCTTTAGCGCGCTGCCGCTGTCAGCGTGAACCTATAAGTATGTTTAACTTATTAATTTCGAGGTTTCTACGCCTTAGCGCGTTGTTGTTATAGTGATTAGGCATATAGCTAGGGATTTGGGTGGCAGAGAGCTCTTTTAGTGTTAACTCTAGGTCTTGCTCTATTAGGAGAACTTTGACTAGATTATTGTTGTTCTAATGCCTAGTCACGTGAGGTGAAGGTGAACCTCTAGACGTAGGCGTAAGTAGCCCACCTCCTAAAAATAAGTCCTCTACATCCTTGTTAACTCTGTTAACCTTGTTAACCTTAGCTTTAGTAGCTCTATTCTTACCCCCTACCTGCTGCTCGCTGGCGGGAGCTATAGCTGCAGGTACTATAAGTCGGGTGGGGTAGTTTCCGACACCGGGTAGTTTCCGACAGCCCCGCAATCGCGCTCCCCCACCATGCACGCTAACCAAAAAATAATTCTTACAACCTCAATTCTTTATCAATTTCAATTTTTCCTTTTGCATCGTTTTCTCTGACTTTGAATAGCTAGTTACACAGAAGGAGATGTCCAGAACGCACTTGCAGACCTCAAATCTAGGGTCGCTTTACCCGTTTTTCTCGCCTGACGCACGGGCTCACCTGGCGCACGGTTTTTGCCGAACATCGTCAAATGCTTTTGAAGCTACTGAGCCTCACACAAATCTCTATATCGTCTAATTTTGAACAGTAGTAGGCAATCAAGTATGGCGAAAAAGTCTACTTGATTATCTAATCACGATATCTTGTAGGGAGGTTGATATGCCGCCCCCGACGATTTGTCGCCTGCGGGGCCTCAATGACCTCAACAACCAATTGCTCGCTGCCACGAACCTCCTGAGGGACAATAGACTGCTGCTTCCTTGCTTTTCTAGCCTGTTTAGCAAATTAGATGTCCTTTTGAAGCTGCGCAGCAGCAAGCCGAGCCTGTCTATTGTCCTCCTTTTCCTGCTGCTTCTGCGCTTGCTCTTGAAGCCGGATCTCCTTTGCAGTAGCCTTCATACGACGCCTCTCCTCTAAAGCTCGTTGCTTCTCAGCTTTCTCAATTGCCTTGCGCTGACTATCCTCCTCTTTTTAGAGCCTCTCTGCCTCTGCTGCCTCTGCCTTTTGAGTTTCACGCTCACGCGCTAGCTGCACCTTTGGGCTCTAAAAGATAGCACCACTATCCTAAACTAGAGGCTGCTCAAGCTGGAGCGCTTTGCCTCTCTTCCAACGCTTCTTCTCGTTGACTAGCGCTTTTTTAAGGCCTTAAACCTTAAGTTTCAACATTATATTTTGAGTAGAGAGCGAGTAAATTATTTATAAGAGCAGCTTAGCCTTAGAGTTATATACGTCGTCAACAACTGCTTATAGAATCTTAGTAACCTTCCTCCAATTATCAGCTGTAAGGACAGACCTCGAGCTCTCGCTGGATAATGGTCTCTCAGCCTCAGTGTGGCTAAATCGTTCCAAGATAACCTCTGGCTTGAAGGGGTGAAGGCCACACGATTTGAAGCTAGAGAGGATATTCTTTGCAGTAAAAGCTTTCTCCCACGCAGTCCAGAACATGCGAAAGAAGTCTCGCTTAGTAAGTGCAGAGAAGGCTTGAGATTCCTCCATAAATCGTGCTACCTCGTACGAGTAGGCTTGTGAGAGTGGCCTGAACAGAGTGACGTCAAGCGGCTGCAGCGTATGAGTACTATGAGGAGGATAGACTGCTAGGAGGATCTTGTTGTCGTCGCAGTACTTAATAAACTTTATATTAATATGGGAGCCATGGCCATTAAGGATAAGCAGTCGATACTGTCGCGGTCGAACCTTTGATTTAGTCTCTTAATTAAAGATAGTCTTTAACCATTAAAGCCTAAGGTTATTGTTCGTCCATCCGCTAGGAGAGGAAGCAAAGAAGGCTGTGTGTATTGTAGGATTAAAATCCTGCAGCTATAAGTCTTAAATATTGCCTAAGACAGCCTGGTAGATAAGGCCTGGGGATAGAGACGATCTATTAGCGCATATGCAAGCAATTGTTGTAATCCATTTACGATTGCCGTCCTGAATCATTTGCCTAGTTCCCCCCTCCTTATACCTCTGTCGAGAGAACACCCGCTTCATCTTTGATAGTACGCCGATGAGGAAGCCCTTCTCGTCCATATTGTAGGTGTGCTGTGGCTCAATCTCGTACTGCTCGATCTTACGCTTCAAGAGCTCGAAATAGAGTGCGTACTTGAAGGCAGAATCAGCTCTCTTCCTATCCTTGTCCATGCCATTCGTCCATTTTGATACTAGGTCGAGATGGTGACGCTTGATGAACTGATCCGGCCAAGAGCTTCCCGCTTATTTGCCGCTTATTTCAGTAGCAAAGTTGCGTAGCATGTTTCTCGTAGGCGGTAGCCCTCGCTGGCAGAGCTCGTCAACGTATTGTACCAGCTCTAGCTCCTGACGGTCGTTGAGAAGTCGTTGATTCTCATATTGGGCTGCACGGGAGCCCTGTACACCGCGCCACCTTCGCGATAGCGTAGATCGTTCAACACCATACTTTTTTGCTGTCTGCGCGATATTAACTTTTCCTCCAAGCTCCAAGGATTTCAAAGATGCCAGCGCCTGCTCAATCGGGTCCATATTGGTGGAGCTACATCTATTTCAATTGTGGGGATTTTTGGAAAAGTGTGCGTCAGGTGAGCCCGTGCGTCAAGCGAGAAAAACGGGTAGCCACTACTGCTACTTAATATAGGGTACTACGCAACACTCTTTGCGGCCGCTTTAATAGTGCCTAACCCCACCTACATACCCACAACAGTGCACAGCGGCTTTTAGTTATTTAAGAAGAGCATCTAGAGCGCTGAATTCTCTATTAAGAAGCCCTTAGTTACGCGCCAACCTATGCGCAAGTGCGAGCCATCGCAACGGCCATTCTTAAGCGAGAGGGTGACCACAAGAACCTAGGGAAGGAGTGGACTAGTCAATTTATAAGACGCCGCCTAGCCATTAAGTCAAAGTTAGGCCACCAGACTAGCTGGGAACGCATAAATGCGGCCACTCCTGAAAGTATTAGGCAAATATTCGACCTGTACAAGACCGTGACCTGGATTCCCCCCCAACACAGGTACAACGCCGACAAGGGCGGTATTATAAAGGGCCAGGGAGTTAATAGGCTTGTTATAGGCTCCTCGCAAGAGAACCCTAATGCTATACTAGTTAAGATAATAAATGCCTATACTTAGACCTCTGTAGTAGAGTGTATCTCTACGCTCGGCGTCGTTCTTAAACCTTTAGTTATCTTTAAGGCTAAGAGCATCTAGGAGCAGTGGTTTAAGAAGAAGTTTTTAACTTAACATCCTCGCTAGCATGTTACCTTCTCGCAAAATAGGTAGACAAGTAATAATATTGCTGTCGAGTGGCTAGAGAAGGTGTTCTTGCCCTAGACTAAGCCTAACAATCCATCCAAGACACGGTTGCTTATTGTTAACAGCTATAGTAGTCATACCTTAGACAAATTTATGACTGCATGTTACATAAATAATGTCCACTTGCTCTTTATCCCTGCCCATACTTCACATATACTCTAGCCTTTAGATCTTAGTTATTTCTCTAGCCTAAAGGTGGCGTATTAGCGCTTTATTAGCAAGTATAGGGCTAAGACAGATGCAACGAAGCTTAGGAAGGCTAAGTTTCTTAAATTTTATGCAGAAGCGCGTAAAATCGGCCTTTAAGAGCAGTGTGTCCAATCTAGGTAGAAAGCAATAGGGCTGTACCCTAAGAACGTAAGGAAGCCCTTGGGTTCTCGCTAGGTGGTGGTGCGCGAACGGCCGTCAACACCACCCTCTTCTACCAAGAATATCAGGACGCCAAAACGTGGCAGCGATGTTGTAAAGCTATTTTCTAAAAAGAGCTTCTCACTAACTACACAACAATATGTTCGGCTTACCGCCAAGGCATTTAACCGTACCTCAATAGAGGTCACCACGAAAAATTATAAGATTGCTTCCTTGCGTGAGCAGGTTAATTAAGCAAATCCGCCAAAACGCCGCAAAGTTGCAATTAATCCAAACAAACGCTTCGCAAGTCTTGCAGAAGTTCTCCTACAGGCTAATTAGGTGCCCTCTTAACGTGTTCGCAAAGTGAGAAACGCATCGCAGAAGGTCATTATTGTAGAGGAGGAAAGTAGCTCAAAAGAGGAAGCGGAGCAGCTATTAGTTCGACGTTCGGCGCGAGAACGACGACGAACACAACAATATCTTAATCGTGATTTAAGCATAGATAAAGAAAGCGATTAAATACTTCGAATACAATTTTTTTATATTTTTACAAATCTATTTAATAAAGTTGTAAGCATATTCGCAACCCAAGTGGTGGCAGCGGCGAAATTTTGCGGGGTGTCGGAAACTACCCGGTGTCGGAAACTACCCCACCCGACTTACGACTCTGCCTAAGTGTTATAAGCTCTATAATGGCAATATTGTCAGATTTAGCTTCTTCTAGAAAGGCAAGCAGCTCTATAACTTCTTTAATTACTAACTTAGCTGCGTAGCCATCTAGTCCCTTATAGAACCGCGTTGGCTTAAAAATGACGTCTCTTGCTTAAATTACTCTATTCTTTGTTAGCAGCCAGATCCTAAAGATATTTGTTAAATTATAGCCTACAAGTTAGCTAATAAGTACTCTAGACTCGAGCTTGTTACCTCTTTTAACTAATGGGTTCCGGACGTACACTTGGCAGCCTATAGGGCGCAGGTGGTTTACCTTTGGCTTTAATCCCTATACAATCTCATATGGAGTCTTCTAACCTAGCGCTTCGGTTGGTGTACGATTTATGTATGCTGCTGTCTTGAGCAGCTTGTTTAATAATAATTTTGGCAGATTTCCTTTAAGTCTTATGGCTCGAGCTTAAATAATAATAATCTTGCCTACTTTCTTAGTAAGACTGTTCTGCTTGTCTGCGTATTCTGCCCACAGCTTATATTGGATACCTAGCTCAGCGCAGAGCTCCTCTAATACGTTTAGTGTAACTCTATACCCTTAATTGTTGTTAGTCTTAATTACGGTAACGTCGCTATTAAAGATACGCTGTATCTTACAAATCTTGCGGATAAGCCAGCAGCTCAGAAATGCCTTCGTACGGTGTGGAAAGCAATCCACTTCATGCCACTTGCTGTACTAGTCCACTATGTAACCTGCAACTCTATTACTATTAAGACAAGAGTCTGCTTCTTAAGGCAGTAGCTAGATAAAGTCTATAGCGACGCGATAGAACTTCCTTTGTGCGAAGTCCTTCTGCTATCTTCTAGAGACTTGCTTTAAGAGCTTTAATTCGACACATACGCCACAGAAGTTGCTATCTCTACCTTCTATTTATAAGCCTTCTATATAGTTAGCCAGCTTCTTAATCGCCTTCTTGCTAGAGTGACCCCAGGTGCTGTGGGCTATCCTATAGTTAATTATACAATTAGGTTAAGGGTCCTTTAAAAGTTAGTAAGTAGTGCTAAAGGATAACAATAAGCGGGTTTCTAGGCGGCGGCTAGTATTAGCGTCGACTAGCTAGTGTCTATCTTAGTACTCTAGGTATGCAACTACGGATTTTCTACTAACCTTGTATAGAAGGTCTTGTCCTAAGTTAAAGTGAATCTGACTTAAGCGACAGCGTGCTAAGCCTATAAGGCTTATTAAGAAGCCTTTAACTAAAGCAACGTGCGTTAGGACTATAGCTAATAGGCTCTTAGGTGTCTTCACTATTAGTTTTATACTGCCCTATATAGTGATTTTAATACGTCCTGTTCCTACTCCTATAAAGTTGTTAGCACTAGCCTTATACTCTCTTATCTATCCAGGCTAAGACTTAGTATTAACAATGTAGGTGTTTAAACTAGGATTAAGTATAAATTAGTTGCTTAATAAGTCATAGCTGCTAATATTATTAAGTGTAGATAGAGCTACTAGCTCCTTAGCGGGTTTAACGCTATCGTTAAACGACAGCTTCTTATCGCGCTTGCCGCGCTTATTAACTATAACGGCATTAGATTCTATATATCGCGCGGTGTAGGTAGATAAGTTTAAGGGAGGCTTTCTATTGTCGATAGTAACTGCAGACTCAAAGCTTAATTAAGTTGCCTTCTAGTCTTTTATAGCCTTCTCTACCCTTATCTTTAAGCTTAGATCTTTAGTAAAAGCTATTACTACCTTCTTACTACCCTCCTTGTTATTATATTCTTAGGGTTAGAAAGGAGCATCTGGATTTATTACCTAGTACTTAGACTAAGAGTGTTTATTACTACAAAGGCATACACCACTCTATAAAGGTTTGCTTTATAGTGTTTTTATTAGCTTAGCTATCTCTAGCTTTGCCATATATGCACTAAAGCCCGTACTAATTAGGCGTGTGCGCTTTAAGTACGCTAAGAACTTAGCGACGTAGTCCTCCACTAATAGGACTGTTTCACTAAGCCTCTTCTTCTAGATTAGGTCTCGCAGACCTGCTGTTCTATATTCTAGGTTAAGTACCTTGCAGGCAACTAGGAAGTCTTCCTACGCACAAGAATCCTCTATCTCTGCCAGCCTAATAGCCTTGCACTAGTTAGTAACCTTAACCTAACATCGAAGCCACTCTTTAACCTTCCTACCCTTTAGTAGTATCTAGAGATCCTTATACTTTATTATTAAATTGCGGCAATGTGTCGCATCTAATAGTGCAAGATGTTTCTTAAGGGTTGTAAGTCGTTCGTGCGGCGTACTCTTGTCCTTAATTAGGTATATATAGTGTGCTGCTATTGTCTTACTAATCTTAGAGTTAAATTCTGCTAGAGCCTTCAGCTAACGCTTATACTCTAGATCCTTCTTTTCCTATCTCTCGTACGCCCAACAGTAATTAGCTCGCTGCTTAGTATTTAGGCTGGCGTACATAGTAGCCGTGCTGTTGTAGTCGCTAAGCTAAGGCTCCATTAGCTCCTTAAGCTGCGGTAGCTTGTCTACTGCAACATCTAGATTAACGTATTTCTAGAGTTAGTTCTTTTGCGCTATATCCTTGCAGATAAACAGCTATTTGTGCTAATCTTCTAATTAACTAAGGACAATTGTCACTTAAGTAATGGCTGGATCTGACTTGGTTATTATCGTGCTCGCAGGGTTGCTCCTATAGTAAGACTATAGTGTCCTTAGTAGGGTAATTGCTTAGGTAAGTGAGGCCCTGTCGTAATCCGGGCTTATAACTGTAGCGGTTGTAGCTAAAAGGCGAAAGTTAAGGCAACACTTATTATATTAAATATAAGTAGTACCTAGGATATATACTAATAGGCAATTTAGGTAGTAGTAAACAAGTGTAGGCAGCAATAAACTAGTATAGGCAACAGTAGATCTGTAGGCAGCAACTCTAAACTTACCCACTACCATTATATTACTAATCTAGGTATATAAGGCTATTAAAGTTATAGAGGTAGTTTATAATAATGGCACTATTATAGGCGGCTTAGTTGTGCGCGTATAAAGTATTTTTGCTTAAGTTAGGCGTCTTCTATTATGGGGTTATGTGGGCGGGCAGGCATATAAGGCATATGAGGACAACAAGCTGTATTGCTATCTGTAGAAAAGAGTGTGTGGAGTGAGGAGTCTACTAAGGAAGAAAGGAGAGGGCAAGAGCTTTATCTTGAGGATAGTGGTCTGTGCACCTGGATGGAACCTTCTACACACACCACCTCTAACGTAAGTTATGTGGCTACACACCCCCCCAGCTGCGGTGTACCTACACCAAAGCTAATGCTCTGTACTATACTAGAATAGGCAGTAAACAATAGAATCTGAAGTAGAGTTCTCCTTAAGCTTCTTCTATAGATATCCTTTAACGTCTTGCATGCCAAGTTGCCTTATAAAGTTGATGTGCTTTTAACGCACAAGGCTCTTAGTAAATCTATTGGCTGGCATCTGATTAGTAGCCTTCTACTAGACTAATATACGTCCTTCTGCCTGTTCTTGTCTTAGCCAATGCTAGTGAGTGTTAACGTGGCGTAGTTTTGTGAATAGCTTGTTCTCATCCTTAGTAATAATTCCTACTATCTGTAGGTTATCGCAGTAAATAGTTGGCGTAATGTCTAGGTTGAATTTAATGTGTTTAAATAGTTAATTCTACGCTTAAAGCTCGCTAGCAGCTGTTAACAAAGCTAGAAGCTCTGCCTTAGTAGTCAACTTAGTGACTAAGCGCTATCGTGTCGCTTTTTAGTTAATAGGCATACTATAGAGCATGAAAAGGTATCCTTGTAAGCTCCGCCTAGTCTCTAGGTCGTCTGCGAAAGCTGCATCTAATGCTCTATAGAATAGTGGTTCTGCACCCCCTAAGCTTAAACTTAGGTAGATGGTTTAACTGCCACCAGACTTACTGTTCGCATAGTCTATATAAGCTCCTATAGCGAGTCTCTTCGTGCTAATTAGGTACTTCCATACGTAGTATACCGCACTAATATGTTTCTGGCCTAGGTTCTGTAGGTAACAAGATAGCTCTAAGTAAACTTAGGCGACATCTAGTCGTGTGTACGTTGCTATGTAGGCTAGCGATTCGACAAGCTCTTAATAGAGTTTCGTGCGTTAATTATCTGGCTCCTCTATACTTAGGCCTAGATGTCCGTCTGCCAGCGGCACTGCTAGGTATTTTGTGCTTCCTTAAGCAATATTGTACTTCTTTGCCACCTTGTTAATAAAGCTGTTTTAGAGTAGCTAGATCTTCTTTTACTTTCTGTCTTGAATAACGCGTATGCCTAGGAACCACTTTAACTCTCCTAGGTATTGTGTGTTATAGGTTGTTCTTAGCTGTCTGTTAAATAGACGGTATACGTCTTAATTACTGCGGGATACAGCTACCACTATATTATTAATAAAGAAGAAGACGATAAGCTGGTTACTGCTATATAGACAGGGCACTCTAGGCACCTATCTTGGTCCTATCTTCTTAAGCGTTATAGTAAGATGCTTGTACCATAGTTGCGGCGCGTCACAGAGTCTATATAGAGCGCGCTTAAGCTCTAGCAGTTTTCTAAGTTCTTTATCGTATCCTTCTGGACAGCGTACGTAGGTAGGTCGATCGAGCTCCGCATTAAGAAAGGCATTGAGTACATCGTACTAGTATAGATCTAGGTCGAAGGCTGCTGCCAGGGCGATAAGGCATTAAAAGATCTTCGCAGCTAGTGTAGCTGCGTATGTGTTGCCCCAGTCTTGCTGCAGATCTCCTTAGACAACTAGTCGAGCTTTAAATTTGTAGAGGTATCTATCTTTGTTAAACTTATATAAGAATACCTATATAAGTAGTAGCACCTTAGTATTTGCTTACTTAGCAAGCTCTATAGCTCTTCTAAAGCATCTACAGTTAATAACACTATTAATCTCAACTCTGCTTGCCTTCTTAAACTCAGCACTAAATAGGTGACAATCTAGATCCTTCTACCTCTTTAGCTCTAATAGCAGCTAATTACGATGTAGTTAAGTCTTTGGCGCCTTGCTAAGTAGCTTTGCTAGTGCTGTGGGGTTAATATAGGCAGCAAATATTACCAGATATATGCCAAAGCTCTTTAGCTTCCAACTTCGCTTACCCTCTATTACGTTCTTCTATAATAGTTAACTAGCAATCTCCTCTCGTCGCTTTGCGTTATTTGTTGTTCAATTTAGCTCTTCTCCCTCTAGAGCTAGAGCGTAGCCTTTCCCCCAGCCTGTGTTATCTAGTAACTAGCGCAGTCTATGCTTCTCTAGCGTCTCTTCTAGAGTCATAAGAGCTAGTTAAGTATCCTTAATCTTAGCCTCAGATTTAGAGTCAAACTTAAGCTCTAGCTTAGGCTTATAGGAATAGTCTTCTAGTATAGACAGCTAATTGATTAATATGTTGCTGTGATCCAGCGTCTCCTTGATATCGAGCACCTCTGCTGCCTCACAGATGTAGCTCTTCTCTGCGTACTTCTCTCGCTCATTATAGAGCTTGCTTTATAGGAAGATAACATCTTAAGTTTGTATAACTTGTCTAATTATTAGTAACCATATTTGGTATATGTTAGTTGAATTAAAGCCTACTAGGTGGCCGATTAGAGCTCAAGATTCGAGCTTGTCTCCCCTAGGTAGCTTCTTGTTGAGCACATACACTCTCGCTCCAATCACCTTAAGGTGAGCGACTAATGGCTTCACTTCCTTGACTTTAGTGTACGGGCATTCCTATTGTATCGCTTCAGTTGGTGTACGATTGAGTAGATATATAGCTAACATAACGCACTTGTTGGCGTACGCCTTTGGTAGGCCTGCGTGTAGGCGTATAGCTCTGCCTCAAATTATAATAGATTTGCCTGCGCGTTCGATAGCTCCGCTCTAAGCTTCTATAGCTCTGGCCTTAATAGCGATTTCGAGATCTCTACAGAGCTCTAGCAGCTCAATATATCCAGTCTCTATGTCCAGCCTTACAATAATAACTTAACTCTAGAATTGCCGCTTTATCTTGGCTAGTAATTGCTTAAAGACCTTTATTAGAGTAGCCTTTGTCTTATTTAGTATATAGCATCCTTTATGCCACTTTGTGTATTAATCAAAAGCATAAAATAGGTATCAATCGCCATTATAGCAGCGCTCTCCTCGCTCTAGGAGCTGTATTAGATCTATGCTAATACGCTCGAACGGTTAAGTCGCTAGTTTTTAAGGTAGCCTTTAACTAACAGTCTTTATTAGCTTTAACTATATACATGTCTTACAGTCCTTTTACTTTAGTGCTTGGCTATCTGTAATATATAGGCCTTTAACGTTCTTAGGCAGGTGCTTAATTACCTCTCTACTAGCGTGACCCCACATAACATATACTTCCTCTATAGTTAACTATAGTAGCTTCTTAGGCTTATATAAAGGCTTCTTACGGGCGTGTGCTAAGGCTGCAAGTAGAGGGCTAGTGTCTAGTCTCTTTATACCTTTAGCGTCTATTAACTAGTGTCCGCTAGTATAGTTAAGCTTGCAAATAACGTTCTTCTAGCTCTTCTAGTACAAGCAGTCTTGTCCTAAGTCGAAATAAATGCCTATTAATTGACAGCGTAACAGGCCAACAATGTTAGTAAGAAATCCTAGGACATAGGCGACATATGTGAGCTCTATCTGCTCTATGCCTCTAGGCGTGTTAATAAGTAGGATAATATCTCCCTACTCGTATATTAATAGCTCTTAATCTCCAGCCTTAATAACTTTACCTATCCTATTAGCTCGCTTCTTCCAACTATAGTCTCTACTATTGGTGACGTGTGTGTTTAATCCTGGATCCAGAATCCATTAATTAATTAGACTCGGCTTGACTGTCTGCTTGCTTACGCAGTCTAAGCTTATTATAAGCTGCAATATATAACTATTTAATACGTCATGCATAGGTCTGTAATTATTAAACTGTTAAGGTGCTATTAAGACTACAGACGCTGCTAGTTCTGCCTAGTCTCTAGTATTCGTCGCGCTCCTATTTGCTTTGAGTGCTGCCTTTATAGCTCCTCTAAATAATAATTAGCTTACTATAGCCTTATTAAATTGTTCTTGTATCTTAGGTTTAGGTATCCATCCTTAAGGCTTGCCCTTCACTTCTAGATACTAGCAGTCCTTAAATTAATAATTAAGACCACATATACACTTAGGCTTCTTATCTTAAGTTTTTTCTTTCTTCTCTATTGCCTGTGGCTTGTTAGTGCTAATGCCTAGTGTGGTAAAGGTACTAAGCGATAACGCTACTAGTCTCGTCAAACGCTAGTACATAGTAAATTGAGCGATAAGGTTGTGTATGCTTTTAATAGCCTATCCCTGAATCTGTGCTTTAAATAGATTGGCTTACTAAGTAGTTGCCTATATGTTATTAAGTCCTTTAACTGCGAGTAGAAAATCGCGCTATGCTCGCGGCAATGTCACGTTAGGTAGGTTCGCTGCCTCGCACAGACGTACAACATGTAGCCACTCATCTAGCTAGGTATTAATATTGTTGCGGGGTTGGCTCTGCAGTTGCCAATACTTTGCTAGAAGCTGCAGCTCCCTCTTAGCTGTTGATAGGCAGAGGTGCTTCTTGAGCCTCTTTAGTCGAGCGTACGCTGTATCGTCGCTCTGGATCAGGTGTATGTGGCGGCGGCTAATCGTTTGGCTGATCTCCTGGGTAAAGTCGTCTAACGCTTTCCTCTTGATCGTATATCTAGCCAAGGCTCGATTGTAGCCTCTCTCTGCCTGCTAGTATTACTAGAACTCCTTGGTTGTTATGTCTTTTAGTACAACGCCAGTATCCTACTCTGTCCCCTTATAGTAGTGCTCTAGTATTATAGGCACTGGCTCCTTAAGCTGTTTGAGTGCCGCCTCGTCAAGATCCAGGTTAACCATAGGCTAGAGGTGATTTCAATTCGCGCTATCCTTACATAGGAAGATCTATTCTTCCTAGTCTGCTAGCTTCTCGAGTATAACTGTCGTCCTCGTAACTAGTCCATCTAGCTTAGTTATAGGCATCTTGCTCTATTAGCTCCTAGAAGGGCTCTCTTTAGTAATGGAACGCGTGCTTGAGGCTTAGTAAGGTAGCTTAGTGACGTAGCTCTGTTGACAGCTTGTCAACAGCTCCTCAGCAGCTCGTCAGTACGTGCAGTAGCAACAGCGATTGAAGTCGATAGCCAGGTGCTTAGCAGCTACAGTGGTCAAAGTCAACAGCCGGGCTCATAACTATGGGCGGGCAGGCATATAAGGCATATAAGGACAACAAGCTGTATTGCTATCTGCAGAAAAGAGTGTGTGGAGTGAGGAGTCTACCAAGGAAGAAAGGAGAGGGCGAGAGCTTTATCTTGAGGATAGTGGTCTGTGCACCTGGATGGAACCTTCTACACACACCACCTCTGACGTAAGTCACGTGGCTACAGGTTAGAAAGAAGAAGAGGAGATATTACGTAAGGTAGAAGCTACATATAGGCACTATTAGCATAGGGCGAAAGATAAAATAGCTAAAAAACTTACCTATTAAGTAACCGCTCCTCCTTAGTAGTGAACGTGGTCGCACTTAGTAGCTTTATACTCTACGCATCCCTCCTTGTTATATATCTAATCGTAGTATCTGGTCTTTACGCTTATTCTTATATATGCGCGGTGATTCGTCCTTTAAGTACACTAACGGCGTAGTAAGCACCCGAGAGTTACCCTCTGCCGCCCCGCGGAGTAGCATGTATGGTACGATCTATTTAATGCCGTTTTTATTATTCTGCTGCGTGGCTACGCGGTGCTGTCTAATCTTGGTAGCGTTGGGTGATAGCGGGACATTTAGATCGCGTAGCGTAAGAATTATAGTAGAGACATGCTCTATTAGGGGTAGAGGTAGCTTATAACTATAATTAACGAAGATCTAGTAGGCGGCTAGCTTAAGGCTTGTGTTAAGGTTGTTGTTTAGTCAAGTAGGTGAGGGTAGGCGCGATATTGCTAGATATAGGGGTTGGCTGGCGATAACTATAGATGAGTCGGGGTTAGATAATGACTGATGACTGTCCTCGAAAGCCTTAAGGTTCCTCTGCATGAGGGGCAGAGAAGGGCTTAGAGAACGCTAGGAATATTAGGGAGCGACGAGCGGACTGCGCAACGCTTTGGGGGCCCTGCGAATGACAATTTAGGCGTCGCGCAGGTTTCTGATCGAGGGCGTTTCCGCGAGGGCATGAGAATGAGGAAAACACGATGGTTAGGTGGAGTTTGTTGTTGACGTCTGATATCTCGAGAATCGCGATGGGACGGTGATCTAGCGGCTTGGCGGCGGATTGTCGAGCTCTTACCACTCATGATGCTCATCAAGCGGTTTTATGTATGTACACAAATCCTTATCTGTGCCCAAATTCTTACCTGCCTTTGCAAACACCCGCCTATGCGGACTCAGGTCCCTCGATCCCGCCTCATTCAAACACACAACACGCGCGTTTACTTCGCATACATATGGCACTGGAAAAGAGGGATGTGGTGCATATCTTGGAACGAGAGGTTTCTGTTACCAGCGGCTCCGGACCCTACGGCCGCATCGATTGAGACCAAGAGGCGCCGCTGTACTCAAGGTGTCAAAAGCAGGAATGCGAGATCGGAAATGAGGAGGCAGGGACAACGGAAATCGGAGAAAAGGCGGCGGAAATTGGCAGTCGCAGATGCAGCCGCCTACCCAGACTCTGATTCGGGATGGATACCACAGATATTCTGCCCCAAGCGTACCTTACCATAGATGTCAACAGTTATGATATAGACATCGCCATTGCCACTCCCTTGAGGATTATCACAGAGCGCTTTCATCTACCCGCGGTTCTCCTGGTTGTTTGTACGGATTCGTACTCCTTGTGTGACTGCCTTGCGAAGCTTGGGACAACTAAAGAAAAACGCCTTGTGATCGACAACATGGCACTACGCCAGTTATACGAGTGCCGCGAGATTACGGAGATCCGCTGGATCGACGGTGTAACTAACCCTGCTAGCGGCTTCACGAAGCTATTACCAAGTCGCGCCCTAGAACGGTTTATCGACGACCAGGAGTGAACGATTCGAGCTGAGGGCTGGGTGCAGAGACCCATGACTTCTAATTAGTCTATCAGCGTGTGTATATACTAATTCAGTCACTACTGAGAAAGAAAAAAATTCCAGTGTGTGAATTGCTACCGCTACCGGTATGGCTGGGAATTGGCGCCGGTTAAATTGAGTCAAGAACGCAATTAGGCCTCGCAACGTTATAAAGAGGTGTTGCACTCTCTACAGCCGTGACGATACAGAAAACAACTAGAATGAGCAATTGATAGAGCACCTTTGCGTTACAACTTTTAGCACTAGTGTTGGAACCCATCCAAAACTTCTAGTTGAAGATGTATTTTGTTTATTCATTTCAGAATCGTTGCTATAGTCATGTAGGTTAATCTGTAAACATTCATAGTTTCACAAGATATTAATTTTTACATCAGTCTTGGTTCCTTTTCCTGTGGTGCAAATTTCTAGGAGAAGATGTACTCTAGATCTACTTAGGCTTTGTATCTTCGATATGCATAGAACCTACGTCTACAATCGTAGAAGCCTTTGGCTTTGGTTGTACAACTTCGTCCTTTATAAATGGAAACGCAAGGACTTCTTTAATGCTGTAATGGTTTGTTAGAAGCATTACCATGCGATCGATGCCCATACCCCATCCTCCTGTTGGCGGAAGGCCATATTCCATGGCAGTCAAGAAACCTTCGTCGGGTACTTGCACCTCGTCATCACCCTGTGCCTTCTGTCTTGCTTGTTCTTCAAAACGCAAACGCTGGTCGAAAGGATCGTTGAGCTCGGTGTAGGCATTTACGATTTCCCGTTTACAGACGAATGCTTCGAACCTTTCGCAAAGACCAGGCTTCGAACGATGACTCTTAGCGAGTGGCGACATCATCTGTGGATGTTGCATGATGAAGGTCGGATTGATACATCTTTTCTCGATACATTCTCCAACCAGTCTATCCAGCATACGGGCATTTGTAAGTGGAGGAGGGCATTCCACGTTGATCTTAGCAAGCATGCGCTGTAAGAATTCATGCGTAGCCTCAGTGTGCATCTCTTCACCAGGTGGGAACTTCTCACCACAAGCTTCCTCCAAAGCTGGTATCATCTCGACTCGCTTCCACGGTCGGCTCCAGTCCACGTTGTAAGTTTCGCCGTGCTGAGTAGTGAACGTAGTCTGGAGAGTTCCGCATATAGCCTGCACCATGCCTTCCACCAAGGTTTCCGTGCGGTCCATAACATCATAGACATCTGCGAAAGCCTCGTAATACTCGCACAAGGTGAATTCCGGATTGTGAGTTAAGTCAATGCCTTCGTTACGGAACTGTCGGCCAAGTTCGTACACTTTGTGAATGCCACCAACAACAAGCTGTTTGAGCGGCAACTCGGTTGCGATACGCAGGGCCAGATTCATGCCGACGTCATTGTGGTAAGTATAGAATGGCTTAGCTATAGCTCCACCGGGGTTTTTGAGAAGAATCGGAGTTTCAATTTCGTAAAAACCGGCGTTGTTGAAGTAGTCGCGGATGTATCGAACGATTTTGGCACGCGTCAAAAATGTGTTGACTGTACTCTTATTCATGATCAGGTCGAGATGTCGGTTTCGGTAACGTTCTTCGCGATCCCTGAAGCCGTAGTGCTCAGATGGAATCTGGTGCAGACATGGTGCGAGGAGAGTGACCGAGTGCGCAGAGATTGACAAGTCACCAAGGGCATCAGTACGCTTGGGAGAAGTACGGCAGGGAAAGCCAGTGACACCGACAATATCTCCACGGCGTAGAATGTCGTGTTGCTCAGCAAAAGGAATACTGCCGGTGTGACCAGCACTGGTAGCCATGATTTGTACCTCGGCGCCGTCAACCGCGACATCGTAGAAACGAAGATTCTTGCCCGAGGTGCGGATGTTATAGATACGACATCCAACACTGACAGAACGCCCTTCGACTGTCTCGCCCTTCTTGAGGTGACCAAAGTCTTTCTGGAAGTTGCGCAAGTCGTATGTAACGTGAAATTTGTGTGGATAAGGATTTGGGGACTGGGTTTCTTTCATCCGTTTGACCCGCTGCGAACGGATCTCAAAGTACTGGTTAGCACTCAGTTCGCCCTTCTCCTCCTGTCCCTCAGCTCTTTCTTTGATATCTGAAGGGGTCTGGCGATTGACCTCGCCTTCTGCCTTCAACCTCTCTCGTTCGCGTTGTTTCTGCCTTTTCTTCAACTCATTCTTGCTGACCCATTGGCCCGTCTCTTGGTCTAGCAAAGATCCGGAGACGCTACCTTCAACCTTACTTCCAACCACTTTCAGATCATTGGCTTGTTGAGTAACGTTCCCCAGGCCGGCCTTGGCTGCACTAGCTACGTGCTGCTCAGACATTGTGGTTCGGCTACTGAGGCGAGGTGTTGAGAACGAGAGAATAGACAGTCGTACGGCGATAGTGGACCGTCGAAGGGCCCGCAGCATACAAGCAAGTCTTGGCGGTATGGGAGACAGCGGCGAAGCAGACGGAAGATATACTGGTACTTGCCAAGCCTCTCCGTAATGAGTCAAGCAAAAAACATGTGATATATTCTTGGCAAGGCTCGCACGAGGGATTGCCCAAGACAGGAATCAGCCTACAAGCAAATCACAACGAGAGCGGGCGGCGGTGGAGTGATGTTTCCGGAGTTCTCGTCATCCAATTCCCATCCAAACTTCATCGCGCGGGCTTGCCGCGGATAGAGCTGGTCCAGTCGCACGGATACGCATTCCCTGCTCCGCGACCGGGCAGCGGTGGAGTGATATATCCGGCGTTCTTTCTACGAAGCTTGTATCGCGTCGGCTTACTGCTTGATGGGGCTAGTCCACCCGCACCGAGGCGCTTTCCCCGCCCCGCAGCCGGGCCGTTGCGTTCATGAGGGGAGGGACAGGTTCACTTTCTGTCAGCGATTCCGGGCTCATAACTGTGACGAGCTAGACAGATAGCGTTCAAATGATCGATTGTTGGGCATACCTCCTAGAGAGGTAAGCTCGGCCATATAGTGTTCGGCCACATATAGTGATCGGCCACCCCACCACAACGCGTTACTCACTTTTTGATCATCTATACTCTCAACACCACGCGTTCAAAATAGATCCTCGTGAACTAGCAATACAATCTGCTATTAGCGATCTTAATTCTGGTGTTTATACAAGCCAACAGAAGGCTGCTAAGGCCTGGGGCGTGCCCCAATCAACTCTCCAAGAGCGCATCAACGGTCGCCAACCCAATGCGATAGCTCACTCCAACCAACAGCGATTAACTCCAGAACAAGAGCGCTTTCTAGTAGAGTAGATACTAGAGGAGGACTCACACGCACAACCTCCATCTCATCCCCGTGTGCGAGAGATGGCCACCCAAATCCTGCACATGAACGGTAACCACGAGCCTCTAGGGCAACTATAGGTACCCCATTTCATCACACGCAACCCACGCGTCGCCTCTATCGTCGGCCAAACAATCAAGAGTGCAAGGACTACTGCAGCCAGTCAAGACACTATACAAGCCTTTCTTGAGCTATTTAAGCGGACAAGAATAGAGCTGGGCATACAGTATAAAGACATGTGGAATATGGATAAGACTAGGTGCGCACTAGGGGTATATACAAACTCCCAGGTCGTTGCCAGTTCATCAAAGAAGAAGGCTTATATCAAATCCCCAGAGGATCGCGAGTGGGTATCAATCATTGAGACCATCTCAGCTGTCGGCGTCAAGCTTCAATGCCTAGTCATCTTTAAGGGCAAGCATCTACAGTCAACGTGGTTTCCAGCACAAGACACACCAGATTGGCTCTACACAACATCAGAGAATAGATGGACGTCAAACTCAATTGGCTATGAATAGTTGCAGCGTATTTTCATGCCAAATACTTCACCATCTAACAGTGGCTGGCGGCTCCTCCTTCTTAACAGCCATAGCTCCCACATCCCTATTGACTTTATGTGGCTCTGCAAGGTCAACAAGATCCACCTCTTGTATCTTCCAGCTCACTCCTCACACCTGCTTCAGCCGTTGGATCTTGCTCCTTTCTCAGTACTCAAATCCAAGTACCGTGGTGAGATACGAGCTCTCTCAGCCCTTAATAACGCAGCACCTATCAAAAAAGAGCGCTTCGTTATATCATACAACAAAGCTAGAGAAGAAGGACTCTCAGAGCGAGTTATCCGAGCCGGCTAGAGGGCTGCAAGGCTCTGCCCATACAACCCAGACCTTGTGCTGCTCTCATCTCAAGTAACTGGCCAGCCAGTCACCCCTCCAGCGAGCAGTCAGGGGCTAGTAACTGCAGATCAAGTCTTCAACACCCCTCAGAGCTCACAGGCTCTATATAAGGCTCAACAACAGCTGCTGTTGTCAGAATCTCTCTCACAAAGCACCCGCGTAGTGCTTGGCAAGGCAGGCAAGGCTATTGCAGAAGCCAACACCAGAGCAGCCCAACTTAAGGCTAAAAATCAACAACTCAAATATCAACTAGATAGTGCTAAGATCACCCGCGTCAGAAAGCGCGTTCAAGTTAATCCAAATGAGCGCTTCAGTAATGTTGAGGCTATAAAGGCTGCTATTAACCGAGCAGCTGCTTTACAGGCTCAACAGGCAAGTAGTTCACTAGAGAAAGAAGCTCAAAAAGCAGCAGCAGCAGTAGCAGCACTTGAACTTAGTTCTATGTGTACTAAATAGCAATTGTAATTGTTATTATTAAGCAGGGTTGTCAACAACCAAACATGCCTCAATATTTTGTTTGAATTTTGTTTGAATTGACAACGTCAACCAAACAAAAAGCTGCTGCTGCAATTTTGATAGGTCAAACAAACAAAAGAGGCAATTGCAGTCAAAAAATTTGAAGTTTGTTTGAATCGCTTAGCATACTGTAATGATAAGGTACCCTAGAGTTAGTGATATATTCTTAGTGTTGATGTAACAATAACTTTCCCAACGCTGCAATTATATAGGTATTCCTATAGTAAACAGAGCAAAAAACGGAGCTTCTTAAGTGGATTGTACCTGCGTAAAAAAGCCCGCATAACGGATGTGTGCTTCCACTGGCCGCCAGCAACTGATATACATGAATTGCTATTCGGCTTTAGCACCTCCTATCCTCTGTTCCTCCTCTTTCTTTACGTAGGTAATAAGCTGTTAAAACAATAAATATATATATAATAATCTAAATAAGCTAATATTATAGTGTTGAGGTATTGTAGCAAAGTGAGTTTGCGCTGTTGCAGCGAAGCCTAAGTTATGTTTATATATTCTGAACCTAGTTACTACTCTTAAAAAATCGTTTGCTATAACCACGCAATAAATCTTGTCTTCTATAAGTTAAACTATTAAATCAATGTTGCTAAATTAATTCCTGTCGCCTGTTTTACTATATCTCTATTGTTGCGGGCTGCAGAGCGTCGCGCAGTACGCCTTGGCATGAAGTGGTAATGTTGGCTAGCCGACCGCGTACTTTCCGCGTACCTTGCGCGTCAACGCTTACACACCCACTATACTTTGGCTTACTTGCCTGCGCCTACAGCTTACTTTTTCGCGCCTTTGCTTACCTTCACGCTTACCATGCCCCCAAAACGAAGCCGCGAGCCTGCTAAGGCATCCGAACCTATGCCCAAACGTTCCCAACGTGCGCCGAAACCTAGCCAGCGCCTTATGGATAGCCAGCGGCCGCTTACTCCTCCGCCAACCCAGCCGTCTATTGAGGTAGTTAACGAGCCGGAGCCGCCTATTGAGGTGCTTGAAAGTACTCTAGAGCCGCGCTCAATAGAGCCACCAACCGAGCTAGAGGAGCGCGCCCAGAGGCCATCACCACGGCCTATACTACAAGCCTTACAGGCCGATGAGCCAGCTTGGGAGTTGCTGTTAGTGGCTAATAAGCCGCCTATAGCTACTAAGCCGCCGCGCGCGTTTAGTAATGCTGCCACAGAGGCTTCAGTAGAGGAGGACGCTGCGCCTAGTGTTAACTTCACCAACTACGAAGGCCTTGACTTGAAGCGCCTGCTGGGCTTCAATGTGCCTCTATCCACACCCACAGGCAACATCAGCTAGGTCTTTAGGCACGGCTATCGCCTTCGAAAGCTTGGTACTAACCCTAAGAAGATCTACTTCCAATGCAAGCACTGTCACATCAACAGAAAGAAGGGCGGCCTACACCAGACCACTCTGTCAACTACAGCCGCCAACAACCATTTGAAGCAAGACCTTCCCGGCCATCAGCTCACCAAACAAGGCACTATCGTACACAAGAGGCCGCTCGAACCTGGCCAGAAGTCGCTGCGATAGGCGGAAGAAAACGGGGTCACATTAAGCCAAGATGCAACGCAGGAGCTGGGTAACTTCGACGTACAAGGCTTCAGGCAAGCTGCAGTGTTATAGCTCGTCAACAACAACAGGCCATTACGCGAGTTTGAGACTGAGTCCTTCCGCGCGATGATCAGGTTCGCCAACCCAGAGGCAGAGGCGGCGCTATGGAGGTCTCACAACAGCGTTTCGAGGTTCGTGATGAGGCTTTACAGCTGGCTACAACCTCAAGTCAAGCGCGCCTTGTCTGAGGCCTCTAGCAAAATACACATAAGCTTTGACGGCTGGACTACCAAGGGGGAAGCGCGGCTTCTTTGCAATTTGTGCGCACTACGCTGACTCTCAAGGCAATATAGTTGACCTTCCCATCGCCTTGCCGCAGCTGGTTGGTGCGCACACAGGCTCAGCGATCGCGGAAGCTGTCGTACGAATCCTACGCTACTTTGAGATTTCTAGCAGCAATTTGGGCTATTTCGTGCTTGACAACGCCTACAACAACGATACTGCAGTTAATAAACTCGGCACAATGTACGGCTTTATCGCCAACGATCGACGCCTCCGCTGCGCTTGCCACATACTCAACCTCGTTGGGCAAACTATTATGTTTGGCACTGACTCCGACGCCTTTGATAACGAGCCTAAACACTACAACGAAGAGGAGTTTTATATGAAGCAATGGCGGAAAGATGGTCTGCTTGGCGTGTTTCTTGATATTATTAACTACATTAACACGCCAAAACAATGGGGTATATTTGAGGATTGTCAGAACAGCGAAGCAGTTGAGATGCCTGCTGGCGCTACAGCAAGACGCCGTGAGCCTTTCAAGCCTGGAGTTACGCGTTGGAACAGCTATCATGACTGCTTTAAGCGCGGTGTTGAGCTACAACACGCCATCAACAGCTACTCCTCCTACCACATACAAGAGACTGAGCACGCTGACGAGCTTGCCAAAAGCAACAACACTAAGCCGCCTATTGTGCCGCAGTGGATGCGATCAGGCGGGCTTGCAGCTGCAGACTGGGCGGTGATTACCGAGTACATTGAGGTGCTTGAGCCGCTGAAGTCCGCAACTAATCGCTTGCAAGGTCGCGGCAAAGCTGGCACTCACGGCGCGTTATACGAGGTTATCCCTGTGTTTGAGTCTCTTATTGCTAACCTAGATGCCCGCCTTAGACTGTTTGAAAGCGTCAATTACCTGCCAGACAAGGCGCCAGAAGATCACGTCGCTATCAACGTACGTGCTGCGCTCAAGAAGGCGAGCAAGTACCTTAATAAACTCCTCAAAATCCCCGTCTACTACACTGCCACGGCACTCCACCCACGCTTCAAGAACTACTTTAAACGCTTCTGGCGTAAGAAGCCCGCACAGTTACAAGCTACGCACGCGAGCTTCGAGCAGCTTTGGGCTCGTTACAAGCCCGCCCTAGCGACAGCAACAACAATAACAACTGCGCCTAAACACGCGATGAGCAGCTTTGACGACGCGATCGATTCGGTACTTGACAACAGCGACGAGATAATAGGGGTGGCGGATGAGTACGAGAGCTGGCTTAGAGAGCCAACATGGACATCAGAACAGTACAAAACTGGCTGTACAGCTGTCCAATACTGGTACCAGCTCAAGCCGAGGTATCCCAATTTGTCACGATTGGCGCTGGACGTGTTAACTATCCCTGCCTCCAGCGCTGACTGTGAGCGAGTCTTCTCGGGTACTGGCGACGTACTTGAGCCACAGAGACGCAAAATGGGCAGCCAACTATTGGCTGCTTTAATTTGTACTCAACGATGGATTCGAGCAGGTTTTAAACCTCCAAGCGCAAAGGTGGTGGCAACGTACGATGACAATAAGCTCAACGAACAGTTTAGCATACATGAGTGGGAGGAGCCGCCGCCTATAACACCACCAGAGTCTCTTTCACAGTCCTCTTAAAGTACTCAAAATCAAACAAACAATCAAATAAAAAGCGCCTCTATAGCTCCATCAAATCAAACAAACAAACTACAACACCAAGAAAGTCGTCAAACAAACAAATTCAGAGCCACAAATTTTGTTTGTTTTGTTTATTGACAAGTCTGTTATTAAGAAATCGCGACTCCAAACTGTGTGGCTGCTTTAGGTGGGGTAGCCGATCACTATATGTGGCCGACCACTATATGGCCGAGCTTATTCTAGAGCGCTATATATGTGTACACGAGCATTGAAAAGTCCCTGCCAAGCTCGCGTCACACTTCTTCCGGTTTTGGGCTTGCGAGAGGCTTGTCTCGAGCATGCTTCAGGTGATCCGCTGCGCATGATAGCACGTGATAGTTGGTTTTAGGCTTGCCAGTGGCTTGTCTCGAGTATACTTTAGGTGATTAACGATTTGTGATGGCACGCGATAGCTGGCTTAAGGTGAGCCACCATATGCGACAGCTCGGAGGTGATCCACCGCACGTAATAGCTGGCTTGGGTTAATTTATTATACGCGACATAAATTAATTATATAAAAATTAATTTCTTATAGAATAGACTCTACGCTTTCTAATAATTTAAATTTTAAGTTAATCCAACGCGTGGTTATAAAGTTATTACTATTTAAAGGTAAGGCTTTATTATTAATATAGGCCCACGATAGAAGCCAACTAGATACTATAGATTTAGAGGATATATACTAGAAGATTATTACCTCTACTACTAGTACTCTATATTCACTTTATAGAATCGCCTAAAAAGTTAATATAATTAGGATAGATATTATACTAAATACTTTCTAAACTCCTATATAAAAAGGATAACTTTTAGTATAAAAATTATAAAGTAAATTTATATATATTATTAGTAGAAGTATATCCTTATTATTTATTTTTTAAATAGTGTTAACTAACTTTTTTATATTTTTATTAAGGTTATATTAGATTAATAGTAACTACCTATATAAGAGGTACTACTAGACTCCTATAGCTATACCCTAATAATATAATAGCCCTAGATTACTTCTAGAACGTATTTATATACCCCTAAAATTTAGTAAGTATACTTATCTATATCTTATTACTATCCTTACCTATTCTTTATACTAGGCGCTTAGGTCTCTAGTACGATTATACTATTAAGGACCTTATATACCTATACGCTCCCCTTATTTATTATTATTTAGTTAATAAATTACTTATTTTTATTATCTATCCTTTCCTCCTTTATCTTTATATAGAGTAGGTATAGGCGTAGGTATTATAGTATAGCTATATCCTAGCCCTAGCTACTCTAGCTAATAATCTACTACTAGCCTAATAGATATATATTAATTAATTCTATAATAGTAAGTAGCTCTATAGGTGGCTTTTACTTAATAAGTATATAAATAGTATAGTACTCTACCTTTACTAGGTGGCTAGTAATATACTTTATTTAGATTTATAGTAACTTTAATACTACTTTTATAGTAGTAATATTATCTTTAGTACTAGTTAGGTAAATAATAGGGCTTAGAGTAATAGCCCCTATATAAGTATTAGCGCGCTCTACTTACTAAGGATAATAACTACCTTTAGACCTAGATATACTAGAGCTAGATAACTCTATAGTAATAGTAATAATAATAATAGTAATAAATATAGGTATAATAGTAGTTTATCTAGTAAAGAATAGATAGTTATAGTATAACTATACTATAACCTATATTCTATTCTAACTATAGGTAGTTAGAAATAAAAGTAGATATAAATATGGCCCTTCTAAACTTTTAACTATTACCTTAAGCATATACGCTAAGTCGCTATATCTTACTTACTAATTATTAATAAAAGTAAGGTACTAAGTAGTAATAATAAAATAATAACTTTTTATTATTTTTTATTATATTACTTTTAGTTAGACTATAGTAGAAGAGAATCTACTATTTTTATTATTATTTTTATATAATACCTAAGGTAATTTATATCTATAAAAAAAGAAAATTATTAGTAGAAGTATAGTAGAGAGGTAAAGAATTTTCTCTAAGCCTTATCTACTTGTTAGGGATTCCTAAGGTGCGGCGCGCCCGGCGGAAGGTTCCGCCGAGCCCCGGAACCTTACCCGATTAGGCATTAGCGCCTCGGCTACGTGTGGGTATATAAGGCAGCTGTTAACAGTCTTTATACGCCACCTCAATATCTTAGTAAAATCAACTTCTTAATTTCAACCTTTAATGCCTTAAGTGATCCCTTACACTATATCAAGGTCCGCGCATCAGCTGCGACATGCTGTAGGGTCTCTAAGCACGACAGCTTGGTGCCCCTGCGCCCAGGACAGGGCCAAAATCCGACCACCCCGCCGTTGCGAAGCGACCGCACACCCGCACGATCGATGTTGCCAGGATAGGCAATGCGATTCACGCATCCACCACATCTGCGACCTCCCACATCGAGCCCCACACGATTTTGTATGAATGGGTATGGCGCGACTGCCACGAAAGGCCCACATTGGAATTAACGCTTCGGGACGAAGCTTGTTGATGGTTGGTTGGTTGGTTGGTTTATTCCTACTCGGTTTCAGCCGCGATTTCTCCGCAGCTATGCCCGGTTAGGCGGGCTTGGCGGACAGCCGACGCGTCCCGGATCATTGCTGCTCCGCTCCGCCCCACTTCATCCTGCAAAACAAGACCAGCTGTCCCCAGAGACCTGCCTTCTCTCCCTCAACCACTATCTATACATGCTTGGCGGCTCATCTAGATAATGGTTCTAATACTAATATACACCTTCTTCTAGGCTTTGTAGAGGCGTTCGCCTCGTGTGTCGCATCCGCTATACCTACAGTCTCCCCCCAGCGCTCGGCTTCATCTACGCGTCTCTGATCCCAACTTGCCCAAGGATCCGCGTCTGTTCTATAAATTCGATGGCTTTGGTGGCTAGTTGTGGCTTGTTAAGGATAGTCCGGAGGTTGTGTCGTCCTGGGAGGCGGCCAAATATCCGGTTCCGGAGGTCGTTGTGCGTCCTGCAGTAGAGGAGGACGTGGGCAACTGTCTGTCTTCTTGCTCCGCACTTGCATCAGGAGCTGGTTACATCTGGCACCTTGCGACTAAAGAGGAAGTCTTTTAGTCCAATCTTTTCTGTCCTAAGCTGTACGAGAAGAGCGCTGTCTCTCTTCTTAAGACCTTTGTGGAGTTTGAGTACTCTCTTTGTAGGTGCTGGTGTGTTCCTAAATGTGGCTTGGCCCTTTGTGTCTTTCCGCCATTTTGCTCCCCATACTAACTCCGCTTGCTGCTTGCACCTTCTTCTTAGTGTTGTCTTAAGAGGAAACAGCTTCGGAGGTTTGTCTGCGGTTAGTCCTCTTCTGCCGTCCTCTCTCCATCCTGTAGCTTCCTTTGCGGCTATGTCTGCGGCTTCGTTGCCTAGGATCCCTACGTGGGCCGGTACCCATTAGACCCAAACTAGTCGTCCTCTATCCTGGAGGTCCTGGATTTGGCGAGCGATCTCCTCTAGAATATAAGCTCCTGTCCGTCCTTCCGCGTTGGTGATAGACCATATGGCGGCCTGGTTGTCTGTGTAGATGGCGACATTGCGTCTGCTTCCGTTTCGATCCGCGTATGCTTGTGCTATTTGCAGTGCTAAGCTAATCCCGTATAGTTCTGCTGCGTAGACTGTTAATATTGTGGAAAGTCCTAGATACGCGCTGCGTGTCTGCTCCACAAATAGGCACACTGCTGCGGCACCAATTCTGTTATCTATCCCGCTCCCATCTATATAGATGCTGAGGTCCTAGTTTGTTGCGTCTTCCTTATCGTGTCGCTGTCGGGCTGTCTCCGCGTCTTTGTCTATGTAGATCTTTGGGCCTCGCTGCCATGGTGGCGTTATGAATGGGGGAATCGGCTCCTGCGCGGTAAGATCCTGCCTCCATTTGTCTCTCATCTCGCTGTAGATCCTCTGCCAGGAGGCTGTGTGTTTCCTGCGCTCGATCGTGTGCGTGGCATCTGTGGGCTTGAACCCTACAGTACTCGCTATTGTTTTGCTAAAGAGGAGTCGCGTAATTGTGTTGGCATTGTATTTCCATATCTGTTGCTTGATGGGGAGGAGAAACGCTTTAATATCGAGCGCGGCTCTTAATGTGGCTTTGAATGCTCCACAGATGATTTGTGCTGCTCTACCCTAGATGCTCTGCAGGATCTCAAGTGCCTTTTTAGTGTAGGTGTGCTTCTTTCTGTTTTCGTTTGTCCATATTAAGCAAGCATACATTATCTAGGGTAGCGCCGTCCCCTTGTAAATTTTCCGCAGATCCATAAGGCTAACACCCCAGTTTGAGTTCCCCAGATTACTTAGCGCATGCACTGTTTTTGTTGCTTTTTGTCTAATCTCTTCTATGTGTGCTTTCCACGTAAGCTTAGTGTCCATCGTTAGCCCCAGGTATTTGCAGGTCGACTTTGGTTTGATCTCGCCCTAGATAGTCTGGATTAAGTGGTTTATGTTAATCCTTTTGCGTGTCCTGGTGAAGTGTGTGAGCTGAAACTTGTCTGGCGCGAAGATAGATGCATGCGTGCTTGCCCACTGCTGTGCTTTTTGTAGAGTTCTGCTTAGGATGTCGCACGTCTTCTCTGTTGTTTCTGCCCATGCTAGGATCGCTATGTCGTCTATGTATCCTGTGGGTAGGACGTTTGTCTCCTGGTTACACATATCTATAAGGTCGGCATTGTAGAACAAGTAGAGGATAGGCAAGAGTAGAGAACCTTAGGGGATGCCTGTGCTTATCGCGTATTCCGTAGATCGGAACCCATCAATTATGATGCGTGTATGTCTGTTGCTAAGGAAGCTTGCGACCCATCTAATGGTCCTCTCGTTAATCTTTCTCTTACGCATGTTATGTAGTAGGCGTGCATAGGATACGTTGTCGAATGCGCCCGACACGTCGAGCAGGAGGAGGCTAGCCACATAGGTTTTCTTTTTGCTCCATGCCTCGTATATCTTCCCTGTAACGGCGTGGAGCGCATGTTCCGTTGAGCGCTTCTTTCTTCCTCCTATGTGAGTTGATGGAAGCAGCTGGTGTGTTTCTACTAAGTAGTTTAGCCGTTGGGCAATTATTGCGTCCATTATTTTGCCCATAGTATTAAGTAACGCGATTGGTCGGTATGCCTTTGGTTTTGTGTAGTTGTCTTTCCCTGGTTTGCGCAGTACCACTGTGAGTGATCTTCGAAAGTGAGCTGGGCAGTAGCCTAGCTTTATGCTTTGGTTGAAGATTCTTAGCATGTGAGCTGCGAGCTGAGGCCTTCCTGCCTGGAGGGCCTTGTTCGTGATTCCGTCGGGTCCTGGAGCCTTGAGGGGGGATGCTGCGCGGATGGCGTCTTCTATCTCCTTTTCTGTTATTGGTGGTAGTTCGATTTGGCTGCTGTACTCCGCGTCCCGTACGTCTTCCAGGTTCGCCTCCGGGGGTGTGGGAAAGAAGGTGTCCTTGAATAGCTCTGCTTTGTCGCGTGGTTCTGTAATCTCGCGTTGAGTCTCAGGGTGTTGTATTGTTGGTGTAGCTCTTGCAGACTGTGTTTCTCTTGTTCTAGCCCACTTGGCTATTTTCCATAGCCCTTCTGGTGACTTAGCTGCCCTCTCCACTTGTTCCCTGTGCGTATCCCGTAGCGCCTTCTTGATCGTCCTGGCTTTATGATTTCTTGCTGCGCGGTATTCTTCCCATGTCTCCTCTGTGTTGAGCTGGTTGTGTATCCTCTTTAGTCTTTTCGTCTCTGCTAAGACCTCTCTGCACTTATCGTTCCACCCTTCTCTAGTTCTGCTTGAGATGCGCGTCTAAGGGACTGCCTTCTCTATTGCTCTTTGTATTGCTGTGATCACCTCCTCTACATATCTGTCTAATGCGGTTTTTGTTGCTAGTCTTTGGAGCGAAGGCAGGGCTTCTTTCAGTGCTTTTATGTATGCCTCCCCGTCCAGTCTTTTCCAGTTCTTCCTAGGCGCCTTATCCGCGTTTGGCACCAATATGTCGAGGGTTGTGCTTATTGGCAGGTGGTCTAAGTCGTGATCAAGCTCCTTATTAACCTCGCTTTTTATAACTCTATCGACAAGCCCTGCCGTGGCGAGGCAGATGTCAATAGAGCTTTGTGACTGTCTCTCTCTGTATGTTATCGTGCCAGGGGCGAGGGTAGTATAGAGGGCGAACTCTTCTATTATGGTGATTAGTTCTTCTGCCTCTGGTTCTATGCTCTGCACGTCTGGTCCCCCCCACAGCGGATGATGTAGGTTGAAGTCGCCAAGTAATATTAGCTCGTCATCCTCGTGTTTGTTCAGTATTTCATGAACGTGTGGTAGCACGCTCTGCTGGGCCGTGTTCCTTAGGGGGTTGTAGGCGTTATAGATGCTAATTTGCTATTCCTCCTCTAGCTTAAGTGTTATAGAGCATAAGTCCCGTGTATGTTCCTTAAACTAGATCCTGTTGCTGTCTATCCGCTTGTTTACAAAAAAGCACACTCTAGTTAGTCCTTCCTTAGTCCCTCCTGGGCAGTATAGGTCGAAAACATCCTTGGCTGGGTGGTGTGTAGTTGCCATAAATGGGTTCCTCCACGGTTCCTATATGGCAAGGATGTCGTGTTCATGTGTCTTTAGGTCGCGTAGTAGCGTTGCCATTACTATGTCTTTCAATTTACGAACGTTGTACTGTAGTATGCTTAGTGTTAGTTTGTGGTTCATAATTTAGTGTTTTTGTTGATGTCCATTTGTTAGTCGTGCCACTGTATTAGTCGTGTGTTGCTTTCGATTGCTTCTAGCGCCCTCCTTAAGGGGACAATTGTTCTCTGGGGCCTTTGGCTACTGTCATCTCCTGTTTGTTGATTCTCCCTATCTCTTGAACCAACCACATTTCCCGTGTTGGTCCTTTTTTGTCCTCTTCGTGATAGGGAGCGGGTCCTGCCGTTCTGGTTTTCCTGGCCTGCTGTAGCTTGGCTTGTCCTCGTCCTTTGGCGGGCTTCGGACATGCCTTCTGTGTGGATGTTTCCTCCGGTTGGTCCTGGTACGGGGTGGTAATGGGGTCGAGTGTCGTATGCTATCTTCATCTTGGCTGTTTCCTCCTTCCTAGCTAGGCACTGGCGGTTCCATGCTTCGTGCTCTCCTCGGCAGAGTGCGCATTTCTTTGTCGTATCCAGGCCCGATTTCGATGGGCAATCCCTGGTGTCGTGCTCCTGCGCACAATAGCCACATGCTGTTGCTGCCTTGCACTAGGTTCCTATGTGGCTGTATTTTTGGCACTTGTAGCACTGCTTCAATCGACACTATCTCTCGTATTGTTCGCATTAGAAGACCTCGCCCTGCCAGACTAGTCCTTCGTCTATAATTTTGTTGGCGTCCTCAGGTTTGGTGAACTCGATCGTAATAGATAATGCAGCTTTAGTAGGTGCGTTCCTAGTTAGCCATCCTATGTGTTTGATTTCAGCCTGCGGGATGAACGGTTTGTTATCTTGTAGGATTTGGGCTCTGTTTTCTTCGAACTTGTTCATGTCAAGTGTGCTGGTACGAATTCCGTGTACGAGGACGCCGTACGTTGGGATTCGTACTGTAGCTCTGTCTCCAATGCGGTGGACCCAGTCGTCTGCGAATTGTTGTAGTGCTTCTACTTCGTTGCTATTAGCTGTCTTTATGCTCAGATCTCCGCTTTTTAGCTGGTTGGATGAGACGATCTTAATGTTTGTGATATTTTCGTTTCCGCTTTGTTCAACAGCTCGCTCTACATAGGCTTTCAAGTTACAGGGGTTCATTGCCCTTAGGCTCTGTATGGTAAATGAGTCTCTGATATTCACAATAACCTCACGTTGCGCTTGTGCGGACGGGCCTTTAGGCTTCTATTTATTGTATGTGCCTGCTAGTGTCTAACCTCTAGCTGCCATCGCAGCGTAGGTCATCAGTCCATTTGCCTAATTCTGCAACCCCTTAGTTTTGATCTCCCTCGTCATTTCTAGGACTGCCTTGCCGGTTTCCGTTGCGTCCTTTGCAGCGGCTCTTGCTTCCTCCCCAATGTTAATGCTCTGTTGTGTGACCGCGGTGGACTGTTGTACGGCTTTAGTGTTGTTTTTAAGCTCGTTTTTGATGTCGCTGAGTGTCTGTGCGTTCTTGTTCGCTGTAGCCTTTGCTTCTGTTTGAAGGATCCTTAGGGCGTCGCTTATCGCGCTAAGGTCCAGGGTGTGTTGCACTTTCAGGACGAATGTCACTGTGCCGTGGATAATAGTCTTTACGAGGTCTGCCGGTACGGGCTGGCTGTTAGTGCGTTTGATGCAGCTCAGTGTGTCTTGAAGGAAAGTGCTGAGGCGTGTAGCGTGCTCGCGGATTGGGGTTGGCCACGTCGCCTGTTGAGGCCATTGCGTCGCCATGGCTCCGCAGTCGCAGTGGGCTCTGCGCCTGGGTGCTGGCTATTTAACTAACGTCTAGGGCAGGTGTTTGCGCACGATATTTTGCGTTAATTCCAAGGATTGGGATTCTCGCTGTTGTGGTGTTTTCCGAAGCTTGTTGAAGGGGGAGGTGATGTTAGGGATTCCTGAGGTGCGGCGCGCCCGGCGGAAGGTTCCGCCGAGCCCCGGAACCTTACCCGATTAGGCATTAGCGCCTCGGCTACGTGTGGGTATATAAGGCAGCTGTTAACAGTCTTTATACGCCACCTCGATATCTTAGTAAAATCAACTTCTTGATTTCAACCTTTGATGCCTTGAGTGATCCCTTACACTACTAAGCCTACACATTAATATACGACTAGTAATAACTTTATAACTATAGGTTAGATTAACTTAAAAATTAATTTATTAAAAAGCGTAGAGTTTACTCTATAATTCCTACTACTTAAAATATTTTATTAGGTTTTAGATAAATTATTATAGTTAGTTAATTATTAGGCGTTCTGGGGAGCTAGGTAAACTCTAGAGAATAAATTATACCCGATTATTTCTAGGCGTATATATAGTAAAAGTGGGGGCCGTCTATAGAGGATATAAGTTAACTAACTATAGGTTTAACCTTAGTAGACTATGGGGCTAATTAGTAAGCGTTAGTAAACTATAGGGCTAATTAGTTATATACCTAGCGTTAAGCCTTCTCTATATAGAAAACGTAAAAATTTTAAATTCTAAAATTTAGTTATTAAAAGCCTAAATAATATAGAAATATATTAGCTAAATTACTAAATATATATAAAATAGAAAAGTAAAAAAATTAGAATATATTCTAAACACGTTTTAAATACGTTCTAAATATATTCTAATTTTTTTAAATATATTCTAAGAAGTTTACTACTAGTTACTATAATATAATTTTCTATTTTTAACGTAAATAACTACCTAGGGTATTATGTAAAAATAATAATAAAAAGAGTAGATTTCCTCTTACTATAGGCTAACTAAAGTAACGTAATAAAAAATAATAAAAAAGTTTATTATTTTTATTATTACTACTTAGCGCCTCGCTTATTATTAATAATTAGTAAGTAAGGCTTAGTAGCTTAACACGCACGTAGTTAAAGTTTAGAATAGCTATCTATATTTTTTCCTAATAGTGTTAGATATGCAGCTATTAGATAGAACAAGCGCGTTGAGATTGGATCTGTACAATAAAGCAGGGACCACCTAGCTTAGCACACTAGCGAAGAAGTCAGAACTAGCCAAACACGGTGGACACGAACATAATACAATCATTATTATCTATTAAGGCGTATTATCGCATTTAACCATTAAATCTAATAATTAAGAGTCTTACTACCTTAATTAATACCAAAATGGCTGCACTACCCTAGCGTAACCTAATAGTAACCCTTTGAGACCACACTAACTATAGGGCATGGATAATGCAGCTCTAGTCTAGATGCGTCGCATATCGCATCTGGCCAAAAGTCGATTCTACGTTGAATATCCTAATAAAACCTAAACCTATAGCCCTAAGGGCGCCGCTAATTAATAGGTATACTCTAGCAGCAAATGTTAGCATTCTAACAAGGCAGTCTAAACTGTTAGCAGTAGGACTTAAGGCGTTTAAAGAAGATCTTTGTTAAATATACGGGTATTCTTAATAAGTTAAGATGGAAAAGTAGTGGGTTAATTAATTAATTGTGTGTGTTCTGTTGGAGAAGCTTGGCTACCTTAAAAAGTAACTATCTAGTACTAAGCCGCACTAGTACTATTTAGACTAGTATAGGGGCAGTGTAAAACAGTAGTGCGCCAGCCTCCTTAGTGTATTTTATAGTGAAATTACTATAATTTACACTAATTACTACTATAAGGGGCCATATAATTGTACACACCTACCCACTAGATTTCATAATAACTATCTATCTGACACACCCCCTTAGCTTAGAACTATCTTAAGCTAGACCTAATTCTTCGCAGCCGTACTATAACTCATAGTCTAAAAGCTTCCATCCTGTCTTCCAATTCGTTAAGGTCGACCTCTTGGTCGGTGATCCTACCCCTAACGTCTTTAAGTCCGAGTTAATTTACGAACTTAGTCTATTTGCCAGCTAGTAAAGCCTTTGTAAGGCCATCTACTGCTATTTCTTCTGATTATTAGTACTAGATTTTAATAGCTTTACGTACTACTTCTTATTAAAGCCAATAATTGTGTATGTTAACGTGCCTAAGCTTTGTTTGTAACTTGGCAATTTCTTTAGTAACAAGTTGGATAGTTTATTGATTGTCGCAATTAATAGTAATTATTAAGAATGAGAGTTTAATCTTAAGTTTAGCGATTAACTAAGCTGTAAAGAGTGCCTCATTTATAACCTATAAGAGTGCCAGCAACTTAGCTTTAGTTGTCAAAGTGGTGACAGTGTCTTATTTATTTGCCTTCTAGGCGACAAGTCTACCAAATAGCTTAATGATGTATCCTTGCGAGCTCTTTCTGTTAAGGGTATTGTCTATAAACAACGCGTCGCTAGCAACCTTATAGGTGTCTGCATCTCTAAAGCGTAGCCCTAGTGATTGGGTGGAGGATAAGTATAGTAGTACACAGTTGGCGGCTTTGTAATGGTCGTTGCTGGGATTTAATAGGAAGCGCGATAATTGGGAGCTTGCAAAAGCGATATCAGGGCGCGTGGTTACTGCAGCGTACAGGATTAATCCTATCTTTCGCTAGTATCGGTTGATCTCTGCCTTTGTGGCGAGTCCTTCTTGAGGTAGTAGTTCAACTGCTAACATTGGGGTTTCGTGTTTAAGGTCGTGTTGGTCGATAAGGCGACTAATCTTGTCTACATAGGACGCCTGTAATAGCTAGAGTTGCCTACTTATATAGTCTCTAACGATTTCAATCCCTAGAAACTACTAAAGATCGTTACCTCTAGTAAGGGTAAACTTTATACTTATCTTTTTTATTACTACGTTAGCAGCGTGTTTCTAATCCCTTAAGTAGGCGACGATAAGGTCGTCTATATAGAAGAATATAATAATGCTGTCTTTAATTATACAGCAAGGCTTATAAGGGACTGCGGCAAAACTAAGATCCTTAAGAGCACTGGTAAATTCTCTCTGCCATAGCAGTGGTGAGATTCGAAGACCATATAGTGCCTTATGCAACTGTAGGATAGTGCCGGGTCGGGTATAACCTCGGGGCATTCTCATATAGAGTTCTCTGTCCAGTTTCGCATGGACAAAAGCGTTGGTGACGTCGTACTGGCTGAGCTCTAGGTCATACCAAGCTGCCATAGCCATGAGTAGGCGAAATAATCGTCCTGCGAGGGTTGCGGCGTAGGTGTCTTAAGTAGTAAGGTAGCGTTGTTAATCTCCACATACTACCAACCTAGCCTTGCACTTCTAAAATTGATAATGTTTGTCGAGTTTGTATATATACACCTATATATAGTTAAGAATTTAGTGGCCGCGTGATCGCACTAGGGCAATAGGCACCTCACTCTAAGACCTTATCTCTTTGTGGCTTTGTAGGTGTACTCGCTCAGCATCCTTCCACATATTGAATAGCGGGTAGTCTTCTAACTATGTTCCGCAAGATAGAGGCTCTAGCAATTTACTTTAGTAGGGTTTCTTTCCTACTGCAAGCATGCGATTAAATTGCGCTTTGTTAAGCGGCTTCCCCTTGTATTTGCCTCTACTACCTGCCTGTGTTCTGGCTAGGAAAGCGGCTGCCCATAGCACAGCACGTTAATCTGGCTGTGTTAATCCTATAAGTACTTGTTTATGTTGATCGTCTTTAAAACTCGCCATTAATTAGGTAAGTAATGTGATAGGCAGAGGTGTTGCTAGTGGTGTTGGGTAGGTGTAATTGATCTTCCTCCCCTAATAGTACCCCAGAGGGTCCTCCTTATCCTCGCGATTGCGTAAGTTAGTGATCGACTTATCCTTATAAAAGGATTTAGTGTTTTCTTATTCGAGTGGTGGAGGTGGCAACTCCACTAATTAGGTCCATACAGCAATCTCTTTAGTAGTACTATACATAAGGTTGTCCAACAGATCTTTTATTTTGCCTAAGAACACCTTATCTTTGTTAAAGATAACATCGCGTGTGCTGATAACTTTGTTAAGTAGTGGGATCCATACCCTCCAGATGTTTGATAATTAGTAGCCCACTAGGTATCCAACCTATGCCTTTGGGTCTAACCTTTAGAGCTTGCTCTTGCCGCGTTTTGTATTATTAGTTAAGGCGAAGGCTTTATAGCTATAGGCCCTGAGGTAAGCCTGGTTTAGTTTCTTTAGTTAAGTAATAATGCCGTTTTGGTAAGCAACTGTCGTAAAGAATACTTCGTGTGGTAATCGCCATTGGTTAGCGTAGTTTGGAGTTTAATTGTATAGGTATACGGCCGCTTATGTGATTTCTGGCCATAGGTTAAAGGGAAGGTTGGCGTTAAGTCGCATTGCACGACCCTTCTCCTTAATTACACTCCCTAAGCGTTCAGCTCCTCTATTTTAAGCTTGGGTGTCAGGTGCTAAAGGCTCAATAACGATACCTTCACTAATGCACCACCTGTGAACGTCTTATTTAACTAAGAAGATCTTATTATCGGATTCAATGACTTTGATAGTCATATTAAATTGTACTTTCATAAATTGTACAAATTCCTTTAGCAACTTAATAATTATTCGTGCTGGTTAGTTATCTTTAAAATAGAAGTCCCAAGCCATGCCTAAGAATTAATTAGTGATGAGCATCTGGCTTTTCTCGCTAGTAAAGCTCTAATCTTCGTAGTCGTGAAAGTCTATAGCGACTCTCTTACTAGGACTGTTATTAATTTGCCTAGGTTGTTATCTGATTTGTCGCTTAAGCTTTAATTTGCCGCAAGCGTCGCATTGGACCGTAGTAAGTCCTTTAAGCCGCACCCCCTCACAGTGATTCACAGTGTGTTCTAGTGCCTAGGGACCTGGGTGGCCTAGTCGTTTGTGCCAGGTAATGGCGTCTGCCTTCTGCGCTCGTTGTGCGGTGCGCGTGGTGATTTTGTGTGTGGCATACGTACTATTGTGTATAGTACGATTTTGTTCGGGCATGTATTCTAGTACCCATTAACCGTAGAGTTCTTAAAGTTCGGCTAGAACTGTATTGTCCCTTCTCTTAATTGTTGTTGGATCTGCCTTTATGTCCTACTAGAGGCCTTGCCTGCGGAGTAATTGGAAAGACACTAGGTTGCATAGCAGATTAGGGTAGTAGGCGATGTTGTCTAGCCTTAGTACCCTATTTCCTTGTACGCTTTTAACGTGTAGATGGACACTCCCATATCCCCTTATCCAAACTCGTAATGATCCCGCCCATATGAAGTCTCCTGGCGACGGTGGTCGCAGCGTAACAAAACAATCAATATTATTAAAGATATAGCAGGTTGTGCCAGAATCGAGAATCGCGGAGTAACGTAGTGGGTAGGTGTTTAGGTCTAAGTGGTAGGAGGCTGCAATAGCATTAAAGCTTGCTGAGAGGACGGTGATTTATCTGCCATCTAGTCATTTATTGTTAGTAATCTTAGTGATTTGAGTTGGAGTAGGAGTGCTTAATTGTTTGATTCTTAGTGTCTGTGATCTTGGACGCTTTACAGATCTTACGCTCTCTATAAGCGTAGGGTTATTTTCCATCCTGAACTTTATAAGGGCCTTTATTGCTAGCTTTGGTTAAAACCAATTAGGTGCCTTGTTAGGAAATACGTAAAAGTAGTCTTGCAGACTATGGCGTTGTTTACAAGCAGGGCACTTGGGGTATAATCCTCTCTGGCCACCAACTGCCATTGGCTCATTGTCTGTGTTCGCAGACTGCTTGGATTTGGCTTTAGAGCCAGCTTTCTTAGCGCGTAATCTGCCTCGCTTAAGTGATACTGCTTCATCCACAGAATGGGCGTCCCTATCTGCGGTCTGGGTGGGTGCACCACTATTAGCGAGAGATAGTCCTGCAACAGCAAAGGCGCCCCTTTGTTTACCCTTAATTGGGTGCTACATCGCCATTTAATCTTGGAAGAGTTTCACTATATCTTTTCTTAAAGTGTTTGGGTCCTTATTCCTATGTTGTATAAAGGTTATAACCCACTAGAATGCGACGTTAGTAACCGCCTTTATAAAATCTTGTTTGACTAAGTCTAGCAACGTAAGTTCTGGCACACTATTGTGCTCTGCTTCTATTACTGCATGATCGTACTCAGTGAGCCAGGTGGACCATGATCCAGCTGATCTCATGGGCTTGAGAGCGTCTTGGTATCTAATCCTCGCTCGTTGTAGTTCGTTGTTTTGGTCTACCCCAACCGTGTTTGTGAGGTTAATAATCCATTGTCTAATTAATTAATCTGGGGTGCAGCAATTAGTCTGCAAGTGTGCCAAGGTCGTTAATTAAATAAGGGCAACTATCTTGTCAAGGTTCGCCTTCTGTTGTTTGTACCTTCGGTCAAGTAACTTAAAAGTTTTGAGTTAATCCTTATAGAGGTCGTAATCCTCTCTGTACGCCCTTACGCCAGTCGTCAACAGGTCTGACGGCCTTGTTGGGCGTGCGCGAGGGTTGTCGGTATTCGCGTTAATAAACGCTGGGCTTGGTGCATAGCCAACACTAATGTTCGGTGGGATTGGAATGACTAGTTAGGTCATAGGTTGGATCTCTTAGTCTGGGTCGATGATATCCCAGATCCCTAGAGATTGGGCGCGGGCTTTGATTTGCCTTAGCCATGGTGTATAGTTTGAGTAATCGGATAGGATCACTGTGGAATCTCTAAGCGTCGATAAAGACATAATAATCAGCTTGATTAAGGCAGTGAGACTCTTAATTGTCAAATATACGGGTATTCTTAATGAGTTGAGATGGAAAAGTGGTGGGTTAATTGATTAATTGTGTGTGTTCTATCGGAGAAGCTCGGCTACCTCGAGAAGTAACTATCTAGTACTAAGCCGCACTAGTACTATTTAGACTAGTATAGGGGTAGTGTAAAACAGTAGTGCGCCAGCCTCCTTAGTGTATTTCACAGTAAAATCACTGTGATTTACACTAATTACCACTGTAAGGGGCCATATAATCGTACACACCTACCCACTGGATTTCACAGTAACTATCTATCTAACAATCTTAAGTATTACAAGATTCTTGCCAAGCAGTATAAGAACAATTAATATAATTTTAAAAAGGAGCAAATAAGTCTTTAGCAAATTATTGTTTATATTTAGGCTACTATTAGCCTACATCTTTAGCGCACTTACTGCCTCCTAGATTAACCACTAAGATAGTGGATTACGAACCTTAAAGCCACAGTTAGCGTCGACGAACGATTTAAGAGAGAACAAGCCCGCGACTAATACCTTACATCCCTTAGACTAATAAGAAACGCGTTAAATTAGGACATATAGCTTGCTAAATATAATTAAGCAGCTATAGAAGCGGAGATAAGCAATGTCCTTAAGATAACACAGATTAATATAATTACAAAGGACTTTCTAACTGCTGTAAACAAAGTTACGCCCAATTAGTCTATAACCTTTTAGGATAGCGGACGGTTCACACCTGGCATAAATTAGAAAGAAATAATAAAGCGCTTCTAAGAGCATATAATATTGAATTATCCAACCCCTTAAATAGGGAAGTACAAGGCCGTATTTATGGCAGATAACTTGTCATACCTCGCTAAAAGTAGGAAAACCACCTAGGGCATTAATGCCGAAGCAGCACCATCTAGAAAACGGGGCAGACCCCAATATTAACGTGATGACCAAAAAGATAATAAGAACTTATCCTTAGTCTAAAAACCTGCAAAAATAGGAGGCGCTAAATGTCCTGTATGTGGACATCGCTATGGACTCTAGGATTGCTTCTATATTAATGCAGACAAAGCTCCTAAGTGGTGGAAACTAAATAAGAAGATTAAAGAACTCGTCGCATTAAAGCGCGAGCACGATCCCGAATTTTAAGGACTGCTAAGAGGACAAAGTAGACTAAGATTAAAAACACCAAATATTAAACAATTGCACACACCCACACCTAAGATTCTCAAGTCCCCTAAGGACTAACTAGAGGGACAGAGAATATTAAACGTTAACGCTGCGTTTATATTAGCGCTAATAGAAATAGAAGTGTCTAATTACCCACTAAAGCGCTTGTTTATTCTTGATTTAGGATTAACTTGCCATATTACAAATAACCCCAACTATATCTACAACTTTCGTCTATCTACGTCTAGAGATTATATATAGGCTGGCAATACAAAGATATAGATAAAAGGCTACAGCTCTGTTAACTTAATACTAAGAGGCCAACATAGAACAACTACGTTAGTTCTATATAATGTGGCTATCTGTCCAGACCTCCTGTGCAACCTAGTCTCCTTTTAACTACTAAGGTATAGAGGAATCTAGTGGGATACGCAAACGGACCCAACTACGCTAAAAGGACTAGATAACAAGGTTATTAGAAAACTATCTAAGATACACAGTTAATAGGTACTTAAGTATAATCCGCTACTACCCACTTTATATTATATCCGCAAGAATACATTACGAATAAAAGGAGCACTATAAAGGGCCTTAGCCGAATTATGGCATAAGAGACTAGGACACCCTAGACTAGCAGCTATTAAACATCTTGTGCAGCAAGCTAAAGGGGTGCGAGTTAAGGGAGTTACAATAGTTTAATGCGACTCCTATAGGAAAGCAAAGATCTAGTGACAAATTAGCCAAGCACCGCGAATTAATAATAAAGGACTAGGAGAAAGACTGGCTATTGACTTTTATGCCTACAAGACGCAAAGTAGCACTGGCGAAAGGAGCCAGATGCTTATTACTAATAGGTACTTAGGCCTGCAATGGGACTTTTATTTTAAAGACAATTAACTAGCAAAGTTAGTTATTAAAGTTCTATTAAACTTCTTTCTCTTCCTTAAAAACTATTACAATATTACGGTCAAGGTTATTAAAGCGGATAACAAGATTACGATAGTGAAACTAGAAATCGAGCGCTGGTTAGCATTATAAGGAATTACTGTTAAGCCTTTTGCCCTAGATACACAAGCTTAAAATAGAGGTGCCAAACGCTTAGGGGGTGTAAATAAAGAGAAATCGCGCGCGATACGTCTTGATGCCAACCTACCCTAGAAACTATGGCCTGAAGTTATAAGAGCTGTAGTATACCTCTATAATTAAACACTAAATTATGCGAACAACTAGAAAACGCTATATAAGATATTCTTTACACAAGTTGCTCTAAACAACAGAGTAGTCACCTTAATTAAAAAACCTAATCTTACTTATCTTAAAGCGTATAGCTATAAAGCGTTCGCAATAATAGATAATACACATTAAGGTAAATTAAGGCTATAACGCCTAGACCTAAAGGCTTAGATTAGTTACCTAGTAGGATACTAGTCCTTAAACATCTATCGAATTTAGATACCATTACTTGCTAAGGTAATAAGCACCTATAATATTATCTTCGACGAATAAACTATCTTTAGTGGCAAAACTAAGGACCTTATAGATAATCTCATACATAGTACACTAGAGGAAATTGCCACATACGTAAGAACAATCGAACTCCTAACACTAAGTCATTAACTAGAGATAGAGTCCTTCTATAAAGACGACACTATTGGAGGCTCATTAAATCCCTAAGGCGAAGTAGACTCACTAGGCTACTACTAAGAAGTAAAGATTAGGGACAACTATCCAACTCCTCTAACTACACCACCACCTATAGTATTACTTACACAGTTAATAGCTGGAAATAAATTAGAAATAAGCCTAAAAGGGTTATCCAAAACTGTCCCCTAGGCAGCCGCCTTTATAGCAGAAACTTAAGCTGGCTACGTTAGGAAATACAGAGGGGATATTATAGACAAGACTAAGATAATAAGAACGCTTGCCAAAGGCTTAAAGCCCTATTAAAGTTAACTCCCACCTTTGCCAACGTGCCGTACCAAGCTTAAGAATTACCTAATAGGCGAATTGTTTAAAGAAGTAAAGCGGGATTACCTTGCAAGCCACAAACAAATAAAATTATAGTTAGAAGTACTAATAAAGAAGATTAAACTAATAGGATAGTAGATCCTTAACTATATATAGGTATACACCTATAAGCTTAACAAACACTATCGCTTGCTAAAGTGCAAGGCACGGCTAGTTATCTAGGGCAATTAATAACGGAATATTACCTCTTAAGACACTTATACAGCCACGCTTGCCAGCAGGTTATTTTAAATACTAGTGGCAATAGCAGCTTACTATAATATAAAGCTTAAGCAATACGATGTTACAAACGCTTTCGTCTATACAAGTATAGACTAAGAGGTATATATAAGAATGCCCTGTGGCTATTAGAAGCCTAGAATAATACTTTAAGTTAATAAGGCTTTATATAGTCTTTAGATCTCACCACTTCTCTGGCAAAAAGAGTTTACCTTAACACTTAAAGCTCTAGGTTTCTAGACAGTGCCTTACAAGCCATACTGCCTTCTTAAAGATAGAATTATTATCTTCTTCTACGTCGACAATATCATCTTAGCTTTTTATAAGCAGAAAGAGAAAGAAGCCCAATAAGCAATTAAGCGCCTATAAGAAAAATACACCTTAAGTAGAGAAAATAATCTTTAGTAGTTCCTTAGCGTAGAGATTATTAGAGATTAAAAAACTAGGACAATTTAACTCTCTTAGGCTGCCTACTTAGACAAAATCAGTTAATTAGTTAACAAGAGGAATATTTAACACAACACCCTAATAGCAGCTATTAAGCTAAAATCATAAGATGGCTTAGCAACACTCTTAGAAATTAACAAATACTAACGCAAAATCAGATTGCTTCTATTCGCAGTAGTAATAACTCGACCGGATATAGCCTTTGCAACCTTAAGGCTAGGTTAATTCCTATTTATAATGGTATTCGGACTGTTTATTATTGCCTATGCTAGCTCATTACTACCTACACTTATTTACTACTACCTATTCTACCTAGCAGTATATATCTTAGCTACTACACACATATAATTAAATTAGTATTTTCCTGACTTTTGCTTTGCAGCAACAACCGCTACAGTTATAAGCCCGAATTGCGACGGGGCCTCACTTACCTAAGCAATTACCCTACTAAGGACACCACAGTCTTACTATAGGAGCAACCCTGCGAGCACGATAATAACCGAGTCGGATCCAGCCGTCACTCGAGTGACAATTGTCCTTAGTCAATTAGAAGATTGGCACAAATGGCTGTTCATCCGCAAGAATACAGCGCAAAAGAACCAACTCTGGAAATATGTTAATCTAGATATTGCAGCAGACAAGCTACCGCAGCTTAAGGAGCTGATAGAGCCTCAGCTTAGCGACTATAACAGCACGGCTACTACGTACGCCAGCCTAAATACCAAGCAGCGAGCCGATTACTATTGGGCGTATAAGAGATGGGAAAAGAAGGATCTAGAGTATAAGCGTTAGCTAAAGGCTCTAGCAGACTTTAACTCTGAGATTAGTAAGACAATAGCAGCGCATTATATTTACCTAATTAAGAACAAGGATACGCCGCACCAACGCCTTACAACCCTTAAGAAACATCTCGCACTATTAGACGCGACGCGACGCCGCGATCTAATAGCGGTATATAAGGATCTTCAGACGCCGCCAAAGGGCAGGAAGGTTAAAGAATGGCTTTAAAGGTGGATTGAGGTTACTAACTAGTGCAAGGCTATTAGGCTGGCAGAGACTAAAGACACCTAAGCGTAGAAAGACTTCCTAGTCGCCTATAAGACAATTAACCCCAAATACAGAACAGCAGGTCTACAAGACCTAATCTAGAAGGAGAGGCTTAGTAAGACAGTCCCCTTAGTAGAGAACTACGTTGCTAAGTTCTTAGCATACCTAAAGCGTACACGCCCAATTAGTACAGGCTTTAGCGCACACGCAACAGAGCTAGAGATAGCAAAGCCAGCAACACTGCAAAATAATAAACCTATATGGAGCGGTGTATGCCTCTGTGGCAAAAGACACTCATGGTCGAGATGCTAAGTAATAAACCTAGATGCGCCTCATAGACTCTAAGGATTCGACAATAAGAAGAATAGTAAGAAAGTGGCAGCGGCCTTTGCCAAGAATCTAAGCTTAAAAGCGAGGGTGGAGAAAGCCATATAGGACTAGAAGGCAACTTAGTCGAACTCTAAGCCTATAGTTACTATTAACGATGGCAAGCCTCCTTCTAATCTATTAACCTACACCGCACAATATATAGTATCTAATGCCATTACGGTTAACAAGCGCAACAAGCGCGACAAGAATCTAATACTTAACAACAGTGTTAAACCTACTAAGGAGTTAGTGGCTCTATTAACGCTTGACAATGTTAGCAGCTACGACTTATTAAGCAACTAATTCATACTTAATCCTGGTTTAAACACTCACATTGTCAACACTAAGTCCTGGCCTAAATAGATAAGAGAGTATAAGGCCAGTGCTAACGATTTTGTAGAAGCAGGAACAGGCTATATTAAGATAACTGCATAGGGCAGCATAAAGCTAACTGTGAAAACACTAAGAGAACTATTACCTATTGTCCTAACACACGTTGCCTTAGTTAAAGGCTTCTTAACGAGCCTTATGGGCTTAGCACACTGTTGCTCGAGTTAGATCCACTTTGACTTAGGATAAGATTTGCTATACAAAGTTAGCAAGAAAACTATTATTGCTTAACTAGAGTATAATAATGGTCACTAGCTAGTCGACGCTAATACTAGCCGCCGCCTAGACATATGCCTATTATTATCCTTTAGCACTACCTACCAACCTTTAAAGGACCCTTAACGCGATCTTATAGTCGACTATAGGATAGCTTACAGCACCTGGGGCCATCTAGGCAAGAAGGCAATTAAGAAGCTAGCCAACTATATAAAAGGCTTGCAAGTAGAAGGCAAAAATAGCGACTTCTATAGCGTATATGTCGAATCGAAACTTACAAAGCAAGTCTCTAGAAGATAGTAGGAGGACTTTGCACCTAGGAAATTCTACCGCGTTGCTATAGACTTTATCTAGCTTTTGCTATAAGATATAGACGCTTGTCTTAATAGTAACTAAGTTGTAGGTCATATAGTGGACTAGTATAGCAAGTGGCATAAAGTTAACTGCTTTCCACAGCGTACAAAGGCATTCCTGAGCCGCTGGCTTATCTAAAAGGTTCGTAAGATACAGCGTATCTTTAATAGCGACGTTACCGCAATTAAGACTAATAATAACTGAGGATACAGAGTTGCACCAAACGTATTAGAGGAACTTTGCGCTAAGCTAGGGATTCGATACGAGCTATAGGCAGACTACGCAGACAAGCAAAACAGCCTTATAGAGCGAGCAGGCAAGATTATTGTTATTTAAGCTTGAGCCATGAGGCTTAAAGGAAACCTGCCAAAATTATTAATAAACGAGCTGTTTAGAACAGCAGCATACATACTAAATCGTACACTAACCAAAGCACTAGGTTGGAAGACTTTATATAAGATTATATAGGGATTAAAGCCGAAGGTAAACCACTTACGCCCTATAGGCTGTCGAGTGTATGTCTAAAATCCGTCTATTAAGAGAGGCGACAAGCTAGAGTCCAGAGCTCTTATAGGACATCTTATAGGCTATGATTTAACGAATATCTTTAGAATCTGGCTGCTAACAAAGAACAGAGTAATTCGAGCTAGAGATGTTATTTTCGAACCAACGCGATTTTACAAAGGACTAGAAGGCTACGCAGTAGAGTTAGTTATTAAAGAGGTTATAGAGCTGCTTGCCTTTCTAAAAGAAGCTGAATCTAACAATATTGCCATTAAAGAGCTCATAACGCTTAGGCAGACGCGTAACAAGACGCGCAATAAGACGCGCAACATACCTGCAGCTGCAGCTCGCGCAAGCCAGTAGCATATAGGGGGTGAGAGCAGAGTTAAGAAAATTAATAGAGTTAACGAGGACGTAGAGGATCTATTTCTAGGGGGTGGGCTACTTACGCCTACATCACCTGCGCCTTATATGAGCCAGCAACGGAATAATGTAACGGTATTCGGACTGTTCATTGTTGCCTATGCTAGCTCATTGCTGCCTACACTTATTTACTGCTGCCTATCCTACCTAGTAGTATATATCTTAGCTACTACACACATACAATCAAATTAGTGTTTTCCTGACTTTTGCTTTGCAGCAACAACCGCTACAGTTATGAGCCCGGATTGCGACGGGGCCTCACTTACCTAAGCAATTACCCTACTAAGGACACCACAGTCTTACTGTAGGAGCAACCCTGCGAGCACGATGACAACCGAGTCGGATCCAGCCGTCACTCAAGTGACAATTGTCCTTAGTTGATTAGAAGATTGGCACAAATGGCTATTTATCCGCAAGGATACAGCGCAAAAGAACTAACTCTGGAAATACGTTGATCCAGATGTTGTAGCAGACAAGCTACCGCAGCTTGAGGAGCCGATGGAGCCTCAGCTTAGCGACTACGACAGCACGGCTACTACGTACGCCAGCCTAAATACCGAGCAGCGAGCCGATTACTGTTAGGCGTACGAGAGATGGGAAAAGAAGGATCTAGAGTATAAGCGTCAGCTAAAGGCTCTAGCAGACTTTAACTCTGAGATTAGTAAAACGATAGCAGCGCATCACATTTACCTGATTGAGGACAAGGATACGCCGCACTAACGCCTTACGACCCTTAAGAAACATCTCGCACCGTCAGACGCGACGCGACGCCGCGATCTAATAGCGGTATACAAGGATCTCCAGACGCCGCCAAAGGGCAGGAAGGTTAAAGAATGGCTTTGAAGGTGGATTGAGGTCACTAACTAGTGCAAGGCTATTAGGCTGGTAGAGACTAAAGACACCTAAGCGCAGGAAGACTTCCTAGTCGCCTGCAAGACAATTGACCCCAAATATGGAACAGCAGGTCTACGAGACCTGATCTAGAAGGAGAGGCTTAGTAAGACAGTCCCCTTAGTGGAGAACTACGTCGCTAAGTTTTTAGCATACCTGAAGCGTACACGCCTAATTAGTACAGGCTTTAGCGCACACACGGCAGAGCTAGAGATAGTAAAGCCAGCAACACCACAAGATAATAAACCTATATGGAGTGGTGTATGCCTCTGTGGCAAAAGACACTCATGGTTGAGATGCTGGGTGATGAACCCAGATGCGCCTCACAGACCCTAAGGATTCGACAATAAGGAGGGTAGTAAGAAAGTGGCAGCGGCCTTTGCCAAGGATCTGAGCTTGAAAGCGAGGGTGGAGAAAGCCATACAGGACTGGAAGGCAACTTAGTCGAACTCTGAGCCTGCAGTCACTATTAACGATGGCAAGCCTCCTTCCAATCCATCGACCTACACCGCACAATATATGGTATCTAATGCCGTTACGGTTGACGAGCGCGACAAGCGCGACGAGGATCTGATGCTTGACGACGGTGTCAAACCTACTAAGGAGTTAGTGGCTCTATTGACGCTTGACGATGTTAGCAGCTACGACTCATTGAGCAACCGATTCATACTTGATCCTGGTTCGAACACTCACATTGTCAACACTAAGTCCTGGCCTAGATAGACAAGAGAGTATAAGGCCAGTGCTAACAATTTTGTAGGAGCAGGAACAGGCCGTATCAAGATAACTGCATAGGGCAGCATGAAGCTGACCGTGAAAACACTGAGAGGACTATTATCTATTGTCCTAACACACGTTGCCTTAGTTGAAGGCTTCTTAACAAGCCTTATGGGCTTAGCACGCTGTCGCTTAAGTTAGATCCACTTTGACTTAGGACAAGATTTGCTGTACAAAGTCAGCAAGAAAACTGTTATTGCTTAACTAGAGTATGATAACGGTCACTGGCTGGTCAACGCTGATGCCAGCCGCCGCCCAGACATACGCCTATTATTATCCTTTAGCACTACCTACCGACCTTTAAAGGACCCTTGACGCGATCTTATAGTCGACTACAGGACAGCTCACAGCACCTGGGGCTATCCAGGCAAGAAGGCAATTAAGAAGCTGGCCGACCATGTGGAAGGCTTGCGAGTAGAAGGCAAAGATAGCGACTTCTGTGGCGTATGTGTCGAATCGAAACTTACAAAGCAAGTCTCTAGAAGACAGCAGGAGGACTTTGCACCTAGGAAATTCTACCGCGTTGCTGTAGACTTTATTTAGCTTTTGCCACGAGACACAGACGCTTGTCTTAATGGTGACCGAGTTGCAGGTCACATGGTGGACCAGTATAGCAAGTGGCATGAAGTTGACTGCTTTCCACAGCGTACGAAGGCATTCCTGAGCCGCTGGCTTGTCCAAAAGGTTCGCAAGATACAGCGTATCTTTGACAGCGACGTCACCGCAATCAAGACTGATAACGACCAAGGATACAGAGTTGCACCAAACGTATTAGAGGAACTCTGCGCTAAGCTAGGGATCTGATATAAGCCACAGGCAGACTACGCAGACGAGTAAAACAGCCTTGTAGAGCGAGCAGGCAAGATCATTGTTATTCAAGCTCGAGCCATGAGGCTTGAAGGAAACCTGCCAAAATCATTATCAAACGAGCTGTTTAGAACAGCAGCATACATACTGAATCGTACACCAACCGAAGCACTAGGTTGGAAGACTCCATATGAGATTGTATGGGGATCAAAGCCAAAGGTGAACCACCTGCGCCCTATAGGCTGTCGAGCGTATGTCCGAAATCCGTCTATTAAGAGAGGCGACAAGCTGGAGTCCAGAGCTCTTATAGGACATCTTGTAGGCTATGATTCGACGAATATCTTTAGGATCTGGCTGCCAACAAAGAACAGAGTAATTCGAGCTAGAGACGTTATTTTCGAACCAACGCGATTTTACAAAGGACCAGAAGGCTACGCAGCAGAGTTAGTTATTAAAGAGGTTATAGAGCTGCTTGCCTTTCTAGAAGAAGCTGAATCTGACGATATTGCTATTAAAGAGCTTATGACGCTTAGGCAGACGCGTAACGAGACGCGCAACGAGACGCGCAACATACCTGTAGCTGCAGCTCGCGCAAGCCAGTAGCATGTAGGGGGTGAGAGCAGAGTTGAGGAAATTGATGGAGTTGACGAGGACGTAGAGGATCTATTTCTAGGGGGTGGGCTACTTACGCCTACATCACCTGCGCCTTATGTGAGCCGGCAACGGAATAACGATACTCCGGCCGAAGTTCTCCCGATAGAACGAGATCTAGAGCTCTCTGCAACCCAAATCCCTGACTATCTACCTGATCGACACACAAACAATGCGCCGAGACGTAGAAATCTCGAAATTAACGAGTCAAATATACTCACAACCTTACGCTGATGGCAGCAGCGCACTAACGACCTCACCAGTGCAACTAGATACCAGACACACGCGATTTCCTATAGAATACGCATTAATGACTACCTACACGCGTTTACGACAGCGCTGAAGCCGCAGCCTGTCTTTAGGATCTATTAGTTATAGGTTCTGCCACCGCTGAGGACCTGGAGAGACCTAGAGACTCACCCGCATGGTGCTGAGTTTCGACAAGCAGGTTAAGAAGAATACCGTAATATATGGAATAAAGGATGCTTTGCTAGGACTGCAAAGACAGCAGCAAATGTTGATGCTGAGGTCTTACCACTTATGTGGGTGTTTACCTACAAATTTGATGAGGACGGCTTCCTCTCACAATTCAAGGCACGATTGGTGATTAGAGGTGATCTCCAGCAGCCGTACGGAGACACCTACGCCGCCACACTCGCAGCACGCACCTTTAGAGCAATCACCGCTATTGCCAATCACTTTGGGCTAGAGCTGATTCAATACGATGTACCAACAGCTTTTCTTAACGCCCTACTCAACCGTCTACTCTACGCGCAGACGCCAGACGGATTTTAAGAAGATAGAGAACTACTCCAGATACTCCGCGCTCTCTATGGATTAAAGGAGTCACCGCTACTATAGTACAAGGAGCTCCGCAGGACGCTACAGTCACTAGGGATGAAGCCTGTGCTAGGCTTTCCATGTGTGTACACGAACAAGTGGCTCATACTATTCGTCTACGTTAATGATATTGTCATGGCCTTTCACCCACACAATACCAAGCTCTACTAGCAGTTCGAGCAGAAGCTTAGCGAGTACTATCAACTAAAGCGACTTGGTCCACTTAAGTGGTTTTTAGGCATACGCGTTATCCGAGACATCGCCGCCCGCAAACTCTAGCTGCTCCAGGATGCCTACATCGACAAAGTAGCCGCAAAGTATGGCATAACGTCTACCGGCCGCCGTACAGAAGTACCTATGATGGTCAACTACCTTGAACCATCTATAGAGGAACCCAACGCAGCTCGTACGAAGCTCTACCAGGAGCTCGTCGGCCATCTCGCGTTCCTGACGCAGTTCACTCGACCAGATCTAGCACGCGCGCATGTGATACACGCTTCACATCTCACAAACCCCGGACAAGCTCACGTAGACTCTATACGCAAAGTATGGCGTCACGTCCTAGAGACGAAGTACTACGCGCTCGAAGCTTGCACAGCTAAGCAAGAGATTTAAGAGTTCATGACTACAGAAGAAGATTATCGCGATCCTATCTTCTTTGGAGCATCTGATGCTGCTTTCGCAGACGACCTAGAGACTCGCCGCAGCTCTCAAGGATATATTTTCTAGTTGTTTGGGATGACTGTCGACTGGAAGTCTACCCTGCAGCGTACAGTCACTAAATCAACTACTGAGGTAGAGCTACTCGCGCTCTCCCTCATAGGCTCAGCAATGGAGGAGTGGCTACGCCTTTTTGATGGCCTCTTACTGACGCTTCACACTACTCCGACTATCTTATGTGACAACTAGTAGACTGTTGGGATTGTTATAAAAGAACAAGACAAACTGGCAACTAAGCTCAAGCATGTTGATATACACCAGAGCTGGATCCGCTAGGAAGTAGAGCAAGGACGACTCTACGTACAATGGCGATCTACTAATAGGATGCCTGCTGACGGCATGACCAAGGTGCTACCACGTCAGAAGCATGCTGAGTTTGTGAGGCAGCTACACCTTACAAATCTATACTCTCGACTTTAAGGCACAGTAGACATGTAGGAGAGATTATCCTTACGTTGTTAACTAACTACAGGATGAGGGGGTGTGTAATGGTATTCGGACTGTTTATTGTTGCCTATGCTAGCTTATTGCTGCCTACACTCATTTACTGCTGCCTATCCTACCTAGCAGTATATATCTTAGCTACTACACACATACAATCAAATTAGTGTTTTCCCGACTTTTGCTTTGCAGCAACAACCGCTACAAATAACAATACTCTAGCTAAAGTTCTCCTAATAGAACAAGATCTAGAGCTCTCTGCAACCCAAATCCCTGACTATCTACTTAATCGACACACAAACAATGCGCCAAGACGTAGAAATCTCGAAATTAACAAGTTAAATATACTCATAACCTTACGCCGATAGCAGTAGCGCACTAACAACCTCACTAGTGCAACTAGATACTAGACACACGCGATTTCCTATAGAATACGCATTAATGACTACCTATACGCGTTTACAACAGCGCTGAAGCCGCAGCCTATCTTTAGAATCTATTAGTTATAGGTTCCGCCACCGCTAAGAACCTAGAGAGACCTAGAGACTCACCCGCATAGTGCTGAGTTTTAACAAGCAGGTTAAAAAGAATACTGCAATATATGAAATAAAGGATGCTTTGCTAGGACTACAAAGACAGTAGCAAATGTTAATACTGAGGTCTTACTACTTATGTGGGTGTTTACCTACAAATTTAATGAGGACGGCTTCCTCTCACGATTCAAGGCACAATTAGTGATTAGAGGTGATCTCTAGCAGCCGTACGGAGACACCTACGCCGCCACACTCGTAGCACGCACCTTTAGAGCAATTACCGCTATTGCCAATTACTTTGGGCTAGAGCTAATTCAATACGATGTACTAACAGCTTTTCTTAACACCCTACTTAACCGTCTACTCTACGCGCAGACGCCAGACGGATTTTAAGAAGATGGAGAACTACTCTAGATACTCCGCGCTCTCTATAGATTAAAGGAGTCACCGCTACTATAGTATAAGAAGCTCCGCAGGACGCTATAGTCACTAGGGATAAAGCCTATGCTAGGCTTTCCATGTGTGTACACGAATAAGTGGCTCATACTATTCGTCTACGTTGACGATATTGTTATGGCCTTTCACCCACACAATACTAAGCTCCACTAGTAGTTCGAGTAGAAGCTTAGCGAGTACTATTAACTAAAGCGACTTGGTCCACTCAAGTGGTTTTTAGGCATACGCGTTATCCGAGACATTGCCGCCCACAAACTCTAGCTGCTCCAGGATGCCTACATCGACAAAGTAGCCGTAAAGTATGGCATAACGTCTACTGGCCGCCGTATAGAAGTACCTATAATGGTCAACTACCTTGAACTATCTATAGAGGAACCCAACGCAGCTCGTACGAAGCTCTACTAGGAGCTTGTCGGCCATCTCGCGTTCCTGACGCAGTTCACTCGACTAGATCTAGCACGCGCGTATGTGATACACGCTTCACATCTCACAAACCCCAAATAAGCTTACGTAGACTCTATACGCAAAGTATAGCGTCACGTTCTAGAGATGAAGTACTACGCGCTCAAAGCTTGCACAGCTAAGCAAGAGATTTAAGAGTTTATAACTATAGAAAAAGATTATCGCGATCCTATCTTCTTTGGAGCATCTAATGCTGCTTTCGCAGACGACCTAGAGACTCGCCGCAGCTCTCAAGGATATATTTTCCAGTTATTTAGGATAACTATTGACTAGAAGTCTACTCTGCAGCGTACAGTCACTAAATTAACTACTAAGGCAGAGCTACTTACGCTCTCCCTTATAGGCTTAGCAATAGAGGAGTGGCTACGCCTTTTTAATGGCCTCTCACTAACGCTTCACACTACTCTAACTATCTTATATAACAACTAGCAGACTGTTGGGATTGTTATAAAAGAATAAGACAAACTGGCAACTAAGCTTAAGCATGTTAATATACACTAGAGCTAGATCCACCAGAAAGTAGAGCAAGGACGACTCTACGTATAATGGCAATCTACTAATAGGATGCCTACTAACGGCATAACTAAGGTGCTACTATGTTAGAAGCATGCTGAGTTTGTAAGGCAGCTACACCTTACAAATCTATACTCTTGACTTTAAGGCATAGTAGACATATAGGAGAGATTATCCTTACGTTGTTAACTAACTATAGGATAAGGGGGTGTGTAACGGTATTCGGACTATTTATTATTGCCTATGCTAGCTCATTGCTGCCTACACTTATTTACTACTGCCTATCCTATCTAGCAGTATATATCTTAGCTACTACACACATACAATTAAATTAGTGTTTTCCCGACTTTCGCTTTGCAGCAACAACCGCTACACTATTAAATCCGGGCTTAGAATATTACAATGCCGCTAATTAAGTACTACTATACTTATTAAGCACTAGATAGAGAGCACTGCAGCTTAGAGGAGGCAACTGCCTTTAAGTAGCCAGCGATGCCTTATTTGCTAACAACACACTAGACAGAAAGAGCTTATAAGGATACGCTATTAAGCTATTTAACGAACTTATTGCCTAGAAAGCAAGCAAACAAGAGACTGTTATAACTTCGACAACTAAAGCAGAGCTTCTCACCTTATTACAAGTGGCTAAGGAAGCAATCTTTATATTAAGACTACTAGACAAACTATAGATTAAACTGCGCTTATTGTTAATTACCGTCCAATGCGATAATAAGCAAACTATTCAACTAGTTACTAAGGAGATATCTAGGCTTTAGACTAAACTACGACACGTCGACATTTACAATCACTAGTTAAGACAGGAAGTCTCTACTAGAAAGATTAAGGTGGAGTACATACAATTGGCAGAAATAATCGCCGACAGCTTTATAAAGGTCCTCCTAGTTAATAAGTGAAAAGGGTTTCTAACCCAACTTAGGCTAGTTAAGATAATAGAACGCAAAGTAGCGAATAAAGCACCTCTTAAGGAAATTTAAGGGCACCTTAATAATCTTACTTTAGGATAATAGGCTGCTAAATAGTTTAGCTTACAAGGATCTTCTAAGCTAAGGGGGTGTGTTAGATATGCAGCTGTTAGATAGAACAAGCGCGTTAAGGTTAGATCTATATAATAAAGCAGGGACCACCTGGCTTAGCACACTAGCGAAGAAGTCAGAACTAGCTAAACATAGTGGACACAAACACAATACAATTATTATTATCTATTAAGGCGCATTATCGCATTTAACTATTAAATCTGACAAATAGTTAGATAATAAGGTTATAGTAGGGCTATACTATAACTAGCCTATTTCTCTAGATAAACTACTATACCTATCGTTATTACTATTATTATTATTACTATTATTATTATTACTATTATTATTATTACTATTATTATTATTACTATTATTATTATTACTATTATTATTATTACTATTATTATTATTACTATTATTATTATTACTATTATTATTATTACTATTATTATTATTACTATTATTATTATTACTATTATTATTATTACTATTATTATTATTACTATTATTATTATTACTATTATTATTATTACTATTATTATTATTACTATTATTATTATTACTATTATTATTATTACTATTATTATTATTACTATTATTATTATTACTATTATTATTATTACTATTATTATTATTACTATTATTATTATTACTATTATTATTATTACTATTATTATTATTACTATTATTATTATTACTATTATTATTATTACTATTACTATATCTACTAAGTCCTCTAAAGGTAGTTATTATTATTCTTATTAGTAAGTAGAGCGTGCTAATACTTATATAGCCCCTACTATATATAGTACTATTGTTAGATTTAATAGTTAAATGCGATAATGCGTCTTAATAGATAATAATTATTGTATTGTGTTCGTGTCCACTGTGTTCGGCTAGTTCTGACTTCTTCGCTAGTGTGCCAAGCTAGGTGGTCCCTACTTTATTGTACAGATCCAACCTCAACGCGCTTGTTCTATCTAATAGCTGCATATCTAACACACCCCCTTAGCTTGGAAGATCCTTGTAAGCTGAACTATTTAGCAGCCTGTTATCCTAAAGTAAGGTTATTAAGGTGCCCTTAAATTTCCTTAAGAGGTGCTTTATTCGCTACTTTGCGTTCTGTTATCTTAACTAGCCCAAGTTGGGTTAGGAACCCTTTCCACTTGTTGACTAGGAGGACCTTCGTAAAGCCGTCGGCGATCATTTCTGCCGATTGTACGTACTCCACCTTAATCTTTCTAGTAGAGACTTTCTGTCTTAACTAGTAATTGTGAATGTCGACGTGTTATAGTTTAGTCTGAAGCCTGAATATCTCCTTAGTAACTAGTCGAATAGGTTGCTTATTATCGCATTGGATGGTAATTAATAATGAGCGCAGTTTAATCTGTAGTTTGTCTAGTAGTCTTGATATAAAGATTGCTTCCTTGGCCACTTGTGATAAGGCGAGAAGCTCTGCTTCGGTTGTTAAAGTTGTGACAGTCTCTTGTTTGCTTGCTTTCTAGGCAATAAGTCTATTAAATAGCTTAATAGCGTATCCTTGCAAGCTCTTTCTGTCCAGTGTGTTGTTAGCAAATAAGGCATTGCTGGCTACTTAAAGGCAGTTGCCTTCTTCGAGCTGCAGTGCTCTCCATCTGGTGCTTAATAAGTATAGTAGTACTCGATTAGCGGCATTGTGATGTTCCAAGCCCGGATTTAATAGGAATTAAGCTAGTCTTAAGGTTGCAAAGGCTATGTCCGGTCGAGTTGTTACTACTGCGAACAGAAGCGATCCGATCTTGCGTTAGTATTTGTTAATTTCTAAGAGTGTCGCTAAGCTGTCTTGTGGTTTTAGCTTAATAGCTGCTATTGGAGTATTGTGTCGAATATCCCTCTTGTTAACTAATCGACTAATCTTGTCTAAGTAGGCAGCCTAAGAGAGTTAAATTGTTCTAGTCTTTCGATCTCTAATAATCTCTACGCCAAGGAACCACTAAAGGTTGTTTTCTCCACTTAAGGTGTATTTTTCTTGTAGGCGCTTAATCGCTTATTGGGCTTCTTCCTCTTTCTGCTTGTGAAAAGCTAAGATGATATCGTCGACGTAGAAGAAGACGATGATTCCGTCTTTAAGAAGGCAGCATGGCTCGTAAGGCACTATCTAGAAACCTAGAGCTTTAAGTGTTGAGGTAAACTCTTTCTGCCAGAGAAGTAGTGAGATCCGAAGACTATATAAAGCCTTGTTGACTTAAAGTATCGTTCTAGGCTTCTAATAGCCACAGGGCATTCTTATGTATACCTCTCGGTTCATACTTGCATAGACAAAAGCGTTTGTAACGTCGTATTGCTCGAGCTCCATATTATAGTGAGCTACTATTGCCACTAGCATTTAGAACAACCTGCTGGCAAGCGTGGCTACATAAGTGTCTTAAGAGGTAATATTCCGTTGTTAATCGCCCCAGACGACTAGCCGTGCCTTGCACTTTAGTAAGCGATGGTGTTTGTTAAGCTTATAGGTGTATACCCATATATAGTTAAGGATCTGCTGTCCTATCAGTTTGATCTTCTTTATTAGTACTTCTGACTATGATTTCATTTGTTTGTGGCTTGCGAGGTGATCCCGCTCTACTTCTTTAAACAATTCGCCCATCGGGTGATCCTTAAGCTTAGTACGGCACGTTGGCAGAGGTGGGAGTTGACTTTAATAGGGCTTCAAGCCTTTGGCGAGCGTTCTTATTATCTTAGCCTTGTCTATAACATCCCCTCTATATTTCCCAATATGGCCAGCTTAAGTTCCTGCTATAAAGGCGGCTGCCCAGGGGACAGTTTTGGATAACCCTTTTAGGCTTATTTCTAATTTATTTCTAGCCATTAACTGCACAAGTAATACCGCAGGTAGTAGTGTAGTTAGAGGAGTTAGATAGTTGTCCCTAATCTTCACTTCTTGGTAGTAGCCTGGTAGGTCTACTTTGCCTTGGGGATTTGATAAGCCTCCAACAGTGTCGTCTTTATAAAAGGACTCTATCTCTAGTTAATAACTTAGTGTTAGGAGTTCGATCGTTCTCACGTATGTGGCAATTTCCTCCAGTGTACTGTGCATAAGGTTATCCATAAGGTCCTTAGTTTTGCCACTAAAAATAGTTTGTTCGTTAAAGATAACGTCGCGAGTGCTTATTACCTTGGCAAGTGACGGTATCCAAATTTAATAGATGTTTAAGGACTAGTATTCTACTAGGTAACTAATCTAAGCCTTTAGGTCTAGGCGTTATAGCCTTGATTTACCTTAATGTGTATTATCTGTTATTGCGAACGCTTTGCAGCCATACGCTTTAAGGTAAGTAAGGTTAGGTTTCTTAATTAAGGTGACTACTCTGTTGTTCAGAGCAACTCGTGTAAAGAATATCTTATATGGCGTTTTCCAGTTGTTCGCATAATTTAGTGTTCGATTATAGAGGTATACTACAGCTCTTGTAACTTTGGGCCATAGTTCCTAGGGTAGGTTGGCATTAAGACGTATCGCGCGCGATTTCTCTTTGTTTACACCCCCTGAGCGTTCAGCACCTCCATTTTAAGCTTGTGTATCTAGGGCGGAAGGCTCAATAGTAATTCCTTGTAATGCTAACCAGCGCTCGATTTTCGGTTTTACCATTATAATCTTGTTGTCCACTTTAATAACCTTGACTATAATATTATAATAGTTTTTAAGAAAGAGAAAGAAGTTTAATAGAACTTTAATAACTAACTTTACTAGTTAATTGTCTTTGAAATAAAAGTCCCATTGCAGGCCTGAGTACCTATTAGTAATAAGCATCTGGCTCCTTTCGCCAGTGCTACTTTGCGCCTTGTAGGCATAAAAGTTAATAGCCAGTCTTTCTCCTAGTTCTTTATTGTTAATTCGCGGTGCTTGGCTAATTTATTACTAAATCTTTGCTTTTCTACAGGAGTCGTATTAAACTGTTGTAACTCCCTTAACTCGCACCCCTTTAGCTTGCTGCACAAGATGTTTAATAGCTGCTAGTCTAGGGTGTCCTAGTCTCTTGTGCCATAATTCGGCTAAGGCCCTTTATGGTGCTCCTTTTATTTGTAATGTATTCTTGCGGATATAATATAAAGTGGGTAGTAGCGAATTATACTTAAGTACCTATTAACTATGTATCTTGGATAGTTTTCCAATAACCTTGTCGTCTGGTCCTTTTAGCGTAGTTGGGTCCGTTTGCGTATCCCACTAGATTCCTCTATGCCTTAGTAGTTAAAAGGAGACTAGGTTGTACAAAAGGTCTAGACAGATAGCCACATTATATAAAACTAACGTAGTTGTTCTATGTTAGCCTCTTAGTATTAAGTTAATAGAGCTATAGCCTTTTATTTATATCTTTGTATTGCCAGCCCATATATAATCTTTAGACGTAGGTAGACGGAAGTTATAGATACGGTTAAGGTTGTTTGTAATATAGCAAGTTAATCCTAAATTAAGAATAAACGAGCGCTTTAGTAGGTAATTAGACACTTCTGTTTCTATTAGCGCTAATGTAAACGCAGCGTTGACGTTTAATATTCTCCATCCCTCTAGTTAGTCCTTAGGGGACTTAAGGATCTTAGGTGTGGGCGTGTGCGATTGTTTAATGTTTGGTGTTTTTGATCTTAGTCTGCTTTGTCCTCTTAGCAGTCCTTAAAATTTGGGATTGTGCTCGCGCTTCAATGCGACGAGTTCTTCGATCTTCTTATTTAGTTTCCACCACTTAGGAGCTTTGTCTGCATTAATATAAAAGCAATCCTAGAGTCCATAGCGATGTTTACACGCAGGACATTTAGCGCCTCCTATTTTTATAGGTTTTTGGACCAAGGATAAGTTCTTATTATCTTTTTAGTCATTACGTTAATATCGGGGTCTGCCCTATTTTCTAGATAGTGCTGCTTCGGCATTAATGCCCTAGGTAGTTTTTCTACTTTTAGCGAGGTATAATAAGTTATCTGCCATAAATGCGGCCTTGTGCTTCTCTGTTTAAGGGGTTGGATGATTCAACATTATATGCTCTTGGAAGCGCTTTATTATTTCTTTCCAATTTATGCCAGGTGTGAACCGTCCGCTATCCTAAAAGGTTGTAGACTAATTAGGCGCAACTTTGTTTATAGTAGTTAGAAAGTCCTTTATAATTATATTAATCTGTGTTATCTTAGGGATATTGCTTGTCTCCGCTTCTATAGCTGCTTGATTATATTTAGCAAGCTATATGTTCCAATTCAACGCATTTCTTATTAGTCTGAGGGATATAAGGTATTGGTCGCGGGCTCGTTCTCTCTCGAATTATTTGTCGACGCCAACTGTGGCTTTGAGGTTCGTAATCCACTATCTTAGTGGTTGATCTGGGAGGCAGCAAGTGCGCTAAAGATGTGGGCTAACAGTAGCCTAAATATAAACAATAATTTGCTAGAGGCTTGTTTGCTCCTTTTTAAAATCATGTTAATTGTTCTTATACTACTTAGCAAGAATCTTGTAATACTTAAGATCTTTTTTAAACGCCTTAAGTCCTACTGCTAACAGTTCGGACTGCCTTGTTGGGATGCTAACATTCGCTGCTAGAGTATACCTATTAATTAGCGGCGCCCTTAGGTCTATAGGTTTAGGTTTTATTAGGATATTCGACGTAGGATTAACTTTTGGCCAGATGCGATATACGACGCATCTAGACTAGAGCTGCATTATCTATGCCCTATAGTTAGTGTGGTCTCGAAGGGTCACTGTTAGGTCACGCTGGGGTAGTGCAGCTATTTTAGTATCGATTAAGGCAGTAAGACTCTTAATTGTCAGATTTAATAGTTGAATGCGATAATGCGCCTTAATAGATAATAATTATTATATTGTGTTCGTGTCCACCGTGTTTGGCTAGTTCTGACTTCTTCGCTAGTGTGCCAAGCCAGGTGGTCCCTACTTTATTGTACAGATCCAACCTCAACGCGCTTGTTCTATCTAACAGCTGCATATCTAACAACTACTATTACTACTATAAAAGTAGTATTTAATCTATTATTAGAAATATATATATTTATAATAAACTCTAGGTATTATAGTCCTCTAGTAGAGCTATACTATAATATAGTCTAGAGCCTTACTAAGCTACTTACTATTACTAAATTAATAGATATATACTTATTAGGCTAGTAGTAGGTAATTAGCTACGCTAGTAAGGCTAGTAATAATAAGAGTAAGAATATAGCCTAGTAGTAGTATATATACGTAATATAGGTGCATAAGTGTAAGGGCGCCACTAGGACGCCTAATAGTTAATAAGGCAGAATAGGATAATATTAGAAGGTAAGTAGTAATAAGACGAATCGCTACTCGCTCTTATCCAAAGTGAGGGGGTTTTTATCTAAACCCTCACTAGGCCCAAAGAAGATATAAGTCCCCATTTAGCCACCTAAGCGACAAGGAGTCTGTTAGATATAGGGGTATTCTTAATAAGATAAGATGGGAAGTGGTATGGTTGATTAATTAATGTTTTTTTCTTATTCCTCCTAGAGAAGCTCGGCTATCGCGAGAAGTATCTATCTAGTGCTAAGACACACTAGTACTATTTGGGATAGTATAGGGGCAGTGTAAAACAGTAGTGCGCTGGCCTCTTTTAATTTCATAGTAAAAACACTATAATTTACACTAATTACTAGTGTGTATAGGTGTTAGATAGATAGTCACTATAAAATCTAGTGGGTAGGTGTGTACAATTATATGGCCCCTTATAGTGATAATTAGTGTAAATCATAGTGATTTTATATTAAAATACACTAAGGAGGCTAGCGCACTACTGTTTTACACTGCCCCTATACTATTCTAAATAGTACTAGTGCGGCTTAGTACTAGATAGTTACTTCTCGCGATAGCCGAGCTTCTCTAACAGAACACACACAATTAATTAATCAACCCACTACTTTTCCATCTTAACTTATTAAGAATACCCGTATATCTAACAATTAAGAGTCTCACTGCCTCGATTAAACTAATTATTATGTCTCTATCAATACTTAGGGTTTTCACAGTAATCCTAACCGACTATTCGAACTACACACCATGGCTGAGGCAAATCAAAGCCTAAGCCCAATTACTAGAGGTCTGGGATCTTATCGACCCAGCCCTACCTATCGAACCTACGATTAAACCAATCATGCCAACGGCACTAGACGTTGGTTTCTATTAACTAAATAGCGTGTTTACTAACGCACACCCGACTAACCCCAACGAACGTCTAACGCTGCTATCGCAGCTATCGCATATTAGTCTAAAGGGTTATAATAAGGATATAAACTACTATAAGAATTAACTTAAAACCTTTAAGATACTCGACTGCGCATACCGCGATAAGAAGGCGAATCTAGACAAACTAGTTACCCTTATATAATTAACAACCTCGGTACACTTGCAGACTAATTGCTGCATACTAGGTTAATTAATTAGACAATAGATTAAGAACCTTACAATTACAGTTAGGGTCGACTAAGATAACGAAGAATAACAAGCAAGGGCTAGGTATTAAAATGCCCTCAAGCTAATAAGGACTGCTAGATTATAGGCGACCTAGCTTGCTGAGTACGATTATGCAGCTACAGAAGCTAAGTTTAACAGAGTCCCAGAGCTCTAGAAGCCTAACTTAGTTAAGAAGAATTTTATAAAGGCAGTGTCCAACGTCGCACCTATTTAGGTTACGACCTTCTATTAGAATAGGAGCAAGGATTATGCTATTAGAAGAAAAGAAATAGTGAAACTCTTCTAAGAATATATAGTAATGCAGCACCCAATTAAGGGCAAACAAAAGGGCGCTTTTACTATTACAGAACCATCTCTTGCTAATAGTGGTGCAACCACCCAGACTATAAATAGGGACGCCTATTCTATAGATAAAGCAGTATCACTTAAGCGAGGCAGATTACACGCCAAGAAAGCTGGCTCTAAAACCAAATCTAAGTAGTTCGCGATTACAGACAATAAGCCAATAGTAGTTAGTAACTAAGAAGAATTAAACCTTAAGTGCCCTGCTTATAAACAACGCCATAATCTAAAAGACTGCTTTTACGCTTTCCCTAAGAAACGACCTAAATGGTTTTAACCAAAGCTAGCAATGGTTGCCCTAATAAAATTTAGGATGGAGAATAACCTAGCACTTATAGAAAGCATGAGATCTGTAAAGCGTCCAAGATCACAGACACTAAGAATTAAACAATTAAGCACCCCTACTCTAACTCAAATTACTAAAGTTGCTAACAATAAATGACTAAATGGCAGATAAATCACCGTCCTCTTAGCGAGCTTCAATGCCGCCTCCTACCACTTAGACCCGAACATATACCCACTACGTTACTTCGCAATCCTTAATTCTGGCACAACTTGCCATATTTTTAATAATATTAATCGTTTCGTTACGCTGCAACCACCGTCGCCAGGAGACTTTATATGGGCGGGATTATCACAAGTTTAAATAAGGGGATATAGAAGTGTCTATCTACACGTTAAAAGCGTACAAGGAAATAGGGTACTAAGGCTAGACAATATCGCCTACTACCCTAATCTACTATGCAACCTAGTGTCTTTCCGATTACTCCGCAGGCAAGGCCTCTGGTAAGACACGCTAGCAGATCCAACAACAATTAAGAGAAGGGACAATATAATCCTCGCCAAACTTTAAGAAATACATAATTAATAGGTACTAGAGTTCAGAGCAACACTAACACCAAATTATACTATACCCAATAGTATATACACCACACACAAGATCACTACGCGCACCGCACAATAAGCGTAGAAGGCGGACGCTAACACATGGCACAAACAACTAGGCTACCCAGGTCCTTAGGCGCTAGAACACATAGTAAATTACTGTAAGGGGGTGCACCTTAAAGAACTAACTATAGTCTAATGCAATGCTTGCGGCAGATCAAAGCTAAAGCGACAAATTAGACGATAGGCTAAACAAATTAATAACGGTCCTAGTGAGAGAGTCGCTATAGACTTTTATAACTTCGAAGATAAGAGCTCCACTGGCAAGAAAAGCCAAATGCTTATCACCGATTAATTCTCAGGCATGGCTTGGGATTTCTACTTTAAAGACAACTAACCAGCACGAATAATTATCAAACTGTTAAAGGAATTTGTACTATTCATAAAAGTATAGTTTAAGGTAACAGTCAAAGTTATTAAATTAGATAATAAGATCTTCTTAGTTAAGCAAGACGTTCACAGATAGTGTGTTAGTAAAGGTATTATTATCGAGCCTTTAGCACCTAATACCCAAGCTTAAAATAGAGGAGCTAAATACTTAGGGGGTGTAATTAAGAAGAAGAGTCGTGCAATGCGACTTGACGCTAACTTTCCCTAGACACTATGGCCAGAAATCACACGAGCGGCTGTATACCTATACAATCGAACTCCAAACTACGCTAATTAATGGCGATTACCACACGAAGTATTCTTTACAATAGTTGCTTTCTAAAACGGCATTATCACTCAACTAAAGAAACCAAACCAGGCTTACCTTAGGGCCTATGGCTATAAAGCCTTCGCTATAATTAACAATACAAAACGCAGCAAAAGCAAGCTCTAAAGGTTAGATCTAAAAGTATAGATTGAATACCTAGTAGGCTACTAATTAACAAACATCTAGAGAATATAGATACCTCCACTTAGGAAAGTTATTAGTACCCAAGACGTTATCTTTAACAAAAAATTAGTATTCTTAGATAAAAAAGAAGACCTATTAGACAACCTTATGCATAGCACTTATAAAGAGATTGCTGCATAAACCCGATTAGTAAAACTACCGCCCTTACCACTAAAACACGAAAACACCGAGTCTTTATATAAGGATAAGTTAATTACTAACTCTCGCAAGGATAACAATAATGCTCTAGGGTACTATTAAGGGAGGAAGATCAATTACACCTACCCAACACTACTAGCGACACCTCCGCCTATCGCACTACTTGCCTAATTAATAGCGAGCCTTAAACACAATCAACATAAACAATTTCTCTTTAGATTACTACAGCCAGATTAACGCGCTATGCTATGGGCAGCCGCTTTCCTAGCCAGAACACAGGCAGGTAGCAAAGGCAAATATAAGGGGAAGCCGCTCGACAAAGCGCAATTTAATCGCATGCTTATAGCAGAAAAGAAACCCTACTAAAGTAAATTACTAGAGCCTCTATCTTGCGGAATATGGTTAGAAGACCACCCGCTATTTAATATATAGAAGGATGCTAAGTAAGTACACCTATAAAGCTATAAAGAGATAAGGTCTTAGAGTAAGGTGCCTGTTTCCCTAGTGCAATTACGCGGCCACTAAATCCTTAACTATATATAGGTGTATATATACAAACTCGACAAACATTATTAATTTCAAAAGTGCAAGGCTAGGTTAGTAGTACATAGAAATCAACAACGCTACCTTACTACTCAAGACACCTACGCCGCAACCCTTGCAGGACGATTATTTCGCCTACTTATGGCTATGGCAGCTCGGTATAACCTAGAGCTTAGCTAGTACGACGTCACTAACGCTTTCGTCCATGCGAAACTAGATAGAGAACTCTATATAAGAATGCCCTAAGGTTATACCTAACCTAGTACTATCCTACAGTTATATAAGGCACTGTATAGTCTTTAAATCTCACTACTACTATGGCAGAGAGAATTTACCAGTGCTCTTAAGGATCTCGGTTTTGCCGCAGTCCCTTATAAGCCTTACTATATAATTAAAGACGGCATTATTATATTCTTCTATATAGACAACCTTATTATCGCCTACTTAAGGGATTAGAAACACGCTGCTAACGCAGTAATAAAAAAGATAAGTACAAAGTTTACCCTTACTAGAGGTAACAATCTTTAGTAGTTTCTAGGGATTAAAATTGTTAGAGACTGTGCAAGTAGGCAACTCTGGCTATTACAGGCGTCCTATATAGACAAGATTAGTCGCCTTATCAACTAACGCAACCTTAAACACGAAACCCCAATATTAGTAGTTAAACTGCTACCTTAAGAAGGACTCGCCACAAAGGTAGAGATTAACCGATACTAGCAAAAGATAGGATCAATCCTGTACGCTGCAGTAACCACGCGCCCTAATATCGCTTTCGCAAGCTTCTAATTATCGCGCTTCCTATTAAATCCTAGCGACAACCATTACAAAGCCGCCGACCGTGTACTGCTATACTTATCCTTCACCTAATTACTAGGGCTACGCTTTAGAGATGCAGACACCTATAAGATTGCTAGCAACGCGTTGTTTATAGACAATACCCTTAACAAAAAGAGCTTATAAGAATATATTATTAAGCTGTTTAGTAGACTTGTCGCCTAGAAGGCAAATAAACAAGACACTATTACTACTTTAATAACTAAAGCTAAGTTACTGGCACTCTTATAGGTTATAAAGGAGGCACTCTTTACAGCTTAGTTAATCGCTAAACTTAAGATCAAACTCTCATCCTTAACAATTACTATTAATTGCGACAATTAATAAACTATTCGACTTATTACCAAACAAATTATTAAGTTACAAACAAAGCTTAGGCACATTAATATACACAATTATTAGCTTTAATAAAAAGTAGTATATAAAGCTATCAAAATCCAGTACTAATAATTAGAAAAAATAGCAGCAGATGGCCTTACAAAGGCTCTGCTAGCTGGCAAATAGACTAAGTTCGTAAATTAACTCGAACTTAAAGACGTTAGGGGTAGGATTACCGACTAAGAGGTCGACCTTAACGAATTAGAAGACAGAATGGAAGCTTTTAGACTATAAGTTATAGTATGGCTGCGAAGAATTAGGTTCAGCTTAAGATAGTTTTAAGCTAAGGGGGTGTGTTAAATAGATAGTCACTGTAAAATCTAGTGGGTAGGTGTGTACAATTATATGGCCCCTTACAGTAGTAATTAGTGTAAATTATAGTAATTTCACATTAAAATACACTAAGGAGGCTAGCGCACTACTATTTTACACTGTCCCTATACTATTCTAAATAGTACTAGTGCGGCTTAGTACTAGATAGTTACTTCTCGCAGTAGCCAAGCTTCTCTAACAGAACACACATAATTAATTAATTAACCCACCACTTTTCTATCTTAACTTATTAAGAATACCCGTATATCTAACAATAGGCCATATAATTAGACACACCTACCCACCGTAATTCATAGTAAAATCACAGTAATTTACAGGGACTATCTATCTAACACACCCCCTTAGCTTAGAATTATTCTAAGCTAAACCTAATTCTTCGCAACTATACTATAGCTCATAGTCCAAAAACTTTCATCCTGTGTTCTAATTCGTCTAGGTCGACCTCTTGGTTAGTTATTCTTCCCCTAACATCTTTAAGTCTAAGTTAATTAACAAACTTAGTCTATTTATTAGCTGGTAGAGCCTTTATAAGACTATCTACTGCTATTTCTTCTAATTGTTAGTACTAAACTTTAATAGCTCCACGTACTACTTTTTATTAAAGCTAATAATTGTGTATATTAACGTGCCTAAGCTTTGTTTATAACTTGGCAATTTCTTTAGTAATAAGTTTACTACCCAAAACCATTATTAACTTTTAAAATTTTAAGAAAGTGGTTAAAACTGCCTAGTTTTCTATCTTATTATCTTAGTTTTATCTAAATACTACTCCTAGCCATCTTTAGGCACCGCACGCGTGCGGTAGTTTAATAATAGTAATAGAGACGCCTTAGAGGCCCCCTCTAGGGACCTCTACAGCGACCCACCTACTAGACCTTAAGTCTGCGCAATAGAATAACTTCTAGCACGCCACAAGGAAGCGCTAATAGTTTAATATTCGCTCTTCTAGACGCCTCTCCTTTGGTGGAGGCGTGCCTGTCCGCCCTACTAACACAGAAACTGCAGCTAGTGTCCTTAACTTCTACCTTACGGCCACCCGCAAGGCGACAGAAACCTAGAAAAAGATAGTAATGGCAATAGCTAATACTATTAACCACTGCCTCGCTAAATTTAAGCGCCTAGAGAAGCTGGCAGCTGCTATCGCCCTCCGCAACCGCGTTATATAGGCGCTAAAAAACTCTACTACTGCGCTAAGCCTTCGCCCCAATCTAGTAAGGACTAGCTACGACTTAATAACCACAGCCTACACTACAGATAGTGATAGCAGCCTTGCCGCCTAGCCTTAGAAGATATGGGTAAGCGTAGCATTCGCCTCCTATTATAGGGATAGCGGGTACACAATAACTAATAGCAGAAGGGCCACAGCCGCTATTAAGTAACAGCAGCCCCCTAGACAAGCAGCAGACTTATAGATCTTGCTTACTATCTCAAATCTAGCTAATAGGCTTAGATAGACCTCTGCCTTCGCTGTGCAAAAGGCAATCTGCGACGCTATAGGACTTAATATTAGCGACATCCCTATAGCCACAAGGACCTAAACAGGCTGGGCTATTATGCTAGCCTCTAAGGCTATACAATAACAACTTATAGAATAAAAAAAGAAGGAACTAATAATCTACTCTATTAATAGCGACAGCGCAGAGTTGCCTACACGCTAGACTAACTACGCTATTCCTAGAGTGCCTAGTAGCTACTACTTGCTATTAGGACAAGAAGTCCTATACACCCTAAAAATAATCACAGAAGAGGCTTTTACGCAGACCTTAACTCGCCTAGTAAACTACTAGCCCTCTAGGCACGGCCTAAACTAATATGGGCACACTACCTACGTAGTATCCTTTAAGAAGCTAGTAACACCTTTCTAACTCTTTAGTGTTAGCGACTTATCCCGCAAAATTATTAAGAAACGCGCAATTAAGCAATATAACCCTAGCTGCCAGAAATACTATAACGTAGCGCGTTGCACTCGCGCGCCCTATTACCGCAACTATAGCATAAAATAGAGCGAGCATAAAGGCCCTATAGGTAATAATTGCGCTTATAAGCTACAGTGCCCTAATTGCTGCGGTCTACACGTCGCTAACAATCTAACCTGCCTAGTAAAGCCCAGGCGAGTAAGCGATAGGATTATAAGACCTACCCGCTATAAGCTGGCCACCCTCTGCCGCGCTAGACAAAAGGCCTACAACCAGCTATATAATCTATAACCCTAACCCGCGCCCACCGCGCAAAGACAAGGCAACGCCGCTAATAGAGAAGGCGCTCCTTCTACTAAGGGCAACGCTTAACCTAATAAAGAGGACACTGCTCCTACTAAAGACACTATCTAATAAGCCCCTTAAGAAAAGCCTACAGACTAAGAGAGCCAGAAACGAGTTTCTAGCCCCCGCCCACTAAGAGGATAGCGCTTAAGCCCCTACCCTAATCTTATAGCATAATAAGCGGCTTGCGCCTTAAGCTAACTAGTTAGACTTACTACGCCCATAAGCAATAGCCTTAACCTTGCTGCACTCTTAGTATAAAGCGCGAGATATATAGACTACACATAGTCCTCCTTATAGGAGGACATAACTATAGACAACTTCTCTAATTAATAAGGAACAATTGCTATAGATACACCTCTTGTAGGGACCCTAATATAAAAGTATACTAGACTAATATTAGTAGAAGTGGCCTAGCATATATAGCCGCCCTTAAGATTGCTTTTATAAAGGGTATTAATATTATTTATATATAAGAGCTAGCTATCTAGCCTAGTATATAGACTTTAAACCACTCTAGCTATAACCTCTATCTACTAGTAGACGGCTAGGACAGCTAGAAGACCTGGGAGGTAGAACACCCCTAGGTCCTTATCTTTACCTGTAAGGGCAACAGACTAAAGATTACGCCCTATACCCCGCTATATAATAGGGACCTACAGTAGATTAAAGTAAATAGAATCTCTATACTTAATGTTTACTAGGCGCCATAGACTACGCTAGTACTTAACTATATTACCTGCCTTACCCCACTAAATAGGTGCCTAGTAGGAGGTAATCTTAACACTAAATATAATATGTTTAAGCCTAGTGTTATAACTATATAGGGCGGAGCTAAGCTGGCCTAATAGGCTATAGACAGCGGTATGGATTATATAGGCAAACCTAGAATCCCTACCTATAGGGCTGGGCATATTATAGACCTCTCTTTTTACAATATTCCCTTTGCAACTACTGCAGTACGAATAGATATAAACTACGGCTTAGACTATAACACGTTAGTTACTATAATTTCTAGTAGAGAATAGAAGCCTCTTAACTAGTTCTAATATAGGGTCCCTACAAAGAAGCTACTACTATTTGTTAACACTGTTGCTAATAGAATAAAAGGCGCCCCCTACTTAGACAGGCCACAGACTTGCGAGCACGTTAATAGGCGCGTTGCTGCCTTAGAAGAAGTTTTTACTAACGCCCTAAAGACGGCAGGTAGAAAGAAGAGAGGGATAGGCCACTTAGCGCCCTAGTGGATAGATAATTGCAAGACAGCCTATTAAGCACACCTCTACTCGCTCGATAGCCACACTAGCTAGGGCCCCTCTAATAAGACACGTACTTTTCTAGTAATAGTCTGTAAGGCAAAGAAGGAGTACTAGTAACATACTATAGATAACGCTAAAGGCGACTAGGAACTTTTCTATATTATTAATTAGCACAAGCTAGAACCCACTAGAATATAGGCACTAATAGTGTTTAGAGGCGCGGAGGCAACTAAAGACAAAGATAAGGCTAAGATGCTATAATAAGCACTTCTCTACAGATTTACGGCGGAGGACAATCTGCTAGAACTACCCACCCCATAAGAATACTCTACTATTCCGTGGGACACGTACCTATTAATTAAAGAAATAGAGCGCTGCGTAATTAGGGTCTCTAGCACCTTACTAGGCGCTAATAGCATAACAGTCTAGCTGCTTATAGTATGCTAGAACTATATTAGATAGTATATTTGCGATATTTACCACAACCTACTATTGCTTAACTACTACCTAGCTGCCTAGACAGATAGGGAGATTATTTTTATTAAGAAACTTAGCAAGAAAGACTACACAATTCTAGGGTCTATAAGACTACTTGCCATACTACTCTACCTTAGCAAAGGTTTTAAAAGGGTAATTGCTTAGCGCATAGCCCACTTAGCTGTACTGCACGGCGTCCTAAGCCCCTAGCACGAGGGGGCCCTCCTAAAAAGGTCGGCCATAGACCTAATCACGGCCTTTACCTATAAAGCCGAACTCGCTTTTAGCGAGGGCAAACACGTTACTATAGTAACTATGGATATACTAGGAGCTTTCGACGCGCTACTAGTTAACTAGCTACTACACTGTATAAAAGACTAAGGCTGGCACTAGAAGATTCTAGTCCTTACACGCAATATCCTTACAAACTAACACATTCTTATCCGCTACAGCCAATACTATTCTGGCCGCCACCTAGTGGCCTGCGGCACCCTACAGGGCTCGCTATTCTCTCCTATTATCTACATATTATACCTTGTAGAGCTACTGCTCTAGGACACAACTATGCGCTTTAGCTATGCTAACAATATATGCCTCTACAGCGCCTCCCACAGCCTTAACCTTAATGTTAAAATACTTGCTAAACAAGTCCGTAAGATTAACTTATATAGCGCAGACTATAAGATTGCTTTCTTACTAGATAAGCTTAAAATAATCCACCTTATAAGACAGAACGGGGACTACGCGCCGCCCTGCGCTGTTAACAATTACCTTACTATTTACCCAATCCTCCCCATAAGTAAGGTACCTACACTGCGCTGGCTAGGCGTATAGTTTAATAGGAAGCTTACCTTTAAGACCTATGTGGCCATACGCGCCGCAAAGATAAGGGTTGTTGCTTACTATATCTATAGCCTCGCTCGGATTAAACACAGCCCCCTACTAGGGTCTTTGCGCAAAGCGGTAATCTCCTATATCCTTCCCTAACTCCTATATAGAGCAGAGGCCTAGTATAGAGGAAGAACTAAACCCTCTAGAATTATACGCTAGTTAAAAGGCGCCAAAGTGAGCACCTAACTAGGTTAGCATATAGAAACACTTAATAAGGTCCTTAGGTAGGTATATAGAGCTGTTGTTCCGGCCTACTAGACTACACTCACCACTACTATCTTTAGGGACGCTAGACTCCCCTTAGTAGTAGTAGCCCTAGAAACCTACAAGTTCTGCTTTATAGCACACCTACTAATAATTAATAAAAAGTACCCGCTAACTGCTAGGACTCACCTTCCTATAGTTAGAAGAGGCCAAGACGTAGGCCTCCCACAGAGAGCCCGCACAAAGGTATAATAACTAGCACAGGTCTTTAACCTAGTACCCCGACCCGAATTCCGCACCCCCCACTACTCCCCTAGAAGCCGCGACGACCCCATAGGCCATATAAATAAGAAGGAAGCCGCCTGCCGCTTTAAGGAGTGGTAGGCCCTTCTCTTGCTAACTGCTATTACTATCTTCTCTAATGGCTCTAAATAATAGCTTAATAGTGTTAAGCATATTATATATGGCTACGCTATATATAAAGGGCAGACTCTTACCCTATAAGGTAACAGCTCCCTTAACCCTAGGTCCCACGTCTTTAATACTAAAGCTGTAGGCGCGTGGCAAGGACTCTTACACACGCTTTACACGCTAGTCTACTAGCTTAGACGCATATATATATGCATAAATAGCACCTCTATTATATAGTGTATTAGAGGCAACCTATCCCCCTCCTTATAGTGGGCGTTTATTAGGTGCCAAGAGACAATTAAGAACCTAAACATTATTATTTAGTGGTCCCTAGGATACTACAATATAGAGGGAAACAAACGGGCAGACTAGCTAGCAGATAACGCGGCAAGGACCCCTAAACCTCTACATAGTATGGCAACTAAACCTATGGCCTTAGGCCTTAAGTTAGATATTCGCGCCCTTACTAGGAGCGTAGAGATAGACTAGTGGCGTAAGCACACACTAAATCTATCTAGGTGGTATATATAGTAGGACCTTAAGTATTACCCTACAAAATAGCTAAAGAAGCTTACCCTTTAATAACTAACGCTTGCAAAGCTACTATCTATACGCACCTACTATAGACACTACACTTAGTACTATAAGAAGTTTAAATATAATAATATAGTTATAGAATGTTTCTATAGGGCAGATCTTGCGCCAGACCACATAGTCTACTACCTACGAGTAGTCTAGAAGTTCCGCTACTGGCTAAAACAACCCCCTCTTCCTCCTAGCACCATATAGGAGGGCGTTAAATACTTAAAGACTCTTAAGCCTAAAGATTTTTAACTCTTACTAGAGCTTACCAACCCCACTAACACTAATAAATAAATGTTAGTTCTATAGACTGTCTACTAAGCCATAGATGCTAGCGGGCGCGATAATAACCTAGGATAGCTCCTTTAGCGTTAACTCTGTCTAAGCTCCTAGTAGGGGTGCCTCTTATTCTAATATCTTGCCACACGAGGCAACCTCCCCTACGCTCTCCTACTCTCCTTACCTCTCCTTACTATCTACACAATCCTTACCTTTCCTATACTAGTTTTACGCTAAGGTCTTAGCACTTTTTAATATAGCTTTAGGGTAGCTAAAGCTGCCCCTGCTTTGGATTGTTATATGTATAATAGCTACACCCTAATATCTTAGCCTATAGGCATAAAGACACGGATTTAGCCCCCATATAGAGGGGGGCGGACTCTTATAAGCCGCTATAAGAGACGGCAATAGCTTATAGTATAAATCGCCTTTACTATCTAGCTGGCCCTAGATGGCTACTTGGCGCGTCCCTATGCCCCATGGGAGGCTAGAACCTAGGTTCCTAGACGTTAATTAATACTACTACTACTACTACTACTACTACTACTACTTTAGTAATAAGTTAAATAGTTTGTTAATTATCGCAATTAATAGTAATTGTTAAGGGTAAGAGTTTAATCTTAAGTTTAGCAATTAACTAAGCTGTAAAGAGTGCCTCCTTTGTAACCTATAAGAGCGCTAGCAACTTAGCTTTAGTTATTAAAGTAGTCATAGTGTCTTATTTGTTTGCCTTCTAGGCTATAAGACTACTAAATAGCTTAATAATATATCCTTATAAGCTCTTTTTATTAAGGTTATTATCTGTAAACAACGCGTCGCTAGCAACCTTATAGGTGTCTACTTCTTTAAAGTGTAACCCTAGTAATTAGGTAAAGAATAGGTATAGTAGTACGCGATTGGCGGCGTTGTGATAGTTATTACTAGGATTTAATAGAAAACGCAATAGTTAGAAGCTTGCAAAAGCGATATCTGGGCGCGTAGTTACTACAGCGTACAGGATTAATCCTATCTTTTGCTAGTATTAGTTAATCTCTGCCTTTATGGCAAGTCCTTCTTAAGGTAGCAGTTTAACTGCTAATATTAGGGTTTCGTGTTTAAGGTCGCGTCGGTTAATAAGGCGACTAATCTTGTCTACATAGGACGCCTGTAATAGCCAGAGTTGTCTACTTACACAGTCTCTAATAATTTTAATCTCTAGAAACTATTAAAGATTATTACCTTTAGTAAGGGTAAACTTTGTACTTATCTTTTTTATTACTGCGTTAGCAGCGTGTTTCTAATTTCTTAAGTAGGCGACAATAAAGTCGTCTATATAGAAGAAAATAATAATACTATCTTTAATTATATAGTAAGGTTCGTGTGGGACTATAGTAAAACTAAGATCCTTAAGAGCACTAGTAAATTCTCTCTGCCACAGCAGTAGTAAGATTTAAAGACTATATAGTGTCTTATGCAACTATAGGATAGTGCCTAATTAGGTATAACCTTATGGCATTCTCATATAGAGTTCTCTGTCTAGTTTCGCGTAGACAAAGGCGTTAGTAACGTCGTACTGGCTAAGTTCTAGGTTGTACCAAGCCGCCATAGACATGAGTAGACAAAATAATTGTTCTGCGAGGGTTACAGCGTAGGTGTCCTAAGTAGTAAGGTGGCGTTATTAATCTCCGCGCACTACTAACCTAGCCTTGCACTTCTAAAATTAATAGTGTTTGTCGAGTTTGTAGGTATATACCCACATATAGTTAAGGATTTAGTAGCTGCGTAATCGCACTAGGGCAGAAGGCACCTTACTCTAAGACCTTATTTCTTTGTAGCTTTATAGGTATAATCGCTTAGCATCCTTCTATATATTAAATAGTGGATAATTGTTTAACTGTGTTTTGCAAGATAGAGGTTCTAGCATTTAACTTTAATAGGGTTTCTTTTCTACTGTAAGTATGCGGTTAAATTGCGCCTTATTAAGTGGCTTCCCCTTGTATTTGCCTCTGCCCCCTACCTATATTCTAGCTAGGAAAGCGGCTGCCTATAGCACAGCGCGTTAATCTGGCTATAGTAATCTAATAGGAAATTGTTTATATTAATTATGTTCAAGGCTCGCTATTAATTAGGCAAGCAGTGCAACAGGCGGAGGTGTCGCTAATAGTGTTAGGTAGGTGTAATTAATCTTCCTTCCTTAATAGTACCCTATAGCATTATTATTATTCTCGCGGGAGTTAGTAATCGACTTATCCTTATATAAAGACTCGGTGTTTTTATATTCTAGTGGTAAGGGCAGTAGCTCTACTAATTAGGTCCATACAGTAATCTCTTTATAAGTGCTATACATAAGATTGTCTAATAGGTCTTCTTCTTTACCTAAGAATACTAATTTTTTATTAAAGATAATCTCTTGGGTACTAATAACGTTTCTAAGTAGAAGTATCCATATCCTCTAGATATTTGTTAATTAGTAGCCTACTAGGTATCCAATCCATACTTTTAGATCTGTAGCGGTTATAGCTAAAAGGCAAAAGTCAAGGCAACACTTGTTATATTAAATATAAGTAGTACCTAGAATATATACTAATAGGCAATCTAGGCAGTAGTAAATATGTAGCGGTTGTTGCTGCAAAGCGAAAGTCGGGAAAACACTAATTTGATTGTATGTGTGTAGTAGCTAAGATATATACTGCTAGGTAGGATAGGCAGCAGTAAATGAGTGTAGGCAGCAATGAGCTAGCATAGGCAACAATGAACAGTCCGAATACCGTTACACACCCCCTCATCCTGTAGTTAGTTAACGACGTAAGGATGATCTCTCCTACATGTCTACTGTGCCTTGAAGTCGAGAGTATAGATTTGTAAGGTGTAGCTGCCTCACAAACTCAGCATGCTTCTGACGTGGTAGCACCTTGGTCATGCTGTTAGCAGGCATCCTATCAGTAGATCGCCATTGTACGTAGAGTCGTCCTTGCTCTACTTCCTGGCGGATCCAGCTCTGGTGTATATCAACATGCTTGAGCTTGGTTGCCAGTTTGTCTTGTTCTTTTATAACAATCCCAACAGTCTGCTGGTTGTTACATAAGATAGTCGGAGTAGTGTGAAGCGTCAGTGAGAGGCCATCAAAAAGGCGTAGCCACTCCTCCATTGCTGAGCCTGTGAGGGAGAGCGCGAGTAGCTCTGCCTCAGTAGTTAATTTAGTGACTGTACGCTGCAGGGTAGACTTCCAGTCAACAGTCATCCCAAACAACTGGAAAATATATCCTTGAGAGCTGCGGCGAGTCTCTAGGTCGTCTGCGAAAGCAGCATCAGATGCTCTAAAGAAGATAGGATTGCGATAATCTTCTTCTGTAGTCATAAACTCTTAAATCTCTTGCTTAGCTGTGCAAGCTTCGAGCGCGTAGTACTTCGTCTCTAGGACGTGACGCCATACTTTGCGTATAGAGTCTACGTGAGCTTGTCCGGGGTTTGTGAGATGTGAAGCGTGTATCACATGCGCGCGTGCTAGATCTGGTCGAGTGAACTGCGTCAGGAACGCGAGATGGCCGACGAGCTCCTGGTAGAGCTTCGTACGAGCTGCGTTGGGTTCCTCTATAGATGGTTCAAGGTAGTTGACCATCATAGGTACTTCTGTACGGCGGCCGGTAGACGTTATGCCATACTTTGCGGCTACTTTGTCGATGTAGGCATCCTGGAGCAGCTAGAGTTTGCGGGCGGCGATGTCTCGGATGACGTGTATGCCTAAAAACCACTTAAGTGGACCAAGTCGCTTTAGTTGATAGTACTCGCTAAGCTTCTGCTCGAACTGCTGGTGGAGCTTGGTATTGTGTGGGTGAAAGGCCATGACGATATTGTTAACGTAGACGAATAGTATGAGCCACTTGTTCGTGTACACACATGGAAAGCCTGGCACAGGCTTCATCCCTAGTGACTATAGCGTCCTGCGGAGCTCCTTGTACCATAGTAGCGGTGACTCCTTTAATCCATAGAGAGCGCGGAGTATCTGGAGTAGTTCTCCATCTTCTTGAAATCCGTCTGGCGTCTGCGCGTAGAGTAGACGGTTGAGTAGGGCGTTGAGAAAAGCTGTTGGTACATCGTATTGAATCAGCTCTAGCCCAAAGTGATTAGCAATAGCGGTGATTGCTCTAAAGGTGCGTGCTGCGAGTGTGGCGGCGTAGGTGTCTCCGTACGGCTGCTGGAGATCACCTCTAATTACCAATCGTGCCTTGAATCGTGAGAGGAAGCCGTCCTCATCAAATTTGTAGGTAAACACCCACATAAGTGGTAAGACCTTAGCATTAACATTTGCTGCTGTCTTTGCAGTCCTAGCAAAGCATCCTTTATTCCATATATTACGGTATTCTTCTTGACCTGCTTGTCGAAACTCAGCACCATGCGGGTGAGTCTCTAGGTCTCTCCAGGTCCTTAGCGGTGGCGAAACCTGTGACTAATAGATCCTAAAGATAGGCTGCGGCTTCAGCGCTGTTATAAACGCGTGTAGGTAGTCATTAATGCGTATTCTATAGGAAATCGCGTGTGTCTGGTATCTGGTTGCACTGGTGAGGTCGTTAGTGCGCTGCTGCCATTGGCGTGAGGTTGTGAGTATATTTGACTCGTTAATTTCGAGATTTCTACGTCTCAGCGCATTGTTTGTGTGTCGATTAGGTAGATAGTCAGGGATTTGGGTTGCAGAGAGCTCTAGATCTCGTTCTATTGGAAGAACTTCGGCCGGAGTATCGTTATTCCGTTGCCGGCTTACGTGAGGCGCAGGTGATGTAGGCGTAAGTAGCCCACCCCCTAGAAATAGATCCTCTACGTCCTCGTCAACTCCATTAATTTCCTTAACTCTGCTCTCACCCCCTACATACTGCTGGCTTGCGCAAGCTGCAGCTGCAGGTATGTTGCGCGTCTTGTTGCGCGTCTCGTTACGCGTCTGCCTAAGCGTCATGAGCTCTTTAATGGCAATATTGTTAGATTTAGCTTCTTCTGGAAAGGCAAGCAGCTCTATAACCTCTTTAATAACTAACTCTGCTGCGTAGCCTTCTGGTCCTTCGTAAAATCGCGTTGGTTCGAAAATGACGTCTCTAGCTCGAATTACTCTGTTCTTTGTCAGCAGCCAGATCCTAAAGATATTCGTCAAATCATAGCCTACAAGATGTCCTATAAGAGCTCTGGACTCCAGCTTGTCGCCTCTCTTGATAGACGGATTTCGGACGTACACTCGGCAGCCTATAGGGCGCAGGTGGTTCACCTTTGGCTTCAATCCCCATACAATCTCATATGGAGTCTTCCAACCTAGCGCTTCGGTTGGTGTACGATTCAGTATGTATGCTGCTGTCTTGAGCAGCTCGTTTGATAATGATTTTGGCAGATTTCCTTCAAGTCTCATAGCTCGAGCTCAAATGACAATGATCTTGCCTGCTCTCTTAGCGAGGCCGTTCTGCTCGTCTGCGTATTCTGCCCGCAGCTCGTATCGGATACCTAGCTTAGCGCAGAGCTCCTCCAATACGTTCGGTGCAACTCCATACCCTCAATCGTTGTCAGTCTTAATTGCGGTGACGTCGCTGTTAAAGATACGCTGTATCTTGCGAACCTTTTGGACAAGCCAGCGGCTCAGGAATGCCTTTGTACGCTGTGGAAAGCAGTTAACTTTATGCCACTTGCTATACTGGTCCACTATGTGACCTGCAACTTGGTCACCATTAAGACAAGCGTCTGTGTCTTGTGGCAAAAGCTGGATAAAGTCTATAGCAACGCGGTAGAATTTCCTAGGTGCAAAGTCCTTCTGCTGTCTTCTAGAGACTTGCTTTGTGAGTTTCGATTCGACACATACGCTATAGAAGTCGCTATCTTTGCCTTCTACTCATAAGCCTTCTACATAGTCGGCCAGCTTCTCAATTACCTTCTTGCCTGGATAGCCCTAGGTGCTGTGAGCTGTCCTGTAGTCAACTATAAGATCGCGTCGAGGGTCCTTTGAAGGTCGGTAGGTAGTGCTAAAGGATGATAATAGGCGTATGTCTAGGCGGCGGCTGGCATCAGCGTCGACCAGCCAGTGACCGTTATCATACTCTAGTTAAGCAATAACAGTTTTCTTGCTGACTTTGTACAGCAAATCTTGTCCTAAGTCAAAGTGGATCTGACTCAAGCGACAGCGTGCTAAGTCCATAAGGCTCGTTAAGAAGCCTTCGACTAAGGCAACGTGTGTTAGGACAATAGGTGATAGTCCTCTTGGTGTTTTCACAGTCAGCTTCATGCTGCCCTATGCAGTTATCTTAATACGGCCTGTTCCTGCTCCTACAAAATCGTTGGCACTGGCCTTATACTCTCTTGTCCATCCAGGCCAGGACTTAGTGTTGACAATGTGAGTGTTCGAACTAGGATTAAGTATGAATTGGTTGCTCAATGAGTCGTAGCTGCTGACATCGTCAAGCGTCGATAGAGCCACCAACTCCTTAGTAGGTTTGACACCGTCGTTAAGCATCAGATCCTCGTCGCGCTCGTCGCGCTCGTTAACCGTAACGGCATCGGATACCATATATTGTGCGGTGTAGGTCGATGGATTGGAAGGAGGCTTGCCATCGTTAATAGTGACTGCAGGCTCAGAGTTTGACTGAGTTGCCTTCCAGTCCTGTATGGCTTTCTCCACCCTCGCTTTCAAGCTCGGATCCTTGGCAAAGGCCGCTGCCACTTTCTTACTACCCTCCTTGTTGTCGAATCCTTGGGGTCTGTGAGGCGCATCTGGGTTCATCACCTAGCATCTCGACCATAAGTGTCTTTTGCCACAGAGGCATACACCGCTCTGTGTAGGTTTATTATCTTGCGGTGTTGCTGGCTTTGCTATCTCTAGCTCTGCCGCGTGTGCGCTGAAGCCTGTACTAATTGGGCGTGTACGCTTTAGGTATGCTGAGAACTCGGCGACGTAGTTCTCCACTGAGGGGACTGTCTTACTAAGCCTCTCCTTCTGGATCAGGTCTTATAGACCTGCTGTTCCGTATTCAGGGTTAATTGTCTTGCAGGCGACTAGGAAGTCTTTCTGCGCTCGGGTGTCTTCAGTCTCTGCCAGCCTGATGGCCTTGCACTGGTTGGTGACCTCGATCCACCTTCGAAGCCATTCTTCAACCTTCCTGCCCTTTGGCGGCGTCTGGAGATCCTTGTATACCGCTATTAGATCGCGGCGTCGCGTCGCGTCTGACGGTGCGAGATGTTTCTTAAGGGTTGTAAGGCGTTGGTGCGGCGTATCCTTGTCCTCAATCAGGTAAATGTGATGCGCTGCTATCGTCTTACTAATCTCAGAGTTAAAGTCTGCCAGCGCCTTCAGCTGACGCTTATACTCTAGATCCTTCTTCTCCCATCTCTCGTATGCCTAACGGTAATCGGCTCGCTGCTCGGTGTTTAGGCCAGCGTACGTCGTAGCTCGTTGGTCATAGTCGCTAAGCTGAGGTTTAATCGGCTCCTCTAGCTGGGGTAGCTGGTCTGCTGCAACGTCTGGGTCGACGTATTTCTAGAGTTGATTCTTTTGTGCTGTATCCTTGCGGATAAACAGCCACTTGTGCCAATCCTCTGATCGACTGAGTACAACTGTTACTCGAGTGACGGCTGGGTCCTTGGTAGTCATCGTGCTCGCTGGGTTTCTCTACTCTATGTGTGAGTAGGCAGGTAATTTAGGTGAGTGAGATCCCGTCGCAATCCGGGCTCATAACTGTAGCGGTTGTTGCTGCAAAGCGAAAGTCGGGAAAACACTGATTTGATTGTATGTGTGTAGTAGCTAAGATATATACTGCTAGGTAGGATAGGCAGCAGTAAATGAGTGTAGGCAGCAATGAGCTAGCATAGGCAACAATGAACAGTCCGAATACCGTTACAAAATAAGTGTAGGCAGCAATAAACTAGTATAGGCAATAGTAGATCTATAGGCAGCAACTCTAAACTTACCCACTACTATTACACACCCCCTTATCCTATAGTTATCTAGTAATATAAGGATGACTTTTCCTATATATTTGCTATATATTAAAGTTAAGAGCGTAGATCTATAAGGTGTAGCTAGCTTACAAACTTAGCATGCTTCTAGTAAAATAGCATCTTAGTTATCCCATTAGTAGGCATTTTATTAGTAGGTCGCTATTAGACGTTAAGTTATCCTTACTCTACTTCCTAGCAAATCTAACTCTGGTATATATTAACGTGCTTAAGCTTTATTGCCAGCTTATCTTGCTCCTTTATAACAATTCTAACAGTCTACTAATTATTACACCAAATAGTTAGAGTTATATTTAGTGTTAAGGATAGGCTGTAGTATAAGCAAAGCCATTCCTCCATCTCTAAGCCTATAAGAGAGAGCGTAAGTAGCTCTGCCTTAGTAGTAGATTTGGTGACTGTACGCTGTAGGGTAGACTTTTAGTTAATAGTTATCCTAAACAGTTAGAAAACGTAGCCTTAAGAGCTGCGGCAAGTTTCCACATTATTAGCAAAAGCTGCATTAGATGCTCTAAAGAAGATAAAGTCGCAATAGTTCTCTTCTATAGTCACAAACTCCTAAATCCCTTCTTTGGCTGTATGAGCTTCTAGTGCATAGTACTAAGTCTCTAGGATGTGTCGCCACACTTTACAAATAGACTTTATATAAGCTTGTCCAGGGTTAGTAAGATGTGAAGCGTGTATTACATAAGCGCGTGCTAGATCTGGGCGAGTAAACTGCGTAAGGAACGCGAGATAACCGACAAGCTCCTAGTAAAGCTTTGTCCAGGCTGCGTTGGGTTCCTCTATAGATAGCTTAAGATAGTTAACTATTATTAGTACCTTAGCGCGGCGGCTGGCAGTTGTTATGCTATAGTTTGTAGTTACCTTATTAATATAGGCATCTTAGAGCAGCTAAAGTTTATAGGCGGCAATGTCTTGTTTAACGCGTATGCCCAAGAACCACTTAAGTAGACTAAGTCGCTTTAGTTAATAGTACTTGCTAAGCTTCTGCTTAAACTACTAGTGCAGCTTAGCGTTGCGAGGGTAATAAGCCATAATAATATTGTTAACGTAGACAAATAGGATGAGCCATTTGTTAGTGTATACACATAGGAAACCTAGCATAGGCTTTATCCCTAGTAACTATAGCGTCCTGCGGAGCTCCTTATACTATAGTAGTGGTGACTCTTTTAACCTGTAGAGAGCGCGAAGTATCTAGAGTAGTTCTCTATCTGCTTTAAATCCGTCTGGCATTTGCGCGTAGAGTAGACAATTAAGTCTAGCGTTAAGAAAAGCTGTTAGTACGTTGTACTAAACTAGCGCTAGTCCAAAATAATTAGCAATAGCGGTAATTACTCTAAATGTGCGTGCTGCTAGTGTGGCAGCATAGGTGTCTCTGTACGGCTGCTCGAGGTTACCTCAAAGCACTAGACGTGCCTTAAACTATAAAAGAAAGCCGTCTTCGTTAAATTTGTACGTAAAAACCCACATTAGTAGTAACACTTTAACGTTAACACTTTCTACTGTTTTTACAGTCCTTACAAAGCATTCTTTGCTTTATATACTGCGGTATTCTTCTTAACTAGCTTATTAAAACTTAGCTCTATATAGATAAGTCTCTAGGTCTTTCCAGGTCCTTAGTAGAGGCGGAACCTATAACTAATAAATCTTATAACGGTATTCGGACTGTTTATTGTTGCCTATACTAGCTCATTGCTGCCTACACTTATTTACTACTACCTATCCTACCTAGCAGTATATATCTTAGCTACTACACACATATAATCAAATTAGTTTTTTCCCAACTTTCGCTTTGCAGTAACAACCGCTACAGTTATGAGCCCGGATTACAATAGGGCCTCACTCACCTAAGCAATTACCCTACTAAGGACACTACAGTCTTACTATAGGAGCAACCCTGCAAGCACAATAACAACCGAGTCGGATCTAGCCATTACTTAAGTAACAATCGTCCTTAGTCGATTAGAAGATTGGCACAAATGGCTATTTATCCGCAAGGATACAGCGCAAAAGAACCAACTCTAAAAATACGTTAATCTAGATGTTGTAGCAGACAAGCTACCGCAGCTTAAGGAGCCGATAGAGCCTTAGCTTAGCGACTACAATAGCACGGCTACTACGTACGCCAGCCTAAATACTAAGCAGCGAGCCGATTACCGTTGGGCGTATAAGAGATAGGAAAAGAAGGATCTAGAGTATAAGCGTTAGCTGAAGGCTCTAGTAGACTTTAACTCTAAGATTAGTAAGACGATAGCAGCGCATCACATTTACCTAATTAAGGATAAGGATACGCCGCACTAACGCCTTACAACCCTTAAGAAACATCTTGCACCGTTAGACGCAACGCGACGCCGCGATCTAATAGCGGTATACAAGGATCTCCAGACGCTGCCAAAGGGCAGAAAGGTTAAAGAATGGCTTTAAAGGTGGATCGAGGTCACTAACTAGTGCAAGGCTATTAGGCTGGCAGAGACTGAAGACACCTAAGCGCAGGAAGACTTCCTAGTCGCCTACAAGACAATTAACCCCAAATACAGAACAGTAGGTCTATAAGACCTAATCTAGAAGAAGAGGCTTAGTAAGACAGTCCCCTTAGTAGAGAACTACGTTGCCGAGTTCTTAGTATACCTAAAGCGTACACGCCCAATTAGTATAGGCTTTAGCGCACACGCAATAGAGCTAGAGATAGCAAAGCCAGCAACACTATAAGATAATAAACCTACACAGAGCGGTGTATGCCTCTGTGGTAAAAGACACTCATAGTCGAGATGCTGAGTGATAAACCCAGATGCGCCTTATAGACCCCAAGGATTCGACAATAAGGAGGGTAGTAAGAAAGTGGCAGTGGCCTTTGCCAAGAATCCGAGCTTAAAAGCGAGGGTGGAGAAAGCCATACAGGACTAGAAGGCAACTTAGTTAAACTCTAAGCCTGTAGTCACTATTAACAATAGCAAGCCTCCTTCTAATTCATCGACCTACACCGCACAATATATGGTATCCGATACTGTTATAGTTAACGAGCGCGACGAGCGCGATAAGAATCTGATGCTTAACGACGGTGTTAAACCTACTGAGGAGTTGGTGGCTCTATTGACGCTTGACGATGTTAGTAGCTACAACTTATTAAGCAACCGATTCATACTTAATCCTGGTTCGAACACTTATATTGTTAACACTAAGTCCTGGCCTGGATGGACGAGAGAGTATAAGGCTAGTGCCAACAATTTTATAGAAGCAGAAATAGGCTGTATTAAGATAACTGCATAGGGCAGCATAAAGCTAACTATGAAAACACTAAGAGGACTATTACCTATTGTCCTAACACACGTTACCTTAGTCAAAGACTTCTTAACGAGCCTTATGGGCTTAGCACGCTGTTACTTAAGTCAGATCCACTTTGACTTAGGACAAGATTTGCTGTACAAAGTTAGCAAGAAAACTATTATTGCTTAACTAGAGTATAACAACAGTCACTGGCTGGTCGACGCTAATACTAGCCGCCGCTTAGACATACGCCTATTATTATTCTTTAGCACTACCTACTAATCTTTAAAGGACCCTCAACGCGATCTTATAGTCGACTATAGGACAGCTCACAGCACCTGGGGCCATCTAGGCAAGAAGGCAATTAAGAAGCTGGCCGACCATATAAAAGGCTTGCGAGTAGAAGGCAAAGATAGCGACTTCTATAGCGTATGTGTCGAATCGAAACTCACAAAGCAAGTCTCTAGAAGACAGTAGGAGGACTTTACACCTAGGAAATTCTACCGCGTTGCTATAGACTTTATCTAGCTTTTGCTATAAGACACAGACGCTTGTCTTAATAGTGACTAAGTTGCAGGTTATATAGTAGACTAGTATAGCAAGTAGCATAAAGTTAACTGCTTTCTACAGCGTACAAAGGCATTTCTAAGCCGCTAGCTTGTCCAAAAGGTTCGCAAGATACAGCGTATCTTTAACAGCGACGTCACCGCAATTAAGACTAATAATAACTAAGAATACAGAGTTGCACTAAACGTATTAAAGGAACTTTGCGCTAAGCTAGGGATCTAATACGAGCCACAGGCAGACTACACAGACGAGCAAAACGGCCTTGCAGAGCGAGCAGGCAAGATTATCGTTATTTAAGCTCAAGCTATGAGGCTTAAAGGAAACCTGCCAAAATTATTATCAAACAAGCTGTTTAGAACAGCAGCATACATACTAAATCGTACACTAACTAAAGCACTAGGTTAGAAGACTCCATATGAGATTATATGGGGATTAAAGCTAAAGGTAAACTACTTACGCCCTATAGGCTGTCAAGCGTATGTCCGAAATCCGTCTATTAAGAGAGGCGACAAGCTGGAGTCCAGAGCTCTTATAGGACATCTTGTAGGCTATGATTTAACGAATATCTTTAGGATCTGGCTGCCGACAAAGAACAGAGTAATTCGAGCTAGAGACGTCATTTTCGAACCAACGCGATTTTACAAAGGACCAGAAGGCTACGCAGCAGAGTTAGTTATTAAAGAGGTTATAGAGCTGCTTGCCTTTCTAGAAGAAGCTGAATCTGACAATATTGCCATTAAAGAGCTTATAACGCTTAGGCAGACGCGTAACAAGACGCGCAACAAGACGCGCAATATACCTATAGCTATAGCTCGCGCAAGCTAGCAGTATATAGGGGGTGAGAGCAGAGTTAAGAAAATTAATAGAGTTGATAAGGACGTAGAGGATCTATTTCTAGGGGGTGGGCTACTTACGCCTATATCACCTGCGCCTCACGTGAGCCGGCAACGGAATAACGATACTCTGGCCGAAGTTTTCCTAATAGAACGAGATCTAGAGCTCTCTGCAACCCAAATCCCTGACTATCTACCTGATTAACACACAAACAATGCGCCGAGACGTAGAAATCTCGAAATTAACAAGTTAAATATACTTACAACCTCACGCTAATAGTAGTAGCGCACTAACAACCTCACTAGTGCAACTAGATACTAGACACACGCGATTTTCTATGGAATACGTATTAATGACTACCTACACGCGTTTATAACAGCGCTGAAGCCGCAGCCTGTCTTTAGAATTTATTAGTTATAGGTTTCGCCACCGCCAAGGACCTGGAGAGACCTAGAGACTCACCCGCATAGTGCTAAGTTTCAACAAGTAGGTTAAGAAGAATACCGCAATATATGGAATAAAGGATGCTTTGCTAGGACTACAAAGACAGCAGCAAATATTAATGCTAAGATCTTACTACTTATGTGGGTGTTTACCTACAAATTTAATAAGGACGGCTTCCTCTTACAATTTAAGGCACGATTGGTGATTAGAGGTGATTTCTAGCAGCCGTACAGAGACACCTACGCCGCTACACTTGCAGCACGCACCTTTAGAGTAATTACCGCTATTAATAATTACTTTGGGCTAGAGCTAATTTAATACGATGTACTAATAGCTTTTCTTAACGCCCTACTTAACCATCTACTCTACGCGCAGACGCCAGACGGATTTTAAGAAGATAGAGAACTACTCTAGATACTTCGCGCTCTCTATGAATTAAAGGAGTCACCGCTACTATAGTACAAGGAGCTCCGCAGAACGCTACAGTCACTAGGGATAAAGCCTATACTAGGCTTTCCATGTGTGTACACGAACAAGTGGCTTATACTATTTGTCTATGTTAACGATATTGTTATGGCCTTTCACCCACACAATACCAAGCTCCACTAGTAGTTCGAGCAGAAGCTTAGCGAGTACTATTAACTAAAGCGACTTGGTTCACTTAAGTAGTTTTTAGGCATACGCGTTATCCGAGACATTGCCGCCCGCAAACTCTAGCTGCTTTAGGATGCCTATATTAACAAAGTAGCCGCAAAGTATGGCATAACGTCTACTGGCCGCCATACAGAAGTACCTATGATAGTCAACTACCTTAAACCATCTATAGAGGAACCCAACGCAGCTCGTACGAAGCTCTACCAGGAGCTCGTCGGCCATCTCGCGTTCCTAACGCAGTTCACTCAACCAGATCTAGCACGCGCGCATGTAATATACGCTTCACATCTCACAAACCCTAAACAAGCTTATATAGACTCTATACGCAAAGTATAGCGTTACGTCCTAGAGACAAAGTACTACACGCTTAAAGCTTGTACAGCTAAGCAAGAGATTTAAGAGTTTATGACTACAGAAGAAGATTATCGCGATCCTATCTTCTTTGGAGCATCTAATGCTGCTTTCGCAGACGACCTAGAGACTCGCCGCAGCTCTTAAGGATATATTTTCTAGTTGTTTAGGATGACTGTTGACTAGAAGTCTACCCTGCAGCGTACAGTTACTAAATTAACTACTAAGGCAGAGCTACTCGCGCTCTCCCTCACAGGCTTAGCAATGGAGGAGTGGCTACGCCTTTTTAATAGCCTCTCACTAACGCTTCACACTACTCTGACTATCTTATATAATAACTAGCAGACTATTGGGATTGTTATAAAAGAACAAGACAAACTGGCAACTAAGCTTAAGCATATTAATATACACCAGAGCTGGATCCGCTAGGAAGTAGAGCAAGGACGACTCTACGTACAATGGCAATCTACTAATAGGATGCCTGCTAACGGCATGACTAAGGTGCTACCACGTTAGAAGCATGCTAAGTTTGTAAGGCAGCTACACCTTACAAATCTATACTCTCGACTTTAAGGCACAGTAGACATATAGGAGAGATCATCCTTACGTTGTTAACTAACTACAGGATAAGGAAGTATGTAACAGTATTTGGACTGTTCATTATTGCCTATGCTAGCTCATTGCTACCTATACTTATTTACTACTACCTATCCTACCTAGTAGTATATATCTTAGCTACTACACACATATAATCAAATTAGTGTTTTCCCGACTTTCGCTTTGCAGCAATAACCGCTACAAATCTTAATAACAGGCTATAGTTTCAGCGCTGTTAAAAAGGCGTGTAGGTAGTCATTAATGCGTATTCTATAGGAAATCGCGTGCGTCTGGTATCTAGTTGCATCTGTAAGGTCTTTAGCGCGCTACCGCTGTCGGCGTAAACCTATAAGTATATTTAACTTATTAATTTCGAGGTTTCTACGCCTTAGCGCGTTATTATTATAGCGATTAGGTATATAGCTAGGGATTTAGGTAGTAGAAAGCTCTTCTAGTGTTAACTCTAGGTCTTGCTCTATTAGGAGAACTTTAACCAGATTATTATTATTCTAATGCCTAGTCACGTAAGGTAAAGGTAAACCTCTAGACGTAGGCATAAGTAGCCCACCTCCTAAAAACAAGTCCTCTATATCCTCGTTAACTCCGTTAACCTCGTCAACCTTAGCTTTAGTAGCTCTATCCTCACCCCCTACCTACTGCTCGCTAGCGGGAGCTGCAGCTACAGGTACTATACAACTCTGCCTAAGCGTTATAAGCTCTTCGATGGCGATATCGTCAGATTCAGCTTCTTCTGGAAAGGCAAGCAGCTCTATGACTTCTTCAATTACTAACTCAGCTGCGTAGCCATCTGGTCCCTTATAGAACCGCATTGGCTCGAAAATAACATCTCTCGCTTAAATTACTCTGTCCTTTGTTAGCAGCCAGATCCTAAAGATATTTGTTAAATTATAGCCTACAAGTTGGCTAATAAGTGCTCTAGACTCGAGCTTGTCACCTCTTTTAACTAATGGGTTCCGGACGTACACTTAGCAGCCTATAGGGCGCAGGTAGTTTACCTTTAGCTTTAATCTCCATACAATCTCATATAGAGTCTTCTAACCTAGCACTTTAGTTAGTGTACGATTTAGTATGTATGCTGCTGTCTTAAGCAGCTCGTTTGATAATAATTTTGGCAGATTTCCTTTAAGTCTTATGGCTTAAGCTTAAATAACGATAATCTTGCCTACTCTCTTAGCAAGGCCGTTTTGCTTGTCTGCGTATTCTGCCTATAGCTCGTATTAAATACCTAGCTTAGCGCAGAGCTCCTCTAATACGTTCGGTGCAACTCTATATCCTTAATTATTATTGGTCTTAATTGCAGTAACGTCGCTATTAAAGATACACTGTATCTTACAAATCTTGCGGATAAGCCAGCGGCTTAGAAATGCCTTTGTATGGTGTAGAAAGCAATCTACTTTATGCCACTTGCTATACTAGTCTACTATGTAACCTGCAACTCTATTACTATTAAGATAAGAGTCTGCTTCTTAAGGCAGTAGCTAGATAAAGTCTATAGCAACGCAATAGAACTTCCTTTGTGCGAAGTTCTCCTACTATCTTCTAGAGACTTGCTTTAAGAGCTTTGATTTAATATATACGCCACAGAAGTTGCTATCTCTACCTTCTACTCGCAAGCCTTCCACATAGTTAGCTAGCTTCTTAATCGCCTTCTTACTAGGGTGACCCTAGGTGCTGTGGGCTGTCCTATAGTCGATTATACAATTAGGTTAAGGGTCCTTTAAAGGTTGGTAAGTAGTGCTAAAGGATAATAATAAGCGGGTTTCTAGGCGGCGGCTAGCATTAGCGTTAACTAGCCAGTGTCCGTCTTAGTACTTTAGGTATGCAACTACGAATTTTCTACTATAAGATAGTGGAGATTATAGTAATTCATAGTGATATGGGTTGACTATAAGAAAAGAGGTGTGTTATTACTATGGAGGACCGAGGGCCTGAAGGTGTATGGGTGAGGCTAGGCATAAGGTTATTCCGGCCGAGGTCATGTGACCAAGGACCGACCATATAGCCATGCGGCAGTCTTACATCTACTAACCTTGTATAGAAGGTCTTGTCCTAAGTTAAAGTGAATCTGACTTAAGCGACAGCGTACTAAGCCTATAAGGCTTGTTAAGAAGCCTTTAACTAAAGCAATGTGCGTTAGGACTATAGCTAATAGGCCCTTAGGTGTCTTTACTATTAGTTTTATACTACCCTATATAGTAATTTTATAGCGGTTATTGCTGCAAAGCGAAAGTCGGGAAAACACTAATTTAATTATATGTGTGTAGTAGCTAAGATATATACTGCTAGATAGGATAGATAGTAGTAAATAAGTGTAGGCAGTAATGAGCTAGCATAGGCAACAATAAATAGTCCGAATACCGTTACACACCTCCTTATCCTGTAGTTAGTTAATAACGTAAGGATAATCTCTCCTATATATCTACTGTGCCTTAAAGTCAAGAGTATAGATTTATAAGGTGTAGCTACCTTATAAACTTAGCATGCTTCTAATATAGTAGCACCTTAGTTATGCTGTTAGTAGGCATCCTATTAGTAGATCGCTATTGTACGTAGAGTCGTCCTTGCTCTACTTTCTAGCGGATCTAGCTCTGGTGTATATTAACATACTTGAGCTTAGTTGCCAGTTTGTCTTAATCTTTTATAACAATCCTAATAGTCTGCTAGTTATTATATAAGATAGTTAGAGTAGTGTAAAGCGTTAGTAAGAGGCTATTAAAAAGGCGTAGCCACTCCTCCATTGCTGAGCCTGTAAGGGAGAGCGCGAGTAGCTCTGCCTTAGTAGTTGATTTAGTGACTGTACGCTGCAGGGTAGACTTTTAGTTAATAGTTATCCTAAACAACTGGAAAATATATTCTTGAGAGCTGCGGCGAGTCTCTAGGTCGTTTGCGAAAGTAGTATCAGATACTCTAAAGAAGATAGGATCGTAATAATCTTCTTCTATAGTTATAAACTCTTAAATCTCTTGCTTAGCTGTGCAAGCTTCAAGCGCGTAGTACTTTGTCTCTAGGACGTGACGCTATACTTTGCGTATAGAGTCTACGTAAGCTTATCTGGGGTTTGTGAGATGTAAAGCGTGTATTACATACGCGCGTGCTAGATCTAGTCGAGTAAACTGCGTTAGAAACGCGAGATGGCTAACGAGCTTCTAGTAGAGCTTCGTACAAGCTGCGTTGGGTTCCTCTATAGATAGTTCAAGGTAGTTAACCATCATAGGTACTTCTGTACGGCGGCCAGTAGACGTTATGCCATACTTTGCGGCTACTTTGTCAATGTAGGCATCCTGGAGCAGCCAGAGTTTGTGGGCGGCGATGTCTCGGATAACGCGTATGCCTAAAAACCACTTAAGTGGACCAAGTCGCTTTAGTTAATAGTACTCGCTAAGCTTTTGCTTGAACTACTAGTAGAGCTTAGTATTGTGTAGGTGAAAGGCCATAACGATATTGTTAACGTAGACAAATAGTATAAGCCACTTGTTTGTGTACACACATAGAAAGCCTAGCATAGGCTTTATTCCTAGTAACTATAGCGTCCTGCGGAGCTTCTTGTACCATAGTAGCGGTGACTCCTTTAATCCATAGAGAGCGCGGAGTATCTAGAGTAGTTCTCTATCTTCTTAAAATCCGTCTAGCGTCTGCGCGTAGAGTAGACAGTTAAGTAGGGCATTAAGAAAAGCTATTAGTACATTGTATTAAATCAGCTCTAGCCTAAAGTGATTAGTAATAGCGATGATTGCTCTAAAGGTGCGTGCTGCGAGTGTGGCGGCGTAGGTGTCTTTGTATAGCTGCTGAAAATTACCTCTAATTACTAATTATGCCTTGAATTGTGAGAGGAAGCCGTCCTTATTAAATTTGTAGGTAAACACCCACATAAGTGGTAAGACCTTAGTATTAATATTTGCTACTATCTTTGCAGTCCTAGCAAAGCATCCTTTATTCTATATATTATGGTATTCTTCTTAACCTGCTTATCGAAACTTAGCACCATGCGGGTGAGTCTCTAGGTCTCTCCAGGTCCTCGGCGGTAGCGAAACCTATAACTAATAAATCCTAAAGATAGGCTGCGGCTTTAGCGCTATTATAAACGCGTGTAGGTAGTCATTAATGCGTATTCTATAGGAAATCGCGTGTGTCTAGTATTTGGTTGCACTAGTAAGGTTGTTAGTGCGCTACTGCTATTAGCGTGAGGTTGTAAGTATATTTAACTCGTCAATTTCGAGATTTCTACGTCTTGGCGCATTGTTTGTGTGTCGATTAGGTAGATAGTCAGGGATTTGGGTTGCAGAAAGCTCTAGATCTCGTTCTATTAGGAGAACTTCGGCCGGAGTATCGTTATTCCGTTGCCGGCTTACGTGAGGCGCAGGTAATATAGGCATAAGTAGCCCACCCCCTAGAAATAGATCCTCTACATCCTCGTTAACTCTATTAATTTCCTTAACTCTGCTCTCACCCCCTACATGCTGCTGGCTTACGCGAGCTGTAGCTGCAGATATGTTGCGCGTCTTATTACGCGTCTTATTACGCGTCTTATTACGCGTCTGCCTAAGCGTCATAAGCTCTTCAATAGTAATATTATTAGATTTAGCTTCTTTTAGAAAGGCAAGCAGCTCTATAACCTCTTTAATAACTAACTCTGCTGCGTAGCCTTCTAGTCCTTTATAAAATCGCGTTGGTTTGAAAATAACGTCTCTAGCTCGAATTACTCTGTTCTTTGTCGGCAGCCAGATCCTAAAGATATTCGTCAAATCATAGCCTACAAGATGTTCTATAAGAGCTCTGGACTCCAGCTTGTCGCCTCTCTTAATAGACGGATTTCGGACATACGCTCGACAGCCTATAGGGTATAGGTAGTTCACCTTCGGCTTTAATCCCCATACAATCTCATATAGAGTCTTCTAATCTAGTGCTTTGGTTAGTGTACGATTTAGTATGTATGCTGCTGTTCTAAACAGCTTGTTTAATAATAATTTTGGCAGGTTTCCTTCAAGCCTCATGGCTTAAGCTTAAATAATAATAATCTTGCCTACTCGCTCTATAAGGCCGTTTTGCTTATCTGCGTAGTCTGCCCGCAGCTTATATTGGATTTCTAGCTTAGCGTAGAGTTCTTCTAATACGTTTAGTGCAACTCTATATCCTTAGTTGTTATTAGTCTTAATTGCAGTGACGTCGCTATTAAAGATACGCTGTATCTTGCGAACCTTTTAGACAAGCCAGCGGCTTAGGAATGCCTTCGTACGCTGTGAAAAGCAGTCAACTTTATGCCACTTACTATACTAGTCTACTATGTAACCTGCAACTCGGTTACTATTAAGACAAGCGTCTATGTCTTATAGCAAAAGCTAAATAAAGTCTACAGCAATATAGTAGAATTTCCTAGGTGCAAAGTCCTTCTACTATTTTCTAGAGACTTGCTTTATGAGTTTCGATTTAACACATACACTATAGAAGTCGCTATCTTTGCCTTCTACTTATAAGCCTTTTATATAGTTGGCTAGCTTCTTAATTGCCTTCTTGCCTAGATGGCCCCAGGTGCTATAAGCTGTCCTATAGTCGACTATAAGATCGCGTCAAGAGTCCTTTAAAGGTTAGTAGGTAGTGCTAAAGGATAATAATAGGCGTATGTCTGGGCGGCGACTAGCATTAGCGTCGACTAGCTAGTGACCATTGTCATACTCTAGTTAAGTAATAACAGTTTTCTTACTAACTTTGTACAGTAAATCTTATCCTAAGTTAAAGTGGATCTAACTTAAGCGACAGCGTGCTAAGCCCATAAGGCTTGTTAAGAAGCCTTCGACTAAGGCAACGTGTGTTAGGACGATAGGTAATAGTCCTCTTAGTGTTTTCACGGTTAGCTTTATGCTGCCCTATATAGTTATCTTAATACGGCCTATTTCTGCTCCTACAAAATTGTTGGCACTGGCCTTATACTCTCTTATCTATCTAGGCTAGAACTTAGTGTTAATAATATAAGTGTTTAAACCAGAATTAAGTATAAATTAGTTGCTTAATAAGTCGTAGCTGCTAATATTGTTAAGCGTCGATAGAGCCACTAACTCCTTGGTAGGTTTGACACTATTATTAAGCATTAGATCCTTATTGCGCTCGTCGCGCTTATTAACCATAATGGTATTGGATACCATATATTGTGCGGTGTAGGTCAATAGATTAGAAGGAGGCTTGCCATTATTAATAGTGATTGCAGGCTCAGAGTTTAACTAAGTTGCCTTCTAGTCCTATATAGCTTTCTCCACCCTTGCTTTTAAGCTCGAATCCTTAGTAAAGGCCGCTGCCACTTTCTTACTACCCTCCTTATTGTCGAATCCTTAGAGTCTATAAGGCGCATCTGGGTTCATTACCTAGCATCTCGACCATGAGTGTCTTTTGCCACAGAGGCATACACTACTCTATGTAGGTTTATTATCTTGTGGTGTTACTGGCTTTGCTATCTCTAGCTCTGTCGCGTGTACGCTAAAGCCTATACTAATTAGGCGTGTACGCTTTAGGTATGCTGAGAACTTGGCAATATAGTTTTCTACTAAGGGAACTGTCTTACTAAGCCTCTTCTTCTAGATTAGGTCTTATAGACCTGCTGTTCCGTATTTGGGGTCAATTGTCTTGCAGGCGACTAGAAAGTCTTCCTACGCTTAGGTGTCTTTAGTCTCTGCTAGCCTAATAGCCTTGCACTAGTTAGTAACCTCGATCCACCTTTGAAGCCATTCTTTAACCTTTTTGCCCTTTGGCGGCGTCTGGAAATCCTTATATACCGCTATTAGATCGCGGCGTCGCGTCGCGTCTAACAGTGCGAGATGTTTCTTAAGGGTTGTAAGGCGTTAGTGCGGCATATCCTTGTCCTCAATTAGGTAAATGTAATGCGCTACTATCGTCTTACTAATCTCAGAGTTAAAGTCTGCCAGCGCCTTCAGCTGACGCTTATACTCTAGATCCTTCTTTTCCCATCTCTCGTATGCCCAACGGTAATCGGCTCGCTGCTCGGTGTTTAGGCCAGCGTACGTCGTAGCTCGTTAGTTATAGTTGCTAAGCTGAGGTTTAATCGGCTCCTCTAGCTAGGGTAGCTAGTCTGCTGTAACGTCTAGGTCAACGTATTTCTAGAGTTGATTCTTTTGTGCTATATCCTTGCGGATAAATAGCCACTTGTGCCAATCCTCTAATTAACTAAGTACAACTGTTACTCGAGTGACGGCTAGGTCCCTAGTAGTCATTATGCTCGCTGGGTTTCTCTACTCTATGTGTGAGTAGGCAGGTAATTTAGGTAAGTAAGATCCCGTCGCAATTCGGGCTCATAACTATAGCGGTTGTTACTGCAAAGCGAAAGTTAGGAAAACACTAATTTAATTGTATGTGTGTAGTAGCTAAGATATATACTGCTAGGTAGGATAGGCAGTAGTAAATAAGTGTAGGCAGCAATGAGCTAGTATAGGCAATAATAAATAGTCCGAATACCGTTATAAATTTTAATATATCCTATTCCTACTCCTACAAAGTTATTGGCACTAGTCTTATACTCTCTTGTCTATCCAGGCCAAGACTTAGTATTAACAATATAGGTGTTCGAACTAGAATTAAGTATAAATTAGTTACTTAATAAGTTGTAGCTGCTAACATTGTTAAGTGTAGATAGAGCTACTAGCTCCTTAGCGGGTTTAACGCTGTCGTTAAACAACAGCTTCTTATCGCGCTCGCCGCGCTTATTAACTGTAACGGCATCAGATTCTATATATCGCGCGGTGTAGGTGGATGGGTTCGAGGGAGGCTTTCTATTGTTAATAGTAACTATAGACTTAGAGCTCGATTAAGTTGCCTTCTAGTCCTTTATAGCCTTCTTTACCCTCGTCTTTAAGCTTAGATTCTTAGCAAAAGCTAATGCCACCTTCTTGCTACTCTTCTTATTGTTGTATCCTTGGGGTTAGGAAGAAGCATCTGGATTTATTACCTAGCACTTAGACCAAGAGTGTTTGTTACCATAGAGGCATACACTGCTTTATAAAGGTTTGCTTTATGGTATTTTTATTAGCTTAGCTATCTCTAGCTCTGCCATATATATACTAAAGCCTATACTAATTAGGCGTGTGCGCTTTAAGTACGCTAAGAACTTAGCGACATAGTCCTCCACTAATAGGACTATTTCACCAAGCCTCTCCTTCTAGATTAGGTCTCGCAGACCTACTATTCCGTATTCTGGGTTAAGTACCTTATAGGCGACTAGGAAGTCTTCCTGCGCGCGAGAATCCTCTGTCTCTGCTAGCCTAATAGCCTTGCACTAGTTAGTAACCTCAACCTAATGTTAAAGCCACTCTTTAACCTTCCTGCCCTTTAGTAGTGTCTAGAGATCCTTATACTTTATTATTAAATCGCGACAACATATTGCGTCTAATAGTGCAAGATGTTTCTTAAGGGTTGTAAGTTATTTATGCGGCGTACCCTTGTCCTTAATTAGGTATATATAGCGTGCTGCTATTGTCTTACTAATCTTAGAGTTAAATTCTGCTAGAGCCTTTAGCTAACGCTTATACTCTAGATCCTTCTTTTCCTATCTCTTATACGCCTAACAGTAATTAGCTCGCTACTTAGTATTTAGGCTAGTGTACGTAGTAGCCGTGCTATCGTAGTCGCTAAGCTGAGGCTCTATTAGCTCCTTAAGCTGCAGTAGCTTATCTGCTGCAACATCTAGATTAACGTATTTCTAGAGTTAGTTCTTTTACGCTATATCCTTGCGAATAAACAGCTATTTGTGCCAATCTTCTAATTAACTAAGGACGATTGTCACTTAAGTAACGGCTAAATCCGACTTAGTTGTCATTATACTCGTAGGGTTGCTTCTATAGTAAGACTATAGTGTCCTTAGTAGGGTAATTGCTTAGGTAAGTAAGGCCCCGTCGCAATCCAGGCTTATAACTGTAGCGGTTGTAGCTAAAAGGCAAAAGTTAAGGCAACACTTATTATATTAAATATGAGTAGTACCTAGAATATATACTAATAGGCAATCTAGGCAGTAGTAAATAAGTGTAGGCAGCAATAAACTAGTACAGGCAATAGTAAATTTGTAGGCAGCAACTCCAAACTTACCCACTACCATTATAGATAACATGGATGGCAAGCGAGCGGCGCAGGCAAGCGAGCGGCGCACCCCATCAACTTTTCGCACCTTTGAAGTCGCGCAGCTCAACCACAATATAATATACTATATAGATTTTGATACAATAGATTAAGCAGTATTTAAAGTATCTTTTTTGCACGTACGTGAGTTATGCCCAAGCTCTCTGCATCTTGTGCAGCGCGCCAGAGCCTGGCGGCTCAGGCCTGATCGCTCTCCACTTTGACGCTGTTCATGCTCTATCTGCTGGTCAGCTGCCTTTTGAGCAAGTATATTCTCTCCCTCTCCCTTTGTTAAGGTCCCCTGCTTCTGTATCCGCTTCTTTTTGCGCTGTCTACGCTTAGTTGCTGCCTTATTAGCTCTCTTAAGGCTAGTAATCCGATCGCGCATAAGCTCAGCTGAGAGCATTATTACTTCAGCACCCTTCTTAAGTTGATTAATCGCCTGAATAATAGAGGCAGGCGAGGAGCTCTTGTGCCGTTGAACGCGCTTACGGATTAGAGTTGATTGAGCCTCAAGCTCACGTATGTTGCTCGGCGTTTTGGCTTCCTAGAGAGCCTCTGGCAGAGCAGCTGGTGAAGGCGTACGAAGCTGCACATCCAGCTTTGACAGAACAGCTTCAGGCTGGAGAGGAACAAGGCCTGCGCCTCGAAAGGCTGAACAGATATTGGCTGATGTAAATAATTGCTCAAAGGCTGTCTTGAAGGCTGGCAGGAATTCAAGCTTCGTGATGTGGTTGATGTAGTTACGGATCAGAGCCTCAACCTCTCGGCTGTACGCGCGCTTCAACGGCGAGAAGCAGCCCACATCAAGTGGCTGCAGCAGATGCGAGGAGTGAGGCGGCATGCAGAGCGTGTAGATGTTGTTCTCCTTGCAGAGCTATTGAAATTCAAGAGAGTGGTGGCTCGCATGGCTATTAAGGATAAGCAGCCTATGCGTGCCAACAATCCGGGTCTCTGTATGCTTGATAAAGTGCTTTAGCCACTCAACTCCAAGCTCGTTCGTCGTCCAGCCGTTGTCGCTAAGAGATATAGCCCAATCGCGCGGGATATCCTCCTCGTACCAAGCAGATAGGTGGTGCTGGCCAGCAAAGATGATAAACGGTGGGATAGCCCAGCCAGCAGCGTTGATTGCTTGGACAAGTGTCACCCACTCGCGGTTCCCAGGCTGGACAGCCTTTGGCCGGCCTCTCCTCTCTAACCCTGTAACAACGAGCTGAGTTGTAATCTTGCCCATTATGAAGCCAGCCTCATCAAAATTGTAGACGTCCTTATCGCAGATGTCGTACCTGGCCTTAGTCTGCTCTACAAGCTTGAACCAGGCGCTAATTAGGATAGGATCCTCACAGAGAGCTCTCTGTCTATTGTAGGCTCGGTTAAAACACGTCTTAAGAGAGTCTGTACGCCTAACAAAGTTGGCTGGCCACTTCTGTCCAACCTGGCCTGCGCCGCGCGCAGCTAGCAGCTTATCTGCTATATCGCGAATTGCTAAGTAGGTAGGCGAAAATCCACGTAGGTCCAGATCAAGTATATGACGAATTATCACCTCCTCTTCTAGCTGGGTGAGCTTCTTCGAGTTGGGCTGGCAATTGCGTCGCGTAGGTCTCCCAGCGCGTCGGCGGCGGAGCGTTGTTTTAGGTACATTGTAGACTGCTGCAGCAGCTCAGTTGCTTTAGATCTGGCTAGTATTAATTGAAAAGATGGCAAGCTAAACATCTGCTTCCTTTGAAGCCATTTGAGTGTTGTGGCGTGGAGTTGTTGTAGGACGCGTTTAGAGCGGGTGCGAAAGTTGATGGGGTGCGCCGCTCGCTTGCCTGCGCCGCTCGCTTGCCATCCATGTTATCTTTTTAAAAGTTAACGTGTTTATAAGCGTGCCGTTAGTACAAGCGAGCCGTTAACCCCACTAACTTTCTATAACGCGCGATAAGCAAACTACAATACCTTAACTAACTACAACTTAATTGCCCTATAACAAAGGAGATATCTTCCTTGCTATCTTAGCTATTAATAAAAATCAGATTTAGAGCGAAAATCGCGCTGCCTTAACGTTTAACGTCCCTCGATCAACGCTGCGCAACCAACGCGCCGGAATAGCTACGCGACGCGATTACCAGCCCAAATTAAAGAAGCTTACTAAGCTAGAAGAGGAGGTGATTGTTAAGCAAATACTTAACCTAGATTCGCGAGGCTTTGCGCCCACTCTAGGTGCTGTATAAGATATGGCGAATAAGCTGCTCACTAAGCGCAGCGCAGGCCACATTAGCTAGCAGTGGCCTAGGAACTTTGTCAAGCGAACAGACAGCCTCACAACGCGATTTAATCGACCCTACAATCAACAGCGAGCCCTCTGCGAGGACCCAATAGTTATACAGGCCTGGTTTAAGCTAGTAGCACGTACAAAGGCCACCTACGGTATCTGCAACAAGAATACCTTCAACTTCAACAAGACTGGCTTTCTAATAGGTAAAATATCCTCCCAGCTAGTCATTACTAGCTTAGAGAGGCGTGGCCAGCCAAAAGCAATCCAGCCAGGCAATTGTAAGTAGGTGACGGCGATCCACGGAATTAACGCTGCTAGGTAGGCAATCCCGCCCTTTATTATCTTCGCTGGCCAGTACCACCTCTCTGCCTAGTACAAGGGCGACGATATACCAGGTGACTAGGCTATTAGTCTTAGCGACAATGGCTAGACTACAAACAAGCTTAGTGTTGCCTGGCTACAGCATTTTATCAAGTATACAGTAGAGCGTAGAGTGGGCGCGCGTTAGCTACTAATACTTAACAGCTATAAGAGTCACAACTTGCTCGAATTCCAAAAGATCTGCAAAAAGAACAAGATCTACACTCTCTATATGCCGCTATATTTGTCACACCTTCTGCAACCACTTAACATTGGCTGTTTCTCGCCGTTAAAGCGGGCGTACGGGCGCCAGGTCGAGGGCCTAATACGCGACCACATCAACTATATCACTAAGCTTAAGTTCCTACCAGCCTTCCACGCCGCCTACAACCAGTTAATTACAAAGGAGAATATCTGCGCAAGCTTTTAAGGCGCTAGGCTAGTCCTACACAATCTAGAGGCGGTGATATTAAAGCTTAATGTGAAGCTTCGTACGCCGTCGCCAGCAGCCCTACTAGAGACCCTATAGGAGTCTGCAACACCAAGCAACGCGCGCAAGCTAGGCGCTTAGTCAACTCTAGTTCGTGAGCGGATCTAAAGGCATTAAGGATCCTCTCCTATATTAGTTATCTAGTCGCTTAATTGGCTTACAAGAGGGGCTAAGAGAATGGCGCATTTAATAGTAATTATGCGTAATAAGATAGCTAGTCTATAAAGAGCAAATAAGGCAGCTATAACGCGTAAACAGCGCAAAAAGAAGCGGATCTAGAAGCGAGGCACTCTATTAAAGGCAGAGGGAGAGGATATTATTGCTTAGAAGGCTGTTGAGCAGCAACTAGAGGGAGAAACGCGGTATAGCCAGGCGCGGTCAGGTGCGAGCCGGCAGGCTTCAGCGCGCTGCACGCGCTGCAGGGAGCCTGGGCACAACTCACGTACGTGCAAGAAGGCTTCTATAGATACTGCTTAATTTAGGAAAGCTATTATATTAATAGAATTTTAATGTGTTGTTAAACTACGTGGCTTTTTAAGTGTAGAAAGTTGGTAGGGTTAACGGCTCGCTTATACTAACGGCACGCTTGTAAACACATTATAAGTTATAACTAGGTGAGTTTTAATACTATGTAAATAAAAAGTATACCGTTTTAAGGAGAAGGTTTAGGAGATTTGGTATAGAAAGTTAGTAAGAGCTTAGTAATCAGCGCTAACTAGAGGTATCTTAGTAAAGTTAAGGAAATTTTTTCTTAAAACTTTGACCCTATATAACTTTCTTTTCTACGTAGATAGAATTCTATAACTTATACATATTATAGTTTAGTCTATAAGGACTATATAACTTAATTTTTATTATAGGTTTATTTATAGAAATAATAATTATAAGGAAAAAGATAAAAGTTAATTAAAATTAAACAATTAGATAGAACTAGTAAATAATATATAACTAGTACTTAGTATACCATCCTTTAGTCTCTATAACGTTATTATAACGCTTAGGCGAAGATAGTATATAATAATCTATAGCCTCCTGTGGAATTAAATCCCACTCCTCTTGTATAGCTCCTTTAAAGGCTTCTACACTAGATTTACTAGTGCCAAAGCCTAAAGAAGCCCTATTTCTTTTTCCTAGCCTATCTTTTAATAGACTCCAAACGTTTTCTATAGGATTTAAGTCTGGTGAATAGGGTGGATGCCCAAAAACAAAGACTTTATTCCTAGAAAACCACCTTTTCACCTGTAGAGTTCCGTGGATCTTCGAATTATCCTATTAAAAGTTCCAGCCTAGTTATAATTAGTATAAAGAATATAATTATACAAAATATAATTATACAAAATATAATATATATATATATATATTATATATTAAAAGAAAAAAGAAAAAAGAAGAAAAAGGAGTACTTTGCTTACCTCTTTTTAAAAGAGGTTTTAAGACAGGATTTAAACACTCCTATATATATTTAGTGTTATTAAAGGTCCTAGTTTTAATAGGGTCCCTTAACAACACTAGTTTAGAACGTCCTCCTATCCAAATACAGCCCCAGACTGAGATAGAAATATCTCGCGCTTTCAGTGAATTAGTACTAGCTCAGGAAAAAGATATAAAAAAAGTAAAATAGCCCAATTATAGAGAAAAACGGGCTCTATAATTCTAGAATTTAAAAGAAATTATTAACTTACTAGTTGTTCGGTTTTTGCGCTGTTCAGGCCCAATTTTCGATTTTCCCCTTTTTCTTATATATTCTTGCCTATTACCATGCCCCCTTTGGATAGTAGACTCGTCAGAAAATATAACTTTAGCAAAGTTAATATTTTCTAGCTCCTTAACTATCTCTTTAGCCCAGAACTCTCTTCTTTTAGCTCTTTCTTTAGTTAAATAGGCCTTTTTCTTAGAGACGTTAAAAGAATAGTCTTCTCCTTTTAAAACTCTCTATAACGTCCTCTTAGTAAAGCCAAAACTATTTTCTTCTAATAGCCTCTTATTTGTCTTCTTAGGGCTTTTAGTTAAATCTCTATTAATAACTCTTTTCTCCCTAGAAGTAACCTTAGTTACTCTCCCCTATTTTACCCCTTTTAATAAGTTATCTCCCTTATTTTTCTTATTAATACGTCTAATAGCAGTCTTAATAGATTGTAGAGGCTTCTTAAGGGTAGTAGCAATAGTAAAATTAGAAGTATTTGCTTTTTTAAGTAAAGAAACTTGACTTTCGAGTTTTGACAATTTTGGCTCCATTCGAGGAAATACAAAAGACAAAATTTACTAGACAAAAGATATTATATTATACTATAATCTTAGTAATATATCACGTGATTTAATTAACTTTTAAAATCACGTGATTTTTTAACCTTAAATAATTTCTTAATTAAGTTATATAAGTACTCCGAAATTTTGCTTACGTAATCTACACTAGGCCTAGAATAGCTAGTAAAAACATTAGCCTAGTAGCATACTAAATAACAAAGTCATAACGCCTTAAAAATTGACTTTTTAGAAACACTAAGTTTAGAGATAGATACCTTAAGAAGTCTGCTTAGTAAGCACGTAACTAGTACCTAATCTTAATCTCCTATATCTTCTCTTTAAACCCGTATACTTTTTATTTACATAGTATTAAAACTCACTTAGTTATATAAATTTTAAAAAGGTATCTTTTTACTAGACGCTTTTTTTGTGTCACCCTACTGTATAGTATTAATTTTTAAGGATAAACTATTCTACACACTCCTCTAGCTCTATCTTATAGATATGTTCGCTAGTTATATAGTAAAGATAGGCAGTAGTAGTTAGATAGGACACTTAATTATTGCCATTCTTATTATCTTTACTCTACTCCTCTTTTTTATACAAAGTAGGTTTCTTATTATTATGTCCTTTTATATTCTAAATATAGAACTAAACAGTTTTATATAAAGGCGTTTTATTATTATGCTCTTTATAGAAGGTAATATACTACCTTATTACGCAGGTACGCTTATTGTGTAGATAGTTGTCAAATATACGAGTATTCTTAATAAGTTGAGATAGAAAAGTGGTGGGTTGATTAATTAATTGTGTGTGTTCTATCGGAGAAGCTCGGCTACCGCGAGAAGTAACTATCTAGGACTAAGCCGCACTAGTACTATTTAGAATAGTACAGGGGCAGTGTAAAACAGTAGTGCGCTAGCCTCCTTAGTGTATTTCACAGTGAAATCACTATAATTTACACTAATTACCACTATAAGGGGCCATATAATCGTACACACCTACCCACTAGATTTCACAGTGACTGTCTATCTAACAATAGTTAGAAAACTAATAACCTTCCTTATAGTACACAAAACACTTCTTTAGTCTTATATAAATATTATTTAATTAGAATCTAAATCGCAATAATAATAGTACAAATTATTCGCAAAATCCTTATCTATAAAGGGCTAGTAGTCTGCCTTTTTATATAGAAAAGTTATATTTACAATTAGTGTAATATATATTAACCTCTTATAAGTACTAATTAGATTGGCAATTAATTGCAACTTAGATTAATATATAGAGATTAGCAAATAGAGCTTTATAGGTAGACATAGGGATAAATATAGCCTACTCTAGTTCTAGGTATCTATAGTATACTTATATAATAGTAGTATAGAGAGAAATTTTCCTAGCAAAGTCTATACCTAATACTCTCTGTGCAAGAGTAAGCCTATTAATTATTATCTCTAGGACTTTGTATAGACTCTTATTAGGATTCTTACACTAGTATTATATAAAAGTTATTATAGTCTAGTCTATCTAATACTAGTTGTAGTTAATAATAGTATTAAAGTAACTATTAAGTGCTTTATATAAGCACTTCTATAATTATCTAGGGCGAATAGTATAGAGGTAATACTATACCGCACAGCTAGTAAGAATATCTAGAAAGATATTTGGGTATTAATTCTTAGCAATATCTAGGCATTTATATAGATTTATAAAGATTCTAGTCTTATTTACTAAAATATTATATAGAGCTCTAGTATAGTTATTATTCTTATTCTATATCTTTTAAAATTAAATTATCTTATTAGCTAGAATTCTCTAAGAAGGTAGGTTATGCTTAGGCGAAAGTTTATATAGGTTAAATTATAGTATAGGCTTAGTTTGTGTAGATTAGTATAGTGCCTATAATTTATATTTAACTAGTGGTAGTTCTATTCTATACAGCGTTTAATAATTGCGAGTAGGTAGGCAAAATAGTAGTTAGGTACTATATGCGAAGAGTAGTGGATTATTTAGTTATTTATATAAATAAGATTGTCCTTAGTACTTATATAAAGGTTCTCTTAAGATGTCTATAGGGACCTACAGCTATGCAGGTGCCTATAGTAGCAGCGGCTTACTTTGTTTAGGTTTGTGCAATAGCCTAACTAGCTTAGATATCTTTAAGATTAGCCTTAGTGTTTGCGTATAAGAAGTTAAGTAGGCTAGTAAGGGTAGTAATATATAAGTAATATCTATATTACTTTAGGCTACTTTATATAATTTATTAGTATTTATAGCTCTAGCGTCTATTCTTATTGTAATGCCCTTTTCTTCTAAAACTACGATAATCTCTCTTCAAAACGCACAGTTTAACTTTAAAAAATAGTGTTCTTTCTATTCTTTAAAGTCTTTCTAGAATAATTCTAAAAAAGCTATTCCTTTTTAGTATAACACATAATAATTAGCAATAGTACATACTACGTATAATTGTATTTTTAATAGAGAGGAATTGTCTGCCAGACTAATCTTATTCTTCTAGTACTTAGGTCTTATTCCCTTGCGTAGTATTGCTTCTAATATTTCTATCTCTTTAGTATACTTATTATATAGTCTAGTATATTTAGGCATATTAGTGTTATCTTATAAGGTAAAGGTAGTAAAGGTGGGGGCTTTGTGTAAAGTAGTAGTAGGGGTAGTTATTATGTAACTAGTTTATTTAATAGGTTAGTTATATAGAGAGTTACGCTTTATTAGAATTTATTATTATTTAACTATATATTTATATAATTACTAGTAGTGTGCTTAGTGTACTATCTTTTCTTAAATCTTATATAGTAGTAATATCTACTCACTAACTTAATAAAAGAGTTAATCTACTATTCCTATAAATAAGGATAGGGTTTATATATCTTATACAATCGCTTCCTTTATTTTATATATTAGCGATAGTTACTTACTAACTTTATAAAGGTTTAATCTACTATTCTCTTATGTATAAAGAATAGGGTATAATAAAATAAATTATATAGCTAATTGTCAAATAGACGGTTACTATGCATTCTAGTGATAATCTCTCTGTGAAATACACTAAGGAGGCTGGCGCACTACTATTTTGCATTGCCCCTATACTATTCTAGATAGTACAAGGGCCTTAGCATAAATAGAAACTTCTCGCGATAGCTAGGCTTCTCCATTATAATAAATCATCACAGTTATTAATTCTTATTAATATATTATCTTAAAGTGACAGAACACTATCAAATCTAATTAAGAGTCTTACTGCCTTAATCGACCCTAAGAAAAGACAATGTCGCTGTCAACGCTCCGCGACTTAACAATCGTGTTAACTAATTACACTAACTATACACCATAGCTACAGCAGCTAAAAGCGCGATGCGATCTAATAGATATATGGCCTATTATTAATCCAGACAGAGCCAAACTCCCACGCGAAAAGCCGACACCGCCGTCGCCGCTAGAAATAGCGAGTTACTAGCCAATTATCCGCGTAAACGACAACAATTAATAGAACCCTCTAACACGCCTATTAGAGCTATTAAACTCAGGCCTTAAGGTATATAAGGAGGAAATTAAGTTCTATAAAATACAGCTTAAGGACTACAAGATTAAGGACAAAGAATACTAAGAAGAGAGAATAAGTCTTAAGAAAGTGGTTATCTATATCCAATCTACTATGTTGCAACACCTGCAATGTAACTGCTACAAGCCTAGAGAGCAGATCTAAAAATAGATCAAATCTCTAACGCAGATAGTAGGCGTTAATAAGGAAAATAAGCGGGATAGGGCGAGAGCACAATACCTACAGGCTCTTAAGCCAATAAGACAACCCTTAAACTAGGATACCTAGCTAACTAAGTATAATTAGGCAGCTATAGAAGTAGAGATAAACAATGTCGCTAAAGTACAATTAATCTATAATACTATAAAGGACTTCCTAACTGCGATTATAAAGGCTGCCCCTACCTAGGGCGTGTCCTTTTAAGAAACTGGACGCCGAGACGCAGATATAACAAGGAAGGAGATAATAAAACGCTTCTAAGAATATATGGCAATACTCCACCTAATTAAGGGCAAACAGCATAGGGGCGCCTTTGCTACTAGTAAGCTATCTCTCGCTGCTAGTGGTGCATCCACTCTAGGCACTAATAGGGACGCCTCTTACGCTGCCAAAGACGCGCCATCTTCCACAAATAACTAACGTGGACAGGGAAGACCTTAACAAAAACGATCCTTTAGTTAAAGTACCATATCCAAGCAGTCCTTAATAGAGGATATAATAGTAGTTAAAGGCAGAAAATGCCCTGCTTATAGACAAAGGCATAGTCTAAAAGACTGCTTCTACGCATACCTAGATTATGCACTAGAGTGGTTTAGGCCATAACCTGGCTTTATAGACATAGTATAATATAGAATCTAAAATAATTTAGATCTATAAGAGGAGATAAGGAAGGTGAAAAGACTAAGGTCTCAAACACCTAGAATTAAACTATTACATACTTCTACTCTAACCCGAATTACTAAGGTTACTAACAATAAATAACTAGATAGCAGACAAATTATTGTCCACTTAGCGAGCTTTAATGCTATTGCATCTTCCTACTACTTAGACCCAAATACCTATCCACTACGTTACTCCGCGATCCTCAATTCTAGCACAACATGCCACATCTTTAACAATATTAACTGTTTCGTCACAATGCGACTACCGTTGCCAGAAGACTTTATATGGGTGGAATTATTACGAGTTTAGATAAGGGGATATAGGAGTGTCTATCTACACGTTAAGAGCGTACACAGAAATAGGGTACTAAGGCTAGACAACATTACCTACTACCCTAATCTGCTATACAATCTTGTGTCCTTCTAATTACTCCGCAGGCAAGGCCTCTAGTGGGACACAAAGGCAGATCCAACAACAATTAAGAGAAGGGACAATACAGTCCTGGCTGACCTTTAAGAACTCTATAGTTAATGGGTACTAGAATATATGCCCGAACAAAATCGTACTATACACAATAGTACATATGCCACACACAAAATCACAACGCGCACCGCACGAGGTGCGCAGAAGGCAGACGCTATTATATAGCATAAACAACTAGGCTACCTAGGTCCTTAGGCACTAGAACACACTATAAATCACTATAAGGGGGTGCGCCTTAAAGGACTTACTACAGTCTAATACAACGCCTGCAGTAGATTAAAGCTTAAGTAACAAATTAGACAATAACCTAGGCAAATTAACAACGGTCCTAGCGAGAGAGTCGCTATAGACTTTCACAATTATAAAGATTAGAGCTTTACTAGCGAGAAAAGCCAGATGCTCATTACTAATTAATTCTTAGGCATAGCCTAGGATTTCTACTTTAAAGACAATTAACTAGCACGAATAATTATTAAGTTGCTAAAGGAATTTATACTATTTATAAAAGTATAATTTAATATAATAGTTAAGGTTATTAAATTCGACAATGAGATCTTTTTAGTCAAACAAGACGTTTATAGGTGGTGCGTTAGTAAAGGTATTATTATTAAGCCTTTAGCACCTAATACCCAAGCTTAAAATAGAGGAGCTAAACGCTTAGGGGGTGTAATTAAGAAAAAGGGTCGTGCAATGCAACTTGTAACGGTATTCGAACTATTTATTATTGCCTATACTAGCTCATTGCTGCCTACACTTATTTACTACTGCCTATCCTACCTAGCAGTATATATCTTAGCTACTACACACATACAATCAAATTAGTGTTTTCCTGACTTTCGCTTTGCAGCAACAACCGCTACAGTTATAAGCCCGGATTACAACGGGGCCTTACTCACCTAAGCAATTACCCTACTAAGGACACCACAGTCTTACTATAGGAGCAACCCTGCGAGCACAATGACAACTGAGTCGGATCCAGCCGTCACTTAAGTGACAATCGTCCTTAGTCGATTAGAAGATTGGCACAAATGGCTGTTTATCCGTAAGGATACAGCGCAAAAGAACCAACTCTAGAAATACGTTAATCTAGATATTGCAGCAGACAAGCTACCGCAGCTTAAGGAGCCAATGGAGCCTTAGCTTAGCGACTATGACAGCACGGCTACTACATACGCCAGCCTAAATACCGAGCAGTAAGCTGATTACTGTTGGGCGTATAAGAGATGGGAAAAGAAGGATCTAGAGTATAAGCGTTAGCTAAAGGCTCTAGCAGACTTTAACTCTAAGATTAGTAAGACAATAGCAGCGCATCACATTTACCTAATTAAGGACAAGGATACGCCGTACTAACGCCTTACAACCCTTAAGAAACATCTCGCACTGTTAGACGCGACGCAACGCCGCGATCTAATAGCGGTATACAAGGATCTTCAGACGCCGCCAAAGGGCAGAAAGGTTAAAGAATGGCTTTGAAGGTGGATCAAGGTCACCAACTAGTGCAAGGCTATTAGGCTGGCAGAGACTAAAGACACCCAAGCGCAGGAAGACTTCCTAGTCGCCTACAAGACAATTAACCCTGAATACAAAACAGCAGGTCTACAAAATCTAATCTAGAAGGAGAGGCTTGGTAAGACAGTCCCCTTAGTAGAGAACTACGTCGCTGAGTTCTCAGCATACCTAAAGCGTACACGCCTAATTAGTATAGGCTTTAGCGCACACGCAGCAGAGCTAGAGATAGCAAAGCTAGTAACACCACAAGATAATAAACCTATATAGAGCGGTGTATGCCTCTGTGGCAAAAGACACTCATGGTCGAGATGCTAGGTAATAAACCCAGATGCGCCTTACAGACCCTAAGGATTCGACAATAAGAAGGGTAGTAAGAAAGTGGCAGCAGCCTTTGCCAAGGATCCAAGCTTAAAAGCGAGGGTGGAGAAAGCCATATAGGACTAGAAGGCAACTTAGTCGAACTCTGAGCCTGCAGTCACTATTAACAATAGCAAGCCTCCTTCCAATCTATCAACCTACACCGCACAATATATGGTATCTGATACTATTATAGTTAACGAGCGCGATAAGCGCGACGAGGATCTAATGCTTAACAATAGTGTTAAACCTACTAAGGAGTTAGTGGCTCTATCGACGCTTAACAATGTTAGCAGCTACGACTTATTAAGCAACCAATTCATACTTAATCCTAGTTCGAACACTCACATTATTAACACTAAGTCCTGGCCTAGATAGACAAGAGAGTATGAGGCCAGTGCCAACAATTTCGTAGGAGCAGGAACAGGCTATATTAAGATAACTGCATAGGGCAGTATGAAGCTAACTATAAAAACACTAAGAGGACTATCACCTATTGTTCTAACACACGTTGCCTTAGTTGAAGGCTTTTTAACAAGCCTTATGGGCTTAGCACGCTATCGCTCAAGTTAGATCCACTTTAACTCAGGACAAGATTTGCTATACAAAGTCAGCAGGAAAACTATTATTGCTTAACTAGAGTATGACAATAGTCACTGGCTAGTCGACGCTAATGCCAGCCGCCGCCTAGACATACGCCTATTATTATCCTTTAGCACTACCTACCGACCTTTAAAGAACCCTCGACGCGATCTTATAGTCGACTACAGGACAGCTCACAGCACCTGGGGCCATCCAGGCAAGAAGGCAATTAAGAAGCTAGCCAACTATATAGAAGGCTTGCGAGTAGAAGGCAAAGATAGCGACTTCTGTGGCGTATGTGTTGAATCGAAACTCACAAAGCAAGTCTCTAGAAGACAGCAGGAGGACTTTACACCTAGGAAATTCTACCGCGTTGCTGTAGACTTTATCTAGCTTTTGCTACAAGACACAGACGCTTGTCTTAATAGTAACCGAGTTGTAGGTTACATAGTGGACCAGTATAGTAAGTGGCATAAAGTTGACTGCTTTCTATAGCGTACGAAGGCATTCCTAAGCTGCTGGCTTATCTAAAAGGTTCGTAAGATACAGCGTATCTTTAACAGCGACGTCACCGCAATTAAGACTAATAATAACTGAGAATATAGAGTTGCACCAAACGTATTAGAGGAACTTTGCGCTAAGCTAGGGATCCGATATAAGTCGCGGGCAGACTACGCAGATAAGCAAAACAGCCTTGCAGAGCGAGTAGGCAAGATTATTGTTATTTAAGCTTAAGCCATAAGGCTTAAAGAAAACCTGCCAAAATCATTATTAAACGAGCTGTTTAGAACAGCAGCATACATACTAAATCGTACACTAACTAAAGCACTAGGTTAGAAGACTCCATATGAGATTATATGGGGATTAAAGCTGAAGGTAAACTACCTACGCCCTATAGGCTGTCAAGCGTATGTCCGAAATCCGTCTATTAAGAGAGGCAACAAGCTGAAGTCCAGAGCTCTTATAGGACATCTTATAGGCTATGATTTGACGAATATCTTTAGGATCTGGCTGCCGACAAAGAACAGAGTAATTCGAGCTAGAGACGTTATTTTCGAACCAACGCGATTTTACGAAGGACTAGAAGGCTACGCAGCAGAGTTAGTTATTAAAGAGGTTATAGAGCTGCTTGCCTTTTTAGAAGAAGCTGAATCTGACAATATTGCCATTAAAGAGCTTATGACGCTTAGGCAGACGCGTAACAAGACGCGCAACAAGACGCGCAACATACCTGCAGCTGCAGCTCGCGCAAGCCAGTAGTATGTAGGGGGTGAGAGCAGAGTTAAGAAAATTAATAGAGTTAACGAGGACGTAGAGGATCTATTTCTAGGGGGTGGGCTACTTACGCCTACATCACCTGCGCCTCACGTGAGCCGGCAACAGAATAACAATACTCTGGCCAAAGTTCTCCTAATAGAACGAGATCTAGAGCTCTCTGCAACCCAAATCCCTAACTATCTACCTAATTAACACACAAACAATGCGCCGAGACATAGAAATCTCGAAATTGACAAGTTAAATATACTCACAACCTCACGCTAATAGTAGTAGCGCACTAACGACCTCACCAGTGCAACCAGATACCAGACACACGCGATTTCCTATGGAATACGCATTAATAACTACCTACACGCGTTTACGACAGCGCTAAAGCCGCAGCCTGTCTTTAGAATCTATTAGTTATAGGTTCCGCCACCGCTAAGGACCTAGAGAGACCTAGAGACTCACCCGTATGGTGCTAAGTTTCGACAAGCAGGTTAAGAAGAATACCGCAATATATGAAATAAAGGATGCTTTGCTAGGACTGCAAAGACAGCAGCAAATGTTAATGCTAAGGTCTTACCACTTATATAGGTGTTTACCTACAAATTTAATGAGGACGGCTTCCTCTCACAATTCAAGGCACGATTGGTAATTAGAGGTGATCTTTAGCAGCTATACGGAGACACCTACGCCGCCACACTCGCAGCACGCACCTTTAGAGCAATTACCGCTATTGCCAATCACTTTGGGCTAGAGCTAATTTAATACAATGTACTAACAGCTTTTCTTAACGCCCTACTCAACCGTCTACTCTACGCGCAGACGCCAGACAGATTTCAAGAAGATAGAGAACTACTTTAGATACTCCGCGCTCTCTATGAATTAAAGGAGTCACCGCTACTATGGTACAAGGAGCTCCGCAGGACGCTATAGTCACTAGGGATAAAGCCTATGCCAGGCTTTCCATATGTGTACATAAACAAGTGGCTTATACTATTCGTCTATATTAACAATATCGTCATAGCCTTTCACCCACATAATACTAAGCTCTACTAGCAGTTCGAGCAGAAGCTTAGCGAGTACTATTAACTAAAGCGACTTGGTCCACTTAAGTGGTTTTTAGGCATACGCGTTATCCGAGACATCGCCGCCCGCAAACTCTGGCTGCTCTAGGATGCCTACATCAACAAAGTAGCCGCAAAGTATAGCATAACGTCTACTAGCCGCCGTACAGAAGTACCTATGATAGTCAACTACCTTAAACCATCTATAGAGGAACCCAACGCAGCTCGTACGAAGCTCTACTAGGAGCTCGTCGGCCATCTCGCGTTCCTAACGCAGTTTACTCGACCAGATCTAGCACGCGCGCATGTAATACACGCTTCACATCTTACAAACCCTAGACAAGCTCACGTAGACTCTATACGCAAAGTATGGCGTCACATCCTAGAGACAAAGTACTACGCGCTCAAAGCTTACACAGCTAAGCAAGAGATTCAAGAGTTTATGACTATAGAAGAAGATTATCGCAATCCTATCTTCTTTAAAGCATCTAATGCTGCTTTCGCAGACGACCTAGAGACTCGCCGCAGCTCTCAAGGATATATTTTCCAGTTGTTTAGGATAACTATTAACTAGAAGTCTACCCTGCAGCGTACAGTCACTAAATCAACTACTGAGGCAAAGCTACTTGCGCTCTCTCTTATAGGCTCAGCAATGGAGGAGTGGCTACGCCTTTTTAATGGCCTCTTACTAACGCTTCACACTACTCCGACTATCTTATGTGACAACTAGCAGACTGTTGGGATTATTATAAAAGAACAAGACAAACTGGCAACTAAGCTCAAGCATATTAATATACACTAGAGCTGGATCCGCCAGAAAGTAGAGTAAGGACAACTCTACATACAATAGCGATCTACTAATAGAATGCCTACTAACGGCATAACTAAGGTGCTACCATATTAAAAGTATACTAAGTTTATAAGGCAGCTACACCTTATAAATCTATACTCTCGACTTTAAGGCATAGTAGACATATAGAAGAGATTATCCTTACGTTGTTAACTAACTACAGGATGAGGGGGTGTGTAACAGTATTCGGACTATTTATTATTGCCTATGCTAGCTCATTGCTGCCTACACTCATTTACTGCTACCTATCCTACCTAGCAGTATATATCTTAGCTACTACACACATATAATCAAATTAGTGTTTTCCCGACTTTCGCTTTGCAGCAACAACCGCTACACAACTTAACGCCAATCTCCCTTTTAACCTATAGCCAGAAATCACACGAGCGGCCGTATACCTATACAATCGAACTCCGAACTACGCTAACTAATGGCAATCACTACACAAAGTATTCTTTATAATAGTTGCTTTCTAAAACAGCATTGTCACTTAACTAAAGAAACTAAACTAGGCTTACCTTAGGGCCTATGGCTGTAAAGCCTTTGCCTAGACTAATAATACTAAACGCGGCAAGAGTTAGCTCTAAAGGTTAGATCTAAAGGCATAAGTTAGATACCTAGTAGGCTACTAATTATTAAACATCTAGAGGATATGGATCCTACTACTTAACAAAGTTATTAGTACACGCGACGTTATCTTTAACAAAGATAAGGTGTTCTTAAATAAAACAGAGGACCTGTTAGACAACCTTATATATAGCACTACTAAAGAGATTGCTGCATGGACCTAATTAGTAGAGTTGCCACCTCTACTACCTAAGCAAGAAAACACTAAATCCTTCTATAAGGATAAGTTAATTACTAACACCCGCAATCGCGAGGATAAAGAAGAAGACCCGCCAGGGTATTACTAAGGGAGGAAGATTAATTACACCTACCCAACACTACTAGTGACACCTCCGCCTGTCGTATTGCTTGTTTAATTAATAGCGAGCTTTGAACACAATTAATACAACTAGTTACCCATTAGATTACCACAGCCAGATTAACGCGCTGTGCTATGGGCAGCCGCTTTCCTAGTAGGTATACAAGTAGGAAGCAGAGGCAAGTATAAGGGGAAGCCGCTTAATAAAGCTTAATTTAATCGCATGCTCGCAACAGGACAGAAACCCCACTAAAGTCAATTACTAGAACCTCTATCTAGCGGAACACGAATAGACAATCACCCGCTATTCAATATATAAAAGAAGGCCGAGCAGGTACACCTACAAAGCCACAAGGAAATAAAGTCTTGGGGTGAGGTGTCCATTACCCCAGTGCAATCACGCGGCCACTAAATCCTTAACTATATATAGGTGTATACCTATAAACTTAATAAACATTACTAATTTTAGAACTGCAAAGCTAGGCTAGTAGTGCGCGGAGATTAACAACGCCACCTTACTACTTAAGACACCTATACTGCAACCCTCGTAGGACGATTATTTCGCCTAATTATGTCTATGGCAGCTCGATACAACCTAGAGCTCAGCCAGTACAACGTCACCAACGCTTTTGTCCATGCGAATTTGGACAGAGAACTCTACATAAGAATACCGCGAGGTTACACACAACCTAGCACTATTCTACAGTTGCACAAGGCACTGTATAGTCTTTAAATCTTACTACTACTATGGCAGAGAGAATTTACTAGCGCTCTTATGGATCTTAGTTTTACTACAGTCCCTTATAAGCCTTGCTATATAATTAAAGACAGTATTATTATCTTCTTCTATGTGGACAACCTTATTGTCGCCTACTCTAAAGATTAGAAACACGCTACTAACACAGTGATGGAAAAGATAAGTATATAGTTTATCCTTACTAGTAGTAATAATCTTTAGTAGTTTCTAGGGATTGAAATTGTTAGAGACCGTGCAAACAGGCAACTCTGGCTGTCCTAGGCGTCCTATATAGACAAGATTAGTCGCCTAATTAACTAACGCGACCTTAAACACGATACCCTAATGTCTACAGTTAAACTGCTACCCTAAGAAGGACTCGCTACAAAGGCTAAGATTAATTAATACTAGTAAAAGATTGAATTAATCCTTTACACCGCAGTAACCACACGCCCTAATATCGCATTCGCAAGCTTTTAATTATCGCGATTTCTATTAAATCCTAGCGAGGAGCATCACAACGCCGCCGACCGCGTACTGCTTTACCTATCCTCCACCCGATTATTAGGGCTACGCTTTGGAGGAGTACACACTTATAAGGTTGCTAGCGATGCCTTGTTTGCTAACAACACCCTTAATAGAAAGAGCTCACAAGGATACATTATTAAGCTATTTAGTAGTCTTATTACCTAGAAGGCGAGCAAGCAAGACACAGTCACCACCTTAATAACTAAAGCTAAGTTGCTAGCCCTTTCACAAGTTGCAAAAGAGACACTCTTTACCTCTTAGTTAATTACTAAACTTAAGATTAAACTCTTCCTATCAACAATCACTATCAACTGCGATAATTAACAAACTATTCGACTTGTTACCAAAGAAATTGCCAATTTATAGACTAAGCTCAGGCACGTTAATATACACAATTATTGGCTTTAATAAGAAGTAGCTCGTGGAGCTATTAAAATCCAATACTAACAATTAGAAGAAATAGCAGCAGATGGCCTCACAAAGGCTCTGCTAGCTGGAAAATAGGCCAAGTTCGTAAATTAACTTGGACTTAAAGACGTCAAGGGTAGGATTACCAACCACAAGGTCGACCTAGACAAATTAGAACAAAGGATGGAAGCTTTTAGACTATGAGCAATAGTATAGCTGCGAAGAATTAGGTCCAGCTTAGGATGGCTCCAAGCTAAGGGGGTGTGTTAGATAGACGGTCACTATGTATTCCAGTGATAATCTCTCTGTGAAATACACTGAGGAGGCTAGCGCACTACTGTTTTGCATTGCCCCTGTACTATCCTAGATAGTATAAGGGCCTTAGCATAGATAGAAACTTCTCGCAATAGCTGGGCTTCTCCATTACAATAAATCATCACAGTTATTAATTCTCATTAATATATTATCTTAAAGTGACAAAACACTATTAAATCTAACACTAATAATAACTTATATAATCTATCTTTACTCTTACTAATTTATAGTTAAGAATTAGTTAACTACTAATTAGTGTTAAATAGGCTCTATAGCTAGCTATATAAATATTAATATCTAATACTTTATATTGGTAAGTGTGAAGGGTGTATAGGATAATTATACAAGAAAAGGAAATAATATAATAGAACTAACTTGGTATTAATTGCTTATCTCTAGAGAGGATGCAAATAGAAAGAAGAAGATCCTATAGCGTATAGGCCGCGGCGCACAGGAATTATATAATCCCTATATAATACTATTGTGCGGTAATATTAAAACCTTAATACCCTTAGGTGCCCTAGCCTATACAGTGTATAGATAATATATTTATTTAATTCTTTATACATATATATATTACTTATAAAATACGTATTTTTCTATTTATTATTTGCATAGAAAGAGAAAAGACATACTATATATTTATTTAGAGAAAAGTCTTTTTAATTTAGTACTTAAAAATAATATCTAGAAGTATCTACCCTATTATCTAGCCCTATTCTGTGCAATAATTGTACCTAGCACTATAGCTCTACTATATATAAGAACTATATAATTCTACCTAGAAGTTTACTACTATATAATACTTAGTTAAGAACCTAGGGCTAGAGTTACTACTATAGTAGTAAGCGTACGCAGTGCCCCTAAGAATACTATATAACTACATAAGAAGTGCGCAAAAATAGCCCTTTTATTATGTCAGATATCAGGTCACTGGAAATCACTGTGATTTCACTGTAAAATCCAGTAGTCACGTGCGTTCGATCACATAGTCTCCTTATAACGACAGTTAGTGTAACTTAGAGTGATTTTACTGTGAGATCACTATAAAATACACAAAGGAGACTGGCGTACTACTATTACACTACTCCGCACTATTACTAGTGCGTCTTAGCGCTAGATAGATATTGCGTACGATAGCTGAGCTTCTCCGATAGAGATTACTCGACAATCAATTCATCATCAAATCCATCACTTTCATCTCATCTCATCAAAGATACTTACGTATCTAACATATTAAATAATCTTAGTAGCCTATAAATATAGGTTTATATTAGCTATAAGAATAATATTAATATTATATAAAGATAGATATGCGATACGCAACTTCTTAGCCTATTTTCTATAGTTAGTATCTATATAAAAGTAAAGAATAGAGAAACTTATATTAATAGAAATGCCTTAAATAAATATATAGTTTGCCTAGGAACTAGTTAAAAGAATAATATATATTCTTCTACCTAGAAGAGCTACTATAGTAGTATTAAAGCTAGGGAGGCCTAGCTAGTTAAGACCTATAAGTATAAGCGCTATTATCTACACTAAGTTAGCATTATATAGAGATAAGATATTATATAATAAGGAATATAGTTTAGCACTATATAAAATAGGAAATTAGCTTAATAAAAAGAGAAAAGAGCTAGGAAAAAGAATACGTATAGAGAGATGTTTAAAGTAGAGAATAAGAGAAAGAAGAATAGAGAAAGGAAAGCCCATTTTATATACCTCTTCCTTCTATCTAGAGCCTTAATTTCTACCCCTTACTAGTGTTTGTCTTTTCCTTATCTAATATTACATAATTGCCTAACATTACTATCTAAATAAATAAAATAAATAGGTCTACCTATTATATAAGAAATAAACTAAGTAAAAGAACTCTATATAAATAATATATTATTACTATAATCTTATTATTAACTGCGTAATCTTACTCTTAACTACTATTAGCTAAACTATATTAGGAAAATTTTTGTGTGCGTATAAGCACCTAGGGCACCTAAGCGGCCCTATATAAGACTACGCACGCCTACACACTAAATACGCTTAAAGCGCACTAGTAATACTACTTTTTTCTTAGTGTGTGTATGCGTAAAATTACGTAAGAATGCGCACCTATACTACTAGTGCACCTAGAGTAGCTAGGGTAGCTAGGGTATTCTAAGTGCCTATGCTACCTATAAAATGCTAATTAATAAGCAAATAAAGCTCTTTAATTAGCTAAAATTTAAAAAAAAGCTTAGTAAGCTACTTAGTAAGCTTTAAAAAAAGATTTTTAAAGTATAAAGTTAAAGTCTCTTACTAAATAGTAATTACTAGTTAATATAATAGTACTAATTACTAGCATATTATATAGAACTTCTACCTAATCCTAAATTCTAGGTTTTATAGGTTTAAAAATAGAAAATATATAGTTTTATAATTATTTAAAAGAATTAGATTAGGCGAAAATTAGTAGCTTGGCAAACAACACTATTTTAAAAAGTATAAACTTTAATAACTTTTTAACTACTAACGTTATACTTTTATTAAAACCTTTTTAAAAATTTAAATAATATATTATTAGTACTATATGTTTATATATAAATATTACGTAATATATATAATAACTAGTAAAATAAAGAGTTTTTTATTAATACTAACTAATTATGTAATAAAAATAGTATTTCTAAATTAAATAATTAAAGACTAGTATTTTCTCTATAAATGTATTAAAAAATTAAAATTATAGCTTTACTAGTAAAAAAGTTGTAAAGCTTTAAAAAAATTACTTATTTAAACTATTTATACACATCTACGTAAGTCTGCGTATATCTACGCATCTCTAAGTATTTTTATGCTAGCAAATTACTTATATAAAAATATATAAGTATGCGCACGTCTACGCACGTCTACGCACGGTTAAGTAGCCTCTTTAGAAAAAACTTTCCTAATATACTACTCTACTACTAATAAGTCTAATTACACCTCTAATAAATAGTAGTAAAGTATAATAAATAGTTACTTAATAGAATTTTTCTACTAACTAAAGTAGACTAGCTAGAGTAGAAGGCGTATAGATAGGAGAATAATAAATAGATAGGGTAAATATTAGCAAGTAGATAGTTTGTGCAGAGAAAGAGAGAACTATTAATAGTAACTTTAAAATAAAAAGTTGCTAGTGTCTATATACTATATAGGCAAAGGCACCTAAGGGGATTAAGGTTTTAATATTATTATATAATAGTATTATATAGGAATTATATAATGCCTATACGCCACAGCCTATACGCTATAGGATCTTCTCCTTTCTATCTGCACCCTTTCTAGAGATAAGTAATTAATACTAAGTTAGTTCTATTATATTACTTCTTTTCCTTGTATAATTATCCTATACACTCTCTACACTTGCTAATATAGAGTATTAGATATCGATGTCTGTATAGCTAGCTGTAGAGCCCATTCAACACCTGATGTATTTCTTGGTTTAACTACCTTGTTGTGTTGGCTAATTGTGGAACCGAGCTCGCGCCCGAGTTTCCGAATCTCTTGTGTCTAACGGTCGACCTGTTGTATATACGATTAATATGCGCCAAAGCCGCTGTGGGATCTGGCACGAGGAATCACATGGTACCTTAGTTGGAATAGTGCAGGTATCCGAAGGCATTCAGAATCTGGATGGTTCAGCTAAAGACAAAGGCTTACGATGAGAACATATCTATACACTGGTTGTTGCCACTGTAGACCCACAGTGTGTTATAGGCTTGCTCCTTCTCCAAGTCGCGTTGGTTGTTCTTTTATTGTTCGACAAGGAGGCCTGGACTTGTTCGAAACCACTCTCCTTGTTGTAATGGCTCTCGCTGTTCTGTGCAATCTGAGGATCCTCTTCATAGACGGCGCTTGTTGCTGCGTATTCCATTTCGGTGACTTGCTGTGCTCGTTGGCCTTCTTGTTGGTTTTGTTGGCCGCTGTGGCCATGTAGGTTCTGGAACCGGCTCCAGTTGGGGGGTTGTTGCGACGAAGAGGCATTGCTGCCCGTATACTTCTGCATGGTGTGGTAGTTACTTCGTGAAGAGTTGGTCTGGCAGGCGCGACTACGCGGCTCCCGAGGTGCTTGTCTGGCGGCAGAGTCAAACACCTGCTGGGAGGCTTGTTGAGAGACTTGCTGAGGGACTTGTTGAGGGACTTGTTGGGGGACTTGTTGAGGGACTTCTTGGTGGGATGGCTGGATGGCTTGTTGTTGGCCGCCTGGCAGTTGAAAAGTTCCAGCTCGTTGGTCGGCCTCGTGTTGAGCTACGTGTTGAGCTAGTTGGACCAGCTGCTCTGGTGTAAATTGCACTCCGCGCGCTGCCCTATGTTAGCAAACGATATAACTTCTGTGATGTTGCAACTTACAGGCGAGGAGAACAAGAGCTTGGACCGTGCTTTGGAAGGCTTGTTGGGTGACTGATTGCTGTTGGCTGGCTACATTGGAAATTGCGGCCCGTTGGCCAACCTCTTGTTGCAATTCTCGTCGGACTGCTTCGACCAAGTCTTGCGGAGGAGCTAAACCAATCGCTGTGCCACGTTAGCAAACGCCACAGCCACTATGAAATGGCGACTTACATGCGACTCGACAGTCAGTCGGTATAGGGTGGAGACCATCGGCGGACTCTGAGGGGTGTTGTTGTGGCTGGCGCCACCGGGGTTGTTGGCTTCCACCACGGGCAGCATGGTTAGGCTTGGTGTGTTATCGGGCAGCTCTAGTCAAGAAAGACTTGACTTGAGGGTTTAAGGATGTTGTACTTCAGTCAGGGAGAAACTATCTGTGGGTCAGCTTCTTCAGTCGCTCACCATATGGCATCCACATCTCGTCGCATAGCATTTTACTTTCTTTCATTCTTCATTAGCTAAGGGTATAAATAATAACTCATTCCTCGTTTGGGCCGTCTCCCAGAGTCCTCCTCCCAATCCTTTAGTCCAACCCTGGACAGTTCTCTGAAAATTGGCTCGTAATATCTCCATAAGGATACGGATCAGTCCAGATGATGTCGAACCTGCAGGATTCATCAGCACACTGCGCTCTTCTCCCCTAATCGGAAAACCTACGCATCATCCGGGTACTTCGGAACATTCGGCTTCGGCGCTCCCAACTCTTTCACGATTTTCGACAGCGCGCCATGCTCCCAGCTAATCAAGATGTTGCCTGGTCCTGTGTAGTTGTTTACCACGTCTGCGACACACGCGGCGTTGCCTCGATGGCACGAAGTGTCGATGGTGAGGCCGAGGTCGTCTGCCACTGGCTTGACCGTGTCGTAGGGCCGCTTGCGGCGGCCGCCTTGAAAGTCTAGCGTTAGCATCTCTCCTGAGGGACCAAGCCAGGATAGACGTACTTTTCCGGGGCTTCTGTGCCATGATATATGTGATGTTGTATTGCGAGTCTGCGCCGAAGACGGTGCGCAGACACTGGGCGCGCTGCTGGCCTGCAGCGTTGAGGTCGTTGCCCTTCGCGGGCTTTTCGCCATGCCGTATCATGTAGACGGTCGGCTCTGCGGACACGGCGGTGTGGAGTGCGAGTTGCGTCGTGACGAGGTAGGGGAGCTGCATGGTCGTAATGAGCAAGCTGATGGAATAGTGGAAGACCCGCGGAAGGTAAGTAGGAGCGACAAGACTCTGCGTGTCACTCTTGTGAGGTGGTTAGGTGGGCGGCGCGCGTCCAGTGTTTCGGGTTTGTAACGGGTGTTGGGGGGATGGGTCAGGCCAATTAAGGCAGGCATGGCGACCCCCGAGTGTCAAGCCTGCCGAAATGCGACAAGCCTTCCCAAGCTTTTCGCGGGCCGTGGGGATCCTTGAAGGTGTGCTGCCATCTGCGTGTCATCCATTCACCGGCATGATTGCTGTCGCCGCTGGAGGCGCAGTGGAGGGCTGAAACATCTGCATGGGATATCCCCAAACTCTAAAATTTAGCGAAGCATCCTTCACGCTATACCGTGCCCGTGCGCGCAGCGACCCACGTCGCGCAACGCCTCACGAACAACATGCTCACCACTTTAAAGATGAGGTTATTAAGCCACCCACAATAACTATTATTACAAGATACTTTAGTGGAGTAATAGAGTAATGCTTGCGATTAAGTTATACTATTTATATTTACGCGGAAGGTTAATAGTACGGCCACAAGAGTTGATTTTAGGTGGAGCCTCTGGTGCAGCTTCTGGGGACGCTGCGACAGCTGCAGAGCCGCCACCGCGTCTCTGACGCTTAGGCTTTAATAGAGGAGGACCTGAAGCTTTGCGCTTCCTGTTTTGGGTAGTTTAAGATGCTCTCTTAGTGTTTTGGGCTTCGATTCGAGCAGCGCGCGCGGCCTCTTTCTTGGCCTTCTCCCTCTCCCTCACCACCTTGGCTGCCTCTCTCGCCACACGTCTCTCCTGAGCCTGCTGCTCTCTATAGAGCTTGGCAGCAGCTTAAAGCTCCTTCCTATTAGCCTTTGCAAGCTGCTCTTCATGCTCTTCTTGTTGTTTCACTGTCTCTCGTGCACGTGCCTCTCTAATCTTACGCGGAGACCAGAAGACGGCACCACCGTGGTACTCCTCTCGCTGCTGCAAGTCAAGAGGTTTGCCGCGCTTCTTATGCTTCTTCTTAGCAGTGAGAGCCTCTCTCAGCCCATCGTTCTCATGGTGTAGCAGCTCGTTTTGCACTTGGAGTCGGTGGAGCGTTTGGGAGAGCGACTTTGACTCTTCTGCGGCGGTATCCCTCACTGCAGAGCGTACGAGACGCTCCATCTGACGCCAGTCGCTCTCTTTGGGGGCTGAGGGATCTGCTTCACCTTCATCCTGCTCCCTGGATCCCTCTCTCTGGAAGCGTTTGAGTATAACCTCTGGCTCCATGGGCCATATACCAGTAGCTTCAAAGGACTTGAGGATAGTCTCTGTCTTGAACGAGGACTCCCACGCTCTCCAGAATAGTGGGAAGAAGTCTCCCTTCTTAACTGCAATAAGCCCTTGGGTCTTCTGGAGGTGAGTGGAGAGCTCCTTGGAGTAGGCGGCGGAGAGAGGTTTAAACATGGCTACGTCGAGAGGTTGAAGCGTATAGGTGGAGTGAGGGGGAAACACGGCTAGGAGGATGCGATGGGAGTCGCAGTAGTCAATAAACTCCTTCGTAAGGTGACTGCCATGGCCGTCAAGTATGAGGAGACGCCAGTCTCTCCCTTGGCGCGCTTTCTGCTTCGTGCAGCGGTTGAAAACCTGCTCTAGCCATGCCAAACCAACGTCGTTATTTGTCCAGCCAGATGGAGATGAGGTAATAAAGACGTTGTGCTTCCCTGCTTTAACGTCGGCCACCCAGGTTGACTGCAGTGACTCAGATGACGCTTGAAAGATAAGACCGGGCGGCAGAGCACTCCCATCCGCGCAAACAGCTGCTAAGAGAGTTATCCATTTACGAGAGCCATCTTGGAGTGGTGCTTGCACCTCCTTTGACTCCCATTGCCGTCGACTAAACACTCGTTTTGAGCGTCCTGTTACACCAATCATAAAGCCCTTCTCATCCATATTGTAGGTGTGGGACGGCTGTATGTTGTACTGCCTCATCTTACGAAGTAACAAGTCAAAATATAGTTCGTACTTAACGTATGAATCAGCTTTGTGGCGGCGAGAGTCCATCCCAGAGGACCATTTGGAGACGAGATGATCGCCTTGTCGATGGAGAAAGCGGTTAACCCAAGAGTCGCTCACGCTCTCTGTGGCTACTTGGGACGCGAGATTTTTATCATCTCTCTCGTAGGAGGCAGCCCTCTCTTTGTAAGGTTTTCAATGTATTGTACGAGCTCTAACTCTTGTTGTGGGTTGAGTATTTGTTGATCGCGATCCTTAGCTTCCCGTGGGCGCTGACGACCCTTGTGTCTTCGGGTCAGCGTACTGTACGCCACACCGAAGTCACGAGCAATTGCCCTATATGAAAAGTGTTCTCCTGGTTCCAGCGATTCGATTGCTGCAATCGCGTCATCGATCGGTGCCATGGTGATGGAGTTACGAGGTGTTGAAGTTTGAGAGTTGTCTGGTGTTTTGGTGTTCGTGAGGCGCTGCGCGACGTGGGGCGTTGCGCGCACGGGCACGGTAGCTAAGGTGCGGGAACCTCTGCGCAGAGACTAACCGTATCTTGCTTTTACAAAGGTCTACAGATAGAGAAGTCTAAATTCGGAGACCGGTAGGGAGTGAGCCGGCTCTCAAATCGACGACTCGGAGGCGCAGGGAGAGGAATAGGTCCGTAGACGACCTTGGAGAGCCTACCAATCACCTGAGAATTGGCTAGATTAACAAAAGAAATCTGGAACATCGTGCTCTTTCGTCTACGCAATTACAGGTTCCAATGTCAGCCCGGTAACCATGGATAGAGAGTTCTCGTACATATCGTCCATCTTCTTGACGTATTCCCCTCTGTTTTTGCTCTCTTGGACAGCCTCAATGTAGTCGTTCTTCGCCTATACATATGTAGTAAGCTCGCTTTTAACCTCTATCCCAACTGCTGCTCCGCACGGACATTGTAGAAGCCGTCCGATTGTCTAAGAAGGTGCTCCACTTCCATTGAAACACCACTACGGTACCTGTCGCGCTGCTGAGCGAGATAGCATCTGGACTGCTCAGCTGGCTGCTTGAAGAAGTCTCACTTATCCATATTAGTAGATATCTATGATCAAGAAGACTTCGCGCACTCTCGGTACACGGTATAATTAGTAGATATCATCAAATAAAATGGAGCCTCTTCTCCTATTTGCATCGCCTCTCTGTCGCCGTAATCGGCATGGCAGCGTCCACGCGATGATGCTCACGGAATGACAAGCACTCGCTCTCTACATTAACAACTAGTCTCTCAAGGAGTGTTCGACAATCGCAATAAGAGAAAAACCATTGTCCAATCGAATCGTGGCATCAGCCAAACATCTCCGCCTTACCGGAGGCAGGTGCGCCCGACGGCGCTAGTTTTCGCTTAGCGCTGTCAAGAGCGCTTGGCCCCACACAAAGTGTATGAGGCCCAGAGGGCGAAACGATGCAAGTAGAATGACTGTTAAACAAAATCAAGATTTTTAAAGTTCCGGCTACGAGGCGCAGTAATGGCATATTTGACATGTTTGTAGGCTTTGCTAATTATAAGTATTGCGTTTGGATCCGGCGCTCTGCTTTACGGTTCAGATGTGCGGTCGACTCCGGATCGGATGTGGCAGGAACGCTGCCCAGGTGGGTACTAGCGCCGGATATGGTTATCATGTGATATGGGTATCCCCGGCAACGGGCGGCCCGGGGGCCCCGGGCCTCACATGCTAGATGGCTCCTTAGCTTATACAGCATACCATGATTTACCCTATACTCGGCCCCTCGCCGTCTTCCATTTTTCTCCGAAAAAGGCCGTGCTCGCCTTTGTCGGAGAACAGCCGCCTGGGGCCGAGTACCGTTCCTGTAACAAGCTGTAACGACGACGAACCGCGATAGTGAACATAATTATATGATTGCCTGATATTAAAAGAATGCTCAGTGCAACTGCTTACGAGGCGATATTACCTTATCTACCCAACCGTAGATGTATTAAACTTCCAGCTGCCCCACGTCTTCCTCTTTCTGCCTCAGCCCTCTTTCCGTCGCCTTCTTTTTCTTGGTGTCAAGCTTCTCTCTATCTTCCCGCATCTGGCGGATGAGAGTGGACCTTTCGCGGATCTTGTGGCCGTATCGGTAGAAGACGAGCGGGATAGGTATCATGGCGAATTCGATGAGAGAGAGCATTGTTGCGGACCAGTGGGGACCGAGTGATGCATACATCGCGGGTCCTGCGAGAGGTAGGGTGCCGCCAATGGCACTCCTTAGAACTGCATTGCCGGCTAAAGCAGAGGCCGCGTAAATACCGTACGAATGCACGAGGTAGTTTGAGGCATAGATGAACACGCCGCAGTTGCCAGCACCGAAGGGTATACCTGCGAGGATGGGCGCAATCCAATGGATATCGGGTGTGCAGGTCCATGCGAAAATCATTTTGCCGACAGGGACACATACTCCCGCGATGCAGACGACTGAAACCATGGCTTCTGGCAGCGGTTTCTCGGTTGCGGGATCCAGCTTATGCGAGTTGATGAGGCGCCGAAGAAGGGGTTCCGAGCATATAGTGACCATGCCACCGATACCGATACCGAGGTAGCCTTAGCCGGTGAGACCCGGACTCCAGCCGCGAAGTTCGCTAAATACGATGGGATACGAGATGAAGCAGAGGTAGAGAACACCATAAACCTTTTGACAATCAGATCTAAGAGCATATAGGATGAAAGTGTATAAGAGAAAGGTTAATTATACCAGCTCTATGTATACATTCCAGAAAATACTGCAATCTGATTAGCTACGTGGCGAATATGGCTCAAGAAGGCGGCTACCAGATGGGCTCCTTCACACTCATCACGAATGGTCGATACAGATTCTCTTTGAGCATCGGCCAAAAGAGCTTCTTGTCGTCGTACCGAGAGTACCAGCGCTCTTCACCAGTCTCTTTCCTCTTCTTCGCTGATTTGGCACGTAGAAGCGCTGGCGCATACGTCTCGCCGATCACTAAGTAATTTAGTTCTGCGCCTGTGTAACTCGTGAGGAACGTACTAAATACCATGAACCTATGTACAAAGTTAGTATAGCTTGGAAAAGCGGGGAAAGGTACCTGGAGTATGTCTCACCCAAGTGAGTCAAGAGTGCTTCTTTCGCGGCTGCAAGGACACGCCCACTTCATACCAGGATCTTGACTTACCATGACACCCCGGAACCAATCATGATGACCCAGTTCGTCCACCTCCAGCCCATATGCTGAAACACAAAGCCTCCGACCAAAGGACCGACCACGGGCCCATTCTGTTGGCGAGAACAAAGGCTATGCCACCTCGCCGACTAGATCACGTGAGTGAGTTCTTTGTCCTCCGGTGTATATAAGGAGACAGTTTAGGTAGGTAGCAATAGTATCTGTAAGATAGTGGAGATCACAGTAATTCATAGTGATATGGGTTGACCATGAGAAAAGAGGTGTCTCATTACTATGGAGGACCGAGGGCCTGAAGGTGTATGGGTGAGGCTAGGCATAAGGTTATTCCGGCCGAGGTCATGTGACCAAGGACCGACCATACAGCCATGCGGCAGTCTTACAGTATCTCATCTGTTCAACACATTCACAGGGCCGATTGACCAAACGGAGAACGCTAGAGCGCGATAGTCATCGCTGACGATATCGGAAACGGTACCTGGAGCATTCCAGATCATGGCTGCTCCTGCAAAGGCACCGAAGAAGCGGACCGCGAGCATGGTAGCGAGGTTCTGTGCCAGGGCGCACGGGATGACCAACACGGCAAACATGAACACGGCGATGAGATATACGGGGCGCCTCCCGTACATTTCGCTCAGTGAAGCTAGTATGACTGATCCCAGAGCCAGCCCAGCTAGATAGGTCGTCATCCCTAATACTAGGTCGACTTTAGAATCGACCCCAAACGTCACCATCATCCCAGGGATGCCGGCCGTGTACGATGTTGAATACATCACGACCACAAGGGTAGAAAAGGACATATAGAATATTATTAAGCACTTCTTCGCCACTTTCCAGTCCTGTGGGTTCTCGCCATCTTCGAAGTCGACCTCGAAGCGCGGATCTGTCGTCATGTTTGTCGTCACGGTGGTAATCTGCGCCATTGGGTTTTCAGGCTCGTCTAGGCCGGCATTGCGACTCAATGTCTGTTGTATTGACTGTATCTCTTCAGTAGAGCTGGCAGAGGCCGTTGAGGCCGAGGCGGATAACGACGACTGGTCATCTTCCACATCCACGTCTACATCCACATCAAAATTCCCCCTCTCTTTCTCGGGATTACTTGCCCCGACTTCCGTTTCGTAAGCAGACATGGATGCACCCGGCACTTGGCTCAACCTATTGCTTCTCTAGAACAATTCGAATACAAACGACGTGATTGCAATTGCAACCAACAAAGAGCGACATATAAAAGAAGGGCGCTCCTCTCTGTGTATGGTGCGGACTCGACCTTGGTTAGAATCTCCACACGACGAAGATGTTCAATAAAAGAAGGGCGAGAGGTTAGAACAAGATTTAGGACGGCCGCGGGGCAGCTCTAGGAGAATGTCCTGCTACGCCTCGCTAGCCTAAACCCGATTACCCATGTCGAATTCCGGGTTCCGGATTGCCGCTAGGTTCGGCCGAGCTCTATGTGCCTTACGAGGCACCCCTTGAAGCCGAGGTAGGATGTGGACTATGGCTCGGTATTCTGCCTTTTGGGAATATAACTGTTCATTAGATGATTCTGATTTATTCTGATTTAGTTGTGTAGAAATTATTGCAAGACGAGGGAGAAAGAATTGGTTGAAACGCGGTTGGTGGAAATAAGGGTGGCGTGTGGACCGTCGCCGTCACAAACGCGCTTTCGTTGCGTGTCAGCCTCCGAAGTCACTTCACGCACATTTCCGCGACGCGACTTTGTACACAGTGGATGTCTCTTTGTTCGCGCAGTCGTACAAGTAAGTGTATTGATCTGGCCGATGCTAGGCTGATGATTGGTCGTAGGACATGTTGTGCATCCACCTCTTCGTTGTCAAGGTACCCAGCGTGTCGCGGTGCCAGGTACGTCGCGTGATTACGACGCCTGCAAAACTATGACAGCTCCGATGCTGCACATATGCGCTTGGGCGGCGAGGCAGTAGATACGGCGCAAACATTTAGACCCGCAGAACCGGTCTGTCACGGGTAGCCGCTAGGCACGAGAGAGGTCGCGCTTTGTGGTAGTCTCTGAGAATGGGAACCTGATACGACCAAGTAAAAGCCCTCAAAATAAAGGCATGTCATCTTCAAGCCGTTCCGAGAGTCAAAATGGCCGATGCAGACGCATCCAGCGAGTCTTGCCCAGGAGGTGTTTCCGCAGGCACGTGACATTGCGCTTTTCACACTCAGCTAATGACTTTGAGATATGATATTGGTGCTCCCGCCTTACCAGGTGAGTGGCACATGTTTCCTTTACCTCGTGTTACGCCGCTAGTCGTTTCCTATAGGAGGAGGAAGATCAGCATCTATGCAAGCCCTAGTAACATTCTCACACATTATTGGCCTTTAGTTGAGCCTTCATATGCCTGTCCTCTGGGCTATATCTTCTATTCATCCTATTCTTAACTCATATTCTTGCTATTTCGTGTAAGTGTGGCTCCATCAGGGTCCTGGCCGTGGTTGAGCATCGTGGCCAGGTGGTAGCTCGCGATGCAGTGGATCTCCGTTTGAACAGACATGGCCCTCTCAGGCAACCGTGGAAAGCAGTCGGAGTACGATTAGCATACGTCGTGCATGCATTATGCGGCCTGGAATGACTCACGAGTTTCTACCCTTTACATCGCGCGGCGTCGCTGCATGGTTCCGTGCGGCGGGCTGCATTCACCTCCTCCGATCTGCGACTACGCCTCTTCCTGCAACGCTCTTTCCCTGCGGACCTCCCCCGGGTCGGAACAACCATTCGCCGCAACCCGCTTCGACGTGCAGCACCTGGACAACAACGCTCTCACCCTCGCCGCTTATCTCTTCTGCGACGCGTCGGTTGTTCTACGCACCCGCGTCTCTCCTTCGCTTTGCAGCTCCCTCCGCCTCCGGCTATTGTCTGTATTTTCCGAATCGATTCGAGAAGGAGCGACCGACGGTACGCCACTATGGCTGCTACACGGGAGTTCCTTCTCCAGCAGTACTACCACGTTGCGCTGCCCCGCGACGTTCCGGGGAAAGAAGACCGCAACCTCTGCCAAGTCGAGGCCGCGCTTCTCGATCGTATCGTCGATGCTGTCAAAACAATCACACCCTTTGTACCGCTGGAGCACCAGTCATTCGTCGATGCCATTCGGTTGACTCTTGTCACGTCAAAGGCGCTGAACGTTGACGGCAAGGTCGACAAAACCCTCTTGGCAAAGGAGCTCAACGAGTTGAGTGGAAAGCATGCGCTCATTCTCTACGTGACAGAGCAGAACGCGGCTCTACTCGTTTACAAAGACACCGAGTATGTGTGATTATTTTTTACGCGTCAGTGGGTCTTGTAGCTAACCCAGCTAGTACATGCGGCGACGACCTTTTAGTTTTCGAGGCTTTCGAGACGTCAGCAACTTGCGAAAAGGTTCTCGCTTCCGAGAATGCCCTGCAGTGGGGCTTCCCCGGTCGTGCAGTTTCTGTATCGTCAAAAGTTCATCGCATGCAGTCCTTTCAAGAGTGCGTCGCAGCCTTTGTCGAACAAGCTAGCATAGAGTCTGTGAAGCAATTCGCCGCCGTCACGTACAAAGCTGCCGCACCCTTGCCAGAGATACGAGACACAACGGACCCGACGCTCATGTCCGATTTCTTCATGACTGTCCTGGAAGCCAATGGAACGAAGCACGACGTCCCCGTTCTCAGGAAACGCGTTCGGGATACCGTGTCTTTCAATGAAGCACGGAAACCCTGGCGACGGTCTCCGTTCTACCTCGTCATTCGTGTGGCTATTCAACGTCACCTGTACAAGATCTTGGGACCAGAAATCGGCCGTCTATACTACAAGATCATACTGGCGATCTTCCTGTCCCGCTTACTTGGCGATATTTATGATTCCATCCCCCACGAAGCATCCTTTTTCTTGATGCAGAAGCTTGGTCGCCGGCTTGCAAAAATCGAAGAAGACAAATCGAGTCTTCCAGAAACCGTCCAGGTAGTGCATGACTTCGTGCTTTCCAAGATCAGGGACAGGTTCAGAAAATCGCTAGGGCAGGCGAAAGGATTTCTAGAGTACCAATGGGACCTGTTTCGAGCACGGAATAGACGGGCTATTCGTCCTTTGCCGCAATACGTCGGTCGTCCGGACCTCACTCTACAGCTACCTTTCAGCGGTAGTATGCTCAACCTGATTGCCTTCGGTGGTCCTATGGCCCTTCCTACCCAGCTTTTGTCTCCGATTCAACTTTTGAAACAATATGAATCATCCGGAGCGAAAGCCAAGCCATTCGCGGCTATCGCTGATCGATACCTCCATTTGGCCGGCGCGGTTGAGGAGGTCATGCATGCGAATACTGAAGCTTTAAAGGACACAGAATGGGATCGCGGCTGTTGTACACTGGCGCGTACGATCAAGCAGTACATTTCCACAGTAGGCAATGCTTTCGACGGGTACCCGGAGTTCATGAGTGGACTCATACTCGATTTGATGGAATTATGGGTTGAAATGGATCGACACGCAACCGCTAGCATACCTCTTCTGAACTCGTATCACCCTGGTTTCGACGCAAACATGTTAGACTGTCTGGAGCTATTGCAACTTGACGATATGAAACGTGCGGGAGATGTCCAGAGGTACCTAAGCCGTCGATGTCGTGGCTGGTCAGGGTCTGGCTCCAAGACCATTTTCGATACCCCTGCTGGGGATTCTTTTGCCGTCGTATACTATGATATGTTCGGCGAATCTGCAGGTCTAAAGCAATTGCGAAGAAAAATAGAAGCCGAAGCGGAGATTGCGCGAGAGGCCAAGGAGCAAGAATGGCGCCGATTGAGCCATGGGCATGAGCAGCTGATGCAGAAGGTTGCCGAATCTACATGCCCTTATGTTACCGTTGTTGCCGCCGATGGTACAGTCAGCCGAGAGCACCAGCGTGGATGTCCTAAGCACCGGTACAAGTGGCAAGCGAAGCAAATCAAGATCAAAATCTTCGAACATCCGTTACCAGACCACGAGCCTGCTGCCAAAGCTGCACTGTTCGAATTAAGATGCCCGGAATCTTTCGCTGCTTATCGAGATGCGACCTGGTTGTTACTCGCGGCTCTTGGACATCCTCAAGTTAACCGTTGCGAGAACGTGCCTACACTGCGCGGCTATTCTCAAGTTACCCACCACGCTAGCTCCGTAAAGACGCATGTAACTCTAGGCTCGAGGACAAAGTCTCACTTGGAATGTCACTATGCAGAGTCCGGGTTCCCCGTCGCTTTGCATCTAGTTTGTCGACCTTGTGGCTTGAAGCTTGATTATTATGACACATTGAGCCAATCATGGACCAGCCGACCTGGACTCCCATATTTTAACAGGCACTGTCCTCTCATGCTACCCAACGGCTCGCCATATCATTATCTTCGGATCAACAATGACGAATGGCCTTCTTCGAACGATATCATAGCCAACCAGACGAGGTGCCCCCCAGACCTCAATGTTCACGAATTTATGGCATGGCAAGGACTTCTCGGTGTGACACACTGTCGTTGGCTATCTTTTCTGCGTGAATTAGGCGCCACCAACCTCAACTTCTCCACCGAATCGACTTGGACCGTTGTTTCAAAGCTTGTCCTTCAGATGGGCCCTTCATCACTTGATAATACCTTGCGGGATATTCATGCAGTCTTTGACGACGAAACATTCTGCAAGAAGCTTCTTGAGCAAGTAAGCCACCGTCTAGAAGCAATTCAGCGCAACTGGCGAGAGCCCATCCAAATGGATATTCTTATATCTATCTTGCTCAAGACAATTTCGCTTTCTTCATACGCGAATATCAAGAATAGAGCCTCAAAGCTCTTGGACCAAGCCCGAATAGCTACTTGGGGCTGGTGTATCACATTGCAATCATCCACCATGACAACCTCAGAGGAGTCTACTATGTTCACTATATGGGCTTCAGTGCTGTGTAAGCGAACTGTGCAGCGGCACGGGGATTCAATCCGCCAATTGGAATCTGCATCACTGCAGTGCTTCATTGGTGCTTCTATCATTCTACAGGAAAACCTTGTTGGGCAGTTCAAAGACATGCCTTTTGGACTGCGCAGCCTAGTACTTCAGGATCTACTCTACACCTTCCGGAATCGTAAGACTTTAGCGGCTCTTGTTCCGATGTCACACGAAGCCCTACTTTCCGCTTTGAATCACGTTTGGCCACTGCCTCCGAACTATACTGATGGGTCTCCTACCATCCGATTAGTGCCACACACATTGTGGGTAGAAATGTCCATAAAAGCGCGCGAACGGCAGTTTATGCACGTGGTTCACTACCACTTAGTGCGAGGTGATCTCCTTATAGATGGGAAGCAGTCAGGCATCCTCCCGGCCGAATATCATCACCCTACGATTGAAATGCTTTTTGGGACTCACGCCTTAAGGGTTCGACCATCTTACCAACCCGGCATGTCACTTTTCATTGCCCATCCTAGGCCTTACCGACACTGGATACATCTAGGCTTTCGGCAAGGTCAACTTGTCGTACGGGCGGTACAAGATTATACTACCTTGGAACTGATAGATCGCCGTATATTTGGGGGTGGTTCTCAGTACGACCTCCCCTTAGCTCTGATTGCCAATTGCTATCACTGGCTTAATGTAGACTCCAAGAGCTTAGAGATTCGCCAAGACGACATATGGAAGTCGAAACCCGGCAATTGGAAGCTCGACTTGTGCACGCGTCATGCAACCAAAAAGAACTCGACGCTTGTTGATCCCTGCAGTCTCGTCGCACGGACGGTTGCAAAAAACTTCCAATACTTCGAGTATGCACACCACATCACGGTCATTCAGCCAGTGAAAGGTCCTCTATCTGTCGAATTGAAACGCCTTGAGCTAAGTTTCTTCGTCAATCATATGCAACTCCTACAATGTCGTGAACTAGGCGCGGAGATTGTTTGGTCTAATCATCAAGATGCCGGAGTGTGGTATGGATTGCACAGCAAGATTGTGCTTCGTTCAATCAAGAATCCGCGCCAGCGTATGATACTCGTCCCTGAAGGCCGAATTCGGGTCCACAGGAACGAACAACATGTCACAATTCTCGTCGAAAATTCAGGATCGTATCTAAGATTTGATATCGATGATGTACTTGGACGTATACTTTGTCCCGCAGAACATCGTCTGCTATACACCAAGGCTCTGTGGCACGCCTACACGTCTTTTGTGTTACCGGATCCTCTGACTGGACGCACAGGATCGGAAGAAGCCTTGTACTTACTTCGGACTGGGCTCTACAAACCTTGGAAGCCCCTTCACGAAACAGTATCTGCAATCTTGATCAGCATTGCGGATCTCTCTCCCAACCGCGTTTACTACCCCACTAGCATGAAATGCATGGAAACGGTACATTGGAAACATAACCTCACCAACACCATTCAAGATGACCGATATCGTGCCGTCGTTGAGCAAATATGCGAACGATCTGCGCAGCTGCAACTGTTCGAGACGAATCCGACTGGGGATGATCCTGATCCATGCCCTCCCGGTGATCCCCACCTAGAAGCTCGCTCAATCGCCAGGTCTGGTGGCATGGACTCTCGGGATGATCAGCTATACCTTTCTAGAGACCGGCCAACAAACAGCACCGGGCAAATCAATGTGGCACTTGTCACGAAGCTGTTTTCCGAATGGACGGTTAGCATTGCGAACACCAAGTGCTTGGCACAGCTTCTACAAGATTACCCCGTTATTGGTGGTATGAACGAGCCTTTTGATCGTGTCCAGATATTCGACCGTATCTCAGTAAAATTGGGAGAGGATTGGGGCGCTCTCGTGCAGACTGCTATTCAATCTGGTCCTGATGACCGATACCGCTTGATGTTCGTCTTTGCGCCAATGGCATTGTCGCAGTACACATCGATCGACTTGCTTCATGTTCTGGTGTCCTATGCCATACTTGCCGATCTCAAAGATATCAAACACCCAAGCTGGCCCTCATATCTTCGCTTCCGGTCCGACGAAGTCCCTGCTGTTAAAGATCTTGCCGAGCTGATGAAGGATGCACATCAGCCCTACGCGCCGCCTCCATTGGGAAAAGGCGAGAGGCCTGGACAGATGGCCTTGGCACGAATCAAGCATGAAGAGGCTTGTCATCACAATTGCCTGGAACTTGCAAAAGCTGTACGCTCTCAATGGCCTCATGTCGATGTCGATTTGAGCAAGTTGCCTTCTATTGACCAGAAGCTTCTTGATACAGACACCGCGTTAGAGCCTGTGTTGGGCGAATGGAGACGACTTGCACAGAATCACGAGTTTTCGAAATACCTCGAGGAAGTTCAGATTGTTCTCGATCACCATAGCGCCACGGTTGACTTCCCTACAAACACCGACGATGTGATTTGTAACGGACTCCCTACGTGCGAGAGCCCTACACAGTATCCTCTCCGGGTAAGCGGACGTATCCCTACTATCCAAGACTTGTTGCGCAAGTCGATCATGTTTGAAAACGCGTCGTCGCAGCGTAATCCCGTAACCATAGGCCTTACTGCCCAGTCTACCGAAGTCTTGAAGCAATTACCGAACGGCCACTTGCCCTCAACTCAAAAAGGCAAGGATAGGCATCCTGACGATCTCCAGAAGCGACCCAACTCTATGCCCCATTTACAAGAGTTGTCAGATATTGTTAGATGCCTTGAACAATCTGGTTCTTCTGTGCAGCAAAAATATGGATTTGAACTCCAGCAGAGCATCGATGCCCTCGGACTGCGCACTGCGCAACCATCGTTGGCTCTGCAAGCTTTCGATGCCATCGCTTCACAACAAGATATCCTGAAGGCTACGGATTCTTGTAATGAGATGCTTCAGGACATTAGTCAAGCTCTCGAACAAAACGACAGTCGCGTGACTTGGCTCAAGCTTGGAGCTCTCTGGCCTAAAATGAGCAAGACTGCACTTCTTTCCGAGCTTCGTTCGACAGCGAATACCATTTTCGGAGAAGGGACGAAAGAGGCACTTGTGGAGTTAGGCATCCAGATAACGTCTTTGCAGCGGTTACTTAGGATGCAAGATTCCGCACGCAAAGGCAAGAAGGAGCAACTGCGAGAAGAGCGCCTCAATCAAGGTCACACGAACTGGGATCCTCTTGTAAAATCCGACTGGCTCCTGCTGGAGATTGATAGTAACATGATGCTTCGCGCCGAGCAAGTCGAGGTTGCTAATGTCACCATTGCACCTGCATCTCGCTGTAACTCGGTTGTCCAACTTCTAATGGGCAAAGGCAAAACGTCGTGCATCTTACGTAAGTGATACACCGTCTCCAAAACAACAATAACGGACAAAAAACTAACTCTTCTAGCTATGGTGGCCGCTGTTCTGGCTGACACGCGATCTTTACTGCGGATTATGGTTCCCCGAGCCTTGCTTCTTCAATCGGCGCAAGTCATGCAAATCAAGCTTGGCGGACTTCTAGACCGCGAAGTTCTGCACATCCCGTTTTCTCGACGGACCAAAGCAAACAAGCTTCTATTGCATACCTTTGGGCAACTCCATGGCAATCTCAAAAAGAGCAGCGGCGTCCTACTTTCGCTACCGGAGAACGTCTTATCGTTTAAATTGAGTGGACTCCAGCGCCTGTGTGAGGAAAAACTGGAGGAAGGCAAGGCTATGATCAATATGCAGGGATGGCTCGATCGCAACGCCCGAGACGTCTTAGACGAGTGCGATATTTCCCTGGCTATCCGGACCCAGTTGATCTACCCATCTGGCTCGCAAATGGCGGTCGATGGACACCCTTTGCGTTGGCAGACTGTGCAGGCTGTTCTACGTCTTCTACGACAGTATATTCCGGAGCTTGAGCGCTTGTTTCCGCGCAGCATTGAAATAGTGCACAGAGTGGCTGGAGATTTCCCTCTCATCTACCTTCTGCGTCGCGACGTAGAGAACTATATCATTTCTCTGATGGTCGATGACATCTGCAAAGGACAATTGGCGTCATTGCCATGCGCAGAGATCCCCGTGTCGGCTCAGGAAGATATTCGGGCCTTTATTTCCAGCCCGACGGTGACATCGCAGGTCATCAGAAACGTCAACAGCATCTTCAGAGATAAGCAACATCTGATGAAGATACTATACCTTCTACGGGGCCTTTTTGTTCATCGCATCTTGCTATCGACCCTTAAGAAGCGGTGGAATGTGCAGTACGGCCTTCATCCTACCCGTGATCCTATCGCGGTACCGTACCATGTGAGTGAAATTCGGCGTGAGTTGCTCTACGAACTAAAATACTGATGAAGAATATAGGCAAAAGGTGTGCCATCACCGACTTCTGAATGGGGGCATCCTGATGTCGCAATTATCCTGACATGCCTCTCTTTCTATTACCAGGGAGTGGATCTGGCGCAATTCAAGCAAGCGTTCGAGCAACTTCTCAAGTCGGACGAACCAAGCATTGAGTACGAAAAGTGGGCTACCAAATCTCTACCGGGGTATCTGCGTGATTACAATGCGATCAATGTCGAGGATGGTTCGCAGCTGCGCGAGCTTCATCAGCATATTCGGTACGTGTAAAACATAGCCCGGATGTCCCTCGCAATACTAACTTTCCTTGTAGATTCAACGTTTACCTACTAGACTTTTACCTAAACAACTTCGTTTTCCCAAAGCATGCTAAGCAGTTCGACACGAAACTCCAGGCGTCGGGCTGGGATTTGGTTCTCTTCGACCCTGCTCTCAAATCAAACTGCAAGACAACTGGCTTCTCTGGGACGAACGATTCGAGACATCAACTGCCGATGATGATCAAGCAGAATGACCTCCCCGAACTTGCCCATACTAATGCCGAGGTCCTTTCTTATCTACTCCAGGAGCGCAATCGCAGATACGTCCGCATGATAGACGATTCCGGCCGACGTCTGAGCGAAGAGGGCCTCTTAGAAAAATTACTGGACCCCATCGGGCGCTCCAATGCGAAGGATCGAATCAGGATCTTGATTGATGCTGGCGCTCAAATTCTTGAACATGATAACTACAGCCTGGCCAGAGCTTGGCTCAATGTTGACTGGACGGCCACCGCTGCAGTATTCTTCGACTCTGACCATCGCCCCTGGGTTCTTTACCGCAAGGGGAAGCGCGTGCCACTACTTGCGTCTCCATTTGCAGAGAATCTTGAAGGTTGCGTAGTGTACTTAGATGAGAGCCACTGTCGCGGAACTGATCTAAAGCTTCCACCGAATGCGAGAGCCGCGTTAACTTTGGGTCCTCATGTAACGAAGGATGCATTAGCCCAAGCTGCTATGCGGTTGCGCCTCCTCGGTACGTTTCACGGAGCATGATGAAGTATGTATACGCTTTACTAACTGCATTGCAGGTCAATCGCAAGCCGTGACTTTCTTCTCGCCACCCGAGGTTCATCAGAGCATTCTTGATCTACGAAAGAAATCTGAAGCTCATCAAGTCAATTCTTCGGACGTGATTGCCTGGCTTTTGGAGCAGTCCTGCAATGGCATTGAGCAACTTGAGCCGTTGTACTTCAACCAAGGGAACACTTTCATGCAGCACCAGCAAGCCAGGATCGACAATCAAGCGTATATGACCAACGTGCATCAGCGTTCACGGTATCTGTCCATTGTCCAGACAAAAGAATCGCAAACGTTAAAGCAGTTGTACGAGCCGAAACAGCTCAGGAAGGGTGAGTCTCTCAATGATACATATACGTAAACTATTAACTAATTGCACTTTGGCTTAATAGGTAATGGCAGTCAGACAATACCGCTCAAGGGACAACTTGGGGCCTTTGCTACCGAACTCGAACACAGGAAGAAGAGATTCCAAGATCGCGGTATAGCGACTCACTCATCGGCTCTCGAAGAATTCGAGCAGGAGCGAGAAATTGAATATGAGGTCGAGGAAGTGCGGGAGCTTGAGAAACCAGTCCACTATGCTGCACTCAGGATACCCCGGCTACATAAAGACATCTTGGAGTTTGCGAAATCCGGCAAGATCGTTGCTGCCAGTGAAGCATACCAACCTATGTTTTCGGCCCTGCAACGTACCGCTTCTGGGAAAAAGCATGGAGCCTTCTCCGTCACTAGCGGCAAATATTCTGGCTTGTTTGTGTCCACACAGTTTGTTCGGACGGTCAAGCTCGTCCGCCCAAATGATGACTTCATCCGACCGTGCCAATGGATCCTTTTGAGTACTGCAACAAGTATGGCCCTGATTGTTAGCCCTGAGGAGGCTGATGCGCTTCTTCCGCTGCTTCGTCGGTATCGACATGGAAAAGAAGTCTCCACCGGGTATACACATATGATCGTGTACTCCGCCCCAGTCACACGACGTATGCTTCATTTCAATAATCTCGACTACCATGCCACTCCCCCGCTACCATCCAGATTCAAGGTCCCTATCTGGTTGAAAATTGAGCTCGGCATCTTTTCTGGGAGGCTTTATTTCGAGTGGCACGAGTACAAGGAGCTCCTTGCCTATCTAGGTGTCAAAATGAGCGCGGAGCAAGAGGAGGACTTGGATAGTGTTTCGAGTGAGGCATTCGTGAAGAAGCCTCTGAGTTTTCGTGAGTGTCTAGCCAAATGTTTCGCCTCCCAGAATACTAACAGTTCTATCTAGTACATGATTGGCTCGCCGTTCTACGGAAAGGTCAAGACTTTGAGCACACACCCATGGGGTTCGTAACAACCGGCAAGCCTCTCTCAGCCGACCACCCGTTCTTCCTAGTGAACGCTTCGGATGAGCCGAATCAGGAAGCCAAGCCTGGTGTGTCTTTGGGTGGCCATAGACGCGAAGTAGAACATGATTCGGATTCGGACGATGATGACGAAGACGAATACCATCATGAAGATGACCGCCATCGTGGTGATGTTGAAGATCACGAGGAGGGCAAATTTGAGGAGGACGACAATGCCTTCTTTGATGCTGCGGAGTATAACGAGAGTGATGAGGATGAGGATGAGGATGAGGATGGGAGCGCGAGTGATGACAGTGGATCTGAAGAGAAGTAGTTCGTGAGACTTGGGTAGCGTGGCGGTTAAGCGGTGGATAACGCATGCATGAGCATCAATGGCATGAATGCTTCTTCGTCTCATACAATGAGGCCACAAAATTATCACTTCACTTCATGTGACTGCGGACTCGTCTTCCTTTAGCACAACACGTTTGCCTGTGCGTTACAGCTGAGACGGCGGATCTCTTTGGGTGACATGCAGGCGTTGAAGAGGTTGACTGCGCCGAAGGGGTACTCGGGCACCTTGTAAGCGCAAAAGTACCCTCAAAAGGACATATCACCGCTTAATTTTTGCCCTAGCTAGCTTGCCTTTATCGTATGGTACGGAGTCTTATCTCCCGAAAAGAAATTAAGTCCGGCCCCATATGGGTCTCTTCACCAGCAGGTGAAGATACTAGTATCACGTGGCGCACGCATAACCTTGGAACTGATCCCGGTAGAAGTTTTGTACTAGATACCGGATAATAAAACCGATTGAGGGTGTGCCGTCGTCATTATACATCATTAAGTGCCTTTCACCTCTGTCGCGCACACACCCGACAACTCAAAACTCAAATTCCGAGATTGGTATTTTCCATCAATTTTCCATCTGAATTTAGTTGAAACAGGCTGGATTTTGCGAACTCCAGCCTCCCTCCGCCCTCTACTCATTGCGCTATTGCGTAGTAAGGAAAATGGCAGAAACTACAGATTCTGCAGCGGCGGCTGAGGTAACCCCCAACCGCCAGCAGCCCCCCTCTGAGGGCTGCACCGGGCCAGGAGGACCCGAGTCCCCGAGACAGAACAATTTTCGCACCTCTAAGAGGTCCCGCGTGATGGATATCCGCGCGCCGGCACGCCTCCAACTCGGTGGTAGTGCGAACACCCAGGACAGGGCTGGAGCAGCAACAGCAGCAGCAACTGACGACGTCACCAGCGCAATCGCCCCTTATTTCGCCGCCGCTATATATGCTATTTAGAGGCGCAAGATCATCACTATAGCCTTAGCAGAGGCTATTGACAACTGTATGATAAGCTATAAGAGCCCTGAGGATGTGGGGATCGCGAACGACCTCCGGCGCCTGGTTATCTAGGCTATTACTACCTTAGTCACTAACACGGGCAGCAATACTAGTAGCCCGGCTAGCGACAGCAATAGCAGCGGCGCCTACTCGAGCGCCGCCCAACGCTCCCGCAAGACTTACGCAGATGCTGCTGCATCCTCCTTAAGGGAGAGCGACTATCCCACTTCTAGAAGTACGTCCTAAAGAGGACGTGCATGGGCATCACTAGCTTGCACCACACAGGCGCAACAAGACGACGACATCCGCATCCTACTTACGGTGCCTACCACAATCTGACTCCTTAACCTAGCACCAATGGCTATCTGGCAGGCCATCTGCAGAGCAATAGGACTTTAGATAACTAATATTCCCCAGGCCACAGCCACTAAGACAGGATGGGCACTAACCCCAGCCAATAAGACAATCCGCGACCAACTCATAGAGCAAGAAAACCAGGCTAAAATGATCCGTGCTATTAACAGTAATGGGGCTACCCTCCCGCAGAGGTGGCATAACTACGCTGTTCAGAACGTCCAGTGCGCCTATAGGAGCCTTCTAGGGGAAGAAACTCCTATCACCCTACAAGACGTTGAGGCAGAGGCCGCTGCCCAGACTAAGGTGCAGCCAATTAGCTGCCAGCCCTCTAGACACGGCCGTAACGAGAGAGGCCTAATTACCTGGGTTATCTCTTTCCTTAAACTAGTACAGTCCTTCCAACTCTTTGGAACTAGCGACTGGTCTAAGGAAATCATTAAGAAGGCGGCGATAGTACGACACAAAGACAGCTGCCAGGGCTACTGCAACCCCACAAAGTGTACGAAGGCTGCCAGGTGCGCTTACTGTGGAGAGAAAATCACAGGCCATGCCGGACCAGCGGGTGCAGAGTGCACCTACAAGGAGAAGTGCGTGAACTGCCAAGGACCCTATCAGTCTGGCCACAACACCTGCCCTGCAACCCCCCGGAGAGTGGACAGTAGGATTATTAAACCTACTAAGAAAGAGCTTATAGTGCTCTAACGCGCTAGACAACGCGCCTTTCAGCAGGTGCACAACCTAGTTAAGTAATAGGTACAACAGCTAGTGGAATAATAGCTCTCCTAGGAATCATTACTAGTCACGCAGGCAGCCCCCGCAGACTAGAACGGCATGCCCGCCACTATTAAAACCCGGAAAAAGCGTACAGCCCTCTAGGCCCTAACGCCGGCCAGGACACCGATTAACAGACAGAACTCTAGGCCAACTAGGAACGCCTCCTATCGAAGGTCTCTAAACCTGGCACAGCTATCTGCGCAGAGCGTAGACCCCCAGAACAGGCACACTGCCTTGTCCTAGGAAGTGGACTCGGATATGAACGATTCCTCCGCATTATGGTAGAATAACTACTAAACTGGCGGCGCGCCCCTAAGAAGGCTAAGGACATACAGATTGGGTGGGTTAATGTGGGCAAGGGTTCGCCTAGCCACATTGCCGCCCTTGAAATAGCTTATAGCGAAGGAATCGATATCCTATGTATATAGGAACTGTTCACATGTGTAGGCACACGAACCTCAACGCACCCCGGCTACACACACTACCCACTAGTGGAAGCGTGGGACGACCCAGCAGAATGGGTGACCTAACGGCTAAGGGTGATAACGTACATCCAGAAAGGGGCAGGCCTCTGTATTATATATTAAAGGTCACTCTAGGACAGGGACCTACAGTAGATAGAAGTGAATGGCATATCTGTGCTAAACACCTACAGACAACCGCAGGCCCCACAGGTCCTGGACTACGTCACCCACCTGTCCCCCCTATCTTGTTATGTGGTAGGAGGGGATTTCAACGCCAAGCACAACACGTTCGAGCCTGGCGTCATCACATCACAAGGCGGAGCTGAACTCGCCAAATAGGCAGCTGAGAGCGGCATGGATTTTATTAGGGAGCCAGGCCAGGCGACGCATCGGGCGGGTCACGTTATTGACCTTATCTTCTCAAACATTCCTTTCGCAAGAACGGTAGTCCGACCAGACCTACAATGCGGCTCGGACCACGTCACCCAGGTCACTACAATCCCAGGGCGTGGCCAACAATCCCTTGAACAATATCACTACTAGGTTCTGACAGACCAGCTACCGAAGTTCGCTGGCATGGTAGCCTTAGGAATACACTAGGTCCCCAACCCTGCCAGCCTAACTAGTGATAAGCTGGAAGCATGCATAGACACTCTCACTCAGGTCATCGATGAGGGCATACACACGGCAGGGAAGGCCAATCGCGAGGCAGGGCGCTCTGCCCCCTAGTGGACGGACGAGTGCCGCGAGGCTCGCCGACAACACCTACGCTCGATGGACGGACACACAGGTCGAGGACCCACAGACGCAACCCGTATCTTCTACACGGTCGTACGAAAGGTAAAAAGAGCCTACTAGCGGCACACTATAGACAACGTTGCGGATAACAAGGACCTTTATAAAATTATTGGCTAGCACCACCTTGAGCCCACTCGCCCAGACGCGCCACTAATTGTTAATGGCACGCCTATCTACGACGAGGAGAGGAAGGCCGAAGCCCTCCGCCAAGCCATCCTCTGCCGCTTTAACGCAGATGACGACCTAGCTGCACCTCCATCCCCACAGGAAGGGCCTACCCTCCCATGGGACACATACCTCTTAATAGAAGAAGTAGAAAGGAATATTATCAGTGTCACTAGCACCTCACCAGGGCCAGATAGAGTCACAGTCAGGCTACTTAAAGTATGCTGGCATACTATTCAGGAGCGCGTCTGCGGTATCTTCCGCTGGTGCCTCCAACTCAGCTACTTCCCCCAGGCGTGGAAGCTAGCCGAAGTAACCATAATACCTAAGGTGGGCAAGAAGGATAGGAGCACCCTACAGGCGTTCCAGCCTATTGCCTTACTATCTTACTTTGGCAAAGGATTTAAGCGAATCATTGCTAGACGGATAGCCTGGACGGCAATGACAGAAGGGGTCCTTAGCTCACAGCACACAGGAGCCCTGTTGAAGAGGTCCGCGATGGACATGGTCACAGCCTTCACGCATGACGTGGAGAGGGCCTTCGCCCGGGGGAAATGCGTGACCATGGTCACTATGGACGTACAGGGGGCGTTTGATGCCCTCCTAGTCAACCGACTGCTACACCGCATGAAGGCACAAGGCTAGGCCACTAAGGCTCTCTAGCTAACGAACAGTTTTCTCACAGAAAGGCGGGTGAGGGTCAGGCTAGGCAAATCGATCACCCCCACCCACCTAGTACAATGCGGCACTCCATAAGGCTCGCCACTTTTACTAGTACTATACACGCTATACCTTGCTGAACTTATAAAAGCTAGCGACAATCTACGCTTTAGATATGCTAATAACATTTGCCTCTATAGGGCAGCCCACACTCTAGAGGAGAGCAACCTCCTTGTCGCGAATAACGTCAGGGACGTCATATAGTGGGGAGACGACAACCAAGTGGCTTTCGCACCCGAAAAGATAGAAATAATACACCTCACCCGCTAGAGAGGGCCCGCAGCGCCACCCTGCGTAGTCAACAACACACTAACGATCCACCTAGTTATATAGGATCAGGACTCGCCACAGCAGCTAGCACTCTAATAGCTTAAAGTCTAGTTCGACCAAAAGCTCACATTTAAGCGACATATCGCCAAACGAGCTGCTAAGGCCCGCAAGGTGGCCCTTTATACTCGAAGCTTGGCCCGAACCACCTGCGGCCCCCCAGCGGCTTTATTGCGCAAGGCTGTTATCACCTGCATCGTCCCGCGACTACTCTATAGAGCAGAGGCGTGGTACAGGGGTCGCATAAAGCCCGCTCGCATACAACGACAGGCTCAGGCCGACGAGGTCAGCGCCAGGCTTAGAGACCACGTCGATATTGTCTATAAGACGCTGGCCCTCGCCGCATGAGGCGTCCTGCCCGTATACAGGACTACACCTACGGCCACACTATTCAGGGATACTAGTCTGCCCTTAGGCCTAGTTGCCCTTAAAAACGCAAAGCTCAGGTTTGCCGTACACCTGCAAACAATAGACAACAGACACCCCCTTACTGAGCGGGCACAGACCCCACAAATCTGGCGGGGCAGAGGCGCAGAAAGCCCACAGCAACCCAGGACTATCGTCGAGCGCGTTGGCTCACTTCTTGACCCAGTCCCAAGACCGGTCCTTATAAAACCTCACTACTCGCCTGACTGTTGGACAGACCCAACAGGGGGGGTAAAGAAGAGAGAAGCGGCTAAGGCTTTTAAAGAATGGTAGACACACCTCCTATGGGACGAAGTCACGGTTTTCTCTAACGGCTCGGAGCAGAGCCTCGAAGGGATTAAGCATGTTACGTACGGCTACGCCGTATACTAAGGCGGACGAGAAGTTGGCCTAGGCAGAGGCTCACTCAATGCACGCTCCCATGTGTTCAACGCAGAAGCTATAGGGGCATGGCGAGGGCTGGAGCACGTTATGCGCGATCCGGCCCTCCGCATACAACGAATCTGGATGTGCATTGATAGCACGTCAGTTATATGGTGCCTACAAGGGAACGCACCACCCTCTTCTTAGTGGGCCTTCCTCCAATGCCAACAGGTCATAGAGACGTTAGGCGTCTAAGTACGCTAGTCCCTAGGATATATGGGCATACAAGGAAATGAAAAGGCGAATCGCCTAGCGGACCTAGAGGCTTATAGCCCTCACCCTCTAGAACTACAAGCTGCCGAGCCCACAATCACAGGGCTACGGTCGGACGCCCAGATTAATCACCGCCTTGCGGAAATAGAATGGTGAAGACAACACAAGACGAAGCTCTCTATATAGTACAATTAGTGGGGCCTATGCTACACAAGCACGGCTGCACTAGCGAAGCTTAGCCTTAGCCATCAAATCTTAGCTAAACTCTTGTCAACTAGGACTATGCACGGTGACTACGCCTGGTATCACAAGAAATTCAGACATAAGGACGCAACCCTTACCTGCGCATGCGGAAAAGAAAAGGCCCCTAGCCATCTAGTCCACTGCTGGAAAGCACGAAGATGCTTCGCCAGCTGGCCCTAGCGACCCAGCGGGCCTCCAACAAACGCCCGCGAGGGACAAAAGTACCTTCGGCAGCTCCTCAGCTGCCCAGAGGACTTCGCCGCCTTTCTTAAGCTGACCAGCTCTAATGGGGCTTAATTAAAGAAGCAAGTAAATATAACGTTCCCTTAGAGACAAGATCCTGCGCACATAGGCGCTAGACTAGACTTCTTACTTTACTTGCACAGAGGAGTTTAGGAGAGTTAACAGGCTTTTATAGAGCAGCTATTGCACGACCTGTCTCCCCCTTACGGGGAGAGACGCGTCCCCCATGCCCCACGGGAGGCCTATGTAGATAAAGGCTCTCAGCCAAGTCTACTGGACGTAAATCAATTCTATCTATCTATCTATCTATCACCTCTGTCGCGCCTTAAAACTTTGACTCACGGCAAACGCACGTGCTGACTAACCACATGTCTTGGCGGCCTCCCCTGCGGTATATAAACCCCGCCTCCCCGCCCTTCTCACAGCCTCTTCAACTTTACTCGCACTTTTTACCTCTACCCCGCCCCTCGCTTCTCTTAACTTCATTTTTTCCCTCCTGCCTTCCCTCCCGCCGCCCCTCTTCACCAACAAACACGTTGGTTGTCACATCTGTCCCTTTCTGCCTCTCTTTCTGCCCTCCTATCCTTCTGCCCTCCTACCCTGCTGCCCTCCTACCCTTCTGCCCTCCTACCCTTCTGCCCTTCTACCCTTCTGCCCTCCTACCCTTCTGCCCTCCTACCCTTCTGCCCTCCTACCCTTCTGCCTCCGTTCCCCCCAACCCCACCTCCAAGGCGTTCTATTTGTGTAAGTAGCAATCGCCGCACGCGCTTCTAAGGTTCCAGCTGACCCGCTCTCCAGTTTCTTCTTTAGCAAAAAAAAAAAAAAAAAAAAAAACTACAGGTGCTAATCCGAAACCCCGCTGAACGACGTTGTTCTACGACGGCTCAGTAAGCGAAATGGATACGGGGCGATGTATGTCGTCGATAGTGGAGCCCCCAGCTAAGTGGGTTGGCAGCGGAGAGGGAACTTCTTGGGGAATAAAAAAAACTTCCCTGGGCAGTGCACAGATGGTGTCGGAAAAGATTTTTTGACTTACCAATGCTATCTGTGTGGGGCCGCTGTAAAGTACAAATTGTACACTAACACGAAAAAAACAAGAAAAAAAACTAAATCCAGAAGAACGGTCGGACCCACCGTGTGCGCGGGAGAGGGGCGTACACCATCGTCGGCTTAGCTGAGGGAGGGTCTATAACTTGAATGATATGTATTTTCTTCGAAGCTTCGTGGAGTGACGGTGATGCTCTCGTGACTGCTGTTCGTGATTGTTGTTAAGAATGTACTCGCTGGCGACCTGACCCTCAAGAACCGAGCCGCGTATAAAAAATTCGGCCCCGCCCTATACGAGTCCCCGGGGTCACCGGCAGGTGAAGCTACTATTGCACTATTCGCTTTACTTTGTAAGGACTCAGGAAATTGTGGCGAGCGAGTTTAGCATTTCTCGTATTTCTTCGATATTTTGATGGGAGGTGCCGTCTCTCGGTCAGTTGCCATGTCTACTACTTGCACGTCTCTCGGCTTCAGAGCCTTTCTGCCATGAGTCCCCACTATATTCATCAGCGTGCGACTACCCCTATTCCAGCTCCACCCAGATTGCTCTTAGATGTTGCGAGCTTTGGCATTTCCGGTCGCCAAGGACTCTTTAGTCAGAGAACCGCAGACGCTCTGTACAAACTCTTTGGAAGTCGGGAACTCTATAAGGTCCACGACACGGATAATCAATCCAATGAAGCTCCGAGGCTACGTGCAGACAAATTGGCCGAAACTGGCATAGGGTGAGAAATGCTGCGAGTCGAGGAACAGACACTAGAAACCAATATATGAAGTGTAGCTGCGCTACATGAACTACACCGAGCAGTTGGGGAACTATGGTGAACGAGGCAACCAGGAAGGATAAACGGTGACATCACCTGCTGGTGAGGAGACCCGTTTCGGATACCGGCGCGTGCAGTGATGGCGGAATTCCACCTCAAACGCTCATATTGCGCCTGCGATGGCGCATGCGAAGATAATAGTAAGTGCCCCAAGAGTTTCTAGAGCCTTTGTTGTGTAAGGAAGGGAAGGTGCCATGGTTCCTTCCTGTGAGCCTCACAATGGCAAGCTCCGCAGTGGAAATTCTCTTGCCTTAGACCTGTTATCTCGGGGAAAAATTCATGCTGCAACTTATGTAAGCCTAAATACGTCACCTTGAGTACCTCGACCTGTCGCGAGCCTTCTTCACCTGGAATCTGTCCCGGGGTATCAACAAGGGCTGCTGACAAACTAGCGCGGGTTGGCAGGCACACTGCCGTATTTACTTCTCGCCCGCACCTGCCCTCCTTCTCTTCTCCACCCCACCCCACCCACAGTAGGCTCGCCAACGCTGCTGTCTCGTCAATAGGTGGGGTCCTACCTTATCAGCACCGTAAGTCGCTCGCGTCGTCCTCTCACTCACCCTGTGCTCTTGCTAACAATGTGTGCAGCAGCTGGTCGGGTATTAATACCAACAATTCAGGCCGGACTAGACCGTCCAAAGTCTCTGTGGATGTTCTAGTCTTGCCACAACATCTGGGCGACATTGTCGCATTTGTGGAACCCGTCAGCGGAGTGGGATCTCTTCGGAGAGCGTGAGCGACGTCGACAAGTCTTTTTAACTTACGACTGCTGATAATGCGGGGCCGCTGACCCCCAGGAACGTAATATTATCATCTATGGAGCCTCGCGCGACGCTCATGTCAAACGCTCCCTGGACAAAACAATCTGCGCTACATCGCAAGCTTATGTCGACAAGCGTAACTCACTTTGACGACTCGCGCGATTATCTCTCCAGGCAGTGCGAAACGACAACAAGCAACGGCCACGTACCTAGGGCGACTTGTTCCCACAGCATATTCCGCCTCGGCCTCGCGCCAGGTTATTCATACTCGATTTTCAACACAGGCTTTCAGAAACCACAGCAGGGTCGAGAAATGGTCGAAATCAGCAGGGTCAGAAAACGGTCGAAAGCAGCAAGGTCGACAAACGGTCGAAAGCAGCAAGGTCGACAAACGGACGAAAGCAGAAAGCAGCAAGGTCGCAAAACGGACGAAAGCAGCAGGACGAAAGCAGCAGGGTCGGAAAACGGTCGAAAGACATCAAGGACGAATCAGGATCAAAAACTAAATCAGGGTCGCTATTGCGATCCTATTCATCAAGACTTTTACCGTTTAGAGTCTTCGGTGCGCGGTACGGTTTTGAAACGGCCGGGGCGACATGGTCGCATCAGCGGAACCCTTGACAGGGCGCGCCAGCGGAGAGGGATCTCCTAGCAGAGAGTGTGAGCGGCACCGACAAGGCTTTTGACTTACGGCGGCCACTCATTCGGGGCCACTTGCGCACTCCAGAAGGCAGCATTTACCAAGACATCAGAAAAGAACCGGGACCCAAAAAGAAGGCAACTATCAGGATTTCAGAGAAGTACCAGCATTTCCAGGTGCTGCAAAGCCCCGGCTTACCAGTTTCTCAGAATTGTGTCATTCAGCGTTTTCGTGAATGCACAAGTTTGACTTAAAAGGCCGGGCGACATCGTCGCATAATGTGGACCCCTTGACAGGGTGCGTCAGCGGAGAGGGATCTCTTCATCGGAGAGTGTGAACGATGTCGACAAGAATTTTTGACTTCCGACTGCTGTTCATACGGGCCCGCTGGCATCAAGGGACATGATATTACCAGGATTTCAGAAAAGGACCAGCATACCCCAAGACGAGCGACATCGAGGCTTTCAGTCGATGGCAAAGTCTTGGACACTCGCAGCCAAGAACAGGATATCAGAGAAGGACCAGCATATCAACAAAGCCTCTGCAGGTTTCGTTGGGGAATACTTGCGTTGTCCAAAGTCTCTATGGATAGCAACAGTCTTATCATTCAAAGCCATTGGGCGAGTCCATCCAGAGTTTCAGTGGATGGCAGGGCCTTGAACGATTCACAGCCGAGCGATTCACAGCCGAGCGATTCACAGCCGAACCACTCACAGCCGAACCACTCACAGCCGAACCCAGCGTAGTCAACGTAGCGTAGTACGGTACGGTTGACCCTTATTGCTCTACGCTACAGCTTGTATAGACGCTACGTACGTATAGAAGCTGCTAAAAATGCTAGATTACACCCTATAATTATAGTACAGCCTAAAAAGCTCTTTATAGGCTGTAGGTGCTAAGCTCTTTCCTAATTAGGTAATTAGTAATTATTATTTAGTGTTAAAGTTGTTAAAAAGTTATTTTTTTAGGAGATTAACTATAATCTAAGCTTATACTACACTAAAAAGGGCAAAAAAAAGGCAAAAAATAGCCTCCTAAAATATTAAAAGGTTATATTAAAATCTTATAAAAAGGCTTTTATAGAGCTATAACTACGCTGTAGAGCTATATAAACTATAGCTACGCTACAGCCTAGAAGCCAGCTACGTACATACGGCGTATGGGACATACTATAGGACGTAGTACTACGCGTAGTACGGTACGTTGACTTCGCTGGCCGAACCATTCACAGCCGAATCATTCACAGTCGAATCATTCACAGCCAATAGGATTTCAGGGAAATCATCAGGATACAGAGACGGACCAGCATTCATCGCAGTAATCATGGTCCAGGGAAGAATCAGCATACGGAGGGTCGCTACACAGTGTACGCCTCACGACCAAGGCATACCCCATCCAGCGTTTCAGTGGATGGCAAGCCCTGGTCAACGCACAGTCACCATGATATCCACATTCTGAGTGAACACCAAAGGCCGCAGGGCGATGTCGTCGCATCTTGTGGGTACCTGTTTTCAGCACGTCCGCGGAGGGGAATCTTGGCCATGTAACTACTACATTCGCCAAGTGTGTGGGCGGTGTCGACAAGAAGTTTCGACTTACGAGGACTGTCCATGCGGGGGCCGCTGACACAAAGGAGGTTGCCTAAGCATAGTAGGCTTGTGGAGGACTCATTGTCTCGCTTGTGTAGCTAGCTAGTCAAATGTGATTTTCCACAAAATTCGCCTGTTTATGGTGCACGTGAATGTTGGGTCTGACATCTATCTATCTATCTATCTATCTATCCACTACGCCCTCCTCCTCCTCCCCTTCTAATCGTCTTCATGCTCCTGATCCTTCCTTCTCTTTATCTAGGTTCTTTAATTATCCCACGACGACTAAACACATGAGTGCAATTTCACCACACAAGCACAAGACTATCTCACAGCACGAGACGTCATCCCTGGTAAAGAGTATATACATACATACATACATAAACCTAGAAGGCAAGACCATACTTGGGATGTCAAAGCCCATTGGATAGACGTTCAAGCTGCGCATTCGCGACACGAGTTTCGACCGCGTGTGTGGAAAAGGGCCGAAGGAGGCCATGGTGATGATGCTGGAAAAAGACGGGCAGATCATCACATAGACGATACATGTGGCATCCGTAACTGTGTTGAACTATGAATCCATATCATCGCCTACAAACTCGCTTACCAACCACCAAACAAACAACCCAAGTCCCACTGTCCACCCCCTACATCCCTCCCTATCATATCCATCACGCACCCATAACAGCATCCTGTATCAAATTAGCACATTTTCACTCCCCAGCCCCAGACACAGCACTTACCCTAGCAACCCGATAAAGCGGCGTAATCCCCGTCCAGAACTCAAACTGCTTAACGCCCTGCCCGACAAGGACTTCCAACCCATTAACGGTCTGCCATCCCGCATCGCTCGCGAGCTGAATCAACGCCGTGACAGCAGGCTTGTACGCCATCTCGAGCAATATCCTCTTCCCGCCCGAGGGCAGGCTACCAATCGGGGCTTCAGCCTCCGTCTTCTCGCGCTGCGCTTTTTCAAACAGAGCGCAAAGAGTCTCGCGGATGGTGGGGTCGATGGGTTGATCGGCGGGGACGGTGCCGATGGCGACGGTGGGTATGCGCTCGAGGTTAGCAACGTATGACGGCGAGCTAATCACGCGGAGGTCGTAGTTCTCAGGGAAAGCTTGTTGGAGGGCTTGCATCTTTTCGGCGTTGCGGCCGAGGAGGTAGATGGGCGAGTACTGCATCTCGTGGAGGGCGTAGATGGCAGCGCGGGACGTGCCACCGCCGCCGATGACGAGACCGGATTGCAGACCCGCGCTTCCTTGTGCGCCTGCGTTTCGTAGAACGAGCACCATGCCGTAGTAGTCGGTATTGCGGCCGACAAGCTTGGTGACTTCCTTGCCGGTCTCTTCGTCCATCTCCACCTGGGGCACGATGGTGTTGAGAGCGCCGATGGCGTCGACCTCTGGGCCTACACTGTCGAGTAGTGCACGCACGTCCTGCTTTAACGGGATAGTTACCGAGGCGCCGCCAAAGCTGGGGCTACGGATGACGGCTTGCAGGTCCTCGGCGTTGCTGGTTTCGTGCACGCTGTACGAGTGAGGAAGGCCGGTTTCTCGAAACAGCGTGTTGTGCATGGGCGGCGAACGGCTTTGCTGTACCGGGCTCCCAAAGATGCAGAACTTCTTGGGCGTAATTTCGCCGATAAGAGCCAGTGCTCGACGGATCTCCGTAGCGGAGAGCTGTCCAGGTGCAGTAGCTGAGGGGAGAAGAGGATGTGAAACGGGTGTCATGAAGTTGTTCAATATCCGGCTGAGCTTGCCATGTTCGCCCATGTTGATGGCGATAACAGGCACGGGATGCGAGCTTTCAGCCCAAGATTTGAACTCTGCAAGCGCGAAGTTGTCTTGCAGAGTCGTTGCAGTTCCCACCAATTTGATGACGTTTCCGTATTGCAGAGCCCGGTTGTAGAATGGGATCCACGAGCCATTGCTCCATGACAGTTGTCCTTGCGGATCGTGATGCGATGCAATGATGTTGGTAAAGCCCCGGTTTTCCGAGACTTCGCGAAGAATCTCATCCGGCATCGTCATCTCTAGATCAACAAACTCGACACCCAACCGCAGTGCGGTCCTATAAAGAATTTGAGCCTCGTTGTATGCGTCATCAGGGAACTTCCCGCCTTGGGCCTTGGTCCGTAACGTAAAGATCAACGGTAAGCTGGTCTTGGTACGCAGAAGTGCAACTTGGTCAGCGACAAACTCAAACGAAGGTAAACCCACTGGTGCAGTCGGCTCTTCCAAAAGGTCTACACGCAGCTCAACAGCGTCTGCTCCAACGACAATTTCCGGTAGGCTCTCGAGCCAAGGCTGAATCTGAGGTGGTGACAGGCAAACGAAGAAAGATTGTTTCTTCTTCCTCAGTGACTGTAGCGATGCGCATTTCCCTAAGATGAGATCAAGGAACCGAGAGAATTCGTCCATAGTGTTTACCAGACCAACAGAGTCGACGCTCTGGGCGTGCAAATGGTAGTTGCTGCAGTCAAGATACCACGGTTTCCGTCGAAGCCAGACGCCCATCATGTCTTCAACGTAGGCTGGTCGCGTCTTGTCAATCTGGAGGAAGCCCATGATCTGGGCGATATCGCGTGTGACTAACAGCACTATGCCGCCGTCCTTCTTATAGTCTTTGAGGATTCTGCGCGCTGGTTCAAGCTCGACAATTCCACCTCCGCAGGCAAGAACGTGGCCTGTTCCTTTCTCCTGGACAGCCTTTTCTAGGAAATTCAATTCGTCGTCACGGAAACCGTCCCAGCCTTTCGTCTTGATGATTTCCGGAATAGGCATCCCGACATGCTCTTCCAGCGCAGTGTCCAAGTCGACGAGCGGCCAGCCCAGATGACGAGCCGCCCAGCTGCCTGTAGTGGTCTTACCAGCGCCGCGCATGCCAATAACAATGATGGATTTCTGCCGAGTCTTCGGGCCGCTGTGAGAGTCACGGGGAGCTCGTTCTGGTTCTACTCCATCAAGCTCAGCGTTGAAGAGACCGTGGAGAATGTCCCAGTAACCGGGCCACGTCTTTCCAGTGCACTCTTTCTCGAGAATAAGGACAGGCTCAGGTGCCACAAGCGAAAGAACGGCGAAGCTCATGGCAACTCGATGATCGTCGTAGCAGTGAATACCAGCCTTAGGTGCGTCGAGCTGGTAGCCGCGGCCATCTACCTCGATACCATCATCAAACTGCCTGCAGGTGATGCCAAACTTGGCGAGTTCATCTTCCATGGCTTGTATTCGGTTGCACTCCTTGACGCGCTGATTCGCTATGCCGTAGATCCGTGTAGTCGTGGTAGCCCCATTCGACGATGCGACGGCTGCCAGAACCGAAGCAGTGAGGAAGGCATCAGTCATCGGCTCCATGTCGATCTCCTTGACCGCTTTTAGTTCGCCCCTTGGAGGGCCAGTCACAGTCGTGGAGCTTTCGCTTTGTTCGACCTTGCAGCCCATCGGCCTCAAGACCTCAATCGCGAATCGAGCATCTCCCTGGAGGGAACCGGAGCCAATATTAGGCACTGTGCATGTGGTTCCAGTGATGGCAGCAATGGCAAGAGGATATGTAGCGGAACTGGCGTCACTTTCTACAACGTACTCGGAAGGATTTGTGTACGCCTTGCTCGGGATATGGTACGTGTTGGCTTCGGTCTGCGACTTGTCAACCTGCACCCCAAAGGTGGCCATCATCGCAATAGTCATGTCGATGTAGGGCTGCGAAATGGGTTTGCCGCCTACCAGGCGAAGAGTGACGGGCTTCTTGGAGTAGGGAGCGCACATGAGAATGGAAGACACATATTGCGAGGATACCGTGGCGGCCAGGTCAATGTCTCCAGTGAATTCGCGTTCACCCGAAGTGGCTCCATACCCTCCACAGGCGGATATCCGTAGGGGCAGACTACCTTCCTTTTCTTGATAATGAACGTCGATTCCCATCGAGCGTAAAGACTTGACTAGAGGCCCGATGGGTCGCTCCTTCATTCGAGCATTGCCTGTCAACACAGTGGATGTGATGCTACCTGAGGGTTCTGCAAGCGCGGCTACGGACGTCAGGAATCGAGAAGCGGTGCCAGCATTTCCGAGATAGAGCTCGTCATCAGTCGCTTTCAAGCTTCCACCGGTTCCGGTGACGACCAACTCTTTGCCGTCGTTTTCCCATGAGAACGTTGCCGCCTGCATGCGAGCGAGCGCGTCCAGCATAACCTGAGTGTCGTCCGAGTGTAGCAGGTTGGTAATCCGGCAGGATCCGGAGCCTAGTGCAGCCAGAACGAGCACACGGTTGGAAATACTCTTTGATCCGGGAGGCGCGCATGTCACGTTGGAATCAGAGGGAATTCCGGGATGGACAAGAATGCTCGGTGAAAGAGCGATTTTAATATCTCGGTCCGCGACCGAACTCGCCTTCTTCTCGTAGGTCCTGCCAATTCCTGATAGCAGAACCACCTTCTTCTGGGCACCCGAGTTCTTCTTGTCCACGGCCATGATCTTTATGAGCTCGTCGACCGGACAGTGCTTGTTCGCCGAGCGCTTGCGCACAGTCTTGTCTGCAAGCGAGGTAGGCAGTCCGTAACTAGCGATGCACTTGGACAGGCGTGCAACAGCAGATGGGTCCAGCACGCCCAGGTATCTCGCCAGTTCCGCCTCTTTGACCATGCCTATAGCCACGCACTCTCCGTGTAGAATCTGCGGCGTGAGAATGGCTTCCATGGCGTGTCCAATGGAGTGGCCAAAGTTCAGCAGGTTCCGCAGGCCGCCCTCGCGCTCGTCTTTCGACACCACCTCTGCCTTGACTCGTACCGAGCCCAGCACTATGCGCTTGAGGATGCTCGCTATACTGTCAAAGTCCCGCCGTCCGTTCTCGGTCTTCTGGTCGACGGCTTGCAGAATCGTCTCAGCGTTGCCCTCGAGGGCTGTGAACTCCTCCTCGTTCCAAATAGCGGCCGTCTGGCACGTTCAGTAACGAGCACATATGGTATTCTCTGGCTGCCTACCTTGACTACCTCGGCCATTCCATTGATGATCTCCCTCTTGGGCAGCGACTCCAGAAAGCACAGGTCAATGTATATCTTCTCCGGCTGCCAGAATGCGCCGACCAGGTTCTTGCCCGCCGGCGTGTCAATGGCCGTCTTCCCGCCAATCGACGAGTCGACCATGGACAGCAGCGTCGTCGGCACCTGCACAAATTTGATGCCTCTCATGTACGTCGCCGCGACGAATCCAATCATGTCCCCAATGACGCCCCCGCCCAGGGCTATTATCACCGTGTCTCGCGTGCATCCTTGGGCTAGCAGCCAGTCCTCCACCACGCCCTTTGTCGACCGCGACTTGGAGTTCTCCCCGGGCGGAATCTGGTAGGCGAGGAGCCGTGGGGCGGGCGACAGCGCCGATGCTTCGCGGGCGAAGCTCTGCTCGAAAGCGGGGACGTAGAGGGGCCCGATGTTGGTGTCGGTGATGAGCACGTACGTCGACGAGGGGATGCTGGTGAGCAGGTCGCGGGCGACGTAGCTCTGCCACAGGCCATAGTCGACAATGATCGAGTCCTTGCCCAGAATGGGGACCTTGGTGGGCTCGGCGGCCCCGTTGCTCGCCATGGTCGATGGCGGGGTAAACTGCTTGTTGTCGCCGAGCGGCGGCTTCAGCGCGTCAATCCAGACTTCAAACGGGCAGGCAAGCTCGCGAGATGGATTGCGCTGCTAGCGACCCTAGATGAGCATGTTGCTGCGAGTGATCGTGCATCCTGACTCATGTGGCAGAATAATATCTGGTGAATGCAGCGGCAAGGCGGTGAGCTGGCAAATCGGAGTCTGTGGCGATCTCGGAGCCCGCTGGCGCTTGGCGCTCCTTCTTGCCTCAACGCTCCTCCCTCACTCCTACAGCACCTCTCCGCCAGACGAGGCAGCTGAACATTGGCCTTTGACGCCGAACTCGACGCTTTCCATGGCCACACTCACTCGTGCGGGCCTAGTCTGATCGCCTTGTACTTGATTTCCCGCATGCTGGTCGTCTTTCCCACCTGGGCACCCAACAGAACAGGCACAATGGCAACCTCGCACAGGGCGGGGCCCGCCACTCGGCCGGGACGAGTGTGCAAACACGCCTTGGTTGCGCTTTCTGTCTCCTCGTTGCCTCGCGCCCGCTCTGCCGTGGCTTCTTCGTTCGCTCTTTCCCCAATTCCTTGCTGAACTGCACCGAAAGGGATCGCTGTGCCTGTCTTCACCCCCACACTCGCCCAGTCCCTCGCTCCAGGATCGCATAATCTGTATCAGTCGCTCGCTTGCCCATATTGCCCTGTCGATACCGTCCTGTATCCCCTTCGCTGTGTCCTCTTAACCGCCGTTTTTGTCGATCCACTCAACCAGCTGCAATGCGCGCTGCTCTCTTGACCATCGCCCTAGCGGGCCTCGCCGCTGTTGATGCCATCGACACCATCTCTGTAAAGGGCTCCAAGTTCTTCACCGAGAGCGGAAACCAGTTCTTCGTCAAGGGTGCGTTCCAACGCGACGTATCGACAAGCATGCTAACAGACGTACAGGAATTGCGTACCAACTCGTGCCCGATGACCCGCTCATCGACAACACGCAGTGCAAGCTCGATTCCGACCTCATGAAAGAGATAGGCACGAACTCGATACGCGTCTACCACGTCGATCCGTCTGCCGACCACGATGACTGCATGCGCAGCTTTGCCGATGCTGGCATATACATATGGCTGGATCTGGATACCTTCGACACGCAGATTGAGCAGGTACGAACCCATATCTTGCACGACGTCCATGAAGCTAACCAGACCAGAACGACATCTCCTGGAGCCATGCGCAATTTGACCGCTTCGGCGAAGTAATGGACACCTTCCACAAGTATGACAATCTGGCAGGCTTCTTCGTGGGCAACGAGGTCATTACGAGTTGTATGTCATTCTCCGCTGCTCTTGCCAATTCTACTGACCCTTCGTTAGTCAATGGCTCTCGCGCCGCACCCTTCGTCAAAGCCGCCGCTCGCGATCTCAAGGCGCACCGCGATGCCAAGGGCTACCGCAAGATTCCAATTGGCTACTCCGCTGCCGACATTGCTGCACTCCGTCCAATGTTGCAGAACTATCTCGCCTGTGGTAGCAACGCTTCCGAGGCGCTCGATTTCTACTCGCTCAACGCCTACTCATGGTGCGGGGACTCTAGCTTCCGGCAGTCGGGCTACGTGGATCTCATCAAGAATGTCACCGACGTCGGATACAACATCCCCATCTTCCTGTCCGAGACTGGCTGCCGCGAACCCAAGCCTCGTAATTGGGACGACCAAGATGCCGTTTTCGGAGAAGACATGATCGATGACTGGAGCGGCGCCATTATCTACGAGTGGATCACCGAGCAGAACGATTATGGCATTATCAGCTACGGCCCCAAAGTTGACCCCGCGTCTGATGGTGCGCCTCCGGATGGCTTCCCTCGTTCTGGAACCCCTTCGCCCGTGTCTCCGGAATTTCCCGCCCTCAGCAGCAAGTGGAAGACGCTCAACCCGACCGGTGTCAAGGCTTCCGAGTACAATCCTACGCTTACAGCGCCGCCGTGTCCCGCTTTCACAAGCGAGGTCTGGGAGGTGGACGGCAAGGCTGCGCTGCCGACGCTGGGTCAGACATTTGAAGCAGAGCTGACTGGCAGCATGACGGAAAGCGGAGGCAATGCCGAGCCGACGGGTGAGCAGGCCAGCCCGAGCGAGACGGAGGGTGCCAAGGGTGCTGCGCCCGGGAGCCCTCCGCGAGAGCTGCAGAGCATGGGCTTAGGCCTCGTTGCCTTGCTTGGTGGCTTCCTGTTCTGGATGTGAGCGAGTGCGCTCATAAATCGTGTGGTCGAGCTGAAATGCCGACCCATTGATGATTGAAGGAAAGCTTGTGGAAAAACGAGTTGTGGTTCGGTTGGTGCATATATACCCTAGGTTTTTCGGTCAACATGTTGCACAGCGAGCACGGCGTTGGGTGATTGTACAGCTAGCATAGCATGTAATGAGCAAACGAATGAGATGGACAGACGAGAATAAATGCATCGGTTCAGATTCAAATGGTCATCAAAAAGTCGTGTCGGTCGAACCTGGCGCCGAATACTGAGTTATAGTCTTGGGACAACCATTCGAGTGGATCAGACCTCTGCCTATGCGCCTATCATGTCTTGGTACTGACTATGATTCCACGACATGTTGAATCATGAATTAACGTCGGTAGGGAGATGAGTAAAGAGAAGAGTAATTACTAGGATACTCGGACGAATATACACCAAGCAAGCACGTAGCAAGTTAGCAACCAAGTTCTCGAGAAACCCCCCCCCCCCCAAAACACCAATTCAAAACAAAAAACGCAAAAACCAATCCATAGAAAAGTTGAGATGCCCATTTTATCATTTCAAAGCATTACTGGTAACTTCTTCCCTCCATCCCCTCCCCTTCCCTTCCCAACCTCACCACCACCTCTCCTATGAATCTTCCAACGTTCGTGCACATATGCTCCACACCCACCCACATCATGCACGTCGCCCGCCCCCTTTCAGAAAAGAAACCCACCCCTGGCCTTCCCTCATCCCCACGTATATCATACAAACCCCCCGCTTTCGCCTGCCCCACTCCTCCCCCATCCATTGCAAAGTTTACAAAAACACCAAACGCAAAAACCACACACGCACAACGTCAATCTTGCCCAGCGAGCATCATTCCAGTCCCAGCTTTTGTTTTGGTACAAGAAAAGAAGAGAAGAGGAGATCTAGAATCACTGCTCGGGGGCACTACGACACCCAAGCGGAGAAGGGAGGGGAAGACACGAACGACGAGCAAGTAGGAGTATATGTACCTTTATTTTACCGCATTCCCGCACCCAGTCCAGCACCCATCTGGCCGCCCAGCCGCGAGGCGAGCTTAGGGTATTTCTCCTGCACCTATGCGGGCGGCATTAGCAAAGGCCAAGAGCGCCATGGAGCACCATCTCATGGATGCGTTCCATGCGGAATTCCCAGTTGCGAAGAGCACATACCTCGAGTTGTGTCCGTGTCGCCTCGGCATAGCTGAGCGCGTTGACAATCTCGCCCTCTGTCCTTGACAGCTCCGCCGCACGCTCAAAGTACTTGAGCGCCTCGGGGACCTTTCCTTGTTGTAGCAGCAGCTGTGCCATGGTTGCAACTGCGATATCGCACTCTGGGTCGATGATGAGCGCCTTCTGGCATAGCTGCTCTGCCTCGCCGAAGTCGTTCTTCCACTGGAAGAGCGCGAGCGCCTTGTTGATGAGCGGGAGGACGTTGATGAAGAGGGGCTTGTTGGCTTGCTCCATTTCGACGGCCGTGTCGAACTTCTCAATGGCTTCCTGGTACTTTTGCTGGTCGAGGAGAAGCTCGCCGTAGTAGTTGTAGACGTCGGGCACCTGCGCAAAGTTCTTCATGCAGCGGCGAAACGTTGCCATTGAGGATGCGATGCTGCCCATCTTGTATTGCGTGACACCCAATTGTATGTGCGAGAAGATGAAGTCCTTGTCGAGGTCGATGGATTTCTGGTAGTCCTTAGCGGCCTCACCGAACTCGGCCTTGATGAAGTGGAGTTGTGCGCGGTGGTAGTAGATGTCGGGATCGTCTTTGTTCTGTGCGAGGGCGGCTTCGAAGTCGGCTTCGGCGGCGGCAGGGTTCGCTTGCAAAAGTCAGCCATGTCTCGCGCATGCGGGAAACAGCAGTGTATAAGCCTTACCGAGCTCCAGATGCATGCTGGCGCGCTTGATGAAGCTCTGAGTCAGGGACTGCTGCAGCTCGACGCTCTTGTCCATGTCCTTGAGCGCATCGTCATTGTCGCCCTTGAGATACCTGAAGGTTCCGCGCATGTTGTACGCAAAAGACTCGTGCTCTCCGAGATCTCCCAGCTCGAGCGCCTTCTCGAAGGCTGTGCCGGCTTCCGCATAGCCCTCGGCCGTCTTGAGACTCATCGCATGCAGACCCTTGCGGAGTTGTCCCTTGCCGCTCCCCTCCTCCAGCTCCGCATCGTCGTCGAGGCCGTACGGCGGAGGCTTCGGCCGGAAGCTCTGGAGGTAATTTGTTACGAAGGTCGGGCTGGGCAGCTTCTTCTCCTTGGAGGCGAGGATGGCTTTGCCCTTGGCCTCGGCCACCTTCTTCAGCAGGCGCTCGACGCTCTGCGCGCTGTTGTCGTTGCGGAAGCCGTCGATGATGCAGCTAGCCGTGTAGTCCAAAAGTGCCTCGCTGTTGCGGTCCACCTGCTCGTACGCGTTTGCACGTCGGTTCAGCGCCTTGACATACTCGTTGTCGAGGTTGATGGCCGCCGTGGTGTCCTCGATGACCTTTTCCCAGTTGGACATGGCGTTCCAGCATGCGGCGCGGTTCGAGTAGAAGACGGGGTCCTGCTTGCACAGCAGCGCCTGGCCATACAGGTCTATCGCACGGTTGTAGTCTTTTGAGCCGTAAGCCTTGTTGCCTGCAGCCTTGAGCTTCGCCGCGTAGTCTTTCCGCTCCTGTGCATGGTTAGCTTCGCAATGCGCAACGGCGCTGGCAGCATACCTCTTCCGAGAGCGAGCCCACGGTGCTCTCGTCCACGTGCGGGAGTTCATCCTCGACGGCGGGCGCAACCGAAGCCTTCTTGGCCTCAGACGCGGTGTCCTGCTCCTTTGCAGCCTCCTTCTCCGCTTGCTCCTTGACCTTCTTCCTGTCCCGCTTGCTCTTGCGCTTGCTCGACGACGAGCTATCTGTCTCCTTCTTGTCTTCAGACATGTAGTAAATCACACCTCCTGCGCCGACTACTAATGTGAGCCCTGCGACCGTGTAGACGACGCCCTTGTGTTCCGATGCCCATGTTGATATGCGGTCCCAGAGCGAGCTGGAGCCTGCGGGTGGAAGTGCGACGGGGACGGGCCCGGGGCCCAGCGGAGCTGCGCTGGTGGACATGTTGGTGGACATGTTTCGTGCGACGGGAGAGAATGCCGGGGTCCGGTGGAGGTCGTGTGGTCGATACTAGACGCGACGACGACAGCGAGCTGGAGAAGCAATTAATGAGAACAGATGAGAGGAGGTCAGGGCAGGCGCGCTCAATGGGGCCGTGGTCGAGTCGATGAAAAGCGATGGGCCGCCTCGAGGAGCTCAGGGTGAGAAGTTTTGGGACCCAGGGCCCAGGACCCAGCTCGGACCAGCTTCCCACACGTCATCCGGTCCAAGAACGTCGGTAGGTGGATGCCGACAGACGACGCGTGAGCTCCTTCAGTGCTGGTCTGTGTGGGAAGTCGAATTATTTCAATGCCGTTATGATTGGGAAATTCCTTCCTTGCCAGTTTCTGCGCGAAACCGCGTCCTGCCCGGTGCCCAGGTGCGGACTAGATCACGTGGTTACACTTCCGCCAGGGCTGCAGGGCTGCAGGGCGGCCAGGTGCACACATGCGGACCGCTCCCTTGCCTCATCAGAGGGTATCAACCATCTTCGCGTTAGAGTCCGCTTCAGCCTTGACATCTTTGACACAGCATGCCAGATTTCCGCTCCATCACGTCTCGCCACGTCTCTCTGCATAATTCGCGGACTCGGCGAATCATCATCCGCTCCATCACATCGCCAACCCGGATTTTCACAAAAGCATCCTTCTTGCATCGCCTCGAATCTTCCCACCCACATTCTAGCATATAGAAGTCAAGACAACGTTACAACATGGACCCAGAACAGTCTTTCCACCTCTTCACCTCTCTCCGCTACGACCCGCTCCTCCTAACCTCGGAAGAAAACTCCCTCCCAATGCTAAACTTCGTCTCCCCATCGCCCTTCTACATGCTAGTCTACCACCGCGACCGCATGCTGGAGGCAGCGCAGCATTTTGATTTCCACGCTGTGGCGGCAAAGCTAGAAGATGGGAAGGCCCTGCATGAAGAGCTATCAAAGAGGGTAGGGGAGTATGTGGAAAAGAGCGGACAAGACGCACCGCTAAAAGTAAGTTTACCTCTAGATGCCACAAAACACCCAGACACACGACTAACGACAACACAGCTAAGAATCCTCTTCGACAAAGCCGCAAACATGACCCTAGACTTCGCCCCCATCCCCGCACTCCCCCTCTCCTCTTTATACCCCTCCTCCTTCGACCCTCCAACCCCCCCACCAAAACCCCATCCCGCAAACCCCGACCAAAACCCCACCCCCTTCCACCCTTCCCCCCGAACAGGCGGCGCCCTCACCCTCGGCCCCACCTCCTCCCTCCCCTCCCAACGCCCCTCATCCCCACCCCCGCCCCCGAATACACCCTCCAACTCGACACCCACCCAACGCCCTCCTCCCCCTTCACCCTCCTAAAAACCACCCACCGCACCCACTACGACCTCTCCCGCACGCGCGCCCTGCCCCCCAACCCCCACGGCGCCCAATACGCCGAAGTCCTCCTCTACAACGAAGTCCTCGAGCTAACAGAAGGCACCCTAACATCTTTGTACCTCTTCCGCGGCGGGCGCTGGGTGACGCCGCCCGTGGGCATCCCCGCGGGCGAATTCACGGCCGAGACGCTCAAGGAGGGCGCGCTGGATGAGGGCGAGTTGAGGAGGCCGTTTGCCGGGAGGTGGGGGCATAGTGTGAGGAGTGCGAAGGTGGGGGCGGGCGGGCAGAGGGGTACGAGTAGGAGGTGGGCGCTTAAGAGGGGGTTTTGTATGGAGGAGGGGGTCGGGGTTGGGACGGTGAGGGTCGGCGAGGGGGTGTGGGTTAGTAATGGGGTTCGGGGGTTTACGTTTGGGAGGGTGGTTGGGGGGGTGCGTGGGGAGTGATGGGTGTGGTTGGGGAGGTGGTTGAAAGGGCGGGTTGCAAAATAGAGGTTGCTTTGGAACTTGCATATGGCAATAGTGGCATCCGCGCGAAGTGAACACTGAAGAGACGCGAAAAAAGCGCAGACATACTAACAATACAACATCCGATTCTCCACACAAACCAAGAAATCAACCCCGAAATCAAATCAAAAGCATCCACCAGAAAAACTCCAAAACAAAACAAAACAAAGCAAAGCAATCCATCCCAATAGCAGCCCCTAAACCCACCCCTACCTAGCTACCAGGATGATGCGTCCCCCTCAAATCCACCCACCCAAATTCCGGCACCTGCCCAATAATCAAAAGACACCAACACCGCTTCCCCTCCACCCGGTCATCCAAAAAATACGCATTCCCAGGCCCAGCCCCAACCACGTCCTTCTGATCCTGCCCACACATGACAACATCCTCATCAGCATCAACCACCACGCCCGTCTTCCCGCACTTGAAGCACGTCGGCATGAGCCCCCCGGCGCTCGCCCGGTTAATCGCCAGCGAACTGTCTTCTCTCTCGCGCTTCTCCTTGTCGGTCAGGCGGAAACTGATGGCGGGGAAGTACAGTTGGAAGTTGCCCGGGTGGTTGAAGTACTCGCGGCATCGCTTCTCGAAAGTTGTTTTGCGGAAGAGAGGGCTGCGGCCGTCGCCGGCGGTGAAGTCGTCGTAGGTGAAGTTGCCCTCGGGGAGGCGGCGGTAGATCCAATCTCGGGAGAGGGCGGCAGAGGGACGTTTTTTGTGGGGGTCAGTGGTGCTCTGGTCGACTTTTGCTTTGTTGGATAGTTCGCCGTTGGGGCCGGGCCGTTGGTTGGGGAACAAGAGGTTGCGCTGTGGGCCGAAGTTGGGTCTGATGGTGAGGTCTTGTTGTTGTTGTTGTTGTCCTGGATCCAAGTTGTTGTTGTTCTTCCGATTGGTTGCGACACGGTACTCGAAAAAGCTCATGTCGTGGGGGTGGTTGTTCAGCTCGCGGCAGTTGGGACACTGGATTTGTTGACCTCCGGGTGGGGTTGGATATATCCATATACCGAGCATAGTATTGCAGTTGGGACCCACGCATATGGTGTGGGAATAGTTGGCACGGTCGTCGGGATTATCCCCGTACTTGAATCCCTCCCTCGGAGCAGGCCGCGGATGATTGGGTCTGGGAGCAGGGAAATGAGCATTGGGCCTGGGAGGAGGAGCAGGGGCTCTGGGCCTGCGAGCGGGCCCGCGAGCGTTGTCGAACTCCTTGTTCATGAACGCCGTCGGACACTTTTGCTCGTACACTGTGTAATCGCAAGGGAATTCACCTTGACCCACTTTGTGTGTGAATTCTTCGCAAACAATACACCACGGATAGTCGAAAAACTTTGGCGGCTGAGTGGGAACGTCCATGTCTAGGTCGTCATCGAGGCCGTAGAGGTGAGGCGGCGGGGGATTGTAGCTTGTCCAACTCTGAATGATTGTAGCAATCATTGTCTCCCACTTTTGCCTGTTGATTTGCGCTGTGTTGCTGGCGCAGGCTTTTGTTTTGTGGTTGGTGTCCCCGCAGTGCCAGCACCATCGGAGGTCGTTGTAGGAGTTATTGACTTCGTAGAGCAGTCGAGCCTGGAATTTCTTGACTTTATCGCAGTCGTTGAAAACGTGCTCGCCGTCACCCGCCCCTTTGCACCATTGACAAATCTTTCCTGTATCCTGTGCGATTGCATTGTCGCGCTCGATGGGATCCTCATTCCAGATACAGTCTTCAGGGAAGTGAAAGTCGCAACCACAAGGACATTGCTGATCTCCCGGGACTGCTTTGGCGCTGCACTTGCTTTTTTCATGGCCAAATAGGCCGCATTTTAGGCACAAAATATTGTCCTGGTTTTGGCGATGATGCTGGTTGGGATTCGAATTGCCGTTTTGCCTCCCTCTGTTGTTATAATCGCCGCTCCAACTACCACTTCGGTCCCCTCTCCAATCATCACCTCGATCGCCTCTCTTACCACCGCCTCGTTTTCCTCTCCTACGACCGCCTCGATCACCATCGTAACGACCGCCTCGATCGCCATCGTAACGACCGCCTCGATCACCATCATAACGACCACCACTATTACCATCGTAATCACCACCTTTGTAACCGCCGCGACCCGGGCCTCGACCACCGCCCCTCCCCCCGCGATCCCCTCCTCCCCCTCCTCTAAAGAAAACCGGGTTCCATCCCCCCTCGCCCTTGAAGTTGTTATCCCCCGGGTTTCTTCCATCTCCCCGGTTTCTATTATTTCTTTTCTTCCCCCCCATGGCGAATATGAGGCTACTGCCAGCCGCTCCTCAAAAGCTTTCAAAGGCGACAAGAACAGCCAAAAAGTACAGAGGAGGAGTGCCAGGCTCAGCGAAAGCGTGGTATCGACGTCACTGACCAAGTAAGACGCCACGTTAGCAGGGCGATGGTATATTATACATGTGTGTAAAACAATTGATTCAAGCGGTGTGTTCAGGGCGGCGGATAAGGGTCCTGCTTCCTTTGATGAGGATGGGCTTGTGAACAAAGCGTGGGGAAATAGACGCCACTTGCTGACAGAAAAATTTGGTTTTCTTTGTTGGGAGAAGGGTATGATGTGACGGGATCGCATGCGGAATGGGTCGAGACCATCAGCGCCGTGCCATGGTGTACGACGGGCGTGAAAGACATCGCCGAAGCTATAAGAACGCTTTTCAGAATTCTCGACTCTAGATACGGGCCAAGTCTGGTTGTTGTAATATGAGGGAGCAGTGCGTCAGGAGTTTTGCTGCAGTGACTGAAATGAGAAGAGCACGCGCGTACGGGGTGGGAGTCCATGCGTGTGTCAACGATGGCGCCCGTAGAGCTGTCAAAGAAAGCCCTGGAGCAACACGTCGCACGTGAACAGCCCACAGCGAAAACTCGTGCGTATTGGCAGAAGCTCCGAGTGTGTTGCACACAAAGAATTGCAAATGTACGCTGCGCGAGTCCAAACATGATTGTGCCTCACAAGGGGCGGTCCATTCGTCAAAACAGAATGGGAAACTGCGTCTCTGGGTAAGCTCCTCCGCACAAAGGGCTTGCGAGCATCCAAGCCTGCGTATGGTCAGCAGAAGGCTAGGAACTCAATGCTAGTGAATCCTGTCTCTGCCTTTGCTCCAATGCCTTATGTAGAACGCTGGAAGTGGCTGTGGAGACGAGCGCGGTGGTGGCCGATTTTTGAGCCCAGCCCATGGCCGTCCGATGTTGCTGTCGGGTTGCGGTTCGCGATGTTGGAACCCCAGAGACGGAAAGAACAGCCTTGTCTCCGCGAATCATTAAGCCCAGTGGCAACCAGCAGGCCGCGTCATTCGCGCCCATGTACGCAGTATAGCCTCATCTCCGACGAAGAAAAGGCTTCATCGATTTCGGAGAGTACTGCTCTGTACAGGTCAGTACAGCGTGGTGGGTAGATACCTAGCGCAGGAGCGATCTCCACTTGACACCCGCTGTCTCGCGCCACTCGGGCAAAGAATCGCCTCTTAGCACCTTCCATCTCTTCCATCTCTTCCATCAGAACGCAAGCGATCGACCATCGCTACAGCGTACCCAAACTCCCTCCGCCAAGCAGGTGCCAAATATGATCCGCATGCGCATCCTGCACGCGCCCATGGCCAGCTTGCAGGCCAAGCAATGTAACCGCTGAGACAAGCCGTCCCGGCCGACTCCATCGCCGCCCCCACCTCCATAACACTCCAAATATATGCTTGCACTATGTCCGGCACGCCATCTGCCATCTGCCATCTCCGCACTACGCCGCCCGTCCGGTCATGGGACGTTGAGTTTGCCATATTCGCGCAGAACGTGAGCCCTTCTGCACGCACAAGGAATCGACTTACGCGCCCGGAGAAGCCCATCTCGCGTTCCCCAGACTCGCAATCAATCCTCAATCTCGCCATCCCCGTCACTCTGCAGATTCGCCTCCAGCCACTCCCGCTTTGTCCATCGAAAACCCCGTAATCGCCAAGCCCAGTCACCCTCCCACCAACCACCATCAACATCGCCTCTCCATCTCGCCTCTCCCCTGCCCACGCCAGCCCAATCGCAGCCTCCGTACAAGAAATTACCATAAACCCAGAAACCAGTTGTCACCGGCCATGCCCGCTCTCGGTAACCAGTCCAGAGCCAGGACTCACGATTTTGTATTAAGCGCTTGCGCAATAGAGCCTGGCGGGCGATGATGGTTCGCAGAGATCTAGCGGCCCTTTCCTTTCAACCGCTTTCCCTGATCTGCGAACGGTTTCTAGGCGTGTCGCGTGCGTGGTGGTGTGGTGGGCGGTGGAGAGAAAAGAGTGGCCGACCGAACTGAGCCTGCTACAACAAAGACGTATTGAGAATGTAACGCGAGGCGCTTTCAGTCAATATCCGCCGATTTGCGATAGTTGGTGGTGGCCGGAAGTAGACAAGCTGGACTGCCCTTGCCACGGGTGGCGCATCACACAAAGAAAAACGAAGGCCATGCCCTGTCGCAGAAGGAAGCTGTTCAAGTGAAGTTTGGCCAAAGATCTCAAGAGTGCGAGTGATTTGAAGTGTGTGAATGATGTTATTTTGGTATCGAGTATTAGGATACCTGAGGCTATTTTGATACCCGAGTCGCCGACAAAGTAATAAGGCCATCCTAAAACGCCGCACCCGGATTCGGACCAGGCGTGCAATGCTTGAAGTGAAGAAAAGTAATATCGAGTGAGAGTACGAAGAAGAATAAATACAGGGTATCGTGATGCAAAACAGCGGAGTGGACCGGACTTGTAGCGAAAGAATGCAAAGCAGACGTGAGCGAAAGAGGGTGCGAGGAATAGTCATCGTAATATGTTCGAAACGCGGCCATGGGGGGACCAGCGCTTACGCCTTCGGGCCGTACACCCAGTATTGTGCCGCGTATGCAACCTCAAAGTGCTCCTTCTGACCCTCGCACTTCGTCGGTAGGTTGCCGCCCGCAGTCTCCACTCGGTATACAGTGTTGACACCTCCCTGCGACTGGTTGGCGTCGTCAACAAGGTAGAGCCACTTTATAGCACCCTCGGCTTTGGTACCCTGGCAGGCTGTTTTGGGGGCTTCCATGTCTGCCTTCTTGGTGACAGAGGCGATCGGGTAGGGAGTTGTCTTGACATTGTGGAGCGAGAAAGTCGGGATCATGGCGGCTGTGAAAAAATGATCACCCAGCTGAGAGTTGTAGCCTTCGGCCTTGAGATACATTTCGAGCTGCCATGTGCCAGCGGTGGAGAGGGAGAGCGCGAGGCCGGATAGGGTGGGAATTTTCCATTGTGACATGGGATCGACGTTCAACTTCGTGCCAATGTCGTATAGTTTAGCTACAAACTCGTTAGTAGTTCCTCAAAACTTGACATTGTGTGGAAGCTTACCCTTCGCTCCTGTAGTGCCTGGTGCTGCAGTGGCAACACCCGTCGTGCAGGTATAGTTCTGTGTACCAAGACCCAGCAAGACGTATTTCAGTTCAAGACCTGTAGGTGCCGGCATAGTATGCTTCGGCATCTTCGCGGCAAGATTGCTGAGACCTTTGGTCGCTTGTGGCCATCGTGGCCAGGCATCAACGGTAGATGCGAAGGCAGCGACGGCAGTGACCACGGTTGAGAAACTTGGGAACAGCATCGTGATGATATGTGTTGATCAGAATTTATTGGGAAAGCCCTGTATTTGAATGAGACGGCCTCAGGGTCGGACAAGGATCGGATAGTGAGCGTGGTCTGTCCTGTTGTTGACGAATGTTTGGCAAGAAAAAGGATCAAGTAGAAGGAGGAGAAAAGGAGGTTGACCAATGTTCGTTGCTGTTGGTTTGATGAGAAGATGAGAAGATATAGAAAGCTGAATCTCTGTTCCACTGCTTCTGGGCGTAGAGGTGCCCTCCTTATAACCTTTTCCCGCACTGTCTCGTTGAAAAGCAGGTCGGCCGCCACTGAATCGACATCCTGGTCCACGCGCCGTACATGCAGGCCGTGACCTTTTGCATCCTTGACGCGACCTGCATGGCCAGATTGGTGAGACCTAGGATGTAATTAGAAGCGCAGGCCCCCCGAGGGTGTGACGCTTTGCCGCAGAGCGGCCATGGCTAGAAAACCACTTCTGGCCGAAGGTGACTCTGATAGGCCCGACTCGCGGGATCTGAGCAAGGATCAGCTAGCGATTCGATGGAGTCCCTCTCCCAGCGACCCGAGCAGCGCTCTCGTGGAAAGACTTTATTCGCACGAAATCCAGCAACATGATCCATTGTATGAGAGCTCTCTTGCGCAGCTCTAGGGCGTGCATGGCAGCTGTCAGGTTCGTGCTTTCGGTAGTTTCACCATCGCCCTCTCAACGGGTGCCCAAACTTAAAACCGTTCCCGTCAGGTATGAAGACTATCGTACCTAATCGGGAGTACACCCACAGAAAAGATAGGCAATCGAAGGTGGCCCGTGCTTGATTCACCCGCGCGTTGGACACTTGAGTTGGGGGTCGTGCACTGCATACCCACGCCGCCAACGCCAGCGCAACGGCTGGCAGGTCGGAAATAGCGAGCAAATTATCTGGTTGTGGATGTAGCGCTACAGTAAATGACCCACTTGTAGCGGTAATGACGGCTAATTAGCGCTGCATATTCGATATTAACCGACATGATTGCTGAGCGCTTTAGGAGAAGTGAGAAGACCATCGGCTACAGCATCCGGCTGATTCAAAGCCTGCAACAAGTTGACGGTTACCCGGATCCGGGCAGCATCATAGTGATGGTTTTTTTTTGACTGATGTAGTGATGTTGGATTTGCTTCCAGAGAGAGCAAGCTCTGACCTCGGGATGCGCTTGCGCACGGGCCCAGGGGTCTGAGTTGCTGTATCCGCGAGTACGGGGCGCTTTTTCCGCAAAAGGAAGGACAGAAGAGGAAGTATTAACTTTCTTAGCGGCCTGCAAGAATTGCCTGAACGGAGCCCGAAGCGCTATTACTTGCCAATTCGATATCGAAACCGCCTCGGCACAACCATTGCACACGGTAGTGCGCCTTGCGCCTGTCAGCGGCACGAACGTTTTGGCGGCGCATCGGCTGTTGAATGTTCAGTCTGATGAGCCTCCTGAGGTTTCGTTTTGATATCGTGGACGATGATCGCAAGCGGGGTGTTTCGAAACTTGAACGGGTGGACGATGATCGCAAGCGGGGTGTTTCGAAACTTGAACTGGTGGAGGTGTGTCAAACGCAAGCGAAAGTTTCAGAGCGGGAGTCGGAACATCTGATACAGGAACCGATTCGAACACGCACCGCGAAGTCCATTTCAGGAGCGTCGCCTTCCTTCCAGGGCTCCGAGCGATGCAGGAGTGCGATGGTGCCTGCAGGTATAGTTCTGCCGGCTCTGTAGGCAACTCCTGTGGGCAGTTTCGAAACAGGGATGAATAGCGATGGACAGCGACGAGCAGGACTGTGCGCTAATTGTTGGGCTGCGAGGAGGATCGACGTGTGTCCCAAAGGAGGCCAACGTTTCGTGGGAGCTCGTTCTGTTTCCGGCCGGACCTGCGGTTGGCTTGTGCTGCATTAGTTCTAGGGGCCGAAATCGAAAGGCAACGCGAACGCGGCCCTTGGGCCGGGGAAGTAGCTCTATGGCTGGTACAATCATACTTGGGAGGGGGAATTGAAGAGCAAAAAAAGAGTGTCCATTGTAGGTGTTGAATCATGTCTACATGTCGCCGCGGAGCGGTGCGCTAAAAGTGGGGCATCGAAAGTCGGGAAAGAACGACCAACATCAGCAAGCTGAACGATGCCCACGACCGGTGACAGTGTGGCAATCGTCACTCACCACACTCGGATGAATTGAGCGATAGCAGTGTAGCTGTACCTTTTCCAACGCAAAGATGAGCACTTCCACCATTGAGCGCATTGTCGTCCCGCCTTCAAGCTGGCGTCTCATTTTGGATGGGGTCGTCATAGGAGGGTGCATCGCTTCAGCCATCATCGCAGTAGGCCAATTAGCTCAATCCGTATCCAAATTTAACACGTACAGGTTGTCATATTATACGGCATCTACAATGCCTACATTCACCCTCTACGAAGATACCCAGGCCCAATTCTGTGGACAGCTTTCCGGTTCCCCTACGTCATTGCAATCCATCGCGGCGACGTCCACCGAAAGCTCAAAGAGTACCACGATAGATACGGCCCAATTGTTCGCATCGCACCGAATGAGCTGTCCTACGCAGATGCCGCTGCGTGGAAAGATATCTATGGCAACCGTTCTGGCCATCAGCCTTTCGAACGCAACCGTACCTGGTTCATGAAGACTTCGCCTGACGAGCCTCATTCTATTATGGGTTACGACGAAGATGCGCATGCTAGGCAACGGCGAGCATTCGCAAATTCGTTCTCTGAGAAGAGTCTAAGAGACCAGTCGCCAGTGATCGAGAGCTACCTTGATCAGTTCATAAATCAACTAGCAGCTCCCATATCCGGACGCCAATGGAAGAAGAAAATAGTGGATCTATCGCAATGGTTCAACTTCCTCATGTTTGATATTTCGGGAGACCTATCGTTTGCAGAGTCCTTCGGTTGTCTCAAAACCGGAAAAGCCCATCCTTGGGTGGACATTGCACAGGGTTTTGGAAAAGGCCTCTCGCTTATAGCTTCAGTCAACTCCTATCCACCCATTGATAGACTTCTGCGTTACATCATACCAAGGTCTATCAGACAGAGGCAGCTCGACCACCAGCGGATGAGCGCAGCAATGGCGAGAAAGAGGCTAGCCATGAATGTGGATCGGCCCGATTGGGTCAGCCCAGCGAAGAAATACGACGATCAAAAGGATGCTCTTTCGGAGAAAGAGTGGCAAATCAATATGATGATCATTATCTTCGCTGGAAGCGAGACGACGGCTAGTGCGCTGACCGCGATCACTCGGGAACTGTTGCAGGCCCGAGGTGCCTTGCACCGACTCACGCAGGAAATACGGTCCGCTTTTGATCAAGAAACCGACATTAAGATTGCTTCGACTGGTAGCTTACCCTACTTGAATGCCGTTATCAACGAGGGTTTGCGAATAGATCCACCCGTGGTTATTGGTGTCCCAAGAATTGTACCGGAAGGAGGAGATACCGTCTGTGGGCAATGGGTTCCTAGAGGTGTAAGTACATTTACAGTATCGAGTCGAAAGCCTCCAAACATTCTGCGTCTGTATTTGACACCTGTGCTAATTCAACGTCTATTCGGTCGCCAAGGCATGGATTAGTACAGTACAAGTCTAACATGAGTGACAGACATATGTGGCCTACAACCAGTTTCCAGCAAATCGCCAGCGCCACAACTTTCATTATCCGAGCTCATTCATACCTGAGCGGTTCCTGGATCCAGATTTGAAAGTTGACAATTTTGCATCCTTGCAACCTTTCCTGACGGGCAGGCATACCTGCATCGGCATGAAACTTGCGTATGCTGAGCTGCGCGTGACGTTAGCGAGGCTCCTGTTCGCCTTTGACATTAGCTTGGCGGACGAGAGAGATCGTTGGGATTGGGGCGAACAGTCCACTTATATTTTTTGGGTCAGTGGCTTGTGTGGTTTGTTACTTGCTCTGACATGAATGCAGGATAAACGGCCTCTGAACGTAACTTTACGGCGAAGTGCGCGGCACTAGATGCCACCTGGCCTTGACAATAAGTCTGTCTCTACAAATCCTCCCAGCATCCTAATTGGTCTCAACTGTTGTTACAACGTTACGTGAAGATGTGTCTCACATGACACAATGAGCAATGCTGTATCAGCATGTGGTTCGCCACTCCAGCAGCTGTTTGGCGTCACTCCTTCCACAACAGTCGCACGGAGCGGGGCGCAGCCCGCCCTTCCTGCTCATATAAAATTGGAACGCTTCTCTATCTTTCTCTGCTACCTATCTATTGAATTTCGTCGTCATGTCTTTCGGATTTGGTGTCGGCGACTTCATCGCCGTCAGCAAGGTTGTCACTGATATCTCGAACAGTCTCCAGTCCTCGAACGGATCCAAGGCTGAGTACCAGGAACTTCAACGGCAGCTCGACATCCTACAGGGGATACTCCATGAACTAAACCAACTTCCTCTACAGCCACCAAGCCCTACGCTCGACCTGCTCAGATACTCCGCGCTGAGCTGTCAGCAGACCCTCGATTCATTTCGCGAGAAATGGAAGAAATACGAGCGCTCGCTCGACGTGGCGTCCCGACCTTCTCCATGGCACGGTGTTGCAGACAAGATTCGTTGGGGGGGTAGAAGAGAAGATCGAAGTGCAGAAGCTACAGACGTACCTGCAGCGCCACAATACTATGATCAACACCCAGCTCCTACAGCTTGGGGTGGCAAAGATGGCAACCGGATTTTCTGGGCTCGAGCTGCAGAACGATCGCATCACAGAGGTCGTCGAAGAAAGTCGTGGCACAGTCGCGCGAATCGAAAACTCAGTCACAACGCAGGAAGGCATACTGGCCAGCCTTGGCTTGTCACTGCCCAGGTTGATCTCAGCCCTGGCACAAGACGTTCGGACGTCGTGGTCAAACATCATACAGGTACTGAATCGGGTCTGGTGAGTGATCGTGTCCCTCTGCAAAGGCACGAATTTTAACTTGTAGCAGCAACTCTACCGAGCAGATCTACGCAATCGTTGTTCAGCTGAAGGCTAGCGTCCCACAAGCCGATACTCGATGGACATTCTTCCAGGACCTCGTCATAGTCGAGGATGCGTTCGGTGTCAAGTTCCCTGTACCGTCAGAATACTCCGCGCAGGTACTCGACGCCATTGTGCGTGCAAAATACCAAGGTGTTCACGAATGTGATACTTTCGCAGCCGAGAACTACGAAATTCACTATGCAGATCAACCTGATCATCCCATCGACGGCAAGCATGCTCTTCGGCCAGAATCTACTGTCCTTGTGGAGATCGTCGTTACCCTTGTAGATTTTGAACCCATTGGAAATGAGGCATATCCAGACGAATGCCCTAGATGTCAAAACGATACGCCCCTAACAGAGCTTCCTGGTCGAAAGATGCAATGGTATTTATGTCATCACGCCTGCTGTTTTAAGTAACTGACCCTAGCATTCTAGTGGAATATGTGGACTGCGTTTCACCGAAACGAGCCGGATACCTGCAGTACAGGATGTTGAAAACACCAAGTACTTCGAAAACTATCTTTGGTGTGCATTCATATCAGCGCCAAGCAGGAACTGGCCTTATGTTCACAGAATCGAATAGTGTTCGCTACCGAAATGTTCGGTTGAGCAAGCAATATCTATCAATGTAACCGGAAGCGGATTCCACATCATACGGGATCGCACAAATGAAGAGTACAGATCCTTTTGGGGCGAGCACTCCAGACGACCCCGTCGCCTTAGCTAAGAAAGAAGCTCAAACTCCAAACAAGAATAGTACCTCTCAATATATCCATTTCAACCCCCCAAAATCCGCCTCAGACGATATCCCCCACAGAGAAGTCATCTCGTTGTCTAGCATAGCGTCCAGCCAATGCCCAGTCTGCCCCTTTCCTCTGTACTAACCTGAATCGCTTCTCTAGCATCCCTACTCCCGCCTAAGAAGAAAACGCATCGCAAAGACAGCGTGTGCATCGTATGGTTAAACCTTCCATCCTGCCACTACTTGACTGCAAGAGCGCAAGCACGGGTAGATTTGCAAGACCGACCGACTACATCGGGAATATGAAGTGGATGAATCGGTATCAAGTGTTGCTACAGCAAGCACGTAGAAAGGCTGCGCGTAACGAGCGTTTTCCACCATGCGAAGTACACTCGCAAGCATGACTCTACCGGCAGCATCAACTCGGACTGTAAAAACGAACACCCACGCACCACTTCACACAAACCACTTCACACAAACCACTTCACACAAACCACTTCACACAAACCACTTCACACAAACCACTTCAAAACACTCATAACCTCATTTGTAAATGCATGAATTTCCATAATGTCCTACACATCCCACCTCCAACCCAGTCATAACACATACGAAAGATTATGATACAAAGCAGCCACCCACGTAAGCAAGACCGGGGAGCTCACAGTAGTAAAACAGAGACCCGACCGTTCAGGAGGAAGCGTGGGGTAGAAGGAGGATAACAGGTTGCGGTGATAGTAGAGGGAGAGACCCAGACGCCGTCGCTAATTGAGAAAACAAAACCCTGACATGGCCGTCCGCCTGTGCCGCCGACACGGTAGGATATGTTGATATCCTCCACTTTCCCCGCGAGATGCGTACCACGAAAGCGTGGGCTATTCCTCGCCATCGCGTCGCGAACCCCGCTTCAGGAGATCGCGTCCTTGGAGGATGGCCTCCCGATCGTTGCGCATGCCTTCTAGCACAGCGACAAGACCGCCCTCGCGCATCCTCTCGAGCACAACCTTCATGCCCTCCCTCGCATTCGGCTGGCTCCGCAGCGTGCGCGTCAAGCCAATCTTCTCAATATTCCGCTGCAGCGTCTGCGTGCCCCAATTTCTCAAAAAGCCCATCTTCGGCGGCTGCTCTTCGTCCGAAGACGCGCCCTCCTCGGCAGCACGGCGCTTCTTCCTCCACGTCTCGCCCACGTGCGAGTGCAGCGTCACCGAGCTCTCCACTTCCGTCGTCTCGCCGTTATCCTCGACTTTCGCACCTGCGCCGATGCCCGTGAAATTCAGGAACCCGTGGCGCCGCGCCGCGCCCTCCATGCCCTGGAATAGTTTCACCTCATCGGGCACTGCGGGGATTGGGCGGCGGAAGATCTGGCGCTCTACGACGGAGAGCACACCTGTCCATTCTAGGTTGCGGGACTCGGTGTCCATCCATCCTTCCTTGACGTCCACGACCGACTTCTCGAGAATGTACGATTGCGTGTCGCCCGAGGCTGAGGCGCCGAGCAGCGAGCGTGGGAGGAGCTTGGAGACGGCAGAGGGGATCTTGGAGCGCTTCAGGTGCAGGCGGACGGTTGTGAGGCGCTGTGTTTCCGGGTCAAAGTGTCGCGCAATGGTGTCGGTGGAGAGCACGTGCGTGGAGTAGGGGTTGGGGTAGCGGAGGAAGTATGCGAGGGTTACGGCGGGGAAGGGGTACGCGTACGTGTCCGTGGACGAGTAGAATTTCACCATGGCTATTGCGCGGCGGGAGGATTCTGATGGACGGGGCTGTTGTTGTTGCTGGTGGGTGAGGGTGTGGGATGGTGTTGGGCAGGAGCTCTACGGCAACCTAGAAGCGCGTGGTGTGTGGTGTGCGGAGTCCTCGCATGGTGGTGCATCCAATGGCAGCTGGGCAATTGAATGGAGCCGCCGGGTCGTATGCGGAGGAGGTGAGGGTGGTGTGAGAATGAGGGTACCTAGGTATGTATGCCGGTGCGACGACGTGCGATGAGCTCAGAGCTCACGTCGAGATTTTGCCACGCCCGAAGCGTCGGTGGTTGTAGTTGCCGACGCCTGTGGCTGGTGCGTTGTGGCGCTGTGGCGGTGATGGCGGGGCAGGCGCGGGACACCTGTCGCCTGCACTCTTACGGTAATCTATTGTGACTCTTGGGCCACCGTTGCAACTTTGTCTTTCTTTATCCCTCTCCGCTGCCTCCAATTCGCCCCATAGAAGTGTACAGACCATGACGGAACCAGAACCGCCCTCCGTTGCTGCCCTCAGCCTCGCCGAAACAGCAACCGAGCCCATAAAGAAGGCCTCCGAGCAAGAAATCAATCCCTGGGACGTGCAAGCTGCAACCGACGACCAGGGAAATGTCCTCGAATTCGACTACCCCGCCATCTCCAAAAAATGGGCCACGAAACTCATAGACGACGAGCTCCTCGCGCGCTTCGAGCGCGTCACAGGCCACAAGCCGCACCGCTGGCTGCGACGCCGCCTCTTCTTCTCACACCGCGACCTCGAGCTCATCCTGGACACGTACGAGAAGGACGGCGAGTTCCTGTTATATACAGGGAGGGGGCCGAGCAGCGACTCCATGCACATTGGGCACACGATCCCCTTCGAATTCACAAAGTGGCTACAGGATGTGTTCGACGTGCCGCTGGTCATCATGTTGACTGACGACGAGAAGTTCTTATTCAAAGAGAAGCTCACGCAGCCCGAGGTCTATGAGTTTGCGCGCCTCAACGCAAAAGATATCATATCCGTCGGCTTCGACCCCAAAAAGACCTTCATCTACATCGACTCTGAGTTCTTCACTTCGGGCTACAACCGCCACTTCTCCCTCAACGCAACCGAGTTCGAGAAACTCATTACGAACAATCAGGTCCGCGGCGCCTTTGGTTTCCACGGCTCCACAAACATCGGAAGTAACGCCTTCGCAGCGAAACAGTGCGTCGCGGCCTTCGCATCGAGTTACCCGTTTATCTGGGGCCATGATACCAAAACATACCACCGCTCAGCCAAACTGGCTGCTATGCCTTGCCTAATCCCCTGCGCCATAGACCAAGACCCCTACTTCCGCCTCGTCCGCGATAACTGCTCCCGCATGGACCAGCCCTCACCCAAACCCGCACTCATCCACTCGAAATTTCTTACCGCACTTCAAGGTGCAGGCGGCAAGATGAGCGCTTCGAATCCCAACTCCGCAATCTTCATGTCCGACACTGAAAAACAGATCAAGAATAAAATCAACAAGCACGCATTTAGTGGTGGCCAGGAGACACTCGAGCTACACAGGGAGAAGGGTGGCAACCCGGATATCGACGTCGCGTATCAGTACCTCGCATACTTTGAAGACGATGACGAGAAGCTGGTGAAGTTTGCAGAGGACTATCGCAAGGGCGAGATGTTGACGGGCGATATGAAGAAAGAGTGCATCAACATGATGACCAAGTATGTGAAAGGGTTCCAAGAAGCGAGGGCGAAAGTTACGGATGAAGTCCTGGAGGAGTTCCTAAAACCGAGAAAGCTGGAATGGAGGGGAAACCCAAAGGTCGAGAGAACGGAGGCGGCGGTAGGTGGTGAGGGTGCGGAAGGTAGTGAGGGCACCATGCTGGGCGAGGATGGGAAACCGATGACGAAAAACCAGCTGAAGAAGTTGCTGAAGGCGCAGGAGACGGAGCGGAAGAAGAAAGAAAAGGAAGCTGCCAAGGCGGCGCAGGCATAGTCTGCTTACGGCCCGTGTGACCTGCTTCTCGCCATAGTCCTTGTCTGCACACTGGGTACAGCCTCGCAATGGCCTACTGCGCAAGACGTGATGGGGAAGATAAAGTCTCTCTAAGAAGAACAAACATGATACCAATTGAAAAAGTCCATAACTATCACTGACTGCATTGCAACCATACTCCCCACCCCTCCCCCCAAACACACTCACGAATCAAAAACCGGCCCAAACGCACACACCCCCCTCGCCCTCAACCCATACACCACCCTCCCCGTAACCCCCCCATTACTCAACACAAACACCGCTTCAGCCTCAACCTCCCTCCCCAGCCTACACCCCACGCCCACAAGATCCGGCCGTCCCCCGACCTCCGTATCCACAACCACCGCCCCCGGATCCGCGCTGTACACGCTGTCTACCAGCTCATCTCCGTACGTGGCGCGCGGCGAGCGCGCGCTCCATACTATCCGGATGAATTGCGTGGGGGGGCGGTGCAGGAGGGAGGAGAGGCAGGGGCCGATGCCTGAGCCGGTGGTTAGGAGGAGGATGCGGGGGAAGAGGAGGGTGAGGGAGAGGACGCCTGGGATGGGGGTGGGTTTGACGTAGAATTTTAGTGGTGGTGGTGGTGGTGGTGGTGGTGGTGGTTGGGGACCGGGTTTGTTGTTGCTGGTTGTTGTTCTTTTCTGGGGTTTTGGGTGTACGTGTAGGGCGTGGGCGTGGTGGATGATGGTGCGGGTCCAGTCTCCTGCGGCGGAGAGGATGAGGGAGGATTCTGGTGGGGAGGCGGTGGGGGTGGATGATGACGATGGTGCAGATGCAGATGCAGATGCAGAAGATGGCGGAGAAGAGGGAAACGTAGCGAATGGATGCCATTCTCGCAGTGGAGCCGTGGATATGCTCAGGCAGGAGAACTTGTGCACTGGGTTTGTGAAGCGAAGGCGGAGAGCGTGCGCGGAGAGGATTTCAGGGGTGAAGGTCCAGGTGCGGAGGCGGAGCCAGGGGTGGATGATGAGGGCGGTTATGAGGGAGAGGTTGTAGAATGTGGGTGTGGTGAGGAGGGTGGGTAGGAAGTGCGACGTTGAGGTGGTTTTGGCCGTTGTGAGGAGCACGAGTTGTGTCCAGAGGAGGAGGACCGAGGTCCAGCCTAGGAGGCGGTGGGTGAGTTCGAAGGTATTATGGTGGCGTTTTCGGAGGGTGGGGAGGGCGAAGAAGATGATTGTGACGAGGAGGGAGAGGGTGGTCCAGGTGGTTGTGAGTAGGGGCGTGAAATAGGGGTCGCGGTGTGTGGTGGCGGTGGTTAGGATGATGCTGAAGCCGAGCCACCAGGCGGTTCCTGCGAGCGCGGCTCCGCTGTGGATTCCGCCATAGCAGTAGCAGTTTGCGAGCCATTTTCGGAGTTTCAGGGGGACACTCCAGGGGACTAGCCATGCGGTGCGGAATATGGCGTTTATGACGAAGTCTTGGCGGATGAGGATGGCCATGAGGAAGTTGGTTGAAGCGGCTGTTGCGAGAGTGTCCAATTTTACGGGCGATTGGTGAAGGACGTAGAAGAGGGGAATGACGTTAAGGAGAAAGACAAGGGTAAAAACGCGACGATAGACCGTGAGGATGGTATACCGGAGATGTCGAATGAGTTGTGGATAGCGCTTCAGTGGTAGATTGTCGATCGTACCCTTGTTATTTTTTATGGTATACTCCGAGAAATCACTAGAGTTGCAATCGGGACTCAAAGCTTCACTCCGAGGGTTACCGTAGGAGCGTCCGGGAGGGGCCAGAGCCTTCTCGAGAGAATCGGAATCTTTATACGACGTCGTAAAAGTGTTGGCGTCAAAGTCTAGCGTTGACGGTAGTTCGGGTAGTGATAAGCGTAACTGTGCAGTTGATGTTGAAGACCTCTTGGGGTGAATGCCTTGCTCTTTCCGCTGGTGCTCCTTTTTGAAGGCGTCGTGTGTTAGTACAAGATTCTGGCATTGAAGCGACATCTCGTGCTGTGAAAGGAAGTAGATGAACCGTAGCACTTTTTGACTGGGCTGTGCCATGTAAGGAGTTGCAGACAACCGTGTTCGAAGTCAGTGGTAAGCCTGGCCGCAAGAACCTGTAGTTGCAAGTATTTCTACGTGTCCTCAGAAGGTCACTCCGAAGCTAGCAAAATGCCGTGAGAGCAGAGCAAGAGCAGGCATTCAAGTACAAACAAACCTGCACCACAGCACCCCACAATACCGCAACAAGTGCCGCACCCGCTCCACGTGGAATGCAAACCGGGAAGACACAACATGGGTCTCGCATGCCAAACCACCACCCTGCCCATATCCAGGCATACGACGACTTGATCCGGTCGTTACAGCATCAATATGACGCGCAGGACCCACGCTTGGCGATATGTACCCTCCCCGATCCGCGTGTATAAAATCTCCGAGCGTGGATGAGCGGCCTATCTGCATGGTACTCAAACAGTTGACACAGAGTCAAATCATGTCGGAAATACGCGCCTGTTGACGTTTGTTTCAGGTACCGTTGTGGAAGGTGCATTCCAGGGAGCTCGCTTGAGCTTTGAGGGCGGAGGAATTGGCGGCACCCCTTCATCGTTTCGAGTGAGACTGTCTGTCGATGGAGATGCAAGCGAAGGGGCGCTTACATCGCGATGCTGATCGTCCCTAGACGGATCATCGTTTGTAGTACAGGGAGCGTGTTGAGAGGTGGGGCGCAGCGGTTGGGCGTTGATGTGGTTAGCCTTGCCCTTCCTTGTGCTTCTTATTTGCCCTGCAAGGGTGACCATTCTTGGTCCTTGTTGTTGAACATGATTGCAGTATGAAGTTTGGTGGTGCCGAGGCCGTCAAGGGAAAATAGCTTATTAAATATGGAGAAAAGATCTGCATTGTTTTGGTGCAAATTTTCCAGCTCGAGAAAGAGGTCTGGTGGCTTGATAGCGGGATCATGTGGTGTGAGCTTCCCCATGGTTTTCATTCATTCATGTCCGTTTATAGTCGACCTAACCTTTTACATATTATGAGACTTAACAGCAAGCACAACCAAGCTTCCCCATGGCTGCGAGTGCAACTCCAGGCTCAACTATCATTCATTCTAGCATGCCAGCTTGCCACTGACGCATACCGATGCCGGTCGCCCCTTTGGTGCAAGAAAACACGCCTCAGATCAGTTCTGGACCTGGTTCCCGGTACCTTTGACTCAGTGCGTTACACGCAAGGAAGAACCAATAGCAGCCTTTTGATGTCGCACAAGGTTCCTGGACGTGTTTCTCCATGCTCAATGCGGCCATGACGTTTCGGCTGGCCGCAGCGGTGGCGGACTGCAATACGCGCCCTTGACATTCATCTGGTGATGTTGGCGCCACTTCAAGTCACGCTGTCTCTGCGTGCTAGCTGTCGTCGTCTCGATCTAAAAGCGAGGATCAGTGGAACACTCGTAATTAATGTCGCAACAAAACATAGCTTCGAGTCCTTCTCTTTCTTCGTGTGGCCGCATATGTGGTCCTTATACCAAGAATTCTCCACCATTGTAGTGATGCGTCGGGAAATTTAACCCGGAGTCGAACGAAATTGGTACTATGTCGTACAGGCGCATAATGCAGTCTGTATGAGACTTACCAGATCATCATGTGAATATTGGGTCTGGGTTCGCCAGCTTCGAGCCTGCTGTATTAGTCATCGGGAGGAAGCCACAGAAAACAACGTAAACTTCAACCAAGTGTCTCTCATGCGATACCGATGATAGGGAATACTGTGTAAGGATCTGACTTTTGAATGGCTCTAGGTTGAACTATGGAAGAATTAAAAAAGAGAACCTGATCTTTCCCTAGCACAAGCCGTCTACCCCTAAGGCGCGTGGTGGGGGCTGTGCGCTCCGAAAAAGCTTGAGACCAATCCAACTAAGCAAAAGAACCCGGACAGAACGCAAACAAACGCTCCCAAACCTTCCGTGCTTCCGTGCACGAAACGCTGTGATATATGTGGAAAGATGCAAATCTGCCAATGTTGGCGCAAGATTTGGCATCTTATAGAAACGAGCTGGTGGCAGCGGAAACTGGGTAGCCGACTTGCTAGAAACTCAACGGGCATGCAAGTCGTAATGATCGCACGCGGCGTCCTCTGAGTTGGTGATGGCAGTCTCTTTGACTACGTCTTTTTCCTCCATATCCCAATTCTGCGCTGCATCTGGTAGCTCGTCGTATTGTAGCTCTGACTTGATCGACCCAGCCGGAGAAGTGCTGGAGTGAACTTGGGGCTGAGTGTGCTCGGTCTTGACCACCTTCATTGGCTTTCGGAACATCGCCAGAAGTATTTGACCTCTGATGTCGTTGTCCATGACGGGAAGAAGTTCCTCAACCAGGTCGGCATCTCCGCTCTCAGCGAAGGCGTCCACGACCAAATTCTGAAGGACAGCTGGGGGCTCCTTCGTCTGAAGAACGAGCTTGAAGACTGTGACCACTACACGAACGGTAATGAGAGGGTCGCCGGTTTCTTTGGTTTCCGTTTCCTCCACCAGCTCTTGGACATTCTCAAGTAGCTGACGTAGGGCAACGCCTTTCAACTTGGCTTGGTCAAGGACGCGCATGGTAGCGGTGGTGAGCTTTTCCATACACGCGGTGGCAAGGACCATCATACCAAGACTATGCGCGAGTGTATGTACCTGACAGAGTTGGTCGGCATCCGTAAAGGACAAGCGATTCTTGTAGAGCCACTCGACGAGAGACTCGACGGTGGCCCTATCCGCAGTTTGCAGTATGATTCGACGCTGCGCTGCGGCTTTGACCACGTCATGTTCCGCCTTCTTCCTTTCGACGGCTTTAATATTCGATAATGCGATATTGAGTCGCTCTGTTACCAAGCGCACCGCTTCGGGTTTCAAGAGCTGCAGACGATCACGTATTTGCTCCCTCGGAAATCTTGACCTGTCTAACTTTGCTTTCTTTGGATCTACGTTGAACAGTTCGCTGTTCTGAAATGCGGAGTCCGTAGTATCCACAAGCGCATCTTTGAGAGCATCTTGATAATCGGATAATGGTGAACTGTTCATGGCTTCCATGATGAGATTCATCGCCTGTACACGCATTAGTTGCATGCCCTGCCACATCGGAATGCGGCCGATTACCTTATCGCGAACCTTGTTGTCGTAGAACGCGCCACTAGATTTCCTAGGTGGGAAGAGAGCTTTGACCTGCTTTCTCAACCACTTGAATTTTTTGTAGCGTTCGATCAAAGCCTCAGCTTGGAAGAAGACCTTGCGCTGCTTTGAACTGTGAGAGCAAAGAAGCTCCAAATGCACCGGGTATTGCGCGCCGAGCTTGTCACCATACTCTAGAGTGACGATTGTCTGGTAAAGCGCACTGAACCGTGTTAGGAAGAGTAAATCAATATTCGAAAGATGATGAAACTAACCTGACAGAAGCACATGGTTTTGTGTTGATGTTTACACCGACTGGGTTATCCTGGACTATCTCTTGACGTGATTGGCTTTCGCCCTCTCGGGACGCTGGGTCGTAACCAGAGACTTGCGATGCAGAGAGTGAAGGTGCCAGCGTGCCATCACCTGCGGCTTAGACGGACAATGAGTATGTCTCTTGGGTATTGCGTATCCTGGAGTAACTTACCAGCTGCAGTATCTGCCGGCAAACCAGTGCGCTGTCTCTTAGCGAGGGGGATGTCATCCTGAAAGCGATATGTTACCAAGATGTTTCTGATATGTATGGCCCACCCTAGGGTAACTAACCGGGGAGGATCCGCGAGAGCGTCCTGGCTGCGGAGTGCAGACTACCTCGTCCGGAGGCATGATGGGGCTGAAGATGGGTTCTCGGAAGAGGATAGTTGTGGAGTGGAGGACGAGAAGCCAAAGCGAAGGTAGGGAGCTTAGTAGTTATAGTAAGAGGCACGGCTACGAGGTGAGATGGTTCCTTGCAACGACGCTAGGTAAAAGAACTCGACAATAGGTTGTAGGCCATGGTCCCGCCCGGGCTGAGGTAATAAGATACGAGTCCATGTTCGTACAAAGCCCATTCACCGTGAGATCGACCAGGTTTTACTCGGTGACTGTAAGTGTTGGTTGTGCGGTGCGCGTGGTTCGATGAAGATGAGCTGGGACAATGAGAGCCGGTTCTCAAGGGCTTTGGGTGCCCCAATGCTTTGTCTCGCCGCTCCATGGTTCGGAATGAGTGTGTTTACTATGGAGGCAAACTGTTTTGGTGAGGTTTGGGAGCTGGAGAGGAAGGAGCTACCGTGGCGCACGGGCCGTACCCCGCGACGGCCGCATTTGGGCATCTCCAAACACGGCGACGGCTGGTGGAGACACTCGACGCGCCTCGATGACCACCTTCAACCGGGAACGCGTCGAACACGCGTTGACCCAGCTGCTGCAGCGCATCGTACCCGAAGACCCCGACGAAGACGAGGATGAGGCCGGCGAGCGCTTCGCGGCCGCCTTCCACGCCGCCTTCGACGAGCTCATCAGCGCCGACGCGCTTCCGGTTGCCGTCGACATAAACCATGTCGCCAGCTTGATTGACAGGCGATGTGAGGATAGAAGCAGCGTATATGGAGCGTGGCTGACGACATCTAGTGCTTAACGATGTGGGCGGCTCGCACAAGAGCGCGCGCTTCAACAACCTTCTCTCTCGTCTGGTCTCGCAGCCGGTGCTTGACCAGAAATGGCGCATGCTTTACTTCCTCCACGAGCTCGCCGATATACCGCAAGCCCATGGCCGTCGCGACCCTTCAACGCCGCCACGTCCCCAACCTGCCAACGGACACGCACAGGGAAGTCCCGCGTTCCGAGACGCCTTCGCACGATCAGGCCTCTCGCAGATCCCAGTCAACGACGGCTCCCCCAGATCAGGAGCAGCCCGCCCCGTATCACCTGTAGAACCCGTCGAGCGGATAGAAAGGCGGAGAGAAAGACGCACGCAAGAGACGCCGAAGGAACCTGTTGTGGACGGAGAGCGGCCGAAAGCGACCAACGGTCCCACCGAACCTGCACTCCTACGAGACCTGCCCTTCACACTTCAAGGGCTTTCGTCAACCAATCTTCCCTTTTCCTCGTCGACCGCAATCAAGCTTCCTCCCAGCCTACCCGTGCCTCTCGTAAGCCTGCTCCACACCCTCGCCGAACCTTCGCTCCTATACCGCGGCTTGTCCGAATTTGTGGAATCGACCGAAGGCGGTCTGGTAGGTCAGAGTTTCCGATCGGCGCTAGGCAAAGAGTTGAGGTCCTACCTGGGCCTGGTCGCTACTTTGGAAGGGCAGATTCGGAGGGCATTGGCGCAAGTGGACGAAGCTCAACTCCATCATGGTATTGGAAAAGCTGGCGTCACCCTCAAGCGATGCGTCATATGGACCCGTGAAGCGACACAAGGGCTGCGATTGATGATTTTGATGGTGGAAGAGTCTAAAGGAAAGAAGGGCGGCGAGCTGATATCGCTAATCCATTCGTTTTCACTGTCCCACGGGGACCCATACGTCGGAGCTTTTGCGGAACGGCTGCTTTCCCACGTCACCCGACCCTTCTACGACATGCTGCGACAATGGATATACGACGGCGAGCTCGCAGATCCCTTCGGCGAGTTCTTCGTGTACGAGCAGAGCGAGGAGGAGATCAATGAAGCAGCCAGTAGCAACGAAGGCAAAGGCGGCGCCACGAGCGTATGGGAGGACAAGTACAAGTTGAACGAGAAGATGATACCTACCATCATTACCGAAGAGTTCGCCAACAAAGTCTTCTTGATCGGCAAGACTCTCAACTTTATCCGCTATGGCTGTGGAGATGCAGCATGGGTGGACACATACTCAAAGGACGCGTCGAAAGAGTTACGTTATGGTGACACGGCCAAACTTGAGCAGTCCATTGGCGACGCATACAAGACGACCATGGCACGCCTTATCGATCTCATGGCGAACAAATTCAAACTGTTCGAACATTTGCAGGCGTTGAAGAAATACCTACTTCTTGGCGCTGGAGACTTTATCGCCGTCCTGATGGAATCACTATCATCGAATCTAGACCGACCCGCAAATACACAATATCGACATACGCTCACCGCCCAGCTCGAACATGCTGTGCGAAATTCCAATGCCCAATTCGACTCGCCGGATGTGCTGCGACGGCTCGACTCTCGCATGCTCGAGCTATCCCACGGCGAAATCGGCTGGGATGTCTTCACGCTCGAATATAAGATAGACGCGCCTGTGGACGTAATTGTCACGCCTTTCGGCTCAAAACAATACCTCAAAGTCTTCAACTTCCTCTGGCGTGTGAAACGCGTCGAATTTGCATTAGGCTCCACCTGGCGGCGGTGCATGACTGGTGCTCGCGGTGTCTTGGGCACAGTCTCCGACAAGGTCGGCTCGGACTGGAAGAAAGTTCACTGCGGGATTGCCGAGATGGTGCATTTCATTGATCAGCTGCAGTACTATATCCTCTTTGAGGTCATTGAATCGTCGTGGAACGACCTGCAAGAAGCGCTGCACAAGCCAGAGAGCACGCTCGACGACATGATAGAAGCACATGCCAAGTACCTGAACAGCATCACGAGAAAAGGTCTACTGGGGAGCCAAAGCACCGATTTCACCGGACAGCTCCACGAGCTGCTCAAGACAATGCTAGCATACAAGGACGCCGTTGACGGCCTCTACTCCTTCTCCGTTACTGAATTTACTCGCCGCCAAGAGCACGCCGCGAAGATCGAGACGCGTACAGCGGCCGGTCGCTGGGGTCTCACCGAAAAAGACGCCTCCTCTCCTGACCCTTTCTCCTCGAAACGCGCATCGCGCTCAGATGCCGACTCGCCCTTCCCACCCCCGCTCCTAAAAATCGGCGAAGCTGGCAGCGGCGAAGACGATGTCCTCCCTGCAATTCGTAAACGTCTCGCACATCTGATCAAAGAGTTCCGAATGAGGATTACAATCTTGCTCGGTGATTTAGTACATCAGCCTGATCACGATATGCGCTGGTTGGCTATGGTTATGAACTTTAATGACGTATATCAACCGAAAAGGCGGCACAAACACGGCAAGAAGCGTGAAAAAGAGAAGGAGACACCGCAAGCTGCGAGCGCAGCGAAGGCTGTAAATGGGGAGAAGTGATGTGGTGGGGAGCACCAAGTCCACAATGGAATCAGGCGTTCTGGATATCGCACTCGCGAACGGCTGATTTTTCATGGTTTTTACGCAGAGGGGTGTTTATGCTAGTGTTACCGAAGTTTTGAACTTGTTGGTGCGGTCTTACGATTATGGTTGGTTAATAGTGGGATGGCGTCCGTGCACGATATGGAAAAACGATACCCCGAGAATACAACCACATGGTTTTCAAACTCCACAGTATTTTGCCAAAACAAAAACTGGTGCAAATGCACGCGATGCACCTTGCTGCTCTATCCATATGATCGCCACTGATTCTCTAGTTTCCCTTTCACAAATTAATCTTCGCCCAGGACCCACAGCCCATCCATCCCCTCTCCCAATACAACCCCCATCAACTCTACACAGCCACCTTACCCCCATTCCCCTCCCCCACAACCAGTGCCTCCGCCCAAGAAAACCCCTCGACCTCGGCCGACCCCGTAGACAACTTCCAACACTTCATGCTTGCAATCTTCTTATCCCAGTTGAACGTCGTGCCCTTTGTGTCACATTGTGCCAGTTCGCGATAGCATGACTCGTCCGTTTTGTATCGGAAGTCAACTGTGTGCGCGCCTGTGCAAGTTTTTCCGCTGTTTCGATTTTCACGTTAGTTTTGTTGGGGGAGAATGGCATGTAGGGTTTTGGGTGGGGGATTGGGGGGTTGGTAAACGTACTCCCAAACGCGACAGATGAGGTCGTCGTTGTCCGGGTAGAAGTCGAGGGAGCTTATGTCTGTGGATCTGTTTGACGCAAGCTTGTTAGCTTGAGGCGCTGCCTTTGCGTTGCAGATACATGACAGCATGACAGTGTGCATCGCGGGAAAAAAGGAGAGGCACACGTACTTCATAGTGTAGCACTGCGCCATGTTCATTCCTGTTTTTGTTTCTAGCTCTCTTGGAGTGAGGAACCACCAGTGTTTTCCTTTGTGTTTGGTGTATTGGTATTGGAAGGACTAAGGGGTGTTAGTTGTGGGTTTTGCGTGCTGCGGGTGGGGGGAGTGGATACGATGGCGCCGTCGAGGGATTGGGAGGATGCGGTGGTGGGGTCGCTGTCGTTGTTGTATTGGATTAGGGGTGTAGAGAGGGTTGTTGATGCGAGGGCGAGGAGGAGATGGAGGAGGCGCATGATGAAGCTTTCTGAGGGAAGATCGCGTTGGGTTTCTTGAGCTGGGTTGAATGAAAGGAAAGGGGGGGAGAAAGGAAGAGGGAGAAGGACAGGAAGAGGGGGTTGGTTACACCGCGGTGCGGGGAAGTGTAGCTCAATTAAAATTCGATCGAGGAGAACCAGTCAGATTGTGCTGGGTGACCGCGCTTGTTGTTGGGATACGTTACAAGTGTTATTGGTACGACTTGGGTAACTTTTAGGTCACGTAAGACTAGAGACGGAAGAAGGTAGCTGTTCAAACAAGGGTTAGTAATATTTCTGGTTTGTTGGGATCCGTCCACGGGTATAGACTTTTTATCAAGAAGAAAAGTTCATAAGCAGCGCTAGATAGATTATTAATTCTTGTGATCATAATGAAGTCTTGAACTTGTGTAACATCTTGTATTAACGCCATGTCTATATTTTATCCTGTTGTTTCGTGATAATTTTTTATTCAAGGTGTTGTAGTCTAAAATTTGCAAGAGAAAAAAAAAGCAACAAATAGCTTTATTATACCATGCATGGATATATTTCGAATTCAACTAAAGCTACGACAGATTATGAGACTAGACAGCGTAAAACCAACGTTGTCCAAGTTGTCCAAGGTTGTCTAAGTGGTGTTGAGGCAGCTGGTAGGCACTATACAATTGGAACAGATACAAGCAAAAGTCCGTCACCTTTAACGTTGCGTTGCATTTTTAGACAAAATCAATGGCAGAAAATGGCAGTTTGGGAGAGTTTTTCAGAGTGTATAACGTCCCTGATGGACACTGCACCTCTTCTAAAATCATCTTCTAGACTATTGCATTCGACAGAGGATTCACATACGAAGCTTGCACATACATTCCCATCAATAAACATATCGTCTCTATTTCGGTGAGCTCTTTCCAAGCCCGTTCTACATGTACATGCAGCACTGCCTACAGAGAATGCACCACAACTTCGAAAGTGAAAATCCACTTGTTATACAATAGGAACCGATCAATGACTGTACATTTTCAAAAGAACTACTTGAGTTCCAAGGTTCTCTAGTAAAGCGTAGCCGGTCGAATCACTACATCACTCAGGTCCGCTCGTCATGCTCGCCGCAGTCACCATTCGCACACACTCAGCGGCGACATATGCAGCAACTGCATTTCCCACAGTTCGTTCAGCCCAATAGCTCACACAAGAATGTATTCTATGGACGATGCCTCGTCCCAGGAAGTGTGAGCCACGCGTGAATGACCTCGGGACCATATGAAACACATGGCCCTAGTTCTTTCGAGGCTCGCGATAAACGAAGACATTCGAATGCTGTCTTTGCAACTGGAGGGCAGCAATGAGACCGAGCGGCATGTGCGACATCACCATCATCCATTGAGATTGTGGAAGGAAGGCTTATTGCCCCCAAATGCATGTACATATGTAGAGTTTCACTACGGTTTGACCTGATCCTGCAGCTAAGCACTGCAGGCGGCCACGGTTTCAGCATGGACGACCAGTAGACGAGCGACCTTATTCTGCTGCCTTATTCAAACTAGTTAACAAACCTCTGCTTACACCTCAATCTTACAATATGTGTAAATTAGGAAGTTGCGCAAGTCCGCGTGGGAGAAAGTAGGAAAGGTAGGAGAGCGCCGCAAAAAGATTGCGTCTCCTTCCAAGGCGTGATCAACACGAAACTGTTTTAAACATAATTTAGTCCTCGCCTTTAGGTATTGGTGCAGTAATTTTCATGACGTTCCGAGACTATCTTAGTGTGGAACTAGCAATTTTTGGGGGCCGCGTGATCCATGAGACAACCGTGGAACAAGCCCTTTCTGGGCATTACTTAGTATAGGTAGGCTACGATTGAGGTTCCGGATAACGCGTCGCATCCAATGTTTCAACATTCTGGGTAGACCGCTTCCGCTGCCTCAGGTCCACGAACGTATCCTTTGTAGGCCTGACCTTATTTCACTGGATGTTTCACCACGGAAAGTAACCAGCAACTGGCATCGGATCAGCACGGAAGAGACACGGTAAGCAAGTGACACATTCGGATCAACTCGGGACAGTACTGTCAGGCACGCTCAAGACTCTGGCGCGGAGACTTTGGAACTTTGGGGGGGCTCTGGGGGGTAAGTCTCTGGGGGGCACTCTGGATCACAGCCCTCGCTTGTGTGCGCGCTGGATCACAACTCTCGCTTGTGCGCACGCTGGATCACCACTCTTGGCAGCAGGTGTGCGCGCCAGATCAACTTCTGCTTCGAAGTTCATAAATAATGGCATCGACACCGACAGCTCTCTCAGAACACAGCACATCGATATCCTCTTCTATCCATCTCAGCCACACAACTCCTCCTCATTTGCTATTCGTTGATCGAGTTCAAGCCTCACTCCTATATCCATCATGTCTCTCAACTACGTTACTTCTAAGGACGCCTCCAGCCGCGCAGCGGAGAGTGTCCATCCCTCGAGGGCCCAGAACATCGATGAAGCTTCAGCTTGCTCGGTTCAAGGCGGCACCGGAAACGCCGACGGAGCAATCTTGGGTAGCTCTCCTCCTACAGTCGATCTGAAGGAGAAAGGGCAAGTGGTAGATGGCAACAGTCTGGCGAAGTCCATGGAGATCGTCAGGCTGCAAGCCAAGGTGGAGCAGCTCGAGAAGATGGCGGCTACTGGTTTTGCACAAGAAGGACGCGGGGTCAAGAGGGGCAGTTCGCCCATGGAAGACGTGGAATTCCTCTCCAATAAGCGGATTCGAGACGCTTCACCCAGTCGCGACGAAGACAACAGCAATTACGGCACGGACGGAGGGTCTTCCACCATCGGCGAGGACTTGCACGAACCACCGGAAACCCAGACCAGGAAGACAACGCCCAAACATCCGACACCGGGTCTAATGCAATCCAAATGGTCCAGTATCGGCGAATACGCGAAACCCGAGTCTTCCAGCAGCCGGTCATCTGCGCCGGAAACTAAACGCGGACCCGGCCGTCCGCCCAAGGATCACGCGAAGAACACGCGGCGCATTACCGACTACTGGGAATACAAGGACATGTCCCGGCATGAGTACGACGATCAGACCATCGTTCTGGACCCTGTCGACTACGTCATCGATTTTGGGAAGCACAAAGGCGAACACATATCAGATGTGTCCCAAACCTGGTTGCTTGGCACCTTATTCAACGATCCTGTTCGAGATGCGAACCCCGGATTCGAAGAAGTTTGCTCATTGGAGTTGGATCGGCGGGCGGTCATCGAGGCCCGGGTATATCGCGCGAAGCATATGGCGGAAAATGAGAGCAAAAGGAGGATGGGAGTGAAGAACAAGACCTCCGGGAAGAGCTTCAAGCGAGGGCACAGACACTAGGGCGTTGGGATCTGTATATTCGCTCTACACGTGACAGGTTTTCATTTATTCATTCTTTTCTTTTCTTTTGGTATTCGCAACAATCATTTGTGAGCGGAGGAGACAAGGGCGTTCCGGATCTGTATATCTGCTCTACGCGCGACAGGTCTTCATTCATTCGTTCATTTTTTCTTTTGGTTTTCGCAACAGTTATTCAACCCTTCCCCTCCTTTCATACATGCAGCAATACAGTCAGATCTACAATCGAACAATGCATAAAAAATTCCATTGATGAAATTGAAAAGTGCTTTGGAGGTTTGAAGGCACCCGCGGGAGCTATTTCTGATGCTTGAGGATACCCACATGTGATGACATACCCCTACACATCATACCACTTGACATCAACCCGCCCTATCTCTGTCTTTCACAGGGTGCAGGTACGTCGGAAGTAACCACAGCAAGTTCTAACTCCCCTGCAATAGGTAAATTCCGAGGTAGATTAGAGCTTTAAGCCAATTACAGCATATATACCCACAAAAGCACCGTAGGCTAGAATCTATATATAGGTTGCTCCTAACGTGCCTACAACCTATAAGGTAGAAACTTCTAGATTAGTTATATCAGTGGAAGAATAAGAGACTGAGTTGATTGTAACAAGCTAACCAGAGGATCCCTTAAGTACGAGGATCGTAGTCAGCAGCTAGTCTACATAAGGTTGGTAGTATCATGTGACAGTGTGGAATGCGATACCACCTACACTAACACACCTCCCACAGCACAAAGGTAACAGAGTGCTGTCATGAATAAGAGTAACAAATAAGTGAACTAAGGACCTCTAGGGCACCTCCCTAGGGGTAACTCCTTAAATAGTAACAGTGGGTGTAACAAACTAATCTAAGCCTACAATGTGTTGGCGAATATTAGTTATCCCTAGTTGCTTTAAGAATCGTTCGTGCTTTTTAATATCGCACAGTGACTTCGTTAATCCATTAGCAGGCATATTATTAGTTCCCATCCAGGTCACGTCGATATTACCAGCTTCTACTTGCTCTTGGATCCACATCTAGTGAACCTTAACATGCTAAAGCTTAGTGTTAAGCTTGTCCTCCTCCTTATTGGCGATCAAGACTGTTTGCTGGTTATTACAGTACAATGTAGGGCAAACCTCTAGGTTAAATCTAATAGCTTTAAAGGTGTTGTGACGGTTCATTATTCTTCTATTCTTAGGAGTGGAAGGTTAGCCTTTTGCTCCGACAGGTGTTTATCCACCAGGATAACTTAGTGCCAGCTGTTGACAAGGCAAACAGTTTAGCCTTAGTGGTTAATTTGGTAGCAGATCTTATAATCTTGGCCTTCTAATTAATAACTATGCTATAGAGCTTAAACATATAGGCGAATAAGCTTTAAGCAGTCTTAGGATTGTTAGTAAAGGCTGTATTAAAAGCTCTAAAGAACAGCAGTTCTTTAGCCTCGTTGTTGCTAGATTAAACAATATAAGTAGAGTTTTCGAAGGGCGCTATTATAGCTCTAATAGCCCAGAATTGGTAATTATATAGGTACTGCCATACTGTTTAAATAGCAGCCATATGCTTCTAGCTAGGGTTGTTTAGATAATAGGTAAGTATTAAGTGTGCCTTTGCCACATCAGGGCGGGTGAAGTAAGAGATAAAACTAAGGCATCTAACAAGGATCTAATATAATTGGGTACGTTCAGCGTTCGGTTCATCCATACTTAGAGAGAGGTAAGATTCACAGAGAGGGACTTAAGGGTGTCAGCTGCCTCTAAGGAGATCGTAATCGTGGCAGACCTTTATAATATAGGAGTCCTGGATTATCCAGACCTTCCCTTTAACATAGTCTCTAATAATGCGAATCCCTAGAAACTAGGTAAGCTCTCCTAAGCTTTGTGTCTTATATTAGGTCATAAACTCGCTTTTAAATAGTTATTAGTGCTCTTAATTGCCTTAATAAAATAGAACAACAATATTATTAATATAATATAATAGTATTAGCTTGCTGTTAGTAAATAAGCAAGGGATACCTTTGACTTAAGTAAAACCTATATCTACAAGGGTCTTCTTTAGGTGTCTGTGCCACAATGCTGGGGCATTCTTAAGGCCATATAGTGCTCAGCGTAAGCGTATTATATTGCCTAGGCGTTCTTAGAAGCTATTAGGCGTCCAGACATAGCAAAGTTGTTCAAGGTAGGCATTGAGAAACGCGTTCTTAACGTCGTACTAATAGGCGAGTAGTCTAAAAGCACACATAATAGCAATAAGGAAATAGAGCGTTTGTGCAGCAAGTGTAGCTGCGTAAGTATTATCCTAGGTTATCTAAAGATCTCCTCTTACAACTAGTCAAGCTTTATAGCTACTTAAGTAGCTATTAGTGTTAAATTTATATGCAAAGACCCATATTAGTGGCAGAGTCTTAGCGTCTAGGTGCTTCTTTACCTTATTCTTAACTTTTTTAAACACTTCCTTATAAAGTTGCTCCTTAATCTCCTTATCTGCAGCATCTAGCCACTTCTTAGCATTAGGTCGAGACTTAATCTTAGCCCAGGTCTTTAACGGTGGCGGCAACTGCTTTTAATAGACCTTAAGCTTGGTGTTTTCTAGTAGTTGTGTAATTACTATAACAAACGTCTACTAGTATAGTGAGGCGTGCGTACTAAGGTTTTGCGGGGCATTATCCTTATTATTACCACCTCCCCAACAACGAGACCCCTAAATAATATTGTCTTCTATAATAGCCGGGTTTTTTCGTCGTGGTACATTGTTCTCGCGGCAGTTTAAAGCAGTATTACCTAAAGCAACCTGCCTCTAGCCTTTTGGTTAAGTGCGTATTAAGGCCAATTAATCTAGAGTAATTAGTGCTGGCGTTTCTTAAGGTGTAGGTAGTCCTCCATTAGCCTCCTCCTAAATTTGCACTTTGGCATTATTTTGCTTAATAGCCTCTTCTTTATCTTTAATAATATCCTTAACTATCGGTTAACAAAGTGTCATATTATAACAGATCTGCTTAATAATAGGGTTCTCCTCTTCGTCCAATAAGTCGATATTAAGGACAGTAACCACATATCGTTCCTCCTTAGTTAAAAGCTAAGGTTTTAGTAGAGAGTACCATTATTGTTATAGAAAAACAACGTCTTAGGTTTAAACAATCCTATCGCTTTCTAGAACCTAGATATAAAAGATGTTTGTTCCTTTGTATCCAACCAGCCATCTAGTAATCGCTCGCGATTTAAGCTTGTTACCTTTGGCTACCTTTGTGTCTCGAAATAGAGCCTTTGCTCTAATAATGTCTACGTGCGCTAGAGATGGCTTTACCTTGCGCACAACTTTGTAGGGTGTCTTTTAACCTGTAACTTCTATTAGTAATTAATTAAGTATGTATATAGCTGTTAAGCACAGCTTATTTGTTAGCGTCTTAGGAAAATTTGCTGCAATTCGCAGGGTCCTAGCCATTATAATAATAAGATTGCCAGCCTTCTTAGTAAAGCCAGTTATTTCTTCCGCCCTAACAGCACAAGGCTTAACTGCGATGCCTAGGTCTTTAAAGATCTCCTAAAGATTAGCAAAGCCTTTCTTATTATCGCAACAAATGTACACAACAATGGCGTTAAATTAGGTACGTATCTATGCCAGCATTTATCAAACAGCGCGCGTAAGGGTGGCTTTTATCTTGTTTCGAAGAGTCTTGCCTAAATAATATCGTGCGTATTGACAAACAGTGTGTAACAGCCACTTGTCCGCATTATAGCAAGCTTTACTAGTCTTTCGTAGTTGTATAAGGTTAATGCCAATTTGTTTAAAGGGCCAGGTTGCAGGCTCGCGTTAAGGGTGTTGACTAATAATCTTTAAGAGCTTAGAGTTAATACACTCCTTACACTCCTTCCACAGCAAAGCTCTAGGCCTAGTAGTAAGCTTAATACTATCTACTACCTACTCTAGGTGTTTAATCGCGCGTTGTCCTATATAAGCTAGCATCTAATGCGCTTCTGTAGGTGTAACTTACAGAGGCTTCCACTCTACTCAGCTTGGCTTAATTATTATTAATTAAATAGCAAATGTGTATAACTCTAATGCGTCCGGGCGTTGTGTCTTATTAGAGTCTATAATCTAATATTCTCCTTACTCGTTAAGCGTACAGAAGACGTCTAATAGAGCATTTCTTAGGTAGAGACAATTGCGTCCAGAGTCAAACTTAACGCCAACAGTTCGATATTACAAGAGGGATACAACTAACATAAAGAATATAGGGATTAGCGCAACTTAGGTAATTACTATTCAGCGCTCCCTAGTTGGGGTATCTACAATTAGTTTAACGTTTCCCCACTTATGAATCTATAGAGCCTATATGCCCACTAGCAGAATATTATCTAAGTGCCCATTTCTAATCTTCTCCCAAGTCTTTAGTCAATGGTTTATAACGTAAAGATTAGATTCTAGATTAAGAATCCACTTATTAATTAGTAGTGGAGGCTGCTAAACAGCAGTAGTAACTAATAGGGTAACAACCTTAGCAGCGTCTTAACTGCCTAGCCAGTGCTTAACTGCTCCTATTAAGTTTTGAGTGTTTAATAGAGGATGCCCTATATTAGCTAAGAAGTCGTTCTTTACTAATAGGGTCTTAGTAGCATCCACTGCCTTCTTTTTAACTCTTTTCTTAATTGCGAATAGGGCTGCACTTAAAGGGTTGCCCTTGCCAAGATTCCTAACTCTGTCAAACTCGGTTAAGACAGTTGGGTTAGGCCTCTATCCAGCAGGTTAAAAAGAAGGCACCACATAGCAGCACTGCTTAAATAAGTGCTGCTCACCACAGATGCAGGTGACTGTACATTTCTGGGTATTAGTGGCGGTATTTGGCTGGCCTAGAACTGCGTATGTTCCTAGTGCTAACGCAATAGGATTCATAGTGCGTCTAAAGCGTCAATAGTTCTCCACTAGTTCTACCAGACCCATGTAAGGTGTTCCATTCATCTTAGCTCGCGTAATCTCCTAGATCTCGTGCGTAACAAAGGACTCGTCAATGCCCCAAATTTCTCGAAGAAAGTCTTGTTAGGCTCAGTAGTCCTGGACTTCAGGCAGATTTAGCTTGATTATGTCACGAAGGATAGTGATATAGCTCTTATACTAAGCATCCATCTTCTATTATTGCGGAACCTTCTTAATCTTATTGTACTAGTTAAGTAACTTGTATTTGCGCTCTGCTACTAATATGCAGAATATCTTCTTAAGTTGCGTGAGTTGTTTGTAGGGTGTATTAGCATCCTTAATAATAGGGATGTGCCTGCTAGAGATTGTCCTTGCAATCTCGCGCGTTAGGTTGTTAAGAGCGTTGTCCTTCTTCTGCCAGGTAGCTAACTTTGTTGCATAGAATCCATGCCAGAAGGTGTAGTCTTCTTGTTTAGGTTTTATGAGTTTGTTGGGCTCAATATTATTGTCGCACTGGACGGTGCTTAAAGAGCCACTAGGCATGTTGTCGCCCTTCTTAAATAAGCGTAGTAGTCGCTCCTTTGGTTTTTTATTGTAGATTGTCTTAACAGTGTCTACTATTAAGTCTGGGTTACAATAGTCCCAGATCTTATAGGCTTCAGCAGTCCTCTTTCGCAAGAAGATCCACTTCGACTAGTTACTTAGCTTGTTAAGGATAATTATTTCCTTAACAATTAGCTCGTCCTCTTTGTTGCTCATTGTGGCAAACTAGAGCTCGTCGAGTTAATCTCTGTTGTAGAAAGCGCGTGTGTAGTAAGTAGGTAGAGTGTGAACTGCAGTCGAATTAAGCGTAGGCCGGGCTCATAACTATTAGTGGAAGAATAAGAGACTGAGTTGATTGTAACAAGCTAACCAGAGGATCCCTTAAGTACGAGGATCGTAGTCAGCAGCTAGTCTACATAAGGTTGGTAGTATCATGTGACAGTGTGGAATGCGATACCACCTACACTAACAAGTTACATTAGGAAAGTTTTGCTAGAGAGGCTGCTTAACTGTATATAGAGGTATATAGATATGTGTATATATACGCATTGGGAGGAGGAGGTGGAGGATGCGACGAGCAAGCGTCGCTGGGTATTTGAACCCATAGTGCGGACTTGCGGGGAGCCCGTTAATAGTTCTGCCAACAGTGACGCGTTACATATACTTACAGCATGTAAGCATAGAGTAGTTACTAATATATGCATAGGCATAGTGCACCTAACTAATACAACTAATATTACGTAATAAGTTACGTAACTGATAACTAAGCGTACACGCTTATGTGGGCGGGCAGGCATATGAGGACAACAAGCTATATTACTATTTGCAGAAAAGAGTGTGGAGTGAGGACTCTACCAAGGAAGAAAGGAGAGGGCGAGAGCTTTATCTTGAGGGTAGTAGTCTGTGCACCTGGATGGAACCTTCTACACACACCACCTCTAACATAAGTCACATAGCTACACACCCCCCTAGCTGCGGTGTACCTACACCAAAGCTAATACTCTATACTATACTAGAATAGGTAGTAAACAATAGAATCTAAAGTAGAGTCCTCCTTAAGCTTCTTCTATAGATATCCTTTAACGTCTTGCATGCCAAGTTGCCTTATAAAGTTAGTGTACTTTTGACATACAAGGCTCTTAGTAAGTCCGTTAGCTAGCATCTAATTAGTAGGCTTCCACTAGACTAATACGCGTCCTTCTGCCTACTCTTGTCTCAGCCAGTGCTAGTAAGTGTCGACGTGGCGTAGTTTTGTAAACAGCTTGTCCTTGTCCTTAGTAATAATACCTACTATCTATAGGTTATCGCAGTAAATAGTTGGCGTAATGTCTAGGTCGAATTTAATGTGTTTGAATAGTCGATTCCACGCCTAAAGCTCGCTAGCAGCTATTAACAGAGCTAGAAGCTCTGCCTTAGTAATTAACTTGGTGACCAAGCGCTATCGTGTCGCTTTCCAGTTAATAGGCATACTAAAGAGCATAAAAAGGTATCCCTGTAAGCTTCGCCTAGTCTCTAGGTCGTCTGCGAAAGCTGCGTCTAATGCTCTATAGAATAGTGGCTCACTATTAGCTAGTTCTGCACCCCCCAAGCTCGAACTTAGATAGATAGTTTAACTATCAGTATTGGATTTGTCCTTGCTATAGTCTCCTTGAGCTCCTATAGCGAGTGTCTTTATGCCAATTAAGTACCTCCATATGTGGTATACTACGCTAATATGTTTCTAGCCTAGGTTCTGTAGGTAGCGAGATAGCTCTAAGTAAGCTTGTGCGACGTCTGGCCGTGTGTACATTGCTATGTAGGCTAGCGATCCAATAAGCTCTTAGTAGAGTTTCGTGCGCTGATTGTCTTGCTCCTCTGTGCTCAGACCTAGATGTCCATCTGCCAGCAGTACTGCTGGATATTTCGTGCTTGCAATATTGTACTTCTTTGCTACCTTGTTAATAAAGCTATCTTAGAGTAGCCAGATTCGCTTCTACTCACAGTTTCGGATAACGCGTATGTCTAGAAACCACTTTAGTTCTCCCAAGTATCGCACGTTATAGGTCGCTCTTAGCTGTGTGTCGAATTAATAGTAGGCGTCCTAATTGCTGCGGGATATAGCCACCACTATATTATTAACAAAGAAGAAGATAATAAGCTAGTTACTGCTATATAGACAAGGCACTCTAGGCACCTGTCTTAGTCCCATCTTCTTAAGTGTTGTAGTAAGATGCTTGTACCATAGTTGCGGCGCGTCACGGAGTTCGTATAGAGCTTGCTTGAGCTCTAGCAGTTTTCTAAGTTCTTTCTCATATCCTTCTGGACAGTGTACGTAGATAAGTCAATCAAGCTCCGCGTTAAGAAAGGCGTTGAGTACATCGTACTAGTATAGATCCAGGCCGAATACTGCTGCCAGGGCAATAAGGCATTAGAAGATTTTCGCAGCCAGCGTAGCTGCGTACGTGTCGCCCCAGTCTTGCTGCAGATCTCCTCAGACAACCAGTCGAGCTTTGAACTTGTATAGATATCCATTCTCGTCGAATTTATACGAGAATACCCACATAAGTGGTAGCACCTTAGCATCTACTTGCTCAGCGAGCTCTATAGCTCTTTTAAAGCATCTACAGTCAATAACACTATTAATCTTAACTCTGCTTGCCTTCTTAAACTCAGCACCAAATAGATAACAATCTAGATTCTTTTACCTCTTTAGCTCTAGCGGCAGCTAGTCGCGGTGTAGTCGAATTTTTGGCGCTTCGCCAAGTAGCTTTGCTAGTGCGGTAGAATTAATACAAGTTGCGAATATTGCCAAGTACGTACCAAAGCCCCTTAGCTTCCAGATTCGCTTGCCCTCTACTATATTCTCCTGCGATAGTTAACTGCCAATCTCCTCTCGTCGCTTTGCGTTATTTGTTGTTTAATTTAGCTCTCCTCCTTCCAGAGCTAGAGCGTAGCCTTTTCCCTAGCCTGTGTTATCTAGTAACTAGCGTAGTCTCTGCTCCTCTAGCGTCTCTTCTAGAGTGATAAGAGCTGGTTGAGTATCCTTAATCTCAACCTCGAATTCAGATTTAGAATTAAGCTCAGGCTTAGACTTAGGCTCTAGCCTATAGAAATAGTCTTCTAGTGTAGATAGCTAATTGATTAATATATTGCTGTGATCCGGCGTCTCCTTAATATCGAGCACCTCTACTACCTTACAGATATAGCTCTTCTCTGTGTACTTCTCTCGCTTGTTATAGAGCTTACTTTGTAGGAAGACGACGTCTTAAGTTTGTATAACTTGTCTAATTATTAGTAACCATACTTGGTATATATTAGTTAAATCGAAGCCTACTAGGTAGCCAATTAAGGCTTAAGATTCAAGCTTGTCTCCCTTTAGTAGCTTCTTATTAAGCACATAGGCTCTAACACTAATTACCTTAAGGTAAGCAACTAATAGCTTTACTCCCTTAACTTTAGTATATAGGCATTCCCATTATAATGCTTTGGTTAGTGTATAGTTAAGTAGGTATATTGCTGTTATTATACACTTGTTAACGTACGCCTTTGGTAGACCTATGTGTAGGCGTATAGCTCTGCCTTAAATTATAATAGATTTGCCTGCGCGTTCAATGGCTCCGCTCTAAGCTTCTATAGCTCTAGCCTTAATAGCGATTTTAAGATCTCTATAGAGCTCTAGCAGTTCGATGTATCCAGTCTCCATGTCCAGCCTCACAATAATAACTTAGCTCTAGAATTGCCACTTTATCTTGGCCAGTAATCGCTTAAAGACCTTAGTTAGAGTAGCCTTTATCTTATCTAGTATACAGCATCCTTCGTGCCACTTTATATACTAATTGAAAGCGTGGAATAAATACTAATCGCCATTGTAGCAACGCTCTCCTCGCTCTAGAAGCTGTACTAGATCTATACTAATGCGCTCAAACAGTTATATTGCTGGTTCTTAGAATAGTCTTTAACTAATAATCTCTGTTAGTTTTAACTAAATACACGTCTCGCAGTCCTTCTAGTTTGGTGCTTAACTATCTGTGATATATAGGCCGTTAACGCTCTTAGGCAGGTGCTTAATTACCTCTCTACTAGCGTGACCCCACATAACATATACTTCCTCTATAGTTAACTATAGTAGCTTCTTAGGCTTATATAAAGGCTTCTTACGGGCGTGTGCTAAGGCTGCAAGTAGAGGGCTAGTGTCTAGTCTCTTTATACCTTTAGCGTCTATTAGCTAGTGGCCGCCTGTATACTTAAGCTTGCAAATAATGTTCTTCCAGCTCTTCTAGTATAAGTAGTCTTAGCCTAAGTTAAAATAAATGCCAATTAAGCAATAGCGTAACAGGCCAACAACGTTAGTAAGAAATCCTAGGACGTAGGCGACGTAGGTAAGCTCTATGCGCTCTATGCCTTTAGGCGTGTTAATAAGTAGGATAATATCTCCCCACTCGTAAATTAATAGCTCTTAATCTCTAGCCTTAATAACTTTACCTGTCCTATTAGCTCGCTTCTTCCAACTATAGGCTCTACTGTTAGTGACGTGTGTGTTCGATCCTAGGTCAAGTATCCACTAATTAATTAGACTAGGCTTAACTATCTGCTCGCTTGCGCAGTCTAAGCTTATTATAAGCTACAATATATAACTGTTCAATATGTTATGCGTAGGTCTGTGATTATTAAACTGTCAAGGCGCCGTCAAAGCTACTAACGCTGCTGGTCCTGCCTAGTCTCTAGTATTCGGCGCGCTCCTATTGGCCTTGAGTGCTGCCTTTATAGCTCCTGCAACTAATAATCGGCTTGCTATAGCCTTGTTAAATCGTTCTTGTATCTTAGGTTTGGGCGTCTATCCTTAAGGCTTGCCCTTCCCTCTAAGGTACTAACAGTCCTTGAATTGATAATTGAGACCACATGTACACTTAGGCTTCTTATCTTAATCCTTCTTATCTGTTGCTTGTGGCTTGTTAGGGCTCTGGCTAATGTCTAGTGTAGCAAAGGTACCAAGCGACGACGCTACTAGTCTTATCGAGCGCCAGTATATAGTGAACTCAGCGACAAGGTTGTCCAAGCTCTATATAGGCTGTCCAGTAAGCTGTGCTTGGAATATAATAGCTTGCTAAGTGGTGGCCTACATATCGTTAAGTCCTTTAACTGCAAGTAGAAAATCGCGCTGTGCTCGCGGCAATGTCACGTCAGATAGGTTCGCTGCCTCGCATAGACGTACAACATGTAGCCACTTATCTAGCTAGGTATTAATATTGTTGCGGGGTCGGCTCTGCAATTGCCGATACTTTGCTAGAAGCTACAGCTCCCTCTCAGCTATTAATAGGCAGAGGTGCTTCTTAAGCCTCTTCAGTCGAGTGTACGCTGTATCGTCGCTCTGAATTAGGTGTATGTGGCGGCGGCTAATCGTTCGGCTGATCTCCTGAGTAAAGTCGTCCAACGCTTTCCTCTTAATCGTATATCTAGCCAAGGCTCAATCATAGCCTCTCTCCGCCTACTAGTATCGCTGGAACTCCTTAGTTGTTATATCTTTCAGCACGACGCCAGTATCCTGCTCTGTCCCCTTATAGTAGTGCTCTAGTATTATAGGCACTAGCTCCTTAAGCTGTTTAAGTGCCGCCTTGTTAAGATCTAGGTTAACTATAGGCTAGAGGTAATATCGATTCGCGCTATCCTTACGTAGGAAGATCTATTCTTCCTAGTCTGCTAGCTTCTTAAGTATAACCGTCGTCCTCGTAACCAGTCCATCTAGCTTAGTTGTAGGCATCTTGCTCTATTAGTTCCTAGAAGGGCTCTCTTTAGTAATAGAACACGTGCTCAAGGCTTAGTAAGGTAGCTTAGTAACGTAGCTCTATTAACAGCTTGTCAACAGCTCCTCAGCAGCTCGTCAGTACGTGCAGTAGCAACAGCGATTGAAGTTAATAGCCAGGTGCTTAGCAGCTGCAGTGGTTAAAGTCAACAGCTAGGCTTATAACTGTGGGCGGGCAGGCATATAAGGACAATAAGCTATATTACTATTTGTAGAAAAGAGTGTGGAGTAAGGAATCTACTAAGGAAGAAAGGAGAGGGCGAGAGCTTTATCTTGAGGGTAGTGGTCTGTGCACCTGGATGGAACCTTCTACACACACCACCTCTGACGTAAGTCACGTGGCTACAGCTTACTATAGCCGGCTGACGTCCCTCACGGTAAAAATAGCCAAAGCAAAAAACACAACACACATATATACGCATTTTTATACATGTAGACGCCGAGACATTTCATGAGCCAAACACGTTTCTGATTGATATGGTAAAGACTCCAAGAGATCCGTCTACTCGATATCCATCATTGTTTCCTCCGATGCCTCCGCCTTCGGAGACTCATGATCTTCGTCAAGAATCTGCCATGCCCAATCAGGACCTGCATCATGCCATTTTCTGCATTCTCTCATCATTGCAGCAACAGATTCAGCTTCGCATTCTATTGAGTAGGTAGGGTGGTTCAAGCCACAGTTCAAGCATTTTTCTGGATCGCGGCACGTCCAGTGATTGTGGTCAGGCAAGTTGGTAGTTTCGATCCCGCACCTCAAACAGCTTCGTGAGCGTATGCACATTTGGCCATGTCGTTGAATATGGCCAGGACCGCCACAGTTGTAGCACACCCGGGGAAGCGCCCTTAAATCAAAAGCCCTTTTGAGTTTTAGTCGTGAACGGCACCGAGACGGTCTGGGAAAGAGAAAACTCACTTTGCAAGGCCTCTATCTCCGCTCAACCAGACGGGACGCTCGCACAGTGCCAGCGCTTGATGAGGACTGTCGAGTTCCCAGATCAGTCGTCCATAGCTCCAATGAGCTTTTAGAAGAGAAATCTTGTTGTCGCTTGCCCAATCTGCCCGCCAAGTTTCTTCGATGTTGTGGTTGGAGAAGAGATTGCGATCGAGATCCGTGCCGTCGATTGTCACACAGTACTTCTCCCGGACCATGCAGCACTTCTCCGAAAGACCAAGAGTCTTGTTCAGGTCTTTCCTGGACTGTCGAATATCCCTCTCTCCGCGGGGTGTCTTGACGTGGAGAAACAGCGTCCTTTTGGACACACCTACCGCCATGATCTCGGTCCAGGGAGGACCCATCATGTTGATGTTCTTGACGATCTCCCGTTTGTCCTGTGCCACCATCTTATTTTGGTCCGTGGGTTCTTCGAGGATATAACGAATCACGTTGGGCTTGGGCTGGCTTCGCTGTGGCGGCTGGGTAATGGACGCTTGTTCAAAACGTTGCACATACGAGGTTATAGTGCTCACGAATCCGTTCAATTCGCGGTTGTGTTGTATACAGTTTTGTTGCTGGAGCGCATGGCCAAACAAGGCATCGAATTTTGGTACAGAATTTTTCTTCAGTGACTTTTCCAATAGTCTCGTCACTTCAGCGCGAGTTGTAGGATCCACCTGGTACGTTTTGAGCAGAACCTCGAAGTTCCGCAAAGGCCCAGTGTACTTGTATTGCGGTTCTTGTGACATGTTTGGCGAAAGAATAACGAGTATGAAAGTAACAAACACTGAGAGTGCTATGAAGATGGAGCTGATGGAGAACAGAAATGGACGAAGAAAGACAGAGTGTATCTGATCAGGAGCGAGGCCTCACGTACAAGGCGTGGGTGGCTTAGCGAGTAACCTGTAAGCATCGCTTTGGCATTAAGACCCTGGAAAGTTACGTTCCGGCGCGCAAGGCGCAGAAGATCGTCGTCACACATGGCATCCTTCCAAGGTTAGTAAAACACACCCAGAGATCACCGGGGTTTCAGATGAGTTCCCGTCGCGTGAGCCGTTCTCGGCTAATAAAACGACACTGAAAATGAACCACGGGACGAAAAATCATCCATTTCATTCGTGGATCTGACACCCCGGTGGTCAAACAACCGCTGCGGGCTCCGTGTGAGGCTAGTTATGGTGCGGCATTCTGCTGGAGCCTGAGGCGGCCTGACATGGGATGGTCTAATAACGCGACAGTGACGCGACCGACGCGTCGACCTGCCACCACGTCGCCACCACGTATGTTGACCAGATGCCCCGAACATAACAAGCCAGTATAGCTTGCTTCACCTCCTCCAACCATATCGGCAACTATTGCACCTGTAAGCAGTTGGGTAGTATGTGTAGAAAGTGTATATTGTAGAAGTATCTGTGTTCAGATGTGTATATGCCTGTGTATCGTACATAGAGTGATCAGAGGCTTGTATATAGTAGGCGAGCTGACTTATGAGACTAATGTCGTCATGTGACATAGCTCTAGGCTGCTTACACACCCCCTTTAGGTTCGAACGCATGTTTAAAGCTAATGTTGGCTATAGGTCCCCCTCTGCCTTTGTATGGCAGCTGCATTTAGGTTAAGAACTAGTCTCTATATTAGTGCAGTCCCAGGTAGGTAGCTGTCCGCTATCGCAGTGTTAGTAGACCTCGCTCTATACTACAGGCGTCCCTAATAGTAGGACGTCTCCTAGAGCTAGTATTAAGATCCTAATTGCTTCGCGTTCTGTGCTAAGGTTAATAAGCCTTGTAGGTGGAGCTTAATATATAATGCGAGCATGTTTGCTCTATGTATAAAGGTAAAATACAGCGTAAAGCTAAGTACATAATAAAGCTAAGTAAAGTGTAGGGGTACAGCGTAGAGCTGTGTACAGGATAGAGCTTAGTAAATATATAGCCTCGTTAAACCTGTAAAAACCACATAGGAGAAACTAGGAAGAGCACTATACTGTAGGGAAGCTCATTTAGAAGGAAATAGTTGAAAATAAAGAAGAGAAACCCAGTTTTCGTGCTTCTGCCTAGGTAACAGCTTAGTAAGGCCGTTAGCTAGTTGACAGCTTGTCTAAATGTATAAGAGGTTGATGTTGTTGGATTGAGCTTCTTGGCGTAGCCAGTAATAATGGATATCGATGTGCCATACAGTAGTCTTAAGACAAGGCGTAGTAGAGGTAAGAAGCCAGATAGTTTGCTAATTGTCACAGTATAGAAGGCGTTTATAATCTAGATCAAAGCCAATTTGTTTAAAGACTCTCCACTACTAGATTAGTTTGGTGCCTACAGACAATATAGCAACTAGCTTTGCTTCTATAGTAGACTTGGTGATACAGCGTTAGAGTGTTGCTTTCTAGTCTATAGGTCCGCCAAATAGAAAGAAGATATAGCCTTGTAAGCTCTTGCGTGTAATCTTATTATTAGCGTACAACGCATCTATTGCTCCAAAGAACTTAGGCTAAGTCTAGTCAGCTATATAGACTGATTCGTTTAAGATAGAGGCTGTGTAGTAGAGAGCTCGATCTTTAGTGCCTAGTAGATAGGCGATTGTCTAGTAGGCTGCGTCGAGATGACGTGAAGATGGATTTGTAAGAAACTTAGCTAGTTTAGAATAAGCTTTCGAGACATTAGGTTAGGTAGCTCTAGCTGCGTAGCCTATAGAGCCTACAAGCTAGGCATATCTGTGCTTAGTAAAGTCATTTGCCTAATCCTTAGACAGTAATAGCTCTTCTAGAGGTAGTGGGGTAGCTAGTAACTTCGTGTATGGCTTTAGTAAAGGATACTTCTGTGCCAGCTTCTCGATATATAAAGCTTGTAATAGCTAGATAGAGCTATTCTTATAGTCTCTATGCGTTTGAATGCCACAGAACGTTTAAAGCTCTCCTAGAGATCGAATCTTATATTAGCGCAGGAGCTTCTGCTCGAATTTATGTAGTGCAGCCTTATAGGCTAGTAGGCAGAGTACGACGATGTTATCTACATAGAAGAAGACTAGAAGCTTGTTATTCTTCTATAGACAAGGAACGTCTTTGACTTTGTATAGGCATAGCTTAGTGAGCGTCTTAATAAGCTCTTAATACTAGAGTAGTGGTGAGGTCTTTAGGCTGTATAGAGCTCGACGTAGTCTCTATAGATAGTTAGGGTTAGAGAATCCTTCTAGTGAGTGACAATAGACTAGTGTTATGAGCTAAGCGTTTGTGAATGCGTTAATAGCATTATATTAACAGATTTCCATATTAAAGTAGGCAGCTATAGCAACTAGAGCTTGGAATATTCGAACCGCTAGAGTGGCTGCGTAGGTATCCTCAGTAGTCGCCTGTAGATCGCCTCGTACGCAGATACGGGCCTTGTATTTCGTAAGGTAGCTTTGATTATTAAGCTTGTACTTGAAGACGGGAATTGATAGGGGGACCACCACTTTTACTAGTGGCACCACCCTGACTAAGCGTCACCATGACTAAGCCGCAGACGCACAACATCGCGCTCCTGACAATGCAAATAGAGGATTGATGTGCAGAGGCGCAGTTGCTAGATACATTTAAAATGGAATTCTATAGATCAACTAATTGAATCAACGACCCTACCCACGCCCTACAGGGCACTGAGTCCTTGTATGACCTTCTATATGGCAATTGGAACAGGTTAGAGGCCTTTTCTTATATCCTTGTGGCAAGCCACTCCCCCATAATAGTCCTTCTAATGCCTTAGCTTCTCCAACCTCAAATAATGAAGGACTCCTCTTCTCAGCTTTGCCTTGAGAGGTTGGAAAGGGCGAACAGCGCTGCTTTGTAGATGTTGGGAGACGAGGTTCTAGGATCAGCCTAAACGAAATAGAATATTAGAATATGTAATGGAATATGGAGAGATTTAGTACCTATATGGAAGAGAAGACTCCTCAATCCGCCAGAAAGGGTGTATTTCCTCAAGCTCGATAGCCGATTTCGACTCCAATATATCTGAAATTCGATAGGAGCAGGGCAATCCCATTGTTCTGCTAAAAACGTTTGTACATCGGGCTAATGGAGTAGTTCCTGTAGCCCGTTTGACTTTGTCATGCTGCTGAACTAGGAGAACAATAGCGTGCCTTGAGACCCTGCGAATGATGTTAACAAAAAGCGTCTTACTAGGGAATACAGGAATAAAAATGCGGTCCTGAGCAAGTGCCGCAGTAAGAGCATTAAGCTGCCCTTCAACACTCTTCTCCATAAGCTCAAATACCAACAAGATATCAGCTGTGGAATTGGTGATCCAGTGCTTTACAGCGGCATGCGCTCCCTCTACTTATGAGGTTGCAGCATTTCCTAGATGTAGCCACTATCGGGACCATGCCACCACAAATTTCTCTCGATGTACAGGCCATGTCTTATTCAAGTAGCGGAACACATGCTGCTTGTCTGCAAGGAACGCCTCCATCTCGCTTTTAGCTTATTTATAGAGCCCCTCTGTATGTGCGGTACAAATCTTAATCCAGCGGCCAAAGAAGTCGTTGTATTCCTTATTTGTCGAGAATTCCTTCTTACAATTTGCTTGGACATTCTTATGAATGTGCCATACACAAAGAAGATGCGGAAACTGAGGGACTTTATCGCTAATTGCGGATAGAAGTGCGGCATCTCGGTCTGTACACAGTACAGGAGGTTCGATGGGCAGCTTAAGAAGCGAAAGGAAAGAGCGTAGAGCCCATAGGTAGCTTTCGGCTTGTTCGTCCTGCATAAAGCAAAATGCAATTAAGAAGCTGGCATTTGTTAGAGCGACACCAATAATATGGAGCAGAGGCATGCGGTATCGGTTTGTCTTGTAAGTGCAGTCAAGGAGGAAGACCCTATTATATTTGTTAGCAAACTCAATTGACCTCTTATGCGCGAACATAAGAAATGTTATATGTCCACCACTATCACACTGTAGTCTATATTCCCAGTTTCCTTCTTTTAGAAGTCGATCCATAAGGTGTTCCACTGGTAATCTCCCTTCTAATTGCTTGATACGCTCTGCCATACGTATGTTGTAGATGTTGCGGCGAGTAAAGAGCGCAGAAGGGTTCTCATCTCAAAGAATGGCTTCAATGGCTTGCGGTTTGACATTAAGTCTAGACAGTCGAGCAATCTCTACCCTTTGTTCAGCTGTGAATTTTCGCGCGTGCGGATGTGCTACCAAATCGTTAGCCCCATGTGAATGTTGCGGGTTCCTTACCTTAAGATCCCAAGTTCCATCACTGCGGCGTGCACCGTAAAGCTGAAAAGGACAGCCAATCTGTTGTGTTAAGGTCTTTCTACGCTTAGAACCGTCAGGTGCATTAATCCGGTTGTGGTATTTCCTACCAAGATCGCAGCCTAATACCACATTCTTGTTCGCGGTTGAGCGTCGAATTGTGAGAACATAGCCATAATCAAGAGCGAATTGTCGCACAGAAGAAATAAGTGCTTCTCGGTCAGGATAAGTGGATTCAGAAGGAGGTTCCATAATAGTGTTATTTCTAGTGGAGTGTGCAGTGACAGGAACATAAACAGTCGTTGCTAGGGTGCTATGCGGAGTCTGCGGCTTAGTCATGGTGACGCTTAGTCAGGGTGGTGCCACTAGTAAAAGTGGTGAATTCCCCTTGAAGACCCACATTAATAGGAGGACCTCTTGGTCTTGCGGGTTAAACTCCTGCTAGGTAATCCTCTTATACGTGCCTTTTTGCTTCACATTGCTAATTTCTTGTTTTATAGCTTGGAGGAAGCCTTCCCTATGTGGAGATGGCATTTTCATCACATCTCTATAGAGACGCGGCTCAGGAGGTAGCTCGGTGTAGTGAAATCGTGTTTTTGATGCTGTAGCTGAGGCTGCTACGTATGGAAGGTTGCTATCAATCAGTTCTTGATTCTCTGCTTGGTTCGAGTCTGTTCGTAAGACAGAATCTGATGTTTCACGTTTGCGCTTCTTTGAAGATGTGGATAGCGGCAGTGAGCTAGTTGGTGTAGCTGATAGTGAGTATGGTGAGTTGTCATGAGGTGAGCCCCATGAGCTGCTGTGAACCTCAGTAGTCTCTGTTCGACTTGGTGTTGGAAGCTGCTAATAGTGACTTCTTGTCTGGTGTTGGGTTGTTGTTACTCTTTGCGTCAATTGGCTTTTCTTTGTAATAGCAGCAGTCTGGCTGGACTGGTCTAGATCTAACGTGAGCTTGTCTTTAGATGAATCTTCTATAGAGCTGTCTTGGCTGCGTATTAAAGGTAGTTAATACTTGTGGGCAAATTGCTCTAGCTTAGAGCCTTGTAGGAGCGGATCTGCTTCATTGTGTGGTTGATAGAAGAGGTCTTCTTGTAAGGTAACGTCTCTCACACGAATAACTTTGCCTCCATAAGCTTGGCTTCTTGCCTTAGGCATCCAGATTTAGTAGATGTTTAACAAGTTGTAGCCAACTAGGTATCCTACTAAAGCTTAAGGACTAAGCTTGTCTGTTTGTGGTATCTGCTTGCGCAGTGTGTATGCTTGGCAGCCATAGACGCGTAGGTGAGCAATTAATAGTTTCTTGCCGTAGGCAATTTCGAATAGTGTTTTCTAGCCTAGTAATCGCGTGGGTGTGCGATTGAGCAGGTATGCTGCTATAGGGTAGATCTTAGAGCCAAGTGCTAGAGGTAGGTTTGAGGTGATCCTTATTAAACGACTTCTCTTGATAAGACTTCTGCCTAAGCGCTCTGCTAAGCCGTTCTGCTCTTTAGTGTGTGGAGCTCTAATCTATAGCTTGATGCCTTCTCTCTAATAGTAGTCTCTAGCAGAGTTGTCTGCCAGGCTATACTGTGTCCGTGCACTCAACGCCCGGATTCAGTCAACGCCCCGCTGAACACCATAGCAGCTTAACTAAAATAAGGCTGCAGAGCCACACAAAATCGCTATTATTACAAGATTTTGTAGTAGAGTACTATTTTAATGCTTGCGATTCACCTGTGCTACTTATATTTACTTAGAAGCTTAACGTTGCGGCCGTACCGCGTGGTCTTGGGTGGAGCTGCTGATGCGGCACCTGAAGCCTCCTAAGTAGTTATAGTATTAACTACGCGTTTCTAACGCTTATTGCTCTGTATAAATAGCTGCAAGGCCTTTCTTTTACCCTTTTAGGTAGATTATAGAGCTTTTGCATCGTCGCAAGCTTCTCTCTAGCGAGCACGCTCTGCTGCCTTCTCAGCCTTCTCCTTCTCCTTAGCTACCTTAGCTGCCTCCCTCGCCACACGCTTCTCCTCTGCAATTTTCTCCTTGCATAGCTTAGCTGCCTTCTTCAACTCAGCCTTCTCAGCTTTTTGAAGCTTCTGCTCCTTCTCCTCTTGTTCCTTTACAGACTGACGTACGCGAGCCTCCCTAACCTTCCTTAGTGACCAGAAAACCGCCCCCCCATAGTACTCTTGACGTTGTTGCAGATCTAGAGGTTTTCCCTTCTTCTTGTGCTTCTTTTTCGTAGTAAGAGCCTCTCTTAACCCAGCAATCTCATAGTAAAGTAACTCATTTTAAACTGAGATGTAGTGGAGTAAGCGGCTAAGCTTCTGCGCGTCCTTACTACTCTAATCTTCTACTGCGGATCGTACAAGGCAGTCTAGTTTACGCCAGTTAGATCCGCTAAGTACTAACGTAGAGCTCTCTCGCAATTCCTACTCATCTAGGGTAGTGTTGGTGAACCTTTTAAGTATAACCTCTAGGTTGAATGGTTGGTTGGTTGGTTGGTTGGTATTCATTTTTCGTCTAGTTGATGGGGATTAAGTCCACCATCTCGCCTCCCGAAGGGCATATACAACGTGCTAAGCTATGGAATTGCAGTGCTAACACACTACCCTAGAAAGCATTTCTTGCCTGCGCGGGTATTGCTACCATTTCAGAACTACAGCTCCCCTTCCAGTTAGAGAGACTGAGCAGTGCGTGTACATTAGGGTAATTTCCTTGCATTTTAAGGCATCTATGTGCCAAGAGAGAGAGAGAGAGTGTGTGTGTAGGGGGGGCAGGGGGAGAGAAAGAGAGGAAGAGGGGTAAGGAGTATTGCAGCTCTTGTGCTGGACCTAGTTCCACTAGGTGCTGCATTGCCTGTTGCTTTTGCAGGGCTGCAAGAGCTAGCGGGGGCAGATCCTGGTGTAGTACTGCGTTAGTTTGGTAAAGGCTCCAAAGAACTCTAGCTCCCTTATCAGTGCTGCAGTGTACGCTAGGCCATCAGCCTGGCTGGATGGCGGTATAGGTGGTCGAAGTGGCCATCTGCTAAACGTCCCTAGAGTCTTGCGGCAAAGCGCGAGGTGCTCAGGTGTCTTGTCCTGTCTGCATAAGCAGGTGAGGTTTGCATCCTTATGGTTGTATTTTCGGTGGTACCAGGCAAAATCCCCATATCTAGACCAGATAGAAAGCAGTCTGGCTAGGATAGCTCTTAGTAGGTCTAGTTCCTTTAGACTGCTGCGTAGTGCGTAGTCTAGGTGCCAGCTTTTGTACCATCTAGAGAGTTTGTTCTTCTTTTCAGACCACCAGATCTGTTGTGTGTGTTGTGATGTCTTGCGAGCAATTGTCTTAATGCCTAAAAGTGTAGGCAGAGCAGCTTTACCTATTGCAGGTGATAGGTGTTAGGCTTCTAGGTTAGCTAATCTGTCTGCTGCCTCATTTCCTTCAATGCCTAGGTGTCCAGGGGCCCATTTGATAGAGACATCGTGAGTCTCCATAGCGCCGTGGCACTCCAGAAAGGCCCATTGAGAGGTAGGGGGTGCGTCGCCCCTCAGACACCATATGACTGAGGTGCTGTCTATGCACAGCCAGATTCGACAGGTATTGAACTCTGGTTGTCTTATGGTGTGCTGGAGGCCTCTCCATGCTCCTACTGCCTCAGCGTCAAAGACGTGCGAGGTAGAGTTGAGCGACCCGCGTCCAGTCTGCAGTTGCTTTCCGTTCTGATACACTGCAAAGCCGTAAGTGACCCGCTTTCCTCCTTCCTTTGTGTACTGTTCAGAGCCATCTGAGAAGATAGTCACGTCTAGTGGTGGGAGATGGGCCCACCATATATTGAAAGCCTTAGCTGCAGTCTTCTTGTCTATGCCGAGCGTTGGGTCAATTCGGCAGCCACTTGAGTAGTGAGGGGCTGTGAGTGTAGTCCTAAGGATCTCTGGTAGAAGAGATGCCATCTGTTGGTAGGTTGAATGGTGATATGCCTGTTGCTTCAAAAGACTTAAGTATCGTCTCCTCCTTAAAAGAGCTTGTCCAGGCCTCCCAGAATAGAGGGAAGAAATCCCCTTTCTTAATAGGGAGGAGTCCCTGGCTCTGGTGGAGGTGATCTGATAGCTCCTTTGAGTACGCAGTTGATAGAGGCTTAAATAGAACCACATCAAGTGGCTGAAGCGTGTGGGTTGAATGAGGGGGGAAGATGGCTAGAAGTATCCTGTTACGGTCGCAATAGTCGATAAAATCCATAGTAACGTAAGATCCATGGCCATCAAGGATAAGTAACTGGTAAGACCGTCGAGCTTTTGCCTTGGTGTAGCGATCAAACACCTGTTCAAGCCAGGCAAGGCCGATATCGTTGTTTGTCCAGCCTGAAGGCGACGAGGAAATGTGTACTAAGTGCTCTCCTGCCTTGATATCCTCTACCTAGCTTGATTGTATAGCCTTGTTAGTAGCCTAATAGATAAGGCTTAGCGGCAGACTTGTCAATAAACAAAACAAACAAAATTTGTGGCTCTGAATTTGTTTGTTTGACGACTTTCTTGGTGTTGTAGTTTGTTTGTTTGATTTGATGGAGCTATAGAGGCGCTTTTTATTTGATTGTTTGTTTGATTTTGAGTACTTTAAGAGGACTGTGAAAGAGACTCTGGTGGTGTTATAGGCGGCGGCTCCTCCCACTCATGTATGCTAAACTGTTCGTTGAGCTTATTGTCATCGTACGTTGCCACCACCTTTGCGCTTGGAGGTTTAAAACCTGCTCGAATCCATCGTTGAGTACAAATTAAAGCAGCCAATAGTTGGCTGCCCATTTTGCGTCTCTGTGGCTCAAGTACGTCGCCAGTACCCGAGAAGACTCGCTCACAGTCAGCGCTGGAGGCAGGGATAGTTAACACGTCCAGCGCCAATCGTGACAAATTGGGATACCTCGGCTTGAGCTGGTACCAGTATTGGACAGCTGTACAGCCAGTTTTGTACTGTTCTGATGTCCATGTTGGCTCTCTAAGCCAGCTCTCGTACTCATCCGCCACCCCTATTATCTCGTCGCTGTTGTCAAGTACCGAATCGATCGCGTCGTCAAAGCTGCTCATCGCGTGTTTAGGCGCAGTTGTTATTGTTGTTGCTGTCGCTAGGGCGGGCTTGTAACGAGCCCAAAGCTGCTCGAAGCTCGCGTGCGTAGCTTGTAACTGTGCGGGCTTCTCACGCCAGAAGCGTTTAAAGTAGTTCTTGAAGCGTGGGTGGAGTGCCGTGGCAGTGTAGTAGACGGGGATTTTGAGGAGTTTATTAAGGTACTTGCTCGCCTTCTTGAGCGCAGCACGTACGTTGATAGCGACGTGATCTTCTAGCGCCTCGTCTGGCAGGTAATTGACGCTTTCAAACAGTCTAAGGCGGGCATCTAGGTCAGCAATAAGAGACTCAAACACAGGGATAACCTCGTATAACGCGCCGTGAGTGCCAGCTTTGCCGCGACCTTGCAAGCGATTAGTTGCGGACTTCAGCGGCTCAAGCACCTCAATGTACTCGGTAATCACCGCCCAGTCTGCAGCTGCAAGCCCGCCTGATCGCATCCACTGCGGCACAATAGGCGGCTTAGTGTTGTTGCTTTTGGCAAGCTCGTCAGCGTGCTCAGTCTCTTGTATGTGGTAGGAGGAGTAGCTGTTGATGGCGTGTTGTAGCTCAACACCGCGCTTAAAGCAGTCATGATAGCTGTTCCAACGCGTAACTCCAGGCTTGAAAGGCTCACGGCGTCTTGCTGTAGCGCCAGCAGGCATCTCAACTGCTTCGCTGTTCTGACAATCCTCAAATATACCCCATTGTTTTGGCGTGTTAATGTAGTTAACAATATCAAGAAACACGCCAAGCGGACCATCTTTCCGCCATTGCTTCATATAAAACTCCTCTTCGTTGTAGTGTTCAGGCTCGTTATCAAAGGCGTCGGAGTCAGTGCCAAACATAATAGTTTGCCCAACGAGGTTGAGTATGTGGCAAGCGCAGCGGAGGCGTCAATCGTTGGCGATAAAGCCGTACATTGTGCCGAGTTTATTAACTGCAGTATCGTTGTTGTAGGCGTTGTCAAGCACGAAATAGCCCAAATTGCTGCTAGAAATCTCAAAGTAGCGTAGGATTCGTACGACAGCTTCCGCGATCGCTGAGCCTGTGTGCGCACCAACCAGCTGCGGCAAGGCGATAGGAAGGTCAACTATATTGCCTTGAGAGTCAGCGTAGTGCGCACAAATTGCAAAGAAGCCGCGCTTCCCCCTTAGTAGTCCAGCCGTCAAAGCTTATGTGTATTTTGCTAGAGGCCTCAGACAAGGCGCGCTTGACTTGAGGTTGTAGCCAGCTGTAAAGCCTCATCACGAACCTCGAAACGCTGTTGTGAGACCTCCATAGCGCCGCCTCTGCCTCTGGGTTGGCGAACCTGATCATCGCGCGGAAGGACTCAGTCTCAAACTCGCGTAATGGCCTGTTGTTGTTGACGAGCCATAACACTGCAGCTTGCCTGAAGCCTTGTACGTCGAAGTTACCCAGCTCCTGCGTTGCATCTTGGCTTAATGTGACCCCGTTTTCTTCCGCCCATCGCAGCGACTTCTGGCCAGGTTCGAGCGGCCTCTTGTGTACGATAGTGCCTTGTTTGGTGAGCCGATGGCCGGGAAGGTCTTGCTTCAAATGGTTGTTAGCGGCTGTAGTTGACAGAGTGGTCTGGTGTAGGCCGCCCTTCTTTCTATTGATGTGACAGTGCTTGCATTGGAAGTAGATCTTCTCAGGGTTAGTACCAAGCTTTCGAAGGCGATAGCCGTGCCTAAAGACCCAGCTGATGTTGCCTGTGGGTGTGGATAGAGGCACATTAAAGCCCAGCAGGCGCTTCAAGTCAAGGCCTTCGTAGTTGGTGAAGTCAACACTAGGCGCAGCGTCCTCCTCCACTGAAGCCTCTGTGGCAGCATTACTAAACGCGCGCGGCGGCTTAGTAGCTATAGGCGGCTTATTAGCCACTAACAGCAACTCCCAAGCTGGCTCATCGGCCTGTAAGGCTTGTAGTATAGGCCGTGGTGATAGCCTCCGGGCGCGCTCCTCTAGCTCGGTTGGTAGCTCTATTGAGCGCGGCTCTAGAGTACTTTCAAGCACCTCAATAGGCGGCTCCGGCTCGTCAACTACCTCAATAGACGGCTGGGTTGGCGGAGGAGTAAGCGGCCGCTGGCTATCCATAAGGCGCTGGCTGGGTTTCGGCGCACGTTGGGAACGTTTGGGCATAGGTTCGGATGCCTCAGCAGGCTCGCGGCTTCGTTTTGGGGGCATGGTAAGCGTGAAGGTAAGCAAAGGCGCGAAAAAGTAAGCTGTAGGCGCAGGCAAGTAAGCCAAAGTATAGTGGGTGTGTAAGCGTTGACGCGCAAGGTACGCGGAAAGTACGCGGTCGGCTAGCCAACATTACCACTTCATGCCAAGGCGTACTGCGCGACGCTCTGCAGCCCGCAACAATAGAGATATAGTAAAACAGGCGACAGGAATTAATTTAGCAACATTGATTTAATAGTTTAACTTATAGAAGACAAGATTTATTGCGTGGTTATAGCAAACGATTTTTTAAGAGTAGTAACTAGGTTCAGAATATATAAACATAACTTAGGCTTCGCTGCAACAGCGCAAACTCACTTTGCTACAATACCTCAACACTATAATATTAGCTTATTTAGATTATTATATATATATTTATTGTTTTAACAGCTTATTACCTACGTAAAGAAAGAGGAGGAACAGAGGATAGGAGGTGCTAAAGCCGAATAGCAATTCATGTATATCAGTTGCTGGCGGCCAGTGGAAGCACACATCCGTTATGCGGGCTTTTTTACGCAGGTACAATCCACTTAAGAAGCTCCGTTTTTTGCTCTGTTTACTATAGGAATACCTATATAATTGCAGCGTTAGGAAAGTTATTGTTACATCAACACTAAGAATATATCACTAACTCTAGGGTACCTTATCATTACAGTATGCTAAGCGATTCAAACAAACTTCAAATTTTTTGACTGCAATTGCCTCTTTTGTTTGTTTGACCTATCAAAATTGCAGCAGCAGCTTTTTGTTTGGTTGACGTTGTCAATTCAAACAAAATTCAAACAAAATATTGAGGCATGTTTGGTTGTTGACAACCCTGCTTAGCGGCAAGGCTGATCCATCAGCGCAAACACACGCTAGGAGGGTAATCTATTTACAAGAGCCATCTTGGAGAGATGCTATAACCTCCTTATTCTCCCATATTCGTCTGCTGAACACTCGTTTTGATCGGCTAGTGATACCAATTAAGAAGCCTTTTTCATCCATATTATACGTGTGACGAGGCTCGATGTCATATTCCTTGATTTTGGCACCTAGGAGATCAAAATACAGGCTGTATTTATCCCCTAAGTCGGCTTGGTGGCGATTGCTGTCCATACCAGCTGCCCATCGAGAGATCAGATGGATGTTGTGTCGGTTGATGAAGCGAGTAACCCAGCTCTCGCTCACTAGCTCCTTGGCTATTGTTGACGCGAAATTTCGTATCATCTCTCTTGTGGGTGGCAAGTGACGCGCTGTAAGCCCTTCAATGTATTGTACAAGCTCCTGCTCTTATTGGGGACTGAGTTTCCGTCGGTTAAACCCCGCAGTTGCACGCGTCGTTTGAATCGCTTGGTGCCTTCGCGACAGCGTACTTCGATCAACGCCATGCTTGCTAGCGATCTTAGTATAAGAGAAAGATTCTTCTGACCTTAGCGATTCTATTTCTTTAATTGCAGCCTCAATTGAGCTCATATTGGTGGCGTTATGGCGTGTTGAAATTTGGGGTGGTTTGCGTTCAGCGGGGCGTTGACTGAATCCGGGCGTTGAGTGCACGGACACAGTATTCTCGCTCGTTATTAGCAATAAGAAAGGTTCCCTCCTAGCACCACACGGGAGGGCGTTGAATACTTAAAGACCCTTGAGCCTGAAGATTTTCAACTCTTGCTAGAGCTTGCCAACCCCACTAACACTAACAAATAAATGTTGGTTCTATAGACTGCCTACTAAGCCACAGATGCTGGCGGGCGCGACAATAACCTGGGACAGCTCCTCCGGCGTCGACTCTGTCTGAGCTCCCAGCAGGGGTGCCTCTCATCCTGACATCTTGCCACACGAGGCAACCTCCCCTACGCTCTCCTACTCTCCTTACCTCTCCTTACTGTCTACACGATCCTTACCTTTCCTATACTAGTTTTACGCTAAGGTCTTGGCACTTTTCAACACAGCTTTAGGGCAGCCAAAGCTGCCCCTGCTTTGGATTGTTATATGTATAATAGCTACACCCCAACATCTCAGCCTATAGGCATGAAGACACGGATTCAGCCCCCGCACGGAGGGGGGCGGACTCTTACGAGCCGCTGCAAGAGACGGCAATAGCTTATAGCATGAATCGCCTTTACCATCTGGCTGGCCCCAGATGGCTACTCGGCGCGTCCCCATGCCCCATGGGAGGCTAGAACCTAGGTTCCTGGACGTTAATCAATACTACTACTACTACTACTACTACTACTACTACTACTACTACTCACGGCCGCAACAGTCTTCCAGTTATGGTTGGCTTCAGGTTTCTAGATCTGCCTTCAGGTAAAGCGCAAAAACACGTACAACATCTTCATTTATCCTGACAGGTCGCAGAACCGCGCAACAGGGTCTACAAATTCGCAGTATCGGCCAACGACCACGAACAGTTGGTTTCAAAAGATCGCCCCATGGAGCCCCACAAGAGCACATGGAACCTCACACGGACATGCCATCAGCTCCGCGAAGAGTTCCGCCCAATATGCAATGCGCACACGCGCTTCAACCTCCTCCCGCAACACGTCGACAGCTTCGTCGCTGCCTTCTATCCGCTTGCCTCCCAGCACACCCACACTGGCCACGGCACGGTCTGGCTGACCCTACCTTTGCAATGGAGCAACCCCGAATTCAACGTCCTCCCCTTCCTCCGTTTCGTCCTCAACGCGGGGAGTATCCATTACGCAATACGGTCGGTTACGATGCTGATAAGACCAGTACTTGATATGCACTCGAGTGCTTGGAAGGCTATTCTCAACGACGACGACTTGCGCCAATTGCTCATCTATGGGAACCGGGACCGATGCGCGACTGTTGAATTCAGGCGTGGGGCTCTGGAGCCGTGGATGAAAGATGCTTCGTCGGATCAAGCGGTGTCTTCAGAGCGGAAACACCAGTGGCTATGCAATCTTGGCTTTCGTAGGGGCTTTCATGACGAGTTCAGGATAATGGGAAGGATAGAGCATTGCGTAGGACCAGCGCAGAACAAGTTACAAACTATTTCATAGCTGAATCCCACTCAGCTCACCATTATACGCTCAGATTCCCAGCATAGAAATATATGAACACCAAATTAATACCCTGCGACCACCCAGGAGCTTTCTCAAATGCAACAGGCTTGGCCACAAGCCATACAAGGAAACTAGAGAAAAGCACAAACCAAACACAACAAAACTTTGGACGCAACCTCGTCCAGTGCAGTGTTTCTACATGGATCAGCGTCCCCGCAAATTGCAGCAGAGATTCGGAACCGCTTCATGCACATACTGTGCATCTCTCTCTATACATTCATTTATTCATATTTGTTTATAGGTAGCTTACCCTTTTACAGATCACAAGACTTATCTGCACAACGAAGGGTTAACAGCCATGGGATCGACCACAGTAGGGAGCCAAAGCATGACGCGATAATGGTAAAAGGGGAAAGGGCCGATCACGACTGTACACGTACCATCGAGGTACATAAGCTATGACAAGTACAACACCTATAATTATATGCGTCTACAACTAAGCCACCAGTAACAAGATAACTAGGCCATGAAAAAACCTCCTCGCGTTTTACTGTGTACCGAAAGGTCGCGAAGTCTTGTCCTTTGAAAAACCTCCTCTCATACCGCTGCCAATGCCTTTGGGGCGAGTCCGCGCGCAGACGTGCGACAGCCGCCCATCACCAACAAGTGTAGCATCGGCAGCTACTTGAAATCTGGTTAGTCATTAGACAACGATTAGGCCGTAACGGTGAATTGATGCCTATAGCGGCGTTTAAAGATGAGATGCACACAAATAGTCCTGTTTCTACGTACGAACCTAACCACAGGGAGGCGCTCGCATATAGGCCGTGGCGTAGTCTTAAGCTCTCGCGCCCACCGACTACCGCGCTGCATACCCCCTCACAGCTAGCTCTCCGAATAACCCAACAAGCACAAGACGAAGCCCATCTCCACAAAACCTACGTCGGCTTCCCCTCCGGCGCAACCGTCCAATCGCGTTCAAACTGATCCCACCCCCCCGCCGGCTCCTCACACATCTTCAACTCGCTCACAACCAGATCGTAATACCCATCCTTGGGCAGCTTCCCACCACACACCGTGCCGCCCATGGCGATATTAATCAGGAGCCTGAAATCCTCCATCCGCCTGATGCCCTCGGGAATATTCGCCTTTTGCACGGGCCGCCCGTCGATGTACCAGATCATGCGACCCCTCCAGTTCGGTATGCCTTCTTCTTCGATCCACGCGAAGCCGTATGTGTGCGGTCGGTGCGCGAGGTCGTGTATGGGTGTTGTCACGACTTGGTGCTTGTTGTGGTCTTCGCTGTTGAAGTGGCCCCAGTGTAGGCATGTGTGGTTTATGCAGTCGCCCTGCCACGACTCGCAGATGTCGACCTGGGGGTTTCTTTTAGCTTTCATAATTTTCAGAGCTTGAGATCAAAAGTCTTACCTCTCCGTCGCCGGGCCACTGAAAAGGGTCTTTCGGCAGCATCCAGTAAGCAGGCCATACGCCCTCGGCGCAGGGCGCGAGTATCGTCGCCGTGAGATATCCGCGCGGGCGCGACAGCGTCTGGTGCGAGGTGAGGCGCGCGCTGGTGTAGCTTCCGTTCTGCACCAGCGCGCGCACAATCAGGCGGTTGTTATGGTGGAACGAGTTCGAGGGGCTGTCCGTGTAGTTCTGCTTCTCGTTATTTCCCCACCCGTGGTCGCCAAGCTCGTGTCTGAAGTTGCGCGATACCGGCGTCGACGCGTCGAACTTGGGCATCCAGTACACCTTCTCATGATGCGGCGGGGGCACGTTCTGCGGCGGCGGAGGATTCGATATGGGGCGATTCTGCGGTACAGGTGGCGTTGGCGATTGCGGGCCTGGCGACTGCGGCTTGCTCTGCTGAGGTACGGGCGGTGGGCTATAGGGCTGCTGCGGAGGACCATACTGCTGCGGAGGAGGAGGGCCCCATTGGTTCTGCGGAGGGCCCCATTGCTGGTTCGGAGGCGGCGGCGCGTACTGCTGGGGGGGATACTGCTGCGGAGGATACTGCTGGGGGGGATACTGCTGCGGAGGATACTGCTGGGGGGGATACTGCTGCGGGGGATACTGCTGCGGGGGATATGGGTTGCCTGTGTACTGGTGTGGCTGGCCCGGGTAATTTTGAGGCGCGGCTTGGCCTGGGTAGCCGCCTTGTGGGTTTTGCGACGACGACGACGACGACGGGTGCTGGTCAGTGTATTGTTTTACTTTTGCTTTGCCCTTTTCGAAGAGCTTGTTGAAGGAGGCCGACATGGCGAGCGGGAGGACTCAATCTTGTATCACGGCTGGTGTGGGTGGCTTCGCACGAAACGACCTCGGGAGGGACGACGCCTCAACGTGGGGCAGCTGCCGTCCAATGATGTCACAGGCGGGCGGAACACCAAAACACGGGAACCAGCACACGTTCACAGAGCAAGACGAGCTCCATGATGCGAGCATCTTATATAGTAGTAGGGCTGAATTAGTTCTAGAGCATTGGCAGACAAATTTTTATTCGCCGTGCAAGCCACATCACCATCTCCTATAGACCTTTTAAGTAATCTAATTAAAAAGTTAATTTATCTGATGCATTACTTCGCCGTCATCGAGACGCCTTCAAGAGAAGACAGCACACAAAAGACGATGCAAGGGTGTGCTTGTACAAACATTTAATATGCAGGAACAAAGTCCCTGCAATCAAACCTAGCGTCTTTGCTACGACCTTAACCCAAACACGCCCTCCACCTTCGAACACCCTACTACTTAACCAACCACCCCTCTCGTGCAGCCCCACGATAATAAGACGCCATCCTCCCACTAGAATCCCTCATCCACACCACCGGCCCCACCATGCCGTCCAAAAAACAAACCTCGAAGCCCACCTTCAACCAAGCCGCCAACTCCAGCCCCGCGTCCCCCTGCACCACAAACTCCTTCTCGTTATGTCCAAAATCCAACACGACCACAACCCTCGCACGCTGATGGCGAACCCGCCGCCCCACAACCCGAAGCTCCATCCCACGTAGCCCCGGCAGCAAAGCACGCGCAAAAGCCGGCGACGAGTCCACGAAACACGCATCCAGGTCGGACATGGTTGGCACGCGGTAGCGTGATTTGCGGGCTGTGTTGCCGAAGCGGATGAAGAGATCGAATTTGAGGCTCATGTCCATCATGCGTGCCATGTTGTATGTGCTATTCCGCCATTTATCGAGCAGCTTGGGGCCGAGGTCGAGAATGATCCGTCCATGGCGCGCGCCTGTGGTTCCCGAGTCGGTGTAGAAGGTGCGGTAGTAGGCGGTGAAGTCTTGGATGGGGATGCGTGTCCGGTTCTGTGCTTCGTAGAGGGGGAGGAATTCAGCGCGGATTTGGGTGCAGACTTGGGTCAGGGGGAGGAAGGTTGGGGCAAAATGCGTGCCTGTGTAGTGCGCCTCGCGGTACTGGGCTCTGGTGAGCTGCGTGCCTGCGGACCTGGAGTTTTCGTGTCGGGGGTCGCAGAGTTCGCAGAGTTCATCGTGCCCGCATTCGCAGTATTCACCGTACTGAAGTTCGTAGGCTGCCCAGTCCTGGAGCTCGGGTGGAGGATTGCTGGCTGGGTCGCTGAGGTTAATAGGGCAGGTAAAGCAGGCGGGTCGGCTGGTGACAGCAGAGATGAAGGGCATATTGCATTCGTCATGGCATCCGAAGTCAGCTTCGGTGCAGAAGTCGTAGATGCGATTGCGTAGTTCGCCGGGGAGCTTGAGCAGATGGCAAACTGCGGCAGTGTTGTTGTTGGATGCAGAAGACATGGTGTGATGTTGTCGAGGGTTCTCTCTCTACCCTATTGGCCGTGAATTTTTGGGAGGTTGAGACTGTGTGGCGAGGGTGATTTATATGGCCGGGGTGGGATTGAGGAATATGAATGCACGATAGCGCCTCGGGGGTGATGACTATGGATTAGGCGGAGGAAGTCTAGTCTCTAGTTATACCCCCCGGTGCTATGTGAAGCTTTACCGCTTATACATTTGTAAAAACAGCACAGTATCTAGAGCGGTAGTAGAAGATACCGTACGATCTCAACATGAGCAACCGCAGTCTATACCCGACAATCTTTTTTTCCGTATTAGGCTTCTAGTGATATTTACTTACCATAGAATCTTGCCTATAAGCACCATTGTAACTGCATTTAAAATCCCTATTACTCAGGCCTAATAGCAAGATATTCGAAAATATGCGCACGGCCATGTTGACGAACACAGCCGAGTATCCTAATTAGCAACACAACATCTAATACCATTGGCCTATAATTAGGCCTAGCTAAAGGCCCTAATTGATTTAATAGGGATTATAAATTGTTAGTGTAGGTGGTATCGCATTCCACACTGTCACATGATACTACCAACCTTATGTAGACTAGCTACTGACTACGATCCTCGTACTTAAGGGATCCTCTAGTTAGCTTGTTACAATCAACTCAGTCTCTTATTCTTCCACTAATAGTTATAAGCCTGGCCTACGCTTAATTCAACTACAGTTCACACTCTACCTACTTACTACACACGCGCTTTCCATAACAGAGATCAACTCAACAAGCTCTAGTTTGCCACAATAAGCAACAAAGAGGACGAGCTAATTGTTAAGGAAACAATTATCCTTAACAAGCTAAGTGACTAGTCGAAGTAGATCTTCTTGCAAAAGAGGACTGCTAAAGCCTATAAGATCTAGGACTATTGTAACCCAAACTTAACAGTAGACACTGTCAAGACGATCTACAATAAAAAACCAAAGGAGCGACTACTACACTTATTTAAGAAGGGCGACAACATGCCTAGTAGCTCTTTAAGCACTATCTAGTGCGATAATAATATTAAGCCCAACAAACTTACAAAACCTAAACAAGAAGACTATACCTTCTAGCACGGAGTCTATGCAATAAAGTTAGCTACCTAGTAAAAGAAGGACAGCGCTCTTAATAACCTAACGCGCGAGATTGCAAGGACAATCTCTAGTAGGCACATCCCTATTATTAAGGATGCTAATACACCCTATAAGCAACTCACGCAACTTAAGAAGATATTCTACATGTTAGTAGTAAAGCGTAAATACGAGTTACTTAACTAGTACAATAAGATTAAGAAGGTTCTACAATAACAAAAGATAGATGCTTAGTATAAGAGCTATATTACTATCCTTTGTAACATAATTAAGCTAAATCTGCCTAAAGTCTAGAACTACTAAGCCCAACAAGACTTTCTTTGAGAAATTCGGGGCATTGACAAGTCCTTTGTTACGCACGAGATCTAGGAGATTACGCGAGCTAAGATGAATAGAACGCCTTACATAGGTCTAGTGGAACTAGTAGAGAACTATCGACGCTTCAGACGCACTATGAATCCTATTGCGTTAGCACTAGGAATATACGCGGTTCTAGGCCAGCCGAATACCGCCACTAACACCCAGAAACGTACAATCACCTGTATCTATAGTAAGCAGCACTTATTTAAGCAGTGCTGCTATATAGTGCCTTCTCTTCGACCTACTAGATAGAGGCCTAACCCAACTGTCTTAACCGAGTTTAATAGAGTTAGGAATCTTAGCAAGGGCAACCCTTTAAGTGCAGCCCTGTTTGCAATTAAAAAAAGAGTTAAAAAGAAGGCGGCAGATGCTACTAAGACCCTATTAGCAAAGAACGACTTCTTAGCTAATATAGGGCATCCTCTATTAAACGCTCAAAACTCAATAGGAGCAGTTAAGCACTGGCTAGGCAGTTAAGACGCTGCTAAGGTTGTTACCCCATTAGTCACTGCTGCCGTTTAGCAGCCTCCACCACTAATTAATAAGTGGATTCTTAATCTAAAATCTAATCTTCACGTCACAAACTATGGGCTATTACGCTAGCCTCCAAGGCTATACGACAACAACTTATAGAACAAGAAAAGAAGGAACCGATAATCCGCTCTATTAATGGCGACAGCGCAGAGTTGCCCACACGCTGGACTAACTACGCTGTCCCTAGGGTGCCTAGCAGCTACCACTCGCTATTAGGACAAGAAGTCCTATACACTCTAGAAATAATCGCGGAAGAGGCTTTTACGCAGACCTTGACTTGCCTAGTAAACTGCTGGCCCTCTAGGCATGGCCCAAACTAATATGGGCACACTACCTACGTAGTGTCTTTTAAGAAGCTAGTAACACCTTTCTAACTCTTTGGCGTTAGCGACTTATTCCGCGAAATTATTAAGAAACGCGCAATTAAGCGACATAACCCTAGCTGCCAGGGATACTGCAACGCAGCGCGTTGCATCTGCGCGCCCTGCTACTATAGCTGCGGCATAAAATAGAGTAAGCATAAAGGCCCTATAGGTTACAACTGCGCTTATAAGCTATAGTGCCCTAATTGCCGCGGTCTACACGCTGCTAATAATCTAACCTGCCTAGTAAAGCCTAGGCGAGTGAGCGGCAGGATTATAAGACCTACCCGCCATAAGCTGGCCACCCTCCGCCGCGCTGGACAAAAGGCCTATAACTAGCTACACAACCTGCAACCCTAACCCGCGCCTACTACGCAGAGACAAGGCAACGCCGCTAATAAAGAAGGCGCCCCTCCTACTAAGGGCAACACTCAACCTAACAAAGAGGACACTGCTCCTACTAGAGACACTATCTAATAAGCCCCTTAAGAAGAGCCTATAGACTAAGAGAGCTAGGAACAAGTTCCTAGCCCCTGCCCACTAAGAGGACAGCGCTTAAGCCTCTACCCCAATCTTACGGCACAACAAGCGGCTTGCGCCTTAAGCTAACTAGTTAGACTTACTACGCCTATAAGTGGTAGCCTTAACCTCGCTGCACTCTTAGCACAAAGCGCGAGACATGCAGACTATATATAGTCCTTCTTATAGAAGGACATGACTATAGACAACTCCTCTAATTAATAAGGAACAATTGCCGCAGATATACCTCTCGCAGGGACCCTAATATAAAAGTATGCTAGACTAATGTTAATAGAAGTGGCCTAGCACATATAGCCGCCCTTAAGATCGCTTTTATAGAGGGCATTAATATTATTTATATATAAGAGCCAGCTACCTAGCCTAGTATATAGACTTCGAACTACCCTAGCTATAACCTCTATCTACTAGTGGACAGCTGGGACAGCCAGGAGACCTAGGAGGCAGAACGCCCCTAGGTCCTTATCTTTACCTATAAGGGCAATAGACTAAAGATCACGCCCTATACCCCGCTGTATAATAGGGACCTGCAGTAGATTAATGTAAACGGAATTTCCATACTTAACGTTTACTAGGCGCCACAGACTACGCTAGTACTTAACTATATTACCTGCCTTACTCTACTAAACAGGTGCCTAGTAGGAGGTAATCTTAACGCTAAATATAATATGTTCGAGCCTAGTGTTATAACCACATAGGGCGGAGCCGGCTAGCCTAATAGGCTACAGACAGCGGCATAGATTATATAGGCGAACCCGGAATCCCTACCTATAGGGCTGGGCACGTTATAGACCTTTCTTTCTTTAATATCCCCTTTACAACTACTGTGGTACAAATAGATATAAACTATAGCTTAGACTATAATATATTAGTTACTATAATCCCTAGCAGAGGATAGAAGCCCCTTAACTAGTTCTAATATAGGGTCCCTACAAAGAAGCTACTACTATTTATTAACACTATTGCTAATAGAATAAAAGGCGCCTCCTACTTAGATAGGCTATAGACCTGCGAGCACGTTAACAGGCGCGTTGCTGCCTCAGAAGAAGTCCTCACTAACGCCCTAAAGATAGTAGGTAGAAAGAAGAGAGAGATAGGCCACTTGGCACCCTAGTAGACAGACAATTGCAAGACAGCCTATTAAGCACACCTCTACTTACTTAATGGCCACACTAGCTAGGGCCCCTCTAATAAGACACGTACTTTTCTAGCAATAGTCTATAAGGCAAAGAAGGAGTACTAGCAATACACTATAGATAACGCTAAAGGTAACTAGGAACTTTTCTGCATTATTAATTGGCACAAGCTAGAACCTACTAGAATATAGGCACTAATAGTGTTTAGAGGCGCGGAGGCGACTAAAGATAAAGACAAGGCTAAGATGCTATAATAAGCACTTCTCTACAGATTTATAGTAGAGGATAATTTGCCAAAACTGCCCACCCTATAAGAACACCCTACTATTCTGTAAAATACGTACCTATTAATTAAAGAGATAGAGCGCTGCGTAATTGGGGTTTCTAGCACCTTACTAGGCGCTAATAGCATAACAGTCCGGCTACTTATAGTATGCTAGAACCACATTAGATAGTACGTTTGCGATATCTACCGCGACCTACTATTGCTTAACTACTACCTAGCTGCCTAAACAAATAGAGAGATTGTTTTTATTAAGAAACTTAGCAAGAAAGACTACACAATCCTAGAGTCTATAAGACTACTTACTATGCTGCTCTGCCTTAGCAAAGGTTTTAAAAGGGTAATCACTTAACGTATAGCCCACTTAGCTGTGCTGCACGGCGTCCTAAGCCCCTAGCACGGGGGGGCCTTCCTAAAAAGGTCGGCCATAGACCTAATCACAGCCTTTACCTATAAAGCTAAACTCGCTTTTAATAAGGGCAAACACGTTACTATGGTAACTATAGATATACTAGGAGCTTTTAACGCGCTGCTAGTTAACTAGCTACTACACTATATAAAAAGACTAAGGCTAGCACTAGAAGGTTCTAGTCCTTATACGCAACATCCTTACAAACTAACACATTCTTGTCCGCTACAGCTAGCACTATTCTGGCCGCCACTTAGTAGCCTGCGGCACCCTATAGGGCTCGCTATTCTCCCCTATTATCTATATGTTATACCTTGCAGAGCTACTGCTCTAGAACACAACTATGCGCTTTGGCTATACTAACAACATATGCCTCTATAGCGCCTCCTACAGCCTCGACCTTAACATTAAAATACTTACTAAACAAGTCCGCAAGATTAACTTATACAGCGCGGACCACAAGATTGCTTTCTTACTAGATAAGCTTAAAATAATCTACCTTATAAGACAGAATGGGGACTACGCGCCGCCCTGCGCTATCGACAATTACTTTACTATTTACCTAATCCTCCCTATAAGTGAGGTACCTGCACTACGCTAGCTAGGCGTATAGTTTAATAGGAAGCTTACCTTTAAGACCTACATAGCCATACGCGCCGCAAAGATAAGGGTTGTTGCCTACTATATCTATAGCCTTACTTAAATTAAACACAGCCCTCTACTAGGGTCTTTACGCAAAGCGGTAATCTTTTACGTCCTCCCCTAACTCCTATATAGAGCGGAGGCCTAGTATAAAGGAAGAACTAAACCCTCTAGAATTATACGCTAGTTAAAAGGCGCTAAAGTAAGCACCTAACTAGGTTGGCACATAGAAACACTTAATAAGGTCCTTAGGCAGGTATGTAGAGCTGTTGTTCTGGCCTACTAGACTACACCCACCACCGCTATCTTTAGGGACGCTAGACTCCTCTTAGTAGTAGTAGCCCTAGAAACCTGCAAGTTCCGCTTCGCAGCACACCTGCTAACGATTAATAAAAAGCACCCGCTAACTGCTAGGACTTACCTTCCTATAGTTAGAAGAGGCCAAGGCGTAGGCCTCCTATAGCGAGCCCGCACGAAGGTACAACAACTAGCATAGGTCTTTAACCTAGTACCCCAACCCGAATTCCGCGCCCCCCACTACTCCCCTAGGAGCCGCAACAACCCCATAGGCTATGTGAATAAGAAGGAAGCCGCCCACCGCTTTAAGGAGTGGTGGGCCCTTCTCCTACTAACTACTATTACTATCTTTTCTAATAGCTCTAAACAATGGCTTAATAGTGTTAAGCATATTATATATAGCTACGCTATATATAAAGGGCAGACTCTTACCCTATAGGGTAATGGCTCCCTTAACCCTAGGTCCTATGTCTTTAATGCTAAAGCTGTAGGCGCGTGGTAAGGACTCTTACACACGCTCTATACGCTAGCCTACTAGCTTAGACGCATATATATGTGCATAGATAGCACCTCTGTTATATAGTGTATTAGAGGCAACCTGTCCCCCTTCTCGCAGTGGGCGTTTGTTAGGTGCTAAGAGACAATTAAAAACCTAGATATTACTATCTGGTGGTCCCTAGGACACTGCAATATAGAGGGAAATAAATGGGCAGACTAGCTAGCAGATAATGCGGCAAGGACCCTTAAACCTCCACATAGTATGGCAACTAAACCTACGGCCTTAGGCCTTAAGTTAGACGTTCGCGCCCTTACTAGGAGCGCAGAGATGGACTAGTAGCGTAAGTACACACTAAATCTGTCTAGGTAGTATATATAGTAGGACCTTAAGTATCGCCCTACAAAATAGCTAAAGGAGCTTACCCTCTAATAACTAACACTTGCAAAGCTACTGTCTATACGCACCTGCTATAGACACTACGCTTAGTACTATAAGAAGTTTAAATACAACAATGTAGTTATAGGATGCTTCTATAAGGTAGACCTCGCGCTAGACTATATAGTTCACTGCCCACGAGCGGTCTAGAAGTTCCGCTACTAGCTAAAACAACCCCCTCTCCCTCCTAGCACCACACAGGAGGGCGTTAAATACTTAAAGACTCTTAAGCCTAAAGATTTTTAACTTTTGCTAGAGCTTGCCAACCCTACTAACACTAATAAATAAATATTGGTTCTATAGACTGCCTACTAAGCCACAGATGCTAGCTAGCGCGATAATAACCTGGAATAGCTTCTCTAGTGTTGACTCTGTCTAAGCTCCTAGTAGGGGTGCCTCTTATCCTAATATCTTGCCACACGAGGCAACCTCCCCTACGCTCTCCTACTCTCCTTACCTCTCCTTACTATCTACACAATCCTTACCTTTCCTATACTAGTTTTACGCTAAGGTCTTGGCACTTTTTAATATAGCTTTAGGGCAGCTAAAGCTGCCCCTGCTTTGGATTATTATATGTATAATAGCTACACCCCAACATCTCAGCCTATAGGCATAAAGACACGGATTTAGCCTATACTAGTTTTACGCTAAGGATCGCCTTTACTATCTGGCTAGCCCCAGATGGCTACTTGGCGCGTCCCCATGCCCTATAGGAGGCTAGAACCTAGGTTCCTAGACGTTAATTAATACTACTACTACTACTACTACGTCACAAACTATTAACCAAAGACTTGGGAGAAGATTAGAGATGGACACTTAGATAATATCCTACTAGCGGGCACATAGGCCCTACAGATTCATAAGTAGAAAAACGTTAAACTAATTATAGATACCCTAACTAGAAAGTGCTAAATAGTAATTACCTAGGTTACACTAATCTCTACATTCTTTACGTTAATTGTATCTCTCTCGCTATATCGAACCATTGGCCTTGAGTTTAACTCTGGACGCAATTGTCTCTACCTAAGAAATGCTCTATTAGACGTCTTCTGTACGCTTAATAAGCAAGGACATTGGATTATAGACTCTAACAAGACACAACGCCCGGACGCATTAGAGTTATACACGTTCGCTGTTTAATTAATAATAATTAAGCTAAGGTAAGTAGAGCAAAAGCCTCTGTAAGTTACACCTACAAAAGCGTATTAGATACTAGCTCACATAGGACAACGCGTAATTAAACACCTAGAGCAGGCAGTAGATAGTATTAAGCTTACTGCTGGGCCTAAAGCTCCGCTATAGAAGAAGTGCGAAGAGTGTATTAACTCTAAGCTCTTAAAGATTATTAGTCAACGCCCTTAACGCGAGCCTACAACTTGGCCCTTTAAACAAATTGGCATTAACCTTATATAACTACAAAAAACTAGTAAAGCTTGCTACAATGGGGACAAGTGGCTGTTACACACTGTTTGTTAATACGCACGATATTATTTAGGCAAGACTCTTTACAACAAAATAAAAGCCACCCTTACGCGCGCTGTTTAATAAATACTAGCACAGATACGTACCTAATTCAACGCTATTATTGTGTATATTTGTTGCAATAATAAGAAAGGCTTTACTAATCTTTAGGAGATTTTTAAAGACCTAGGCATCGCAGTTAAGCCATGTGCTGTTAGGGCGGAAGAAATAACTGGCTTTACTAAGAAGGCTGGCAATCTTATTATTATAATGGCTAGGACCCTGCGAATTATAGCAAATTTTCCTAAGACGCTAACAAATAAGCTGTGCTTAACAGCTATATATATACTTAATTAATTACTAACAGAAGTTATAGGTTAAAAGACACCCTACAAAGTTGTGCGCAAGGTAAAGCCATCTCTAGCGCACGTAGACATTATTAGAGCAAAGGCTCTATTTTGAGACACAAAGGTAGCCAAAGGTAATAAGCTTAAATCGCGAGCGATTACTAGATGGCTGGTTGGATACAAAGGAACAAACATCTTTCGCATCTAGATCCTAGGAAGTAATAGGGTTGTTCGAACCTAAGACGTTATTTTCCTATAACAATAACAGTACTCTCCACTAGAACCTTAGCTTTTAACTAAGGAGGAACAACACATGGTTACTATTCTTAATATCGACTTATTAAACAAAGAGGAGGACCCTATTATTAAGCAGATCTGTCGTAATATAACACTTCGTTAACTAACAGTTAAGAATATTGCTAAAGATAAAGAAGAGGCTATTAAGCAAGATAATACCAAAGTGCAAATTTAGGAGGAGGCTAATAAAGAACTACCTACACCTTAAGAAACGCCAGCACCGATTACTCCAAATTAATCGGCCTCAACACGCACTTAACCAAAAGGCTAAAGATAGGTTGCTTTAGGTGATACTACTCTAAACCGCCACAAGAACAATGCACCACAATAAAGAAACCCAGCTATTATAGAAGACAATATTATTCAGGGGTCTCGTTGTTAGGGAGGTGGTAATAATAAGGACAATGCCCCGTAAAACCTTAGTACGCACGCCTCACTATACTGGCAGACGTTTGCTACAGCAATTGCACAACTACTAGAAAATACTAAGCTTAAGGTCTATTAAAAGCAGTTGCCGCCACTACTAAAGACCTGGGCTAAGATTAAGTCTCGACCTAATGCTAAGAAGTGGCTAGATGCTACAGACAAGGAGATTAAGGAGCAACTTTATAAGGAAGTGTTTAAAAAAGTTAAGAATAAGGTAAAGGAGTACCTAAACGCTAAGACTCTACTACTAATATAGGTCTTTGCATACAAGTTTAGCGCTAATAGCTACTTAAGTAGCTACAAAGCTCGACTAGTTGTAAGAGGAGATTTTTAGACAACCTAGGATAATACTTACGCAGCTACACTTGCTACACAAACACTCTATTTCCTTATTGCTATTATGTGCGCTTTTAGACTACTCGCCTATTAGTACAACGTTAAGAACGCGTTTCTTAATGCCTACCTTAAACAACTTTACTATGTCTAAACGCCTAATGGCTTCTAAGAACGCCTAGGCAATATAATGCGCTTACGCCAAGCACTATATGGCCTTAAGAATGCCCCAGCATTGTGGCACAGACACCTAAAGAAGACCCTTGTAGATATAGGTTTTACTTAAGTCAAAGGTATCCCTTGCTTATTTACTAATAGCAAGCTAATACTATTCTATTATATTAATAATATTATTATTCTATTTCGTCAAGGCAATTAAGAGCACCATTAACTATTTAAAAGCAAGTTTATGACCCAATACAAGATATAGAGCTTAGGAGAGCTCACCTAGTTTCTAGGGATTCGCATTATTAGAGACTACGTTAAAGGGAAGGTCTGGATAATCTAGGACTCCTATATTACAAAGTTCTGGCACGATTATAATCTCCTTAGAGGCAGCCAACACCCTTGAGTCCCTCTCTGCGAATCTTACCTCTCTCTAAGTACGGATGAACCGGACGCTGAACGTACCTAATTATATTAGATCCTTATTAGATGCCTTAGTTTTATCTCTTACTTTACCCGCCCTGATGTGGCAAAGACACACTCGATACTTGCCCATTATCTAAATAACCCTAGCCAGAAGCACATAACTACTATTTAAATAGTATGGCAGTACCTATATAATTACTAATTCTGGGCTATTAGAGCTATAATAGCGCCCTTAGAAAACTCTACTTATATTGTTTAACCTAGCAACAATAAGGCTAAAGAACTGCTATTCTTTAGAGCTTCCAATATAGCCTTTACTAACAATTCTAAGACTGCTTAAAGCTTATTCGCCTATGTGTTTAAGCTCTACAGCATAGTTATTAATTAAAAGGCCAAGATTATAAGATCTATTACCAAATTGACCACTAAGGCTAAACTATTTGCCTTGTCAACAGCTAGCACTAAGTTATCCTAGTAGATAAACACCTTTAAAGCTATTAGATTTAATCTAGAGGTTTGCCCTACATTGTACTATAATAACTAGCAAACAGTCTTAATTGCTAATAAGGAGGAGGACAAGCTTAACACCAAGCTTCGGCACATTAAGGTTCACTAGATATGGATCCAAGAGCAAGTAGAAGCTAGTAATATCGACGTAACCTGGATAGAAACTAATAATATGCCTGCTAATAGATTAACGAAGTTACTGTGCGACATTAAAATGCACAAACAATTCTTAAAGCAACTAGGAATAACTAATATTCGCTAATATGTTGTAGGCTTAGATTAGTTTGTTACACCTACTATTACTGTTTGAGGAGTTACCCCTAGGGAGGTGCCCTAGAGGTCCTTAGTTCACTTATTTGTTACTCTTATTTATGACAGCACTCTATTACCTTTGTGCTGTGGGAGGTGTGTTAGTGTAGGTGGTATCGCATTCCACACTATCACATGATACTACCAACCTTATGTACACTAGCTGCTGACTACGATCCTCGTACTTAAGGGATCCTCTGGTTAGCTTGTTACAATCAACTCAGTCTCTTATTCTTCCACTAATATAAATGTAGTGCTAATGCTACTTATAGGCAAGAGTCTGCGGCATTGCATTTAACCAAGCCGTCCCTACACTACCAACGTTGACTCGTCTGCACAACAGTCAAATCACTTCTTCTCTCGAAAAAAAAAGGAATGACTTTGTGTGCAGAATGCTTTTTTCTCTCCACGTCCCACCCACCATGCATTCGCGCAGAACTAAATAGCCGTTTCGCATACTTCAACTCCACAAAAGCCTCGATATCTCTCTATTGTGGTCGCGAGTCGTGAGTAGACGTAACTAACAAAAACGCGTTACCACTAGGAATAGACATCTTTAAAGCCAGTTTATAGAGCGATTATGCCATTCGGGGGTACTCAGGTAATGTGTACGTCATGTGCTTGCTACATAAGCTTGTGAGCTAAGTCGATGATTTGGAAACGATCGCACTGAATAGAAGGTGGATAGTGCTGCTATGGTCGTTCATTGAGTTATATTTTTTTGTTCAGTCATTTCAGCGGAAATTGTAAGTAGGTCAAGGACATATATCCAGCGTAGCCAACGTACCGTAGCGGAGTACAGCCGCAAGTACAGCCAAAGCGTGCACAGCTGCTATGTTAGTCAGTTTCAAGGTAAAAAGCGCACTCTATAAACCGTGCACGCTTCGGCCGTACTTACGGCTGTACTCTGCTACGGTATGTTGGCTACGCTGCATATATCGGGTAGCTCGGGTGATGAGCCTCGTCTACGCTCCTCAAAGGAAAGCATCATGCGGGCTCAAGACTTCTGGAAGACAATAATCTCATGGGCACGATCTCATCGCAAATAAGAAGGCAAGAGAGTTAGGACACTAGAGTACGCTAGAAACAAAACAAAACACCAAACGCTACCACCCCTTGCAACACCAAGCAGAGTCCACACCCCAACAGCGTACCCCAAATAGACGAAAGAAACGCCTGCCCGACCTCTCTTAAATAAAGAACTCCTTGTGCTGAAGTTTCCTCGCAAACTCCGGTGGTACCATAGTCACCGCCAACGTAGCGCCGATAACCAAACACAGTATCGCTACAGCCACGAGATGTACAGGCGTGATCTGCTGCACCGGCCTCGGTCCAAACTCTTTGGGCGCCCACTTTCCCACCATCTTCTTGATAGGCGCGACGTTATGTTTTTGCGCGAACTCGTAGCCGCGCTTCATGCCAGGCAATCCGTCAATACTGTACTGTGATTTAAACGCCCAATAGCTACAAGTCTCGTCAGCACGCAGTTACTCAAGAAATAAGAGAAGTCGGCACCCTCACCGATCCATACTCTCCTCCTCCATCCCCTCCCTATACTTAATCTCCTTCTTCTTAAAAATATCATCCAGCGTACTCCTCCACCCCGTCCACTCAAAAGTCGGCACACTAAACCCACAACTCGTCCCACACTGATGCACATCCACAAGTATAATACTCCTACTCCCGGGAATCGTATCGACCTTGTTCTCCCGTACAAACCCATCCCACTCCTTCGTTCCGTTTTCGATCGCCCGCCCCGTGCCCCATATCCGAACGATGCGCGGCGGGCCGTCGAACGCAATGAACATGATGCAGATGCGGCCGTTGTGCGGTTCGTGCAGGTGCGCGTGCGTTTCCACGCCTGAGCCGGAGAGGTCGAGGTACCAGAAGGTGGTGGGGGAGAGGATGCCGAATTGCTTGCCACCTTTGGGGGAGATGTTGATGTGGCCGGAGGGGGAGAGGGGCGCGGTGCCGACGAAGAGTATTTTTTGGGAGAGGATCCAGGGTTTTAGGGTGGAGGGGATGGTTTCGTAGTAGACGCCCATGATGGCGATACTGGCTTGTCTGAGGTGGGCTCTGGTGGAGGAACGGAAGCTTCTTTGTATTGAAGCTGTAATGTGGGGAAGAAGTGAGGTGGATGTTGGTTAGATGAGTTCGAGATGACTCAAATGCATGCAGGACCGCGGCCGCGGCGATAATTTAGACACCGAGGGCCGAGTTGCTTGTCACTCCAATCCTATTCTGCGCCTCGAAACCTAGCTTTTACTTAATTGTCGGATACTCTCTTATATATGTGAGTTTAGATTCGGATCATACACCTTGAGAAGGCGAGCGCCGATCTCGGAACTTACCTGTTTAACGCGAAAAGGAAGCTGCGCTTGCGAATATCTGAGCTTAGTCCCTTAAGCACAGCGAAAGAACGTACAACAGTAGAGACGACCGGTATACACCCGTGTTAGTTGTCTTGTTAGATGTTAATGTTGTGTTGTAGAGGGAGCTAGTGTTAGTAGAGTGGGGGAAGCTGACGCGTACGAAAAGGGTAGGAGCCAGCACGCTTACGGACGTGTACACTAGGTACCTCAATGCAAGGGGCTAGCATTTATCTTAGGTATTAGCGGTTAGAAAATTGTATTTCGAGTGCGAGTTCACCAACACGCCTGAGTCTGCCGAGGTGTTCTACTGATCACGTGATCCACCTAAGATCTCGGGATCCATCCCGTGAAGCCCCGCGCATAGAAACCACACACATACATCTTCAAAAGAATAAAAATAAAAAAAGACATCTTACCATATACGCGTAATCCCCAACACTCTCATTCAACAGATTCCATCCATACACGCACAGCCAGCTTCGCACCCGCTAGTCTACAAATGCACTCCACCCATCCACCGTGCCGAGCATCCCCACCCACACAAAAAAAATGTCATTATTGACCATGCCAGGGGTCGACTAAGGCGCGGGTTAGCTAGGGAACTTAAACGGGGGATACCGTGATCGAACACTTACACCTGGAATCTCTTGATTACTGATGCATCGTAGTCAAGCGCCTTGCCATTGGGCCACATGGCCGATTCCCAGACGAGGGATCTCAACTGATTGATGCCTGATTTTGAACCGTAGAGAGTATAAGAGTGCTTCTCACAGCATCTTGCTGAGCTTGCTAAGTTTCTGTTTGCGTGGAATTTTTTCTTTCGTGGTGGGGACGGGGCGCTAGACGTCAAACAAAGGGCTAGCGACACATTCCCCATGCAGGCCAGCAGCAGCCCTGTCCTATGACTATTTTCTTACAAACGCGGTGTACAGTACAATATCGCTGGTAAATTATCATTGGTATCCCACACCGACTTCGCCGGGGAACGCAGCCCAGAACTCCTGCGTAGCATTCATCATCATCTCTTCCATATCGGTACTGGAAAAGTCGAAATTCAGATTAAACGTGTCATCCTCCTCAAGGGGGCGAATAGCCTGGTGCCCGTTCCAATGGTAATTCGCAGCGTAGCCAATTGGTGTTGACACTGCTGGAAATACCATTTGTGTGGGTGCGCTGGTTGCAGCAGGCTGCGGATCATTAGCAATCTGGTGCAGGACGGTGTCAGAGCAACACATGCCTCTTGTACTATGGTGTTGCGGACAACAACATTCGCGTCCGGTGGCGGCTTAAGGTCCATAGGCCTGTGCACTGGTGATGGCTGCAAAGCCCCGTAGTCGATCATGGCGTGTCGAAGCTCTTGCCGCTCATCGGGTGACACCGGGCCACCCTGTCCCAACACAGAGCGATAGTAAGCTTGCATGCGCTTGATTGTTTCAAACCACGTTTCGCTCATAGGCCACTGGTTTTTCATCTCTTTCAAAAAGGTACAACCTCTAATGACGCGCTCGCGTGCTTTTTCTGTAACCCTCGGATCGTCGTCGCCAGAAGGGAAGTTGAAACTATAAAGCATGACGCCGACTGCGGTATAGATAGTGAAGCCGATCCAAGGTACTAGACCGCGCAGAAAGAAGACGCCAAAGTTCCGCATTTCGTCAAGCATGTCGAGCACCATCGAAGCCTCATTGAACAAGTCTCTCCTCGACGACTTCTGCCACGTTTTCCACATATCGTTGTGCTCACTGTACAAGTGAAGTGCTTCTTCGGGGTGGTTCTGCGGCCCTAGGACGGGTAGGTAGGCTCGATGGAGGAACATGTAGCTCATGAAGTAGATGCAGTGCATGTAGCAATAGGCTTGCCCTTGGTCCACCGCATTGTGACTGTGTAGCGCAAACAGCTCGTATTGCAGTCGGGGCGGCAGCGAGCTCTTCCAGGCTTCCAGCTCGTATATGAGCTGCTGAAACTGGGATGTGCCTGCCCACGGAAGCTCTGCTTTGAGCTCGTCCGAACATGCCCAGCGAGCAACCTTGCCCCAGATGTTGGCGGCGCGCGCTGTGAAGGCGATGATGCCTATTTCTCCCACATTCAGCGACAGCGGAGGCATGTGTGTCGAGCCGTCGAGGCGCTGGGTGCATACGGGCTCGCCAAAGACGAAATCTTCTCGCTCGCAGGGCAGCTGAATGGCCATGTCACTGGCCGTGAGCGAGCGCTTGCGTCCCCTGCCGCCGCTGAGCAGCGAATCCATCAAAAAGCAGGTCCAGGCCGTGCGGCGGCGCACTTCGGCGTCGATGAACTCGTCGCGCGTGGGCTTCCGGTTCCTAGGCATCTTTGGCTCTCGCGTCAAATCCATGACCTCGATGAGCCTGATAGCCATGCCGAGGTAGATCCACGCTCTGCGGCCGTTGCCCGCTCCCCAGTCATGGCCGGTCAGCATCAGGAGGGCTTGGATGCGGCTGATGCTGGGCGTCTCGAGGTCGGACTGCAGGATCTGGCGGGCGTGGGCGGCGAAGGCATTGCTGGCCTCAATCTGGGTGTGGAAGGGCGCCGGCGGCTCTCTGACGAAGCTGCTGCACTTAGTACCTTCTAATAAACCGTGCACACCGTGGTCCTGGTGGCGGTGATGGGGTGGCCTACCGGATCGCCAGGGCGAGCATGGCCCACACCATCCATATCTCCAGGGTGCGGTCGCGGATACGCAGCAGTAGCGTCGGGGTGTGGTGGAAGCTCCATTTGTAGCTGCAGCGCAGATAGCTGTTCAGGACCTCGTCGGTCAGCAGCTCGAAGGGGTCCAGGCCGTCGAGCAGAGATGCCGTTGCGCTCGGTGACAGTGCCGCAGGAGCGGCAGCAGTGGGGGGCGTCGTGCCGCTCGGGGGTGGCCGATAGGGATGCGGGAGGCTGGGGGCGCAAGCCGTGGTCGAAGCCGTCGGCGACAGGAGTGTGCCATGGTCTTGTCTCGGCCGCTTGGGCTTGCGGTGGATGGAGCTCGTGCCTGGCGGAGGGAACTCGCACTGGTCGGCTCTGCCTGAAGCCTTGCATCGGTCGCACGGCGGCTCGTCTGGCGATCGTGTGAGCAGACGTGCGTTCGACGGTGCATGGGACCGGATTACCGTTGTGGATGCATTTCTGCTTCGCGCTGCGGCACGATACGCACGCGACAGGATTGCGCATCGCAGGCAGAGGGCACAGGCAGACAGCGATGCCGTGGCCGCGACGCTTCGGAAGTTCGAAGCTTGCTTGCTTGCTTGCTTGCTTGCTGCTTGCTTGCTGCCAGCCTGCCCTTGCACTCCGCGGCCCTCGTGCCGGCTCGTTTCGGTTCGCTCGTTTCGTCCCGATCGGCCGCCAACTCACCACCATCTGCCATGGTGAAGAGATGGATACCTAGATATTTGGTGGCTTTTCTTTGTTGCGTGGGGTCTGTGGCTATCTACGACTTTGTTCATATTGCTAGAGACCAGTACTATGTGCCTTTGGGCTCTCCCGGATAGCGTTATGTTTCCGGTATTGGGTTTCGATTGGCTTGCATGCTGGATTAAAAATATACCTTGAAGAACGTAGCTTCTGTGCTATGCTTGCAGTGACGGATGTTCCTGATACCATATGCTATGACCCAAACATGCTTTGTATACTCCTACACGCCTTCAAACCCCCATCATGTCCTCATTCCACATCCCCCGACTCATGACTCAACCCTTTCCTCCTCAAGCACCTCAACCACTCTTACTCCCCCCACTCTTCGGTGCACTACCTCCACCACTCGTCTTTGTCCGCACACCCTCCTGCGGCCCACCCTCCTGGTTTCCCCTCGGCTTGCTAATATCCGCATTCGCCGGGCTCGCATTCAATGGGTCAGCCTCAGCACCCTCGCCCATTCCCTCTGCTTCAGCTGTCTTCTCTGCAGACTCGGGGCTCGTCTTGCTCGGGTTGAAGGCGGCATCGGAAGAGGCGGCTGCATCGTCGGATCCGGACTTGGAGTACTCGGTTGAACGGGGCTTGAGCGAGTCTTTGTCTTGGGCGTCTTTTCTGGCGAGGCGGGGTGTCGTGGTGCTGAGGAAGCGGGGATGCGATAGGGAGACGCGAGGGAGGGAGGCGCGTTGGAGGAGGCGGCGGGTGAACATTGTTGTGGTGGTATTTTAGGAGGAGTTTCGTATGTGGAGATGATCGATGATGGATCCGAGGTGTGGAGAGGCCTCAGTTGGATCTTTCGTGATTGAAGGTAAGCAACGAGGGCGCAATTGGAGGGATGTGAGGGAAGCGAGCCTGGATGAGGTTGTGCGGAAGGAGCTGGAGCTATGGGCATGTGGTGACTAGGTATGACGTCATGGCAGTTGCAAGTCCAGCCGAGCACGAGGCCTTGGAACCTGACCTCGGGACGGGACCTCGGGAAAATCGTGATCACGTCTATCATTGTATTCCCAAGGTACAGATATGATTGAGCTGTTTTTACCATAAGATCTGGCTCTCAGACAGAGCACACAATTGATGTTACGATCTTCACATCAGAAAGCATGACAAACAATTGTGCGGGGAATCGGACGCATCTCCGACACACCGCACTTCAAAGAGATTGCGCACTAAGCAACAGCATATCTTATCAATAAGTCTAGTCAAACAAAGAAGACAATACCACACTGCGGCATTCTAGAGGCCGTATCTCGATCGCACCGTTATAGCAAACAGCCAGCAAATAATTCGGTACCTCAAATTCAGCAATCCAACATCAGCAGCTTCTATTGCCCATATAATCGCAACTGGAGTCATTTCGTCCTCTCCCGTAACGGCTCGGTTCCACCTTACGCTCCTATTATATATAGCTAGCACTTTTGTTTTCGTCCCGTTAGCGCGAGATATGGGGCACGAGTGCTGCCTAACGGGCCACTGTATAAAGCCCATCTTTCTTTCCAGCTTTCATGATCCAGAAAAAGGTGTGAAACTGCTACCGCGGACTTGACCTTGAAGCTTTCTTTGAAAAGAGGGAGTCATAATCAAAGTCCCTGTTTCCCATTGTTTCGCCATGGTAAGCCACACTCCCCTTATATAAAGCAATAATCTGCCCACTCGGATGCGCTCACATCGTTCTCCACCCAGACTCTCAACTTCAACATCCTCAACGTATACTGTGCCATCGATATAAAGCAACCGCCTCGATACCGATATACATCGCACCCTCGAGTAAGATTAACCCCAACTGGAACGCTTCCAGACTCTCTAACCCAAAGAAAGATCTACAAAGAGACCACCCAATCCTAAAGACACCCATCCCACGAAGCCTCTACCATGGATTTCTACGACGCACCATGGACCCCACCACGTCGTCCCGACCCCTCAACCCTCACGCATCCACCTCCCTTCCCCCCACTCCCCCTCCACCACCTCCGCACCGGTAAGATCCGCCCCCTCTGGACCAAACCCAGCACGGGAGCCACCATCACCTCCGCCATCTACAAAGAGGCTCTCCCCTTCCCCGTAACCGTCACCCCCGTCGGCATCGTCGGCGACGAACACGCCTTCGGCCCTCACAACAACCTCGACAGAGCCATCCATCATTACTCTTCCGCTCACTACGCACTCTGGGCCTCTGAAATCCCCGACAACGCACACATCTTCGAGCCCGGAGCCTTCGGCGAGAACCTCTTCAGCGAGGAGCTAGACGAGACGACGGTCTGCATCGGAGACAAAGTGCGCATAGGCGGTGTGCTGCTTGAACTCAGCGAGCCGCGGACACCATGCTACAAGCTCAATCACCGGTTCAAAGTCAAGAATATGGCGAACAGGATGCAGACGCTCTTGCGGACGGGGTGGATGTATCGCGTTCTTGAACCGGGGGTTGTGGAGAGCGGGGCTGTGATTGAGCTTGTGGAGCGACCGCATCCGGAGTGGACGGTGGCGCGCGTGGCGTATTATTTGTTTCTGGAGAAGGAGAATTTGGAAATGGCGGCGCAGCTTGTGGCGTTGGGGCCGTTGGCGGATGAGATCAAGGAGAGGTTTCAGTCCAGGTTAGAGAAGGCGGTGCCGGAGGGTCAGGCGGGGAAGTCTAAGGAGCAGAAGATGGATACGTGGGCGGAGTATCGGCTTGTCGACAAGAAGAAGCACACCAGCACTGTTACCGCCTTCGTCTTCGAAGCCGTCGACAAGATCAAGGATGAGGATGTCACGCCTGTGGAGTCAGGGAGCCATGTGCGCGTCAAACTGGGTGGCAAGCTAGTTCGTGCCTACTCCGTCGTGGGCGGGACATCGAAGCGGTTCGAGCTCGGCATTGCGCTCGATCCAGAGAGTCGCGGTGGCTCAAAGTACATGCACTCGGAGACCAAAGTCGGCGACGTACTTACCTTCGGTCGCATCACAGCTTCCTTTCCGCTTGCCAAAGATGCCGACAAGCACATCATCATCGCTGGTGGCATCGGAATCACGGCTTTCCTCGCAGCACTCGAGTATCTCCATGCTGCAAAGCAGAACTACGAACTGCACTTCGCCGTCTCCTCCGAACTCCCTTTCGCGGCTCAAATCGCAACCCTCGGCGCCAAGGCAAAGACGTACAACAAAGCCCTCGGTCAGCGTATGGACTTGAAGTCTATCATTGCCAAAGCAGAAGCTACAACGCACGTCTACACCTGCGGTCCCCAGCGACTCATGGACGGCGTTGCCTCGGTCGCAAAAGAGTACGGCGTACCAGATACTTCCGTGCACTTCGAGCAGTTCACCGTCACGACTTCTGGTGATCCGTTCACAGCCGAGCTCAAAAAGAGCGGGAAAGTAGTGGAAGTTGGGCCTACGCAATCGCTCCTGGATGCGTTGAAAGCGGTAGGCATGAACGTCGATTCCTCGTGCGAAGTTGGAAACTGCGGAACATGCTTGGTAGACGTGTGCGCCGGGCGTGTGGAACACCGAGGAACGGGGATCGGGGAAGAAGAGAAGAAAGGATTCATGCTGAGCTGTGTGAGTCGGGGTGTGGGTAAGATCGTCCTCGATCTATGATCGCACTCACGGAGTCTGCGGTCAAGCTGGAGGCCGGCGTACACAAAGAAATTGGGCTCGAAGAGAACGAGAAGAAGAATGAGGAACCTAGACTGAGCTGTGCCTGTCGGGATATGGGAAAGATCATCCCCAATCTCCGAACGGTACCCAAAAATTCTGCAATAGAACACCCTGTTATATAATTTTTTTTCCAAATTGATAGATATATGAAATTCCCGTTGTGGTATTCTGGTATCCAGGTATCCTACACTCTCCTGTTTCACTATGCAGCAAAATTCCAATCCCCCAAACGCCTTGCCATGCAACCCAAACCCCCAAAGGGGCCCAAACTATGCACAGAGAACCCTAATCATCCCACCGCATATTCAACACCAACTCCTGCACCTCCGCCGCCGACAACTCATGCCGCCTCTCCACCACGCGCGTCCTCTCTCCTTCAAATAGTCACATCCCAACCGCCTGTCCATACGCCTCGGCAGCAAGCGGCCATCCGAGGACGGCACCAGCCATGGGGAGGACGCTGTTGTTCTGTTAGTATATGCATGAGGAGGTTGGAGGGGAGAGAACGTACAATATACCTGTGCGCCCCACGCGCCTGAAGTACAAGCTGTATTGCACGGGGTGCGCCGCGACGGTGACGGGGTTGCGCGCGAATGGGTGAGGCTCGGAGAGGTAGCGGGCGGCGGTGCGGAACATGCCGAGATTTTGAGTGGGGGAAGGCATCGTGTTGATTGATTTGATGGTTGGTTGGTATTCGATATCCGACTTTTGACGATGTCGAGCCGAAGAGGGTTGTTCGTAAGAGTTGAGATAGAGCCGGTTGATAGAGATTGATTGACTGGTTGTTTGATGAGAGAGTAGACCGCTGTCTATCTTATATGATGTCCTTGTATTGATGTATCGAGAGCAGAGTAGACCGTTGTCTAATATTTGATTGGAGTGGTAGATGCTGGATACTGAGTTGAGACTGAGATGCTATAGACAAAGTGGCACAAAGTTATATACCCCGACGCAAAAGGGAAGATTCGGATCCCCATCCTGAATCTTCCTCTGAGAGCATCGTACCACCGCAAGTATCACGCGAGCCATCGACCTACCGCGCGACGGATCCATCTTCAGCCTTACGAGCTCGCTTACCTCGCCGCTGGCACGCACGCGGCATAACTTACTCACGATATCTGGATCGGGCGAATATTTCGTGAGGATGGACGTAGTAAGCAGTGTACAGGGCTGTGGTTGGTTAGTGGTGCGGTCATTTTCAGATTGGGCGTCTCCTGGGCGTGTGGCGCGGTCTTTGTGTCGCGAGACAGTGGTGTGATGGTGTTGCGAAATTTAAGGGCGGCACCCCCCGACGGCTTTTCGCCTATTCACCAGCCGACAGCGGCGCCTGAGAATGGCGTGAGATGCGCCGCGAAAACTAGAAGCCGCGAAAACATTCGAGAATTGCCGCGAACACTTACGGTGTGTGTCTTTCGTGACTAGTCTATCTTGGACGAATTTCAGCTTTTCCGCCTCTGTGATAGGTCCATCTCACGATTTTACTTCAGTCGTATATCGCAGTACGAATGAAAAGCGCATACTTGGTTCCCCGGTACCCGTAAGAACATATATTACTAGATGTCACAGGCGTAGCACTCCATCAGGGCGGAGACGAATGTATATTCGAAGTAAATCAATTGAAAGGGTATCCGACGCTATCTAAAAAAGAGAGACTTCGAGGCCATCCTCATCCCAGAACCAGTACTCCATGAAAGGATGAAGACTCCGGTTGTGCATCCTGCTCATACAGTACGCCCGCCATGAGATGACCGCGTGAGGAGTCTCTATCATCCACACTGCACCTCCGTTGATCTTCCCTCTCCGATCCACGTCTCCCTCCCCTCCTACTCCCTCCCCAACTTCTCAATCTCCCCCTTCCCAATCTCCCAAACACCCACCTCCCTCCCCCCCTCCACACACTTCAACCCCGCCACCACCCCCGCCCTCGCAATAACCCCCGCCTCATTAACCCACCAGCCCGTCAACTTCGGACTCACCTTCCTCAACACACCCGCAAACCCCCTTAACACCGCCTCCGCCGGCCTACTCTCCTGCCTCTCCCCCTGAATCAGCGCCGGCCTCAAAATAACCGTATGCTTGAACCCCAACCCCTTGACCTTATCCTCCAGCTCGGCTTTCATCTTCGGATACGCAAACATGCTCGTGCTGCTCGCGCCGCCCGCCGAAACCAGCACGTAGCACTCTACGCCCGCGTCTTTGGCGGCTCGGGCGAGGTCGTAGTTGAGGTCAACGTCGATTTTGCGCTGCGCTTCGAGGGAGCCTGCGGCGCTGCGGGTGGTGCCGAGGGCGGAGAAGAGGATTTTCGGCTGCGATTCGCGGGGGAATTGCGCGGGCCATTGCGCGGTTTCGGCGGAGGGGACGTGGAAGAGTTTCGGGGAGGCGGTGGGGTTGGGGGGTGCGCGGCGGGCGTAGGTGTAGACGGAGGAGATGTTGGGGTGCGCGAGGAGCGCGGAGAGAATGTGCGAGCCCTGTGTGTATGTATTAGTATTTTGGATGCGTGAGGGGTACTGCTGGGTTGCGGGACAGGACGTACGACGAGGCCGGTGCTGCCGGCGAGCGCTACGGTCGTCATTATCGGGTTGGTCGGAAGATCTATACGAGTATGGAGTGTAGTTGCGCTGGAGGGTGAGTCGACGAAAGGTAAGTCTAGTGTGGGTGTAGAGTGATCAAAAACGCTTGGAGTCTCCTCCGTTTATGGACGTGATGCACAGGCCTTGCCGAGGCGGCGATAATCGGGGACAACGTCATCGTCCAACAAAGCAACACAATACAATACGATGACTCCGTTCTGTGAGTACATTTGAAGCAGCAATTACACAGCAGAATACTCGACATTCGGGCATGTCGGGAAACGAAGTATTATCTCCCGTCGGAGAGCGAATGCGCTGTCAGCTGAAGAGACCAGCCAGCGGCGGGATACATCGATGTACGTAACCATGAAAGCGATACCTACTGCGCAGTGTGTATGACGGGGTCAAGACTCTTGAACTAGATCAAAATGTACCAAAATTTTAATGAAATGGCAAAATTCATACCATCTACCTGATCCGATTTCTTCCATCATCCCTTCCCCAACCCACATGTATACGCCCTCCCCTGACAACACACCGCATAAACCTACAAAATCACCAGGCTAGCCTCCAACGCTCCCTCAGGGCTAATAAGCCCCTTGACAACCTCCTCGGTAACATTTCCATCCACCCCCAAAATCATAAGCGCCTCCTTGCTCGCGTCTCCATTCTCCGCATCCGCGCCCTCATCAGCATCATGCAACGGCGCCACATTCATAAACTTGATGTTCACACCTGCCTTTCCTAGCAAGTTTCCTACGTAGCCAATCTTTCCTACCGAGTCGAAATTGCGACAGATGAGGAGCGTCCCCAGCGGGACGAATTCGCCGCTGAAGCGGTCGAGGCGCGAGATGAAGGGCTTGTTGCCTGATACGAATCCTTGGATAACTTGCTCTGAGGGCTCCTGAGTAGGCTGTATTGAGCGCGCCTGGGAAGATGAGCGTGAGGCCCGGGCACGCAGTGTGATGAACGAAGAGTAAGGCTTGTCGTCTACGTTTTCGCGGCTGCGCTGCTCGTTGATGAGGATACCGCGTTCCTTGGCGACGAGCTCTGCGTTGACGATGTTGATGTTGGCAATCTCACTGATTGGAGAGAGGAGACCTTTGACCAGAGCGGCGAAAAGAGGTTTGGTTGTGTTGATCTCGGCTAGAGCGCCTTCATATGTGATGTCGAAGGTTGTACGGAACGAGGCTGACTTTTTGGAGTAGTGTTGCGTATACAGAGAGCCCATTTTCTCAACCAGGGTGACGAACGGTTGGAGTGTGCGGTACTCCTCCGGGAGAATAATGGGGGCGTTGACTGCCGAGCGGGGAAGCTCACCAGACAGAATCGATACGACCTGCTCACACACATCGATGGACACGTTTTCCTGTGCTTCTTTGGTCGAAGCTCCCAGATGTGGCGTTGCCACGACCTTGGGATGGGCAATGAGCCTGCTTGCCGAAGTGTCGGCCTCAGGCGGTTCTGAAGTGAACACATCGATGCCGGCGCCTGCGATAGTCCCTGAATCTAGAGCCTCTACAAGGGAATCTTCATCGATCATGCCCCCTCTCGCTACGTTCAATATCCGAGCTGTAGGTTTCATTGACGCAAGTTCAGCTTTACTGATCATGCCTTTTGTAGATGCGATTAGCGGCGTATGAAGAGTGAGGAAATCAGCTTCTTTGAGAAGATCGGCAAGACTGGGCAATATAGTTACAGAGGCGGCTGTTGCCAGACTCTCGTTCGCATAAGGGTCGTAGGCAATGAGGCGCATGCCTAAGCCGTTGGCAATTCTGGCAACCGTGAGACCAACTAGTATTGGTTAGATAGTATTTCTCGAGTGAAGAATTAGACCTGCCTTTGCCCAAGCCAACGATCGCAAGCGTCTTGCCCTTGGCTTCAATGCCTGTCAATCGACTTCGCTCCCATTGCCCAGCCTTGATGCTCTGGCTCGCATCTGCCACGTTCCGAGCAACAGCCATCAAGACTGCCTCATGTAAGCGATATGTCGATTTTGGGCCAAGCCATGGGACTTACGTGCGATGGTATGTTCTGCGGCGGCATTAATGTTGCCGCTCGGCGAGTTCACCACAATTATGCCCAGTGAGGTAGCAGTCTTGACATCAACATTGTCGACGCCCACGCCAGCTCTTGCGACAACCTTGAGCTTCTTCGCAGCTCCAAGGAGCTCCGCAGTAACCTTGGTCTCAGACCGGACAATCAGAGCCTCGTAGTCTCCAATGATGCTCTTCAGTTCCTCTGCGCTCAGTCCCTTCTTTTCATCGACCTCAAAGCCCTTCTTCAGCAAGGCTAGCCCATCCGGAGACACCTTTTCCGGGATAAGGATCTTGGGCCGCGAGTTGTACATTTCGATGGCCATGCTGAAAGCCCACGCGGAGTTCGGGTTCAGGAACGGTTTCGAAAGGTGCCAATTTGCCTTGCACTGGTTGATTGAAGGCAGAAAGGAGTGCGGGCGATGTTTAAGTGTCTTGACACGTGTTATAGACTCCGGCTGCCGTCCGCAGTCGGCCGTCTTGTGCACGCAATGCATCATCGGCTGGTGGGTCTTTGTATGTGACGCTTGCTAAATCCGGTATAAACGCTACCCCGCCCCCGCAAACCCCACGGATTACACCGCCAGGCCTGTCAAATGGTAGAGTAAACAGAGAGAAACGCTTGCGATTGCACGGAATCGAAGGGAAAGAGAACGGCCGCGGACCAAAGGTAATACTTTGGGTCGCGAAGATAGGCCACGGAGCTGGAGGAGCGAAGTCGGCGGGACAGACAACTTTGAAAGATGCGACAGGCTGCAAACGAGCTGCATATTGGGCTTTTATCCTTTTCTGCATGTTGTGATACCACCTTTCTCTGTTATATATGTGCCATGATGAAGTTGCCGCCGCTTGTAGAAGATGTGGCCATCATCGGTTGGAGCTGACTGCGCTGCTGACACGCCATCCAACGCTTGTTGCCTCTGTGTACACCGAGAGCTTACCAATTTGATCGTGTCTTGAGCTTCTCGTTCTGCACGACTTCGATCCAGTAACCGTCCGGATCTGAAAGCGTTATCAGCGACCTTATCTCCACAACATGGCACAAGAACATACCGAGCACAAAGGCGATGTTTTTCATGCGCCCGTCTGTGAGCCTCTTCTTCCAGCTGACCTTCTTCTCCTCGAACCGTGCGCAAGCTGCGTCCAGATCATCGACCGTGATGCAGATGTGTCCGAACCCCTGTGGCTGAGCATTGCCGTCGTGGTACTTGAAGTTCGGGTCCTTTTCTGTGCCTGCTTGGTCTTAGATATCGTCTCTACGTGTCGGGCTGGTTACGTACCGTAATTCCATGTCAATTCGAGCAAGCCTTCTTGATCTGCAGTCGCACTCACGCCCTCTGGGGTCTCCTCACCCGGCGCGCCGTATCCGAGAAAGTACAAATTGAAGCCGTTCTTCTCATTCTCAGACGTCCGCTTCAATCGCATGCCCATCACATCCTGGTAGAAGTTGAGCGACGCCTCTGCGTCCTTGACACGGATCATGGTATGGTTCATGCGATACGTGCTGGTATCCGTCTCCTTCACGTTCTCGGTTTGCTCCAGCTGTTTCTGGCCAATGACCTCAACCCAGTATCCGTCGGGATCCAGCGCGAAGGCAATGTGGCGCATCCTGCCATCCGACAGCTTCTTCTGGAACTTGTATCCCGCATCCTCTATCCGCTGGCACGCAGCCTGGATGTTGTCCACGGAAATGCAGAGATGGCCGAAGCCGCGCGGGTCCGTGTTTCCGTTCGCGATCTTGTAGTTGGGGTCGTCCTCGGTGCCGTAGTTGTGCGTTAGCTCTACGATGCCTTCTCGGTCGGTCCAGTGGTTGCCGTGCGACACGGCCTTAGGGCTGTCGTACGCAAGGAAGTAGAGGTCGAACTTGGCGTCGGGGTTGGGCAGCTTTTGGATCAGCTTCATGCCCAGGAATTCGTAGAACTCGACTGATCGCTTAGGGTCTTTGACCCGCAGCCTGGCTTGTCAGAAATCAGGTATGCGAGTCGCGCCGGTGACGCTTACATGGAGTGGTTGAGCTTGTATTTCGTCGGATCGGTCGCCATGGTTGCTAGAGCTCTCGATAGCTTATATGGCTTCGCGTGTTTGACGGCGCAAGCTGCGAAGGTGCTTGAGATTGGCGAGCGTAGGAGCGTGTGTCAAACCAGAAGCATCAACTGCAATGGAGCAATTGAGATGGAAGAAGAGAATTATTGTTGGTGACGTTGTCACCTATAGCTGCCCCGCCCGAGGCCTGGAGGTTGCCCGGGCTTCTCTCGGATGTGGAACCTGCGGAGGTTTGCTCCCGGCCGCAACTACCGGTACCACGCTTAGCTGCCTCATCGTCAGGCGCTGAACTAGCATCTACTGGCTTTTACCGTAAAGGAACTCCATGTTTCATCTGCTAGATCTAAGAATGCTGACACCTGGAACTAGACGACACCTCGGGATGGGTTCGTGCACGTGACGCGGCGAGCTGATCCCTGTCCGGGGGCCGCAGCGCGTTGTTTGTCTGTCCGCGGATCGACCAGGCCCTCGTCGAAACCACAACATTATGCTGCAAACCCCAGGTGCTCTATACACACTCATCCCTCCCTCTCTTTTCCTTCTGCTGCTGTTTTCCTTTTGAGCTTCTTTCTTTTGTCCGGCTCTACGCGTTGTCGGCGTGGTGGGAACTCGGCGCGCGGATCAAAAAAAAGTCGGAAGTGGTGAACTTGAGACCGTTTAGGTAGGTATCCACATGTGCATTCACTACCCGTGGACTACTTCGTTTGTAGCGTCACGACCTCACACAAATATCCAACTCTCTCGTCCACGTTGCTCCCATCATTCTCAGATCTGCTCCGATTATCCATCCCACCGTCCGTCGCTGACAGAATAATAATCTGACTTTTCCAGCGTCTCCATCCGTCAAGATGCTCAACGCCCTCAAGCTCAGCGAGCTCCTCGTCAAAAATACCGATCCCAAACTCTACCCCCGCTTCTTGTCAGTACCGCCCTCCCCGCCCATCCAACCTCCAGCTCTCTCTCCATCCCCATCCCCATCCCCAAATCCTCGGCGTCCATCATACTCACGTACCCAGCGTAATGTCCCCCAACGGCACCCTAATGGCCTACACCACCCCAGTCGACATCCGCGACCTCCGCGACCAAGCCGCCCTCATCTCCATGGCCTGGAAAGACCACTCCACCCCAGCAAAACCCCACCCCGCCACCGGCCCAGACTCCCCCACCACCACCACCACCACCCCCTCCCCCCTCGAAACCCTCACTATCGAAACCGCAAACAACAACATCATCGCCCGCGCCATCCAACCCAGCCTCCTCCTCGTCCTCGTCGGCTCCGTTCCCCCCACCCGCAAACCCGTCTTCAAAATCACCCCCGAAGCAAAAGGCGACCCGCGGTACCCTGCCATCGACGCCGTCCCCTCGGACGAAGCCTCCCTCCCCGCGAGTCCCACCGCATTGCCGGACGGCGAGGAAGGCGCCGCCGCGGCAACCAAGCAGACCACCCCATCTATCCTGAGCACGATGAGCCAGCGCGATAGAGATGTCAAGGGCGGCGTGTTGCACATTCAGCGGAAGAAGATTGATGCGTTGACCGAGTTTATTCGTGCGGATTTCGATGCACAGGGCTTTGTTATGCCGGATGATTCGAGCTTTCCTTGATTTTGGTTTCTGTGGCGCGGTCTCTCTCGTTCAGCAGAGGCGTTGGTGCGTGATTTTCTTTCGGTCGGTCGGTCGGGTAGGACGCGTGTATGTATTAGGATGCGGGATTGCCAGTGTATCTTGCTTGCTGTTCTGTATTTGTGTCTGTCCAGGGCTCTGGGCGGCGTAGAATCCATACGAACGGTGATACTTCTTCTGCTCCCATCAAAACATGGTGACCTGCCGTGCTAAGATTCATTTGAAACAATAACACCAATGAAGCCACAACGTCGAGCATTTGAAATAAATTAACCATTCATCTATACCCAACCCCAACCTCTAACACATCGCCAACTATCTACTTCGCCTAATACACCTCGAGCACATACCTCCCCTCATCCTTCAACGTCTCAATCTCCCGCCTGCTATCGACCTTCTTAGTCTTCTCCTCACCCGCCCTCAGACTCTTCGCCCTATGTTCCACCACGACTGCCTCTTGCAACACCTCAGTAACGTCCGGCACCGGCCACGTCGGCCCACAAAGGTAAAAGCTGCCCTCGTGCTGCAGGTACGCTCTCCTGATATCGCTCAAGCTCTGCCTCATCCTGTCTTGGATGTAAATCTTCTGCGGCTGATCACGCGAGAAAGCGCGGCCGAGCAGGGTAATGATACCAGCGTCTTGGTACGCTTCCCATTCCTCGCCATAGAGATACTCTTCACGCTGGTGACGAGAGCCCATGTAGAGCAACACTTCGCCGATTTCGTGCCCTTGTTGTTTTTGGTAGGCGCGCTCTTGAACGAAGGCGCGGAAGGGGGCGAGACCGGTGCCGAGACCTGCCATGATGATGGGTGCGGTGGTCTTAGGTGGAAGTTTCATGACTGAGGGCTTGACGGAGACGGTGACCGGGGTGCCGATCTTCAGGCTATTGAGGAAACGGGTAGCCTGACCGAAGCGATCACGGCCCTTGGGGTCGACCCAGTTAACGGTGACAATGAGGAGAGCAACGGAGGTAGGGGTCACGTGCTGAGAGGAGGCGATGGAGTACTCGCGGCGCTTCATGGGGTTCACAATACGAACAATGTCGTGGAACTGAGGGTGCGCAGAGGGGAATTCCAGCAAGATATCGGCGTAGGTGACGGTATCGACTTCAGCGCGGCGCTTGAACTCGGTGGCGCCCTCCGGACCAGCAAGCGCGAGCAGCTCTTTCTTCTCGTTCTCAGCGTCGGCAAACTCCGCAAGAGCTTCGTAAAAGCGCTTGGGCGGACGACCAAAGATGTCAATGTTTTGCATGAGGGATTGGTAGACCGTGCGATTGATAAGAACGTCGGGGTCGTCGCGGGAAGGTACTTCGACAATCTCATCAGGATTGAGGCCGTACCACTTGATGAACTCTTCGACTTGGACTTTGTCGTTCTCGGCGTGGATACCAAGAGCCTCGCCAATGGCGTAAGTAAGGCCAGAATCGCCCAGATCAAACTCAATGTGGAAAATATTTCGGTCGTAGTTATCGGGCGTGAGGCGGCGGCGCTCCTTGACCGTGACGACGGCAGTTTTGATTCCCAAGTCAGGACGTAGCACAGCCTCAGTTCCATAAGCTTCCTTGAAGGCGAGACCTTTAGCGGCGACCTGCCAATTTCTGAGGTAGGTTGGTGGCTCTGTCTCGGTGCGGTCGTAGGCAGAGAAGCTGTTGACGTTGATATCGGAGGGAAGTTGAATGGGCTCGATTTCTTCCTCAGGAGTAGCCCAAGCAACAGGGCACTCGATCTCGCGGAGAGCGGTTTCCAGTTCACTCGCTAGCTTCTCGAGCACCTCCTGGCTGCCATTGATAGCAGCTAGCTTGGATGGACTAGAGCTGAACATATCTTCGCGAGCGATCTTCAGAAATGCTAGCTGAGCGAGGTACGCTTCGAGGGTAGGATCTTGCGCAACGCTCTCGGACAGTGTCGGGTCAAGAACGAAAAGCTCAACATCCTTACTCACGAGGGCCTTCCGGAAAGCGGCGGAAAGCTTCTTCTCGATGTCCTCGTTCTTGACGCCTGGCAACTTCACAATAATGGAGCTGTCCGCCTTGACGCTATTCAAGATGTCGAACTCTTTCAGAAGCGTTTCATTGCCCACGAAGGTGACGTCGGCCTGCTCAACGGAATAAGGCGCCTCAATGGTGTAATCGGCGTCGCGGATGTCAGTGCGAATGACGCCGCCACAAACGAGGTTGTCATGGCCGGTACGAACGAACACGTTCTTGGCGGAATCCGAGGACATCAGCTTTCCTAGAACAACCGGAGCATCAGTCGCTGGGGATTCATCCAAGTCCCAGAAGGAATACTGCTTGACGTCGGCCGTGTTGAGGATATCGACATAGGAGCGAACCTCAGATTCCGTCTTCTCGCCATAGGCTTGCTGGAAAACGTCCAGGATGTTGCTAGGGGTCCAGACTTGTTCGCGAGAGTATTTGATATCGGTAACTTCGATGTTCCGGTCAAAAGCGAAATTGATTGTCGCAAACACATCAGTATAGAGGCAAGAGGTCTCAGCCGGGTCGAAAACAGCAGCCTCGTCTTTGACTTGTCCGAGTACCGCCAGGTTCTTCGTGCTCTTCGGAAGCACCTCGAGGAAGGCCTCCTCAACGAAGGGGCGGTAGACGCGAACATTGATCACGCCCAGCTTATCGCCCTCTTTTGCCAGGACATTCGCGACTTGAGCGGACAAGGATGCCTCCACCGTGCCGAAAACAACCAACACACTCTCGGGCTCCTCATGGCCGTAGTAGTCAAACAGTCTGTAGTCCTCGCCGAGCTCGTCATTGAAAGCTTGGAGAAGGCGAACGGCACGCCCCGCATTGTCCGAATGCTTTTTGTCCACGTCAGAAACAGCCTTCAACACAGCCTGGTAACTGTTGTATAGTCTGCTCTGGTCCAGTGTGTCCACCAATCTCGCAGTTTCGCGGCCAACGCTGACGCCGTCGTACGTATGGATAGTGGGTAGTACGCTCGACAGAAGAGTAGCGAACAGCGACATGTGCTGTGTCTCGAAGACCGACGGGCTGCACACAAGACCCAGACCGAGCTCTTCCGCGATTGTCAACGAAGAGACATAGTCGCTTACGAGGCCGGCAGACGAGTTGGCGGTGTAGTCGACAGCAGCGATGTGGACGGTAAGCGGGTTTGCGACGTTGTAGAGAAGCGCCAGCTGGTCGAGCGCCTGACGCAGATAGTGCAGAGTTGCAGAAGAGGCAACGATGGACTGAGGGATATGGCGCTTCTTCAGGTCAAAGTCCTTGGAGAACATGTAGCCCAGCGCAATGGAACCCGCCCCAGTCCTTGTCTCGAGCGATTGAACACCTGTCTGGTATCCGAGCGCGTTCTTCTCGCCGCCCTCCTGCCATGACTTAACTGCCACATCCAGGTCGAATGACTCGGCCGAGTACGCGAATATCTTGTCGGAAAGCGTATAGGCGACCTGCTGGACGAGCGCCTGGGCGGTGAGGTATGTCGGTCCGCTGATCGATTCCAGAGGGAGATATTGCCCGAAGGGCAGGCTCGACGACTTCTGGGTGAAGGTTTTCGCCTGCTTCTGTTGGGCTTCGGCGCCCGGGCCGGCAGAGTCGGTCTGCTGGAACATCATCTGGAAGTCAAGACACGCGTGTAGGTCTCGTCTTCTTTGGACCAGTCTCGACTTCTTGTATGGGGGCGGGAACTGAAAGTCTCCCTGGCGCTTCACGGCGGAGGGAAGACTTGGAGATGGCTAAAGAGCGAGAAAAGTCGCAATCGCAGGGCGACATCGGCACAAAGGCTGCCGAGGAAGTGGAATGTACAGGCAAACGGGCGAGACATGATTGGCGGCACTGGTGACTGTTGATTCATTCTGTGAGTCGTTCCGAACAAAAATGCCGCTAGCGCCGAGCACGCAATAGCGCTGTGGCGGTGTCGTGGGTGTGGCGGGGATATCGCGGAGCTCGGAGATAGATGGACAAACACGTGGTCTGTGCGCTGCCAATGACTCCTCCCCACGCCCACATTGCCCGTCTCACCAACACCAGACCTTTCCATAGCACCGCCCTCCCATTCTTTTCCGTTGGAATTTCTTCACTTCATCCGCATTATGCTTTGTCTCTTTCATTCCTGGCGCTAGGTCGCATATCCGAGCCTCCTGTCAAGAATTTCAAGGAGCCAGCGCAAACATGAAACAGTACTCAACGAAGAATGGACGCCAAAACATGATTAGTGAAAGCAAGATATGGGAGAGAATTGCTGTTTGCCGAGTGCCAACCCCTCTCGATGAATGGTTGCCGGGCGCTTCTCGCTGCTTGGGAAGCATAGAGCCATGCCGTCTCCCGTTAAACCCTCCAATGCAAAGGCCTCCAGCTTGTCCAGTAAACCATCGGCTCGAACTTCAACCGACTGGCAGTCCATTCTCTTGTGATGCTGCTTCCAAGTCAAGCCACATATGCATCGACCCCGGCAATTGACGGCATCACGGATTTGCAGAGGCAGTGCAGCGTTAAGACATCACATACTCGTCCCGGGCTCTCCCCGATTCCCAATGAGTCTGGTCTGGGATATGAATTTGGGACCTGATTGTTATCGACTGCTTGCATATCTACAAGCCCTGGTTCATCAATCCTCTTTGAACTACCTTCTGGCTACGGCATCTGAACGTGGGCCCTATAATATAACAATCTCTTGGCAAGGCCTGGTAACTATCACCTGTTGACGCCATAACCTGTGCCCGACAGTCGCAAATATCTTTTACCTTTACTTTGTGTTCGCCGGCGCTAGCGGCCGTCACCACCATATCTCACGCTGTCCTGGTCTCCATAAAAGGCTGCCCCCCGTCTCCTCTACACCTTTTTTTCAACCACAACAATCAACTCTTGCGCTATTTGCGATTTCTCTTTCGGTAGGCTACCAGCCCTTCCAGCCCTTCCAGCCCTTCCCACTCCCGCACTTTAACTATAGGACACGTCGAGCCCTCCAGCACTGGAAGGCCTCGACGATTACCCACGGTGGACATTGCGTGCGCGCTCGCTGCAGCCACGGAGCGCTCGTCGTCTGACAGGCGCATTAACACCCCTACGTACTCAACCTCGGATTCTGACTCAGACTCCGAGGCGCCGGCAGTCCAAATGCATGAAGGCGCATCTCCGCCGGCCGAGCCTCCGCATGAGGTATTGCGTGACATCCGCGGCTACTTCCGTGGCCAGCAGCAGGTTAGTGCATTGATCCTTTGCTCTTTTGTTTGCACCCAGTTCAAGCAGTCTGATTTTATCACTTAGGTGAGCATGGACTATGCCGGCGCAACTCCAACAGAGTACGAGCCCATGGCGACCGACACGATGACCGATCAGATGGCTGCTCCAGCTGAGCCACGCAATCACCACGAGTCCAGCGACGAGGACGACGTGCCTCTGCGCCAACGTCGTCTCGCCGACTCCCACCAAGAGTCCGCGTCCTCTCCGCCCCGGCGTGGGCACCGTACCGTCCAAAAGGCCATGCAGGAGTCGCCTGTTCATACCGATCAATCTCTCAAGAGGCCTGGTCCGAAGCCCTACGCCGCCAAGCCTGTCGCGAAGAACGACATGGATGCGAAGCTGGAGGTTATTCGCGAGATCGAGCAGAGATGGGGAAAGAATTTCATCGAAAAATACATACCTAAATGCCATCGTCCACTGCAGAAGAAAAAGAACGGCAAGCGTTCTGCATATCGGGAGCATGAGTCCAGTGAGTAACCTATTTGTCTTGAATTGGAGACATATGTTGACACTGAATCGCATAGATCCAAAGAAGTGGTTGCCGTCTGTACTGAAGGCTGTCCTCATGGTCTCGCGACACACTTCCAACAAAGCATTCTTGAAGAAAGCCATGGGCGACGTTGTCCGTTATCGCATCAAGCATACGGGTAATCGCAAGCCGCAACTGGTAACCACAGACTTCGATGTCATTGAGGACATGCTTACTCGTGACTGGACTATTGACCAAAGCTTCGACATTCGTTACAAGCATCTGCTTCTTGCACAGCCTAGGGGCCAGCAGGCGACCGACCAAGATATTGACAACATTCTCAGCTATGAGGACGAGGACCCCGAGCCTGATAGTGACAACAACGACCAGGAGGAAGATGAGGACCTGGAGATTGATGAACCTATTAAGGTGGAGGACGACGAAGACGAAGACAGTGATCCCGACATCTCGAGTGCATATCAACCGAAGAAGACGTATATCCATGTGAGTTACTCTTGAGTATATCTAAAACATACATTAACCATTCAGTATGGTTCTCGTTACCCATCAAAGCTTGTAACGGCTGCACAGCCAAAGCCGATGAAGCCTCCGAAGCAGCAATTAAAGCACCCGGAGCAGCAGCCGAAGCAGATCATGTTCCACAAACATCCTGAGGCTCAGGCTCCCCGGGCTCGCCCGCCTCCGGTACCTGAGACCATGTACGGATACGGAATGTCTGGCTACGGTGGTTACGGTATGATACATCGTGACCATTCTAATGAACCTCGCTGAACCAAATTCACAGGTCCGTACGCCGGTTACCCTATGCCCGGCTATCCTCCTCACATGAGGGGACCTCCGCCACCTCACCACATGAAGGGTTATCCGCCACCTCCTCCGATGTTCCCCTGGCCCGGATATGGACATTATTCAGGCTACGGACCGCAAAATCCAGGTAAAGACCCTCAAACTCGAGATCCTCGTGCTCAAGAACCCCGCCCTCGCGATCCCCGCGGTCAAGCCCATGGCTACCACGGTATGCCGGCCTTCCGGCAGCCCATGACGCCATCGCCCAGTCTACCTCCTAATGCCGGTGAGGCCTCGTCTGCATACCACGGGGGCCACGCACGCTTCTCACCCTCCGGTGGCTCGATGCGCCAGTCTCCTTACCTCCGTGATAGCACACCGGCTCCACATGGCTTGTCCGGTTATGAGCCCTCCCCGCGCATCAAGCGTGAGCCTGGCACCGACGACCGCCCGATCTCTATCGAGGACTACGACGAGACGCCGAGCAACTACTTGGGCGAGGCAGGTGAGGATGCAAGCGGCATGACCGAGGAGCAGATGCAAATTGCGATTGCGGAGAACGAGCAGCGCGTGCTGATGCTCAAGGCAAAGCTGGCGCATCAGAAGAGGAAGAAGATGGCGTAGGCCTGAGCTTACATGGTGGATGTGATGGGTATGGTCGCGGAAGGAATTGCGATGGACAGAGTTGCCGGATCTTCAAAAACTGGCGCTCCAACGGCGTTCTTGCCTCGTTTGATGTTCTCTCATGGAAGGCTTTGAAAAGTCCGTAACATGGCTCTTGTTTAAGAGTGATGTAGTCGCTCTACAGATTCATGTAGAGGATACTTATCTGGCTTGGCTTTCATGACGCATGTAGCATGCAGTAGTCATTGAGTCACAGCGTCAGATACTTAATATGATTTTCTATGGTTTCATAATTATCATGCGTTTGTGTTTACCATTCTCAAGACTGGGTACGCTTTTGCCCTACAGTGAAGTACTGAATAAACGCAAGTCTTGCCGGACAGGAGAAATTGCTACCTTGGTGGTAGTAGCGCGGTTCATGAACGTTTTCACTAATTCATAGTATCTATAGGGGTGTGGAGCTTTATAATCTATGGTTGGACTGCGCTGGAAGGCTTCTGCTGGTATATTTACACATATATTCATGGGCATAAGGAAAATCTAGAGGTCTCTAGGATATGCAAACTATACTTGAGCAGCTACCTTTCCTATAGAAGGTTGTAATCTATATATTCAACGTGTCTACGCAGTAATGAAATTATGTGCTTGACGTGTCTGGAATAAAGTAGGTGTTTATGAAATTGGCTGCGTGGGCGTGGATCGTGGGCGCGTAATGGTGGTGGCTCGCGTGCGATTTGGTGTTTGGGTAGTGTAGCTTCTGGCGAGGGTTGGTGGGTATGCCGTTCGTTTGGTGTGTGAAGTCTTTGGGAGACTGGATGTTCGAGTAGTTTTGCTGCGTAAGAGAACTGTAAGATTTAGTGAGATGTGTTGTGAAGTTGGGAAGGGGCTAGGGTGACAGACTACTCTATTTGGAGGGTCATTGTTAGCGCAGTCCTTTTATCTGCTACTTCAATGCGCACATACAGCTTGTGTCCAAATTAACCTCACTAAACTTCGTATTATCCTTTATAGAATGGAAAACGTTTTTTTAATCTCATAAACGCTCACGCAACTTGATATTTCATCTGACACGGGCTCACTTGGCTAGATTCTATCTGCACTTGTTCGACGGCATGCGCCTCCAGGTGCCGTGAAATACGGATAATCATCATGACTATCCAACATCTTGTAGCAGCCGGGACTACCTTCGCGATAGTGTTGACTCACGGTACTGGTGTTGAGGGTACCGTATTCGGCCACTCAACGCACAGACCCCACTCAACGCACAGTTAACACTAAAAATCGTATATTTTCAACACCTCATAACTCCACCAATATGGACCCGATCGACGCAGCTGTTGAAGCTTTAAAATCCCTGGAGCTAGGAGAACGTCCTAATATATCCCAGGTTGCTCGGGAGTACGGCGTTGAGCGGTCGCGGCTCTCGAAGCGCTATCGAGGGGTTCAGGGCACCTATGCAACTCGGGCCGAAAAAAGCGACTCCTCAACAATACACAGGAAAAACAGCTACTACAGTACATTGATAAGCTGTGTGTACAAGGCCTACCCCCTACGAGAGAGATGATACGAAATTTCGCTGGAGAAATAGCACATCAAGAGCCAGGAAATCACTGGGTTAATCGCTACATTGCGCGGCATCAAATTGACCTTATATCGCGATGGACATCTGGCATCGATAGCCAGCGCTACAAAGCCGATTCAGCCTTCAAATACGCCCTCTATTTCAAGCTTTTAGACGATAAGATCAAGCAGTACAACATCGCACCGTCAAATATATACAATATGGATGAGAAGGGCTTCTTGATTGGGGTAGTGTCAAAAATGAAGCGCGTGTTCTCTCGACAGCGATATGAGCAAGGAGGCGTCAAGCAGGTACTCTAGGACGGCAATAGAGAGTGGATAACGACGATAGCTTGTATATGCGCCGACGGCAGCTCTCTCAAACCTGCCCTAATATATTAGGCGGCTTCTGGCAACATCTAGGACACATGGCTACAAGATTTCAATCCTCAAGAGCACCAGGCCTTTTTCGCCTCATCACCATCTGGATGGACAAACAACGAACTTGGGATTGCCTGGCTTAAGAGGTGCTTTTAAGAGGAGACTAAGAAGAAGGCAAAGCGCGACTATCGACTCCTAATTCTTGATAGGCATGGCTCACACGTTACTATGGAGTTTATCGAGTTCTGCAATCAAAATCGAATCCTCCTAGCTATCTACCCGCCGCATTCAACTCATACGCTACAGCCTCTAGATGTCTGCCTTTTAAGCCTCTTTCAGCTGCATATACAAAAGAGCTCTCCGAATTCATGTACAACAGCCAAGGACTCACATCTATCACTAAGCGCAACTTCTTCCGCTTCTTCTATAAGGCATACAGAGTTGCATTCGCCAAAGAAACAATCATTAACGCCTTCAAAGTTACTGGCATCTCTCCGCTGAATAGCAACGCTATATTAAAGAAATTTAAGGATCTAGAGCCTAAGAGGCCATCAAGCAGCGATAGCACGTCGTCAGTACTCTCTGCAAGCGATTGGCGTAAAATTGAAGGACTTCTACGACAGGTAGTTGAGGATCTTAATGATAAACGCGTCTCGCAGCTGTCTCACACAATACACGCAATAGCGACTCAGAAACAGCTCGTCCAGCACGAAAACGATCGCCTTAGAGATGCCCTTTTTAATAAGAAGAAGCGCTGTAAGCGTGGCAAGGCATTACTACTTGAACCCTCTGAGAATTACGCTGGCGGCGCCGTCTTCTGGTCGCCATCAAAAGTTGAGGCTGCCCGCAATCGCCAGGCTGAAAAAGACGCCAAAGCAGAAGAACTACAACACTAGATGTAAGCAGTTGGGTAGTATGTGTAGAAAGTGTATATCGTAGAAGTATCTGTGTTCAGATGTGTATATGCCTGTGTATCGTACATGGAGTGATCAGAGGCTCGTATATAGTAGGCGAGCTGACTCATAAGACTAATGTCGTCATATGACATAGCTCTAGGCTGCTTACACACCCCCTTCAGGTTCGAACGCATATTTAAAGCTAATGTTGGCTATAGGTCCCCCTCTGCCTTTGTGTGGCAGCTATATTTAGGTTAAGAACTAGTCTCTATATTAGTGCAGTCCTAGGTAGGTAGCTGTCCGCCGTTGTAGTGTTAGTGGACCTCGCTCTATACTACAGGCGTCCCTAATAGTAGGACGTCTCCCAGAGCCAGTATTGAGATCCTTATTACTTCGCGTTCTATGCTGAGGTTAATAAGCCTTGTAGGTGAAGCTTAATATATAATGCGAGCATGTTTGCTCTATATATAAAGGTAAAATACAGCGTAAAGCTAAGTACATAATAGAGCTAAGTAAAGTGTAGGGGTACAGCGTAGAGCTGTGTACAGAATAGAGCTTAGTAAATATATAGCCTCGTTAAACCTGTAAAAACCACATAGGAGAAACCAGGAAGAGTACTATACTGTAGGGAAGCTCATTTAGAAGGAAATAGTTAAAAATAAAGAAGAGAAACCTAGTTTTCGTGCTTCTGCCTAGGTAGCAGCTTGGTGAGGCCGTCAGCTAGTTGACAGCTTGTCTAGATGTATAAGAGGTTAATGTTGTTGGATTAAGCTTCTTGGCGTAGCCAGTAATGATAGATATCAACGTGCCGTACAGTAGTCTTAAGACGAGGCGTAGTAGAGGTAAGAAGCCAAATAGTCTACTAATTGTCACAGTATAGAAGGCGTTCATAATCTAGATCAAAGCCAATTTGTTTAAAGACTCTTTACCACTAGATTAGTTTGGTGCCTACAAACAATGCGGCGACTAGCTCTGCTTCTGTAGTAGACTTGGTAATACAGCGTTGGAGTGTTGCTTTCTAGTCTATAGGTCCGCCAAATAGAAAGAAGATATAGCCTTGTAAGCTCTTGCGTGTAATCTTATTATTAGCGTACAACGCATCTATTGCTCCAAAGAACTTAGGCTAAGTCTAGTCAGCTATATAGACTAATTCGTTTAAGATAGAGGCTGTGTAGTAGAGAGCTCGATCTTTAGTGCCTAGTAGATAGGCGATTGTCTAGTAGGCTGCGTCGAGATAACGTGAAGATGGATTTGTAAGAAACTTAGCTAGTTTAGAATAAGCTTTCGAGACATTAGGTTAGGTAGCTCTAGCCATGTAGCCTATAGAGCCTATAAGCTGGGCATATCTGTGCTTAGTAAAGTCATTTGCCTGATCCTTAGACAGTAATAGCTCTTCTAGAGGTAGTGGGGTAGCTGGTAACTTCGTGTATGGCTTTAGTAAAGGATACTTCTGTGCTAGCTTCTTAATATATAAAGCTTGTAATAGCCAGATAGAGCCATTCTTATAGTCTCTATATGTTTAAATGCCACAGAACGTTTAAAGCTCTCCTAGAGATCAAATCTCATATTAGCGCAGGAGCTTCTGCTCAAATTTATATAGTGCAGCCTTGTGGGCTAGTAGGCAGAGTACAACAATGTTATCCACATAGAAGAAGACTAGAAGCTTATTATTCTTCCATAGACAAGAAACGTCTTTGACTTCGCGTAGGCCTAGCTCAGTGAGCGTCTTAATAAGCTCTTAATACCAGAGTAGTAGTGAGGTCTTTAGGCCGTATAGAGCTTAACATAGTCTCTATAGATAGTTAGGGTTAGAGAATCTTTCTAGTAAGTAATAATAGACTAGTGTCACGAGCTAAGCGTTTGTGAATGCGTTAACAGCATCATATTAACAAATTTCTATATTAAAGTAGGCAGCTATAGCAACTAGAGCTTAGAATATTCGAACTGCTAGAGTGGCTGCGTAGGTATCCTTAGTAGTCGCCTATAGATCGCCTTATACGCAGATACGGGCCTTATATTTTATAAGGTAGCTTTGATTATCAAGCTTGTACTTAAAGACCCACATTAATGGGAGGACCTCTTAGTCTTGCGGGTTGAACTCCTGCCAGGTAATCCTCTCATACGTGCCTTTTTGCTTCACGTTGCTAATTTCTTGTTTCATAGCCTGGAGGAAGCCTTCCCTGTGTAGAGATGGCATTTTCATCACATCTCTATAGAGACGCGGCTTAGGAGGTAGCTCGGTGTAGTGAAATCGTGTTTTTAATGCTGTAGCTGAGGCTGCTATGTATGCTGACTAGTATGTGCTAATAAAGAAGCTGCTACTCTTCTAAGATGGCTTTCTAGATCTTGTTAACCCTTTAGGTAGTATGTGAGACTAACGAAGGTTGCTATTAATTAGTTCTCAATTCTCTGCTTGGTTTGAGTCCGTTTGTGAGACAGAATCTAATGTTTCACGTTTGCGCTTCTTTAAAGATGTGGATAGTGGCAGTGAGCTAGTTAGTGTAGCTGATAGTGAGCATAGTGAGTTATTATAAGGTGAGCCCTATGAGCTGCTGTGAACCTTAGTAGTCTCTGTTCGACTCGGTGTTGGAAGCTGCTAATAGTGACTTCTTGTCTAGTGTTAGGTTGTTGTTACTCTTTGCGTCAATTGGCTTTGCTCTATAATAGCAGCAGTCTGGCTGGACTGGTCTAGATCTAATGTGAGCTCGTCTTTAGATAAATCTTCTGTAGAGCTGTCTTGGCTGCGTATTAAAGGTAGTTGATACTTGTGGGCGAATTGCTCTAGCTCAGAGCCTTATAGGAGCGGATCTGCTTCATTGTGTGGTTGATAGAAGAGGTCTTCTCAGAAGGTAATGTCTCTTACACAAATAACTTTGCCTCTATAAGCTTAGCTTCTCGCCTTAGGCATCCAGATTTAGTAGATGTTTGACGAGTTGTAGCCAACTAGGTATCCTACTAAAGCTTAAGGACTAAGCTTGTCTATTTGTGGTATCTGCTTACGTAGTGCGTATACTTGGCAGCCATAGACGCGTAGGTGAGCAATTGACGGTTTCTTGCCATAGGCAATTTCGAATGGTGTTTTCCAGCCTAGTAATCGCGTGGGTGTGCGATTGAGCAGGTATGCTGCTGTGGGGTAGATCTCAGAGCCAAGTGCTAGAGGTAGGTTTGAGGTGATCCTTATTGAACAACTTCTCTTAATAAGACTTCTGCCTAAGCGCTCTGCTAAGCTGTTCTGCTCTTTAGTGTGTGGAGCTCTAATCTGTAGCTTAATGCCTTCTCTCTGACAGTAGTCTCTAGCAGAGTCGTCTGCCAGGCCATATCCTCGCTCATTGTTAGCAATGAGAAAGGTGACAGTTGTGTTGAATTCTCGTTTGATTGTTCAATCTAGTCGTCTAATAATAGATAGTAGCGTAGGCTTGTCTCGTCTAGGTATTGTGTAGACGAAATGGAACTTCGAGAATAGGTTAAACCCGTAAAAGATATATTGATCACCGTTGTAGGCTCTTGTGTCAAGCTCAATTAGGTCGATAGCGATAGTTTTAAAGGCTTGGGTTGCCCCTATCTCATAGCCTATTTGACGCGAGATAATCTAATGTGCTTTGCTTTGTAGGCATTCTTCGCAGTCAACTGTTTAAGGAGCAGTTCCAGTAGCTGGCTGTATGCCTGTCACGTGACTTGACAGTTGGTCAATCGCATTATTACTTGGATGTCCCATAAGGACATGGAGCTGGGCCTTGCTTAGCGATCTTAATTTAGGCGGTAGGGCTGAGTACTGTGGCCGACGTTAATGGGTAGCGAATGTTTGAAGCTGAGTAGATTGGGTAGATGGAGGATTAGTTCGATGGACTACTAGCTAGTGACCACCTAGCCTAGTGAGGCTAGCAATGTCTTCAACTTGTGACCCTGATAAGTTGGACCGATATAGAGTGTTTCTTCCTGAGTTAAAATAGACGTTTGACAATAATAGTCGGGCTAGAGAGACTAGGCTTGTAAAGAAGCTTGGTATTAAGGCGACGCGCTTAAGCTTTGTCTTTCTCTGTCCTTAAGGCGTTGATAGGAGTATCTCAACTTCTCCCTATGCCTGAATAGCCATCTCTGTGCCTCCTGCGAGGACAACATTGTCTGGCGATGCAGGAGCCTTCTATTAGAACTTGGTAGGATTGTTGCAGATGTGGATATTAGTGGCTGGATCTAGCGTCCATAAGTGGAGGAGCGGGAAGTGTTGTAGCGTTGGCCTGTTATTAAATGCTGATAAGTAGACAGCGTAGGCTTTATAGGGAAGGTCGGCTGCAGGTGCATCGCCTGCGTCGATTTCTATTGAATCAGGTTCTAACCCGTAGCTCCCTTGAACCCTACGCTTCTTATAGCGCTGATTCTTTTCCCAAATCTTGTTTAGTATGCCTTTCGTATCCTTAGCTTCGTATTCAACTATCTTCTTGGCTTTTTCAGGGTTTTCGACGAATCCTCCTCTGCGCTATGAGGTGTTGATGTACGGACACTGTCCCCAATAGTGTAGATCCCCACAGAGACATAGCTTTGATGGCTTTAATGGCTTGTCCTAATAAGGTCTCTTTCTGTTGTTTTGTCTATATGGAGACTCCTCTTAATTCAATGTAGCTGCAAATGCTTCGCCTTGGATAGTTGATTTTGTTGCGGTTGTACGATAGTAGCGCAGGTATCCTGCTAGTAGTTCAGGTAGTGTTGGCTAGATAGAGTCGCTATCTGAGGCAGTTGAGATAGTTTCCGCGTTGAATACTATAATGGCGATAGTAGCAGCGTAGCCAGGGTCGATCTGCCTAATAGCTCAAATAAGGTCCTTATGAGGTTGGTAGCCATGCGTCTCTAGTAGCTTGAGTTGTTTAGCCCTGTTGTAGGCAGCAAGAAAGGTGCTACACTACTCCTCTAGATTCTCTCTACAAGCATGCAGTACTTTGGCAGTATTGTAGGCTTTCTGGACCTAATATTCTTAATTAGCTGTTGTAGGGCTGTAGAGCTCCTGTAGCATCTTGAGCTGATTGTGGAGGGACTTTTAGTCCTTAATTTGATAGACTAGGTCCTAAGTAATAGTGTTAGCTACGTGCGCTTCAATTTGGCCAATCTTATCTTTAGTTTGTCTATATTCCTTAAGCTCCCTATAGTAGAGACTTATTTCCTAATTGTACTGCGCTCGAGCTTCAGTAGTAGGTTCTGTCGCTGGCGATCCGTCTTCATTAACAGTTTGAAGCTGGGCAGGTTGCTAAGGCTTGCTAAGCGTCGATGGGGGTGACAGATCTGGATTAATATATCCCCATACGTCTCCAGCCTCTGCGAGCCTTTTGACAGTATAGATCCATAGTTCCCAGTTGTGTGGACCGTGAAGGATGATCGAAGAGCTGGCCTTTGACATGGCAAGATAGAGTAGGCTCGATCAACAGATAGGTAGGTAGGGAGTTAATGTATGTATATAAGTGCGGATTAGGCTGGGCTTATAACTGTAAGCAGTTGGGTAGTATGTGTAGAAAGTGTATATCGTAGAAGTATCTGTGTTCAGATGTGTATATGCCTGTGTATCGTACATGGAGTGATCAGAGGCTCGTATATAGTAGGCGAGCTGACTCATGAGACTAATGTCGTCATGTGACATAGCTCTAGGCTGCTTACACTAGAAGGAGCGCGACAAGCTAGCTAAGGAGCAGAAAAAGCAGGAGAAACAGGCTATGCTTGAACAGAGGGCGCAGAAAAGGATGGCTGCAAAAGAGGTTAGGTTGCAAGAACAGCAGAGGAAGGCGGCAGAGCGCGAAGAAGATCTACTTGCGCGCGCAGCTGAAAAGCAACTCAGGACTGATATACAATTGGCCAAAAAGGGTAAGGCGCGTAGCCTCGAGGCTCCTGCACCTCCTGTTCATGTTATTGAGGACCTAGAGGTTGATGTTGAGGATCTATTAGTTATTGAAGGGGTGGTGGAGGCATCCGGCCTATCAACGCGCACTCGCAAAGTACGCCTCCCACAGAGGTATCATACGTAGTTTATCGTTGCCAATCGATTTATCAAGCTTCTGCAAATGCTACTCTAAAAAATCTAGTGATTTTACGATATATATAGAGCTCTGCAGCTTCAAAAGTAATAGTGGTGGCTATCCTCAAACTGTGCGTTGAGTGGGGTCTGTGCGTTGAGTGGCCGAATTCGGTATCCGTGCGTGGCGACTGAGTCATCGCCGTACAATCGCACAACCTCGGAAAGACTCACACGATGGATTTGCCACGACACCTCCAACACTATCTACTCACAATTCGCGCCTCCGCTACATTCAAGGTAAGCAAGGTGCATCGCGATATTGTGAGTAGCGCATTTGTAGACACAGCACGTTCCTGTGAGTCACGACTGACCACCAACCATCAACACCATCTACTCGCAATGCCCATCTCCGTTACAGTCAACCTTATCATAGTGCATAGCGATACTGTGAGTAGCGCATGTGTAGACATGTTCCTGGGAGTTATAATTGGCCACAACACCTGAGCACCACCAACACTATCTACATAGTCACAATGCGCATCTCCGCTACAGTTAACCTTATTAAAGTGCATCGCGATATTGTGAGTAGCGCTTTTGTAGACATGCTTCTGGGAGTCATGAGTGGCCAGTATAAATATCTTCGCGTTGCAGTATTCGTTTGCTTCTTGTCATCATTTTCCCTCATACTATCACGATACTCTGTCTTTATCTTTTACTTTGTACGCATCTTCAAATACATACAATTTTCAACTTCGTTCAAGTTACCTCGCCGCGATGCCCTACAACGATCAAGAATAGTTAAACTTGAGCCTCCCGCCTGATGCCCCAAAGGACGACCTTCACACTATTCGTGGAAGAGCAACGAGCAACCTCGAAAAGTGCAAGTTATTCATTATCATACCCAGGCAAGAAGTTATCGACAAGACACGAAATCACCAATACCCTTCAGACTTGCTGGAGCAGATCACCAGTACGACAGACAAACGATGGGGTTTGACAACAGACCCTGTTCTAGCACGTCTATGTCAGATAAAGCGCCAGGATTTTCATCATGTCGCTCTTGTTCGCGGAGGCACAAGAAGATATCCCACTTGGGACTACGGGGATGATTGGCTTAACGAGGTCGAAGCAATCTTCAAATACTGCGGCCGAAAGTTCCCTTTCCTCTTCGGCTTCCAAAGGGATGCCGCCGACCCCAGCATCTTCCATACAAACAATCGTACGTACTGCCAGAAGAGAGTTGAGATTGCAGCATGCTGACCTCATCTAGTGATGCGCTGGATCTCATCCGTGGACTTACATCTTGATGTTCTGAAACTGTCTACTCCGGATCTTGCGGAGGCAGGCGAAAGGTTCGAGACAATGTACGACAACCAAGATAAAACAATCAAGAACGCATGGGGTCATTGGATCAACAACGAAATAAACAAACGTGATCATAACTCCTTATCAGATTACCCAAAGGAGTACGTCGAAGAGATATCACAATCCCTGAACGACATCTATCTGAAACAGACCGAAGGATGGAAGGCTATAGAGCCTTTGCGCGAGATTTTGACAACTGGAACTACCAAGGATACTCTTCGTCCGCTCATACAGCTTATGCTCAAGATGAACATGGAACATGATGACGCGGGCACAGACGAGGAGTTCAAGAAGTTCCTGGAGAAGATGCACTTATATGCCTCCTGGAAGCCATCGAGCTCGAGCGAGCACCACCCTCCTCAGTACCCGAACATACTGAACACTCCGGAATGATTGATTGCACGGCGGGTGTCGGTTTTGTGGTTCGAAATGCAAACCAGCCTTTTGCGACATGGGCTCCGCAAGGTGCGGAGGTGTTTGTTTTTCCTACTGTTTTTCCTACTGTTATGATACCTCGGACATTGTTCCAGGATCCCACACTCTTTTACTGTTATTGGATAGTTTCTTTTGCGAAAAGGACGGGGGAGGGTGAGGGGGTGTTTGTGTTTCTTTACTGTTTTTCCTACTGCTTTTCCTACTGTTTTTCCTAATGTTTTCTGTTCTGTACTGTTATGATACCTAGGACATGTTCCAGGATC